>CM061534.1:137053953-137694114 GCA_030545055.2 Neoaliturus tenellus
CTATTATGCTCTGGTTCAGAAAACTTCAGTGATTGATAACTACAACAATTCTAAAAGTGAGGGGCTCAAAAAATTTCTCCTAATAAAAATTAATTGTTGTAAGTATAACTAGTTTGAATTACTCATTTTATTTCCGGTACATCTGCTTAACATATTATGGTGCGTGGGAGTTAAAATAGCCCAGCGGAATTCTCCACAAGGGAGTGTTGGCGATTTAAACACAGAATTCTCAGAGAACAAAAGAATTCTCTGAAGTATTATCAAGGAAAAATGTTACTTTGAGCTCTCCAGAACTACGGTACTGAACTTTTCGAAAACACTGTTAACACAAATTGCACTGCACTAAAAAAAAATTAAATCTGATTTAAACTGAAGAAACGAAACTATTTGCTTTAATATAGTCTATAGTTGTTGTTTTATCTTTGGAAAAAAACAAAAAAAAAAAAAACAAGTATGCTACAGTACAGAACTTTTTTATGGGTTCAACATCATCTTTAAGTGCTTAACAAGAAGGTGATGCACATCCTCTTACCCTCGCCCTCTTGACCACATCTTGTGGCATGAGAGGCCTCTGCGGTCGTGTTTCCTCCAAGTAGTGCATGATGTTCAACTGTAACAAAATATATTGTACAGCTGAGATTCAGTTTTTGTGTAACAAGAACTCCTCTGATAAGGTTGAACAATTTTGGTGTTGTAGGATGTGAAGTTAATAGACTTTTTAAGGCATTAATTATAAGGATAAGTATAAAAATGTTTTTTGCATATCTCTACTGTTGGTTAGGTAGAAGTCAATAATTAGAAATACAGTAGAACCTCGATAGTTCGACACTTTGTGGACTTAGATAGTGTCGAACTATCGAAATGTCAAACTATAGGGAGTATATGGGAAATTTTAACACTGGGAGTATAAAAATCATAATTTGAATTTAGGAAACACTAAATTTTAATGAAACCCTAACTTAATTGAACTTTAACATAAACAACATTTAAATTATTTGCCAATTTGTTTACATTTTCACCTTTGTCAGGCTCCAACATGGACACTATCGGTCATTATTAACATGTTAAGTTGTCATGGACCTTGTCGAACTATCAGGAGTGTCAAACTATCGAGGGTTGAACTATCGAGGTTCTACTGTACTTAATTTTTTAGCTTTACAAAGCACTTTTAAATAACTTTTATTTGTCAAAATTCATCGTAAAAAGATATATGCTATCTTATCTGTAGGAAAGATTTGATTAAAACTTTATACTTAACGCATTACAGTACATTTATACATAGTAAAATTAAACCTGCTCAATCAAGTAGTAATTTGAACCAACTTGGAGAGGAATATCAGTTGAATATTGAATCCTCTCCTCTCAAATATCTTCCTTGCCATATGTTGGGTACTTAACTGTTACAACTGTTATTAACTTAAATATTTTTATGATTAATATTGCTTCTAAAACTGTCATGAAATCATGCTTCATAATGATTATTGGGTTTAACTTCCTTGACGTATATTTCAAACAAACAATTGAGTTAAGGTGAGACTGTATGACAATAACTTTTGACTAATTGCATAAAATGCAACTAGCCAAAATAAGCTCTGATTACTTAATGTTGAGATTCTTGAAAAATGTCTCAGTTTTATGGGCTTAGAGGGACAAGCCCTTATGAACACCTAATGAAATGTTATTACATGCAGAAAGCAAAGGATTGCACTTACTCATCAAACTATAGATAACGAAATATAACTTTGAGACAGTGATGGAGGATGTTCAATTCAATGTTCACTCAATGTTCAATTCTGAGTGTTCCTCATATATGAACGTAATTTATTTTATATTATATTAATGAGTTTTAAATTTTTTTCGGGTTATAAGGCCCAGTTTCATAAAATTTTAAGGAAAACACTGAAATTCTTCAATTTAATATTTGGTCAAAGTAAAAATATAGACTTGTTTACTTTATAGATCATTAGGTAAAACCAGTCTGCCTGCCAAGAATGTGGCAACATGTTGACCTTCAGTTGGCTGACAAGGATCTCAAAAGATTTCCACCACCTAGAGAGTAAATAAATACCGTACTGAAAAATAAAATGAAACTGTATAAGAATTATTTGGTTTTTAACTTTAAAAGTGCTTTAAAAAACTTATTTAAGTTAAAAGACTAAAAAGAAGAAACTGATCAAATAAATTTTTAGGCCTGAATGATTTAGTACAGTAGTTAAAAATATATTCAAAATTCTTAATAACACGGAGAACTAATTTAACAATAGTATGTTTACAGTACAATATCTATAAAAACATACCGATTCAATGAGTCTCTGTCCATCTATTTCTAACACAGGTATCTGCGGCATTGGATTGATTTCTCGGAATTCATCGCTATGCTGTTCACCGCCATTTTTGACCAAACTTACTGCTTTTATTTCATATGGGATCTCTTTCAAGTTTAAGGCTGAAAATGAAATAACTTAATTATTTTTGATCTATTTGTTTTACTTCCTAGGAGTAGTTTGATGCCTAATGTACCATTTTGTACAGATTAAATTATCTTTGTTTACAAACCATACTGATTCTTAATAGTAAAGACTTTTTGCTCATATGGTAAATGAATATGCTTCGTTAAACTGAACGTTTTTCAAATAATGATGGATTTAGCTATTTTTACTGTTTGAAGTTAAAAAACCTGAAAAGAGGGATCAATAGCAAGTTAATTGGATGAACGGATCGAAGAGGAGTGAATCCTCATACATGACTGTTAACAACCTCACTGTAGTGACAAACCCCTATTTTTTGTAACGCGATTACGTTCGCAAAAAGCCTCAGATCGACTTCAAACTTTCACAGTAGATTTTAGGCGTAATTTTACAGGTCGAGTTCGTTTGTGAAGTTATTCTGTTAAGTAATAAACTAATGAGACGTAATTTAATTTCCCATAAGAAATGCATTGGAGGCGGTAATAAGCGGTGTTTAGGGTACGTTAAACGGTGGCATTGTTGTTTTGTTGTCAAACATAAAGAAAGTGTATAATACAATTTGTTATTTAAAAAATATTTTAAAATAGGTTATGAATACTGGAAAGATAAATTTGATGTTAACAAATAATAATAAAAAGAAAATTTTACTAAAAAAATAAAAGCAGTTAACAATTTAAACCCAAACTCACACATAAAAAATAAAAATAAAAAAAACAAAAACAACAACAAAAACAGTGTGTGTCAGATGTCCGTCCGATTAATATGGAGATGGCAGCGGCTACACAACAGTCAAAACAAGAGTCAAGTTCAATTTATTTATTTACATACAGTCTGGTCGGTGTGGGTTTGTAGGTTAGTTATGTATCATCGTCAATTCGGCAGTTCGTATAAGTTTTTAACGTTTGAATAAATTCCCTTTGTACTGTACGTAAATTGTTTAGGTCTCAATTTTCACTTAGGAGTGCAGAGTTCCATGCAAATTTTGTACTCATTTTAGGTCTAGAATTACCTCAGATTATTCTATGAATATGCCAAAGCATCAGTCGAATTACTCTCCAGTTTTCAAATAAATTCAATCTATTACCCCACACGATGTTGTGATAAGCACTATAGAGTAACTCTTCAAAATATCAATAGGCCTAGGCCCCTCCTGCTTTTCAATAAGTCTTGTGATATAACTTAATATTAATTTATAGAGTGAGTAGGTTTTTAGGTAGGCTATATGGGTTGTAACAATCGCATAATTTATTGGTTGGCTTAGGCCTAGAAGTGTCTGATTATCCTTGTCAAGGGCCCATTTCATCATCATAAATTACAGAATTATTACAACAGGACTGGCTATAACAGATAGGCCTATGCTATCTTAAGCCTGGACCAAAAGTTTGTCTCAAGAAATATGTAGCTAGGCCTACCTTAAAATGTGTTTAGCCCAGAGGTAGGTAGACAATCAAAAGATGTTAACTTTTGCAAAAGAACTAAAAAGAGTTGTTGACTTATGTAGCATATTTAGGGCTAGGCTATATGACTTAGGTCGACAACTTAGGTTGTCAACCTCTGGTGTTATCACACCTTTAGGCTGCACTTCTGTATACGCCCGGTGGAACTATAAAATGAAAATATATTCATTGCATCAAATCGGTATAAATATTGAATCAACTTAAAAACCGAAACTTTGTTAAGCTACTCCACCGTTATTACAGTTGTTAACATTTTGAGTTTGCGATTAAAATTGTGTGATGAAAACAATCGAATCAACAACGATATTGAGGTAGGTAAGAAGTATTTGAAACTATTGTAATAATAATCAAACCTAACCGTAATAATAATCTAGCCGTAAACCTCCGTCACTTTTATAAACAGCAATGTTTATCAAAATCAATGGTTTTTGAAAAATTTTAAAATGCATGTTCCCTTAGTACAAAAGAGAAAAATACCTCTCTAATTCATATTTGGCATCATTTGTGTGACACAATTTTAGATCTAATGAAGTGTGCATCTTCTCACAATTAAGATACAATTAGGCTACAAAATAAACTTGGGTAAATACTTAATTTAGTGTATTTTTTATTGTTCTTTGATAATGTTTAAGGCTACATTAGTTCAAATTTGTACTTGTTTGCAATATATTTGTTTTATTGTCAAAAGATATTTTAGATTATCTTAGAACAAAACTAAATCAGGTGATAGTCACATTCGTATCGTGTAATATTGTATCATTGATAAAATAGCAATATTATTGAAAACTCGAAATTTTAACATCAATAATAACTGTGGAGTAGGATAACGAAGTTTCGCCCGTATAGTATCCAAAATTCTATCAAATGGATTGACCTCAACAAAATTTACACTAATCTAACCTATTGTAAAGATAAACTCCACTTAGAAGAACTATGTAGGCTTAAAGGAAAGTAAATATGAGAATAGGCAACAAACAAAATTAAGTAGGATATTATAGGCTATAGGTATGGTATGGTAATTTTTTCCTTAGCCAATAGGGCAGGAACATTAACAAAAATATTAACTCTACACCGTACCGCAACTGTAAAAGTACTTTTATAATTACTCTTAAAGGAATGCTGCCATGTGTGTGGAAAGGCAGAAAAACTACCATACACGTAGACCCACACTACAAACGGTGCTTAGCTACAATTTGATTCCGGAGGATGCTGAAATTACAAGGATGTAAAATTTCTTATTATAAGTTCATAAATGGAAATTTTTACTGTTTGGGCCTACCTGGTATCATTAACCTTCCAACATTGAGCCATATCTGACGCTTAGTCAGGTGGTCTATATTTTATTTTGTTAAATTTTTTAGTTTATACTGTATGATTAGTAGCTTTTTAATTTTTTGAATTTAAGTCATGTTACATTATACTTGTTGTTGAATGTATAAATTTGAAAATAAAAAATATAAATAATAGGAAAAATTAGTTATTGTAAGCCCACAGTGATTGTATTTGTTATTTAGGAAACGTTTTCAGTTAAGTTTTCATCTATACAGGGTGTCCAGAAAAAACCTTTACAAACTTTTCCAGGTTATTGCGCACGTCAAAATAAGCAAAAAAGTTCCTGTAAACATATGTCCTAAAATGCTTCGTTAACCCGCTAGCTGCCATTTTGTTTTTTACACTAAATAATTTTTATTTCCGTAACGGATCATTGTATTAAGTTAATATTTGGCATGAACCTTCACTATAACAATACCCATTTTCAGTAAAAAAATTATTTTTTTCCAATGTGTATTTTCAAAATGGCGGCCATTTTAAAATTTTTAACTCAAATATCTCAAAAACGGTAAATAATTTTATAAAAATGTTACAAGAGACAAAAAAGTTGACGAATTAAATTATCTAAATATTGATACCAAGTTTGTAAGGATCCAACAACAAATAACGGAGTTATTGTGGTTTTCCTGCAGAAAAACACTGATTTTGCTCTATGATTAATGCGAATTTAGGTTACTTTAAGAGAAAAATCTCAATTGGCCTTGATTTATCACTGATGCGGTCGCTTTTCTGTGGTTTGGTCCTTTTTTTCAAACTTATTTAAGCCAACCATGTTCTAGGAGTATTTTCTACTATTTAATGCAATCGCTTTCAATTGATTATCATTGAGTTTCTACACCCTGATTGTACACCCTGTTTGAGTAAACTGCTTTTCTCTAACTGTCATTATTTGAAAGTTCCGTCTATTTTTAAAATTAGCCAAGCCAATTAAGGGTCAGCCCTAATTTCGATTGGATCGGTAGAAGTAGAACTGTAATAGTTATTTTTTTCTTCTAGCCTACATAAAAGTTTAAGCAATAGTGTATACGGTACCAATTACTCAGTCACTGGACCTCAACTTAAAAATAAAAACTCAATATAAATATAAGAAAAACATGAAAATTTGTTTTGATGTTTAAAAGGAACATAGGGCAAAGAGCAATAGGACCAAAACTGAAGACTAATTGTATATGGGTTAACTAAATATACCTACTGTTTTGGCGCTATTGCTAAAAATCAGAAAACGTATGATAATAATTGCTTAAAAAGATATCACAAAAATTTATCTTGAGAGTTGGAGGAACCTTGATAGTTCGACTCTCGGTAGTTCGACACTCCTTATAGTTCGACAAGTCAACTTGTAAAGGTATAAATGACAACTTAGCATGTCATTACAATTGATTTAATGTCAATGTTGGGGACTGTCAAAGGTGAAAATGTAAACAAAATGGTGAATGATTTTAACTTTTGCTATAGTCCTATTATTGTTCAACCAAGCCATGTTTTTTAATATTTATTTCGTGTTTCTTAAATTCAACAGATTTTTATGCTCCCTATATTAACATTTCCCACAAACTCCCTTTAGTTTCGAATTTTGATAGTTCGCCACTTTCTAAGTCCACAAAAGTGTCGAACTACCGAGGTTCATACACCGTATTGCAATAGTCTTTGTCAAAGGTCTGGAATTGAATGAAGTTGAGACAACAGATAAACCGCTGCTATTAATGATTTACTACTGCGTCGTCCTGAAATTGGCAATTGAATTGGGATATTTTAGTGATAGAGAACATGAAAACCAGTTGACACATGTCGGCTATGGGAAATGTCCATGGCTAATTCATTGTTTAATTCCCGGAGTGCTGCAGCTGGATTACTTGGCAACCAACCATTTGACCCTGGAATGAATTTAGGTCTCCTTGGTTACAAAAATTTCTTTTACTGACATAGAAGGCTTATTAAAGCCAGTTAAAAGAAATGTATTTATATTATCAGATCCAGTTCAAAGAAAATTTTCCTCAATAACTTAATTATATGGAAAGAATATTCTTTGAACTGGATCAGAAAATATAAATAAGCCTACATTAGGCTTCCTCTTAACGGCCTCTGCTTTAACAGGCCTCCAATGTCACAAAAATAATTTCATTTTAAGAGGGCGTTGGAGTCAATCCAAATTCCGCATTTCCCCCATAAGAGCAATGTTAAACGGGATGTCAAATAACTCTTTTATTTATAATCAGAAAATAATGGTTTATAGCTCTAAACAAAGGGTTTATTTAGGCGGATTTTGTTTGCGAGAGGATTTTTTTATAAAAATTAGTGTTTTTTACTAACTTGAAATAACAAAGCAAGTTTTTTACGCTATTTATTCTGAACCAATCGGATAAAAAATAAAGAAATTATATGACAAATGCCGGGGACAAGTTTAGCATTGCTCTTATGGGAAATAAATCCAACATGGCGGCACTCCAACGCCCTCTTAAGGTCTCTTCCACATACACCGATAACTATCGGCCGACAAAAAAATTGGTCAACACAAAATCTCGACCCTACACACACACCCATTTTAATTGGTGGTGGACAAAGCTGTTTGTTAATTTGTCATTGTTTTGCATTTACTTACAAATTTCAATATAAATCTTAATTTTATCTATACAAGTATAGGGATACAACATTTTTTTCCTAGGAAATTATAGAATGATCAACAAGATCTGTTATCTCAGTGAGAGCCTGAGGCTCATCTCACCCCGTAATTTCTATTCATTAATATTATTGTCAACAATCAACTCATATTATCGTAAACTTCTTGATAATGTGATGAAATTCACCTCACTAAAACTTTCTCGCTGAAAGTTCATTTCTGACCCATTACTAAAAATGTTCCTACTTGTGTCATAGCATCAAAATATGCTTATAAATTGACCTGTTTATAACTAAAACATCAGGTATAAATGCATGAACCTATATTTAATGGAAAAAATCTAATTATAAGTAGGCCTACATTGTCAGGAAATTGTAAATGTTTTAATAATGTTTTAAATTTCCACCTCTACTTTTATTTTATGGTGATCATCTTTAAAACCAGTTTACAAGGGTGTAACTATAGTTTGATTTTGGAGGATGCAGAAATAGGCTGAAGGGTCATAAGGGTGTAAAATTCCTATATGAGAAGGTCATTTTTAAGGATTTCGAGGAAAGCTGAAGCCCTATCAAAACTCTCCCCTTCCACCTTGCTACGCCTTTGCCAGTTAAATATCATGTATAAAAATTTATCGATAGGTGTAGTGTCACGTACATTTTTAGGGATTGAAGGGCATGAAGTACTATCAGTATTCAAGTTTTCCCCCTTTTGCTAAAAATTTTCTAAAAGTTGAGGCACAACCCCCTTCCAACGCTACACCTATATGTAGAGGAACTATACCGGGTGTCCCAGACCACCCGTACACCCATTTTAAAATTAACCCAGTTAATTATGGACAAAAACAAACTATGCCATTATTGGTAAACCGGTTGCGCTCTATCCATTGATGATAATTTAAATGTACCCCCACTTTTTATGGTATTTTTATTCTACACATAATTCTAAGACAACTTTACAACTCCTAATCCTAATTAATTGTTCTTGGGAGATAATGGAGGTAGAATTTTTATTTTTTTCCATAATAATAACATGGGGCTAAATTTCTTATCCATTATCTCTGTAAATTTCCCGTTAAACTAAAAAGGCCTAGCGTAAGAATGCCTTAGTTTCTTCTTCTAAACACTTAAGCATCATAAATTATTAGTTTTGTCATAAATACTTCTATTTTCCCATAAATTTTTCAATATGGCGGAGATTACTTTAAAGGTATAGAAAATTAAAATTAATTGTGTGATAATCGGTACTTTATGATGAAATATTATTTAAAATGAGCTTATAAAATATCTTTATGTGTATACAGTTATGTTAAAGGTAAAAGTTTCAGTGTAAATGAATATGAAAATTTGCTCTATGTTATTCTTATGGGGAAAAACAAAAATTCCACTGCTATTATCTCCCAAACCGTTAGGATTACGGGTATACATTAAATCTAAATCACTAAATCACTAATTTGAGACACGGACCTCACAAAGTAGTCTTAAAATTATGTCTAGAATCCAAAATATCATAAAAAGTGGGGGTTTGTATTTAAAATTAATGACCTCTGGTCTGAATAGATTACTTCTAGTACACCCTGTACATTGAAATTATCATCAATGGATAAAGCGCAACTGGTTTACCTACAATGGCACAATTTGTTCTAGTGAAAAATGAATTTTGTAGATTTTAAAAGGGGTGTACGGATGGTCTGGACACCAGGTATACATGATAGGGCATTAATAGGTCCTATATAATAAATAATGTGTAATTTTTTGTACATATTAAGGCCGCTTTCACATCGGGTCGCTGCGACCGAGTGGCAGCTACCCGTCGGCCACTTGACCTGTTGAAAATGCATTGAGCCTTATGGAGCCTTTCACATTAGTGCGTCGCTGGGCGGTGGCAGCAACCCTGCTCCTTAGCGACTCAAGTCGCTAGCGGGGCATTGAAACATACGGAGCCTTTCACACTCGGTGACTGCCACTCAACCTGCCACCACACTTTCGGGATGCACGCGCAGCTTGTTTACTCATCTGCCTGCCTCCTTCCCTGTGTCTATCACTTTCGCAACTTGAGAACTTGGTCGCAGCCACCGTATATGTGAAATGACAAGCGTGGCTGCCACTCGGTCCAAGCGACCCAATGTGAAAGCGGCCTAACAGTCTATATGTGAATGTGGTATAAGCCTCCACAGTATATCAAGGAGTCATAAATGGAAATTTTGACTGTACAAGGCAAACCTATGTAAATTGTATTGAAGGTTGTTAAAACTTATACTGGGTGTCCAGCTTCAACTGTCCCAAACTTTACCAGGTTAATCAGCAATCCAAAATATACAAAAAAGTTCATGTGAATATTTGTCCTAAAATGCTTTAAGCCACTAGCACAATTTGTTTTTTACACTCATAATTTGATCTATGGATGGTTGTATTGGATTCATATTTGGCATGAAACAGAAGTTTTAAATTTCCTTTAGTTAAACTTTAATTTTACCAATGTTTACTTTAAACATGGCGGCAATTTAAAAATATTTTTAACTCAAATTTTTCAAAACTGGAAAATGTTATCAAAACTTTACAATCATCAATACAACCGTCGCAGCAGACCTGCATACTTAGTTAATTTCCAATGGTTGTTATGTTTAATCAACAAAATATTTGGTTTTCGTAAGTTTTCAATGTTATTCTTATGGAGAACTAACAAAATCCTGTATCTCACTTATTTGTTGACATAACTTGATCAAATTTGATATGTCCATTCACTAGGTAGGGTTTAACTTATATTTACTTACAGCACCTATATGGTGGCAAACCTACCTACTCAACCCCAAGACCCCAATGGGATATATGGGAAAATTAAAAATATCAGAATTTGATGCAATTTAGTTACCTAACCCTAACCGATAGTTTTTCTATGGTTACGCACTGGGAATTTTCCTATATCTACTTGCAATAACCCTAAGGCAGCAAACCTACATCCTTGTTCCCATAGTGTTTATGGGGGAAGTTAAAAAAAAATTGAATGCTGTTGAAAATTTGCTGAGTACGCAGGTATGTTGCAACGGGGGTATTTGGCTTTCATAATGTTTCCATGAAATCAGTGCTCCAAAATAAAATAAGTTTTTTATAAAGAAATTAATTTCAAATATAATTTTAAGCAGTTTTTTTATAATGTAGGTGTTCCATGCGTTTTAAAGATTAATAGTCTGCCAGTTATATGGACCGATTGTGCGTTTCATGATAGAGATCTCAAATTTTGAATAGACATACCTCATGAACAAAGGCTTTAATTTAGATAGAAGGCCAGCTTAGATTTTCCATCAATAGGGTTTTCCAATTTTTCACCATTTAATTTCAAAATTACAGTATTGTGAGTTAAGTATTTTGCAAGAACACATAAAATAAACAATTTAACTATCAATTACCATTAAATTGTCTTGAGTTGTTTCGGAGAAAATAATTAAAATATCTGATATGGTCCGATATATCGAAATGTGATCCAAAGTAATACATTGATCAATTTTTGTTCGTATAGAGCCTAAAATACTATAGAACAATACAATCGATTTGATTTATATCAGCACATTATATAGAATATTGATATATCGTATCAGATTTTCTTTCGAATTCTTTCTGCATTAATTCAAGATAACATAACACTTAAAAATTCTACACTTTTTATTTTTTAGGCCTAGCTCCAGCAAGACTTGTAAATCAAATTCATGTAGGTAATTAAGAAACTTTATAGTAAAAAATGGAAAAACGCCAGTTGAAACCCCATATGCAAAATCTAAGATCGCCTCTTCTATAAATTTAAGCTTTTGTATTGTAGAATTAGTGTCCCAAATTTTAAATCGCTATACATAATCAAATGCACAATTTTTCAATAATTACTACATATATCTGTGGGACTATAAATAATTACAAAATAACCTTGCAATACATGCATTTCTTTAGATTTACAGCGTTTTGGATACAATACAAATATATACTTGATTTGCTTTATATCACAATCTTACATCTTGAATGATTCCATATTACCTGGATACAATATCAGGTCTATCACTGAATCAAGGCAAGCAGGGTCTAGCACAATAGTGTACTGGGTGTGCTCGACTCAGTTTGCCATGGTTCGCATCGCCAGTGCTTCATCACACAAATCAAACAACGTGAGAGAACCCAAGAATTGAACACGAATCGGCCCAGGACACATTTGAGTTCACTTCACTTATGTTCCCTAATTGGTTTACGTATTAAGTAATAATATTGACACTACACAAACCGTGCATACTAAACAACTGCAGGTGGACATAAATATAGATAAATTATAAAAGATTGTGATTTAGTGACTGAGAATGTTTTATTAATGACCTGAAACCACTCACAAGCAGCAAAGATTGACATCTTTAAGCTGAACTAAATAATTTTGGTAAGTTTGTGAACATACTTGAATTGTTCCCTTAAGTAGTAGGCCTATTGACAAACAGATATGACTCTTAATTATTATAGTTTTCTCAAAATAGCCTTATCATATTTTTGTACAAAAAAAATTAGCCATTTTACAGAGTGATTCAAGACGAAGTGCAGAAATTTTGGGAGCTAATTCTACACATAAAAATAAGCAAAAAGGTCATGTCAACATATGTCCGAAAATATTTCTTTCAGCCGCTAGCCGCCATTTTATTTTTACACGTAATCATTTTTATTTCCGTAACGGGTTGATGGATTTACTTCATATTTGGTGTGGACCCATATCACATCAATTTGTTTTCAGAAAAAATATTATTTTCCCATGTGTATTTTCAAAATGGCGGCCATTTTAAAATTTTTAACTCAGATTTCACAAAAACGGCAAATTCCAACAAAATTTAAAAAAAGGCAAAATGTTAACAAATTAATTATCTAACCAATGATAAATTAAATTATCTAAGCAATGATAACAAGTTTGTGAAGATCTGACAGCAAATAACAGAGTTATTGAGCTTTTTAAAAGAAATTTTATTCAATTTGTATTGATTGTAATGCAAAATCGATATTTTGCTACAGGGAAATCACAATAAATCACCTATTTATTGTCAGATCTTTACAAACTTGGTATCATTGTTTAAATGATTTAATTTGTCAACTTTTTGGTCTTTTATGAAACTTTCCGTTTTTAAGAAATGTTAGGTTAAAGTTTTTAAATGGCCGTCATTTTTAAAATTCACTTAAGGAAATAATAATTTTTTTCTGAAAACTAACATTTTTGTAATTAAGGTTCACGCCAAATATGAAGTAAATCCATCAATCCGTTACGGTAATAAAAATGATCAACTACATACATTGAAAATGATTACATGTATGCAACAAAATGGCAGCTAGCGGCTAAACGGAGGATTTTTATAACATATATTGACATGACTTTTTTTGTTTATTTTTCATGTTTTGAATCAGCTCCCGAAATTTCGGCACTTCGTCGTGAATCACCCAATATGGGGGTAAGGACACAGTAATAATCTAAATAAATGCTTTTTTTTAGTAGACTACGTGGAGCAAGCAAGCTGATTTGTACTGATCTTTTAAATAATTATAATAAACCAAGTTAATTGTAACGTTGGCAAAAATGTTTAGGACCCAACACATCAAGTGGTATATTAAAAAAAATTTTATATATGATATAAATCCATTTAACTAAAAGTATTTTAAAACAATGTATTGCATGTATGTGAGGCAAGTGAATTTTCGAATTATGAATTATATCAGTTTTTTAATCATCACAAAGTGGGATCAAATGGACGTAATAGAAATGCAAAAATTTTAGGAATCCTTCTTCGTACTCCCAGAAATATAAAGGTATTTATAAACTACTTCCAAGGTTTAATGAAATGAGTACAAGAACTAATAAAGTAAATTTTAGAATGTGTGGGGATTTAGTTGTGTTTATTTGTTTTTTATTCTTAAATTTAGTTATGCCTTATCTTTATTGTCCGTTCATCCCCATACGCGCAGAATAAGCGTACTCCTAGTTATACCGTTCTTAACATTACTGCATAGTGTATTACTTATAAATTTGAAAGTTTTAAAATAACGTTTAGTGTTCACCGGCCAATTTACTGTATGCTTCAAAAACTCTCTAGTATCAAATTTCAGGGAAGTTATTTCATCAATTTTATGGAAAGGTTTCATTACATTGCAGGACACCGCTCAAAGAGAAGGTCATGGCCGAACAGTCGTAGAGGGCTGTTTTCAGTTTGTACCTGTTTCATGTGCTCCTAGAGTGCTTTGTTCAGCACATGAGAATATCTTCATGGAATTAAGAAATATTCTAAATTACGAGTCACCTCTCTGTTCAGTGAACTCTTTCAGAGTTGGTTATCTTTGGTCATAAGTAGAAATAAAACCAGCAAAACTCTTCAGAATGGTAATCATTGTAAAAGTGTAAATTCCGTTTTAATTAAAATCATTTGTAACTTGCAATAATATTGTTAAGTCAGTTATTTGCCTTTGTACTATTTTCATAAAATATGAATTCACCAAGTTTAGTCTTTCCGCTTTTTTTTCTTTTTTAACACAACGTTGGCTACAATTCTTTCATTTATTTTATTTGTAACAAGCCACCATAAAATTTTTAATTTACCATTTGTTGATAAACATATAGGCCTGTATGACTAAAATATATTGAGGGGAGAAAAAGCATAATATAATATAAAGATATTCTATAAATTATAAAATATCGAATTTAAACAAATAACCCCAGAAATTAGACGGAGCCGATTTTACTTCAGACACTAACTCGACTAGTCTGACTCTGACCATACTGAGTTATATCCGCACCCACCCAGCAACCCATGGGTAAACCATTTATGGTTTAAAAGCTGGTAAAAAATTATGCACAAAGTAAAGACAAATTTTTATAAAAAAAATAGGGACTAAAACAATTTTTTTCTGTTTAATGATCGGGCATAATGCAAAAGCTAACTTTAGCTGCTTACTGAAAAGAATAAATCCTCTGATAAACCTTACCTGTAACCGCATGAAACATCATACAGTTCTTCTAAAGTGTTATGAAAGGCCAGGATGCCGAACAGAAGCTTTAAATATTTTTTATTAAATTTTTTACAAGTGCAGATGTACCCTCCACATAGTACCCAGGGGTGCAGAATATGTCCGGTCCGGTGATCTAGAATCGGGAGAAATTTCCAGGTGTCTGGAGAAATTTTTTGGAAATTTTAAGAAACTGAGATTCTTTATGAAAGTGTTAAGAAATACTGGTATGTAGCTTTGGTTTTAATATAGGCTAATAAACTAATACCCCAGTCGCAGCAGTCCTGCTTACTCAGCGAATTTCCAATGGAATTTTGGTATATTTTCTATTTCCCCATAAAATCCATGGGGATGAGAGTATGTAGGTTTGCCGCCATATGGGTTTTATTAGTAAATATAAGTTAAACCCTACCTAGTGATTGTGTATACCAAATTTTATAAGCTATGGTGTTCTTTTTATTTTCCCCATAAACCCTATAGAGGTGAGTACGTAGGTTTGCCGCCATATGGGTTTTCTAGGCAAATATAATTTAAACGCTTCCTAATGAATGTACATACCAAATTTATCAAGATATGTCAATAAATAAGCAAGATAGAAGGTTTTGTTGATTTCCCATAAGAATAACATGGAAAACATACTTTTTGGATTTTTTCCATAACCATTTAAGCTAGGTACAAAATTCAAAATACTAGATTGTTTGTTTTTTTAAGCTCTTTTAAATGGTTTAAGTTAAAATTGTTGAATTTTCTAAATAAAAGTAAAAAAAACCAAAAACACATTTTTAACCCTTATGAAACCCCATAAAACCCCGTTCCCATGGTCAGATCATTCTGGTTCGTGAACTCAACCTAGTAGACGCTGGCTTACACCCCTGTACCAAATTTCATCAAAATCGGAGGTTCCGTTCAAAAGTCATCGTGTTCACGGACACATATATATATATATATATATATAATATAATTCCGTAAGCGGATCGGTCCCCATGAAATATCTCGAGTTAGGAGAATGATAGGGTAACGTACGATGGCTCATTTTAAAGCTTGAGGGCCAAGGACGCAAGGAAAAATACCAGAATCATCAAAAGTTACATGGGCTTCGCCCCATTGGACCTTGAATTTCCAATGTTAATCTAATGGGAAGAAGATTTTTAGATCTACACGTGTGTTTAAGCAGATGTTCCAGTGTTTTATCATAAACTCAATCAGCTGGTTCTTGAGCAGATATTTTGAGTTAAGATAACCGCATGGTTATAACTTTTTTTAAATTGGAAATGCACTATAAAAAAGGAGGGCACTAATAGTCATGGGATTACGGATCCACAGGAGATTTTATCTTAGTGACTCCATCTATGTCATTAAGGAAATAGGAGTAGAATGACTGGTATATTCAACATGAAAAATAAATTAAAATTATCTTAGACGTGGCATGGTTGATATAATGGTTAATTGTCTTTACTCAGTGGATGTCGTTTAGTTATTACGTCCCTGCTTTAGGCTATATTGGCTATTAATAGATAGAGTTGAAGAGTTGGATAGTTATGTTGAGTGCATGTTTATTATTTTCGACTGCATCATTATACGTAAACTACAAACATTGGATAACTTCCATATGAGGAATATTTTGTTTTGGTTTTATCCATTCTCTGGTTTTTCTTTACGTCTGTCGTAGAGAAACAATACACGCAAACGGGCGTTTATCCATAAAGACGTCGAGCTTTTTATGTAAATGATACTTTTTATGTAAATGATAGTGTTAGAAAACTAACAATATATCAATCAGTGTTCTACTTCATTGACGAACAGACAAAATAGACTATAATCAATGTACGAGGAAGGTCAGTGGCACGGATGGTAAGGAGGCATGGGGGCATGGGGGCACGTTGGAGACATGGGAGAAATAATGGAAACTTCGGGTTGTACAGGAGGGCACGGAGTTACGGAAAGGGACGGCGGGGATGGCAGCATGGGACCACGGGGAGTAGGGCCACGGGGAAGAACGGCGGGCATGTGGGCACGGGAGTACCTGCATGCGGGTCTATCGGGGCACGAGATTTGTCGGGGGCACTGGGGTTAGGGGGGCATGGGGATGTAGGTGGCATGAGGAGGAATGGTTGGCATGGGGCACGGGGGTATGGGGGCATAGGGGCATGGAAATGCGGGCACAAGGGGTGGGGCCTACTAGAGACGTCAGTGGCACGGAAGTTGGTTGGGCATGGGGAAGTTGGTTAGGAACATAAAGGGCACGGGGAAGAACTGTGGGCATGTGGGCAAGAGAGAATGAAGGGCACAGGGGAATGTGGGGGCAAGGGGGTACAGGCAAACTTTGGGGGTACTCGGGCCCCGGAGGCATAAAGGGTACTGGAAACACGTGTCAGGAGAGGTGAACGGGAGCACTGATAGGCATGGGGTCAGGGCGAGTGTGGGGAAATGGGGGGGCACAGGGTTCCAGGGTGAAGGAGTGTACAGTATTAATGGGATCATGTTTTATTGAACTATTTCATTCAATGTATCTAGAACAAACT
Organism: Neoaliturus tenellus; assembly: GCA_030545055.2. Classification (NCBI taxonomy): domain Eukaryota; kingdom Metazoa; phylum Arthropoda; class Insecta; order Hemiptera; family Cicadellidae; genus Neoaliturus; species Neoaliturus tenellus. Next base: position 137,071,351 of record CM061534.1, read on the forward strand.
GAGGTAGGTGACACCAACAGCTGATTGAAGCTAATCGAAGTGGGTCCTCCACCGTTGACGTCATGATGTTTCTCTTGACACATGATTGGTTTGCTTTGTATATTGAAAGTGCTGCACCGTTGACGTCATTGGTTTTGTTATTGTTCTTGTTGATGTCACCTACCTCCTTCTCATTCTAGATTTCTTGATTTCATTTATTTGAGTTACAAAAATCATCATGAACCTTTTTAAGGTTAAAACTATATTTACCGCGTTTGGTAGTATAACTCAATAGTGCAATTTTTTTTCTTCCACAAAATAGACTACTGTATTTTCATACACTGTATTTTTGATTCGATACCACCGAAAAGTTTCGTCAGGATTAGGAAATATTTTATTAGAAAACTCAAACGTTTAAACCCTCACTGCAGCTTGAGAAAAATATACTAGGCCTAATACTGCAAAGGGGTAATAAATTGAATCTTATTTTTGGAGACATCATCATTTTTGCCCCTACACTCCACTAGTATATATATAATTCCCAAAAATGTAAATATTTATACAATGTTCCTAGTGTTTCTAGTTTTTTTTTTTTTTTTTTTTTTATTTATTTAAAATGTGTGTTTTCTGCTTGATAAAGTCATTAAATTTGACGAAATATAGCAGTTTATGTTCCTGAAATGAAGTTTTTAATTATTATTGTATATATATATATATATATATATATATATATATATATATATATTGAGATATATATATATATATATATATATATCAATTTGAACGAACGGTGTTTTTGGCTTCTATTGACCTCAAAATGAAAAAGTATCATGATCCCGGGCTTAGTTCTTACCGTGACTACTACCGTAATAGCGGATTCCCTATAGGGAAATTCGCTAAAATTTAAAAAATCTTTATAATTTTACTGCTCCATTTTAAGCTGTTGAGTTTTAAGGCAAAGTCATACATGTCGCGTATCTTTGGGGGGAATCTTGGAAATCTTTGATCCGTAACATTAGGATTGGGGGAAATTTTAGGAATCAATACATTTTCTGCACCCCTTTTAGCACCCTTCAGAGGGTTAAGAGGGTTTAGTCCTACAAAGATTTTAAAATTATTTTATGGTGTTGTAACAGTCTGTTTCTAGATTGATTTTAAACTCATTGGTCCTAGCCAATAAGAAACTCCTGGAAAAAACTTAATACATACCTATGCGAACTCTGTAAGAACAGGAGCTTCTCCAAAATGAATACAACAAAACCTGGAAAAAAACAAGTTATTTCAAGATTAGAAGATTATTTCTTTGAAAATTAATTATAAACACTTACTGTGAATTAAATATTAGCGAATTTGTAAGAACTTGTATGTTTGTGATTTGTTATATTATTTTTATGGCGACCTACTAAACTTAACTATCTTTACTGTAACAGCATTGACTTTAAGTGTAAAGTCATGATGGTCCTATACAATGATCACATAAGACCAATAGATGGAGCATGTCAGGCGTGAGCTGAAGCACGAATATTTCACTGGCCTACGAGAAGATGGCAGCTGCTGGCCGGGACGCACCATAGTGGCGAGTGCTTAAACTATGTTTGATGGTTTATTATTACTGTTAATTCAGAACGGACAACATATTACAATCTGTCTCACTTCACTGATCAATTTGATACCTTACTAAATTTTAAATAATTTGGACAACATCTTGATTGTTTAAGCAAACAAGAATAAGCGGCGGCCACAACATTTAAAGCCTCTAGATCTACCCAGGGTAAACTATATTATTATTGTTATTATTTATGGTTTTTAGATGGAAATACGGTACGAAACTGTGAAAAAGGCGATTTAATATTGTTGTTATATTTTAAGTTATTTCTCAAAAATATAGCAAAACGTGTAATAATTAATACACTAAGTAATACCTTCCACAAAAAAGACATCGTCTAATAAAAACAATGATTTTTATGTGTAGTAAAATGTCCAAGCTTATATTACAGGATTTTCATTATATGTCTTTAGTAAGTTCAATATTAAAACAAGTTTCAAAATAATTCATTGTATTCCTTATGTTTCTATAATAATCATCTTAAACTGAGTACAAACATTTAAAACTTTGTTAATAATTTAATGATAACAATATTGTTATTCTAAGGCTATTTTGATCCAAAAGATCCAACTAGCCATTCAAATATTCTTTATAATGAAAGTAAATTACTTCAGGGAAATTGCTTTATTATATGAATTTTTATATTATAGCAAAAAATGCAAATCCATTAGTAGGCCTATTTTTTTTTTTTTTTTTTTTTTTTTTACATTTTGAGTATACGGCATTATAAGTTTAATTTTTCCTTCTTTATGTTAAGTTATTTATTATCATATTGAGTGCAATGTGTTACGATACTATACCACAACCAGTAACATCTAACAACATTTAATAATTATGCATAAAACTGTCAAATTAAAACCACAATTGTGTACCGTATCAGAAGTGGGAATAGCCTAAATGCAGTCTGCTGGCACGACACGGCAGTCGCGGCATGGCGAAAAAGCCTCTCTAATAGATTAACTTCCCAACCGATCCTCAACAGCTAACTTTTTTCAAAAAATATAATTCAGAAAATTTTACTCATTGGCTATAAAATCCATCGTTTTTAACCTTGCCGACCAATAAATAAAACATACCCCCGTCGCAGCAGACCTGCGTACTCAGTGAATTTCCAATGGAACTTTCGTATATTTTCTATTTTCCCATAATAAAATCCATGGGGATGAGAGTATGTAGGTTTGCCGCCATATGGGTTTTGTTGGTAAATATAAGTTAAACCCTACCTAGTGATTGTACATACCAAATTTTATAAGGCTATGGTGTTCTTTTTATTTTCCCCATAAACCCTATAGGGGTGAGTACGTAGGTTTGCCGCCATATGGGTTTGCTAAGCAAATATGAGTTAAACGCTTTCTAATGAATGTACATAAAAAATTTTATCAAGATATATGTCAATAAATGAGCAAGATAGAGGGTTTTGTTGATTTCCCATAAGAATTACATAGAAAACATAGTTTTTGGATTTTCTCCATAACCATTTAAGCTAGGTAAAAAATTCAAAACACTAGATTGTTTGTTTTTTTTTAAGCTCTTTTAAATAGTTTAAGTTAAAATTGTTGAATTTTCTAAATAAGAGTAAAAAAAAGCCAAAAACCCATTTTTATTCCTTTTGAAACCCCATAAAACCCTGTTCCCATGGTCCGATCATTCTGGTACGCGAACTCAACCTAGTAGACGCTGGCTTACACCTCTGTACCAAATTTCATCTAAATCCGAGGTTCCGTTCAAAAGTTATCGTGTTCACGGACACATATATATATATATATATATATATATATATATATATTGTAAAATTCAGTTCACTTATCAGGGCTACTATTATAATAAGTAATATAGAATAAAACCAGAGTACCCTATTTTTCATTTTTTATTCATAATTATCTACTGATACGTATTTCGGCTCTTAGGCCATGGTCACAGTACCAGATAAAATATGTAAACAAATAAAACTTAACTAGCTGATTACATCATATGTTAATTAACTTATGTAAAATTATTTTTCTTAGTAACATCTAACAACATTAAAAAAAAATAAATGTAAAAAATAAATATGTAAAGATGATATTTTGATGATATCATGAAACTAACAAATACCGTCAAGGAATCTAAAATAAGTAACTGATCAGAAATATTTTAAGTATGAAAATAAAATTTTCAAACAAAATGATGGGTTAGCAATGGGTTTGCCGCTTTCAGGTCTTCTCGCAGATTTATTTTTAAATAATTTGGAAGAAACTAAAATAATAAATTATAACAATCCTCACAAAAAATGTATAATATATTGGCACCGATACGTTGTTGACGTAATATGTCTTTTCAATGGAAGTACAAATGAGTGTAATAAATTTTTAGATTATTTGAATTCAATCTCCAATAATATAAAATTTACGATGGAGATTCAAAATGAAGAAATACATTTTCTAGATTTGACTATCAGTAAAATTAATAACAATCACTCATTTAAAATATACCGTAAATAAACTCAGACAGATCTTGTAATACCATCCACCTCGAACAGTCCTTGGCAACATAAAATGGCTAGCTTTAATTTCTTAGTGAATCAATTATTGAAAGTACCAATGGAGGAAATTGATTATGAAAAAGAAATGGAAATCATAAAAAGCCTAGCAGTTAGAAATAGCTACAAATCTAAGTTAGTTGACAAAATTATTAAAAAGAAGAAGAATAAGAAAGTAAATGAAACCGAAAATAAAGAAAATGAAGATTACCTACGTGTTCCATACAGTTCTGTACTTAAAAAACCAATAAGAAAAACTTTCAAGAATACAAACTTTAAATTAAGCTACAGAACAAGAAATAACTATAACCAAAACAAAAAAACTGATAAATACAATAAATCAGGAATTTACAAAATGAAATGTCAAGAAAGCCCCAGATATTACATTGGTCAAACGGGAAGGAACTTCTCATGTCGGTACAAAGAGCACATCCAGGCAATAAGATCGAACAACACAACAACTCAACGTTCAATGTTTGCAGAGCATATCCTGGAGTCTGATCACACATACGGGAAAATTGAAGAAATGATGGATATATTAGATATTGAAAGAAAAGGTGACAAAATGAACATCAAAGAAGAAATGCATATATATATTTGAATTCCCAGAACAAAAATTCACAAATCCTGAATATTATGCAAATACAAAAGGCTAATCCAATATATGAAAAAATCAAATATATAAGGAATAAAAATTCAAGAAAGAAAACCAACTCGACCCAATAAGAAAAATAAATTTACATAAGTTAATTAACATATGATGTAATCACCTAGTTAACTTTTATTTGTTTACATATTTTATCTGGTACTGTGACCATGGCCTAAGAGCCGAAATACGTATCAGTAGATAGTTATGAATAAAAAATGAAAATAGGGTAGTCTGGTTTTATTCTATATTACTTATATTAGATATATATAAGTAATATTAATAACAAGAAATGTTATTATATATAGATTATATATAGATACTATATATAGATTATATATACATATATATACATATCAATTTGAACGAACGGTGTTTTGGGCTTCTAGGGACCTCAAAACGAAAAAGTATCATGGTCCCGGGCTTAGGTCTTACCGTGACTACTACCATAATAGCGTATTCCCTATAGGGAAATTCGCTAAAAAGTAGTAGCCGACCAACTTTTCACATTTCAACACCCAGTATAAATTTTATTTTATATAAAAATTAGAAAATTTTAATTTTTAAACTTTTATTAGAACTATTAGTGTCCAAGATTTATTGGCTTCACTCGTATAAAGTTTCAAATCTTAACTTTTATTCTAAATTGGCTAAATGCCGAGTTATTCGTAAGCAAAATTTTGAATTTTTTCACCAATCTCAGCGAATTTTGCGACTGTTGACTATGACAAGATGGTCGACCGTGCTTCACTTGTTGTAGCGATAGTTGGATTGGCATGCTCCATCTACTTTGGTCTTATGTGATTGTTGGTCCTATGCTAAATATTGACACTATGAGAAGACAGTGATCGACCTTAATGTGTCATTTTTTACTGTCTGTGTCATAGACAATAAAAAATAAAAATATAGACTACAAATAAAATTATCATACCTAATCTTACTCTAGCAATTTTAATATTTAACTTGAGTTCTTTTTAATTGTTGCTAGTCTTGAATAGAATTTACAAGTAGGTGTCCTATTTCTTAGTAAGCCTAGAACACTAACTGTTGTACATTTTAGTGAATTTCCCATAGGGAATAAGCTATTACCGTAGGTTTCATGGTAAGACCTAAGACCGGGACCATGTTACTTTTTTGTTTTTTGGTGTCCAGAGACCAAAAATAATAGTCATTCAAAATTTTATATATATATATATATATAAAATTTTGAATGACTATTATTTTTGGTCTCTGGGCACCAAAAAACAAAAAAGTAACATGGTCCCTAAGAGCCATGTAGATTTGTAATCCTACATTTATTCGGATGAGTTCGTAAACCAGACATATTGACCTACCGGAAGGGGTAGTTTTGGGGGGTTTTGTACCCCAAAAATGGGTTTTTTGCATTTTTCATATGTAAATTTTAAAAATTTTCAATTTTTTTCTTACCATTGGATTTAGCTCAAAAACACACAATTTAGTATTTTGAACCTTTGCTCTATCTCCATTGGTTACCGAGATATTAAAAAGTCTAAAGGCAGTACATTGTATTTTGGTTCTCCAATGTTAATCTTATGGAGAATTGGGATGTGTTAAGATTTCACTTATTAACCAATATTTTTCGATGAAACTTGGAATTCAGCTTCATTTGGTTGAGATTCATCCATTTATGGTAAAAAATCTTGGTTTTTGTGCTTATCATGGCAGCAAACCTGCATACTCTTTTCCCATGTTAATCATATGGAGAATAGGCAAACTTCTTTAGCAATGGACAGATATTGATGAAACTTAGTAAATGGCTTCATATGGTAGAAATATTTTTTTTTATGATAAAAACCTACTTTTAGTGTTCTCTATGGCAGCATACCTGCATACTCTCCCTATATTTAACATAAGGAGAATAGACATTTATTTCCCTATTTATGAGCATGTGATTTTATTTGGTTTACAGTTTTATGTGGTCAAAATTAATATTACTAATTTGGAAATTCGCTGAGTACGCAGGTCTGCTGCGACGGGGGGGTATTTACTAAATCAATAACTTGTAGTTAGCGTAATGTTTTTATAAATGAGCATTTTTCAAGAGAGCTTACTTAATTTGAGAGGTGCACCTGAGATTACCAGGGTTTTATTGTGACCCATTAGTTCTGGAAGGTAATGTTTCTCGCCTTTATAGTAACCTATTAATTGGATTTCGCAATCTGTTTTGCAGGTAACTCTTCTCTGTCGTAACTGATGATCTAAGCTAACATAACCCAGAAATATTAGGGTATAATTTTTAGTATTACCTTGGGGAGGCGTTACCGATGAGAAAAGTTATCTGCCAGGTCTCCCTTTTTTGATCCAGAAAAAGACAGTTAGGCTTTAAACCGATGCTGAATGTGAATCACTAATTACTTTTATGTAAACATGAAAGCACAATTCTTAGTCTTAAACTGAACCAACTATTGGCAATTTAAAATGAAAAAAAATATTGATTGTCAGCTGTTAAGCTCAAGATTAGCAGTTTTTGAGGGCCTAGACAAACGAAATACATCTATGGCCTAATTGATTGATGGTTTTAAGTTTATAATGATAGCCTTTAAAAACATTTTAACTTAGATTTTGATATTGTAACGAACAGAGGATTATAACTATAAAATCTCGCATCTTTAACTAGATGGATGAGAAAGATCTGTGTACTCGTTCAGTTGCTATAATGACTTAGGTATTGATCCTAGCATCGGGTCCCTGATATCGGTGGCTGGTAGTTCTCATAATGGAATAATGAACCGTTTTAATTTAATTGGCTTCTGGCATAGTGATGCCAGAGGTACTCTCTATCATGTCCTCGTGAAAGCGCGTTCCGAAGTCCAGCCGTTGCATGTTGGCAATTTCCACGTTTAAAATTCATTACAAATTGCCTAAATAATATGAAAAACAAAGTACATAACTTTTTAAATAAAGATTTATGTATTGTTGGACACTGTAAAACAATGGTGAGTAAATTATTGCTTGATTTAAAGAAATAAATTAGAAAGAACTAAGACAAAGTATGTCAATATATAATCCTTATCATGTAAATTCATTAATATATTAAAATACTGTATACCTAATTTTAAGTTTTTTTGTGTATCAGAGTAATGTTGTACAAACTCATACTAGGCCTACCAATAATTAATTAAGTGACGGCAAGAGTAGGCACAGTACATACTTGTCCTGGTTTATTTTAAGTTCACCAGAGGAAATATTTTTAACAGTTTAGGCCTATACTTGATTCTCAGACCAAGTGAGTCCTCAGCGCACATACGAGTAGGCCTGCATCAGTACTTTGATGTGTTTGGAATTCACGGTGTAGGCTACTCATACTTGTGTACTCGATCCTCCGACCAAATGAGTCCACTTTGTACTCATTTGGATTTAGAATCGAGTACACAGGTACCAGAACGAATACAATTCCAAGTACATCAAAGTACTAATGTACTCAAATGTCTGCACTGAGGACTCGCTTAGTTGTGGAATCGAGTAGGCCTACACAAGTATGAGTACGCAGCGCCGTCTGTTACTGCATGTGAGTACTCCATGTACTCGAGTACACGGCAGAATGGTAACGAGTACAGTGAGTACAAGGCATGTACGGTACTCAATACTATGAGTACTTTGTACTCGAGTACACACAAAAATATTCTGGCAACCAAAGGATTTTTAAGAGCCTTTAGACTTGAAATGATTTGTTATGGTATCTAAGTCCACAAAACCTTTAAAAAAACTCGTAAAACTCTAGGGGTGTAACATTTTAAATTATGCTTTGAAGAGTTCTGGATTTCTTGTTTTTTATATGTAAGATAGGTCTAGGTCTTGAAACATTTTAAATGTTGCCTTATCTAGGCCTACTAAGTTAACTAGCCTAAAGGAAAACAATAAATTTTTATTTTTGTCTTAAAACTTATAAATAGGCCTAGCCTATTATTTATAGAAAATGTAAAAGAGCCTAAAGTTGCAACAAAAATCCTCTGATGTGATTTTTTAAAATTTAAATCAATACTTAGCAATATTTGCAGGAAAATATAAAAATATATATATATTTACCTTCCCAGCAGCGGTCATTTTTTCAAAACCGATTTTCCCACTTGTTTTTGAGTAGGCCTAAGCTTCAGTACGCCAAGTTAGCTAACTTATTTTAGCTTATGATTCGAGCTTTATCAATTACCAAACACAGTCAAATATTATTTTAATATCGGGCAATGATGGAGATAGTATATGCTAGTCTCCTTATTATGCTATTAAAAGATAATTATATGTTCCTTGAATTTAAAAATTAATAAAAATAGGAAATAGTTGACAGACTGAAAATACAAGTGACAGTAAAAGACAAAAAGTGACAGTTTGTTGTAACAACAAAAATAGAAATAGAGACAAAAAAGACAGTCCAGGTCCAGCACCAGCAGCCAGCACACAGCAGTGCCCACTTGAGTCAATCCAACCCTTGGAGGAACTATATATATACTCTCTTAGACTTTCATGTGTCATAATGTAAAATTAATGAAAACACTTTTTTGGATTTTTCTGACACATTTTATTATTTTATTACACTAAACGTTTCTCCAGCTCTTTGGCTGGCTGGCTGGCGTTTAGAGTAATAAAATAATAAAATGTGTCAGAAAAACCCAAAAAAGTGTTTTCATGAACTATATAATTCCTCCAAGCTCCAGCCGCCCAGCTCAGCCACGACCATCTCACTCAGCTCAACAAAAAAAAGCAATCACTAGTAATATTGCCATTGCCAAGGAATCTATAATAAATAAAAAGATTCTTATAAAGATTACTAAAGTTTTCTCTTTGTTTATTTTAGATTCCTTGCCATTGACTACAAGATAACTGTAGTGACACAGGTGAACTACATCCCTTCAGAGCAATGGTGTCAGTTTCTGCAACATCCGCGGATGTCGTCACAAAGTTTTTGTAGGTTAAAAGATGTAAAAAAATCAACATTTTACTCTTTGCTACCTGCAAGTGTTGCCAACGCTGCAGTAAAAACAATTAATTGTTCTCGTTGGCGTTGGAGATTGTTTGTCTACTTAAATAAGGAATTTCAAAGTAAACTAGGGTAAAATTTATGTTGTATGGTTTACCTTTATTGATAGTTTTTACTTTGATAACTGTCTAATGATTTGTTATTAAGTAATAATTCAAATGTAAATTAGAGTAAAATGGTGTCATTACGATAAATATCGTAGTAGCTATAGAAACACTGCTTCATCCTCTTATTCAGTCAGCTGTGTAATGGTAAATATTTTAACTTATTGTCCGGAGGAGAGTTGTTGGCCAGTGATGGGGTTGCGGGGTGAGGGGGAAGCTGAAGCATGCCATTGGCCAAAACAATTTGCTTTTTGTTTTTGGTTTTTTTATTCCACCATATGTTAAGCTATCAACAAAACCAAAAACACTCAGCTTCCTTCCTTACGATGTTTTCTTTTATTTTCCAGTCAGCTGTCTTTCGCTACATTGAATTAGGCTAGCTGGTTTGTCAACAAAGATAATTGTTTATTTTTTTTTAGCAAAATTTTTCCATGTAGAACAGTACCAATGTATACATAACCGAATGTTCGGTTATGTATACATTGACAGTGTACTATCTAAGTTTGTTTTCATTCCTTAGTTAAACAAATGACCGGTAGGTTTCGAATGTAAATTTCCCCTCTGCATCTGCATCTGCATCTCCTATGTCTGTCCCGTAGACCACGAAGGCATGGGACCCGTCCTTAATTTAATTTCCTTGTAGTGGCTAAAACTTGGCCGTCAACTCCTGACGCTGTCCAATCAGGTTATGGTAAGGTTGGGGAGTGGGTATAGTAGTAATGTGCGGGAGAAAAATCAGGATTATTGAAAAGGTGGTAGATCATAGTAGCACTTATCGATGAGGTACTGCCTGAGTTTCTTCTTAAAACTGTTCAAATTTTCAATACTCTTAATTGTTGACGGTAATTGAGAAAAATATTTAACACCAAGATAACTGGGTTTTGTTTCAAAAAGTTTTAAGTTATGCTGAACAGATGGATTGACATTACGGTTTCTAGTGAAGTAAGAATGACTATGAGCCTCTATCAAATTATTTTCTTTTACATAATTGATAACTTCAAAAAGATAAAGTGAAGGGAGTGTCATGATCTGGAGCTCTTTAAATTTCTCTTTGCAAGAGTCCATAGGCCGTAGCCTACAGATAGCTCTGATCGCTTTCTTTTGAATGACAAATATCCTGTTCAAATTGATTTTACTCGAAGAACCCCAAAGCACCACCGAATATCGCAAGTAGCTTTCTATGAGACTAAAATAAATTAACTTGCAAAGGGAGATATTATTGAAAACTGCCAGACTCCTAATGACAAAAACATTTGAAGTCAAAGTTGAAGCTAATTTGTCGATGTGATCCGACCACCGGAGACTATCGTCCAATCTCACTCCCAGGTAATCCACAAAAGGAGAACTTTCAAGTATTTCATCTTCAAGCATAACTAGTGGTGGATGCAAGCCAGCCCTTTCGAGTCTTCTTTTCTTCTGGCAAGTAGAAACAAACATGAAATTGGTTTTCTTTGGGTTGATGTTTAAGTTTATCCTTGAAAAATACTGAGAGAGAGCTCCAAGCCGACCAAACGTTTCTATTTCTAATTGTGAGACATTGCTGTTTTTAGTGAAAAGCGAAGTGTCGTCTGCAAAAATAGTTAAAGATTCTTGAGGGAAAAAATTAGAAATGTCGTTAATGTAAATAATGAAAAGCACAGGGCCTAAAATTGAACCTTGCGGAACTCCAAAAGTATTATTTGCAATATGAGAGAAAAACTGTTTTTTAAGTCCAGAATTGAAAGTAAAGTTTACTGTAGTTTGCTGTCGCCTGTCATTCAAATAGGACGTCAGCCAACCAAGGGCTCTCTCCTTTATTCCAAGTAATTTGAGTTTCTTCAAGAGAATTTCATGATCAACGCAGTCGAATGCCCTAGAGAGGTCGATAAAGCAGCCGACTGCAGTACCGCCCCTCTCCAAGGCATCGACGCACTTACTCACGAAATCAATAAGGGCTAGCTTGGTGGATCTCCTTTTTCTATACCCAAATTGCTTAGAGAAGAGAAGATTATGATCATTTAAATATTGCATTAATCTGTTGCAAACTGCTTTTTCTAAAATCTTACTCACTGTTGGTAGGAGTGAGATGGGACGATAGTTCCGGGGCAGAAGTTTACTGTCTTTTTTGTGCAATGGTTTGACAATGGCCAGCTTCCCACTGTCCGGAAAAATCCCCTGCTCCAGGGAAGTATTGACCAGATGCAACAGCGGACCTTCAATTTCTTGAGAACAAGCTTTGATTATTTTGCTGGAAATACCATCATGTCCTGAGGAATTTTTATTTTTCATAGAAGTGATAATTTGCTTACGTTCATTCAAAGTTACAGGTTCAAAAATATTTAGTTCAACTACAGAAGAAGAAGGATCGAGATCCATTTCAAAAACACTATCAGCACCATTGCTACTATTACAGTTCAGGAAAAAATCATTAAAAATATTACAGACTTCAATTGGATCCTGCTTCAAAGTGCCATCTATTTCTAGACAAATATTTGATTCAGTAACAGAGTTTTTTGTTGTTCTATGACTATTTATTATTTTCCAAGAAGTTTTACAGGGATTGTCTGACTCTTTTATTTCTCTTAAAATATGCGTTGACTTAGCCTCAAGGATTTTACTCCTATATTCTTTTTTTAATTTGTTATAGGCTGACTTACGCTCATTACACCTGGTCAAAGTCCACTCCAAATAAGAATTATGAACTCTATCCTTCATTTGTTTGATTTCGTTTGTTACCCAATTCAGCTTCTTGTAATTCTTTTTTCTTACTTTCTTGATTGGGCAGGAGATCTCCAGACAGTGAGAAACCGTACCAACAAAATTGTTGTACATCTGATGGACTGACGTTGCAGAAAAAACATCAGACCAGTTTTCCCATTTCAATCTAGTTTTTAATTCTAAAATATTCTGTGATGAAAAATCTCTAAATTCAAAAATTTGATCATGAACAGGAGTTATATTATTTACTGGCATCTCAAGTACTATTGAACAGTGATCAGAGATAACAGGTTCGAGAGTATAACAGTTTACTGAGTGAATATTGGTCAAAAAATTATCAATGCAACTATCTGAGTTGTTGGAGATACGGGTGGGAGCATTTATCTCAAACTTAAGGCCATAGCAAGTCAAAAGATCTTCAAAAGTATTGTTGCCCCCCAAACACCTCAGTGGCCAACAAGTCATTGACCTCCGTTTTAGTTTTTACCGCTTCATATCCGGATAACAAAAAACAGCTATTCCGCAGACCTTAGGAAGAAGTTGTGCTTTTCCTCTACCGACCTTGCCTTGAATATGGATAGCGGGGTACAGCGAGCACATAACCAATGACTTTTTAAAAATAATAAGCACATAGGTGGCCATTTTCCTTCTAGATTCCGGGAGTGGTAGCTACAGTGGGATTCTCAGACCATCAACAGGCACCTCCAAGTATTGATATCCAAGTCGCAATTAAGTGAAAATACGTTCCAAAGTTTTAATAATAATGTGGCCGAGTTGATAAGGATTTCAGAAAATCCTTATCAACTCGGAAAAAAAATTGGGCCCACAAGAGTTTTGAAGAGTGTTGTGATCGTGTAGGGAGAGTGAAGGTAGAGACTTTCACTCTGTCAGATATATATATATATATATATATATATATATACAGAGACTTTCATATATATACATGTGTGTGTGTGTGTGTGTGTGTGTGTGTGTGTGTGTGTGTGTGTGTGTGTGTGTGTGTGTGTGTGTGTGTGTGTGTGTGTGTATGTATGTATGTATGTATGTGTCCATAGACACGATAACTCTCGTAAAAACGTTCCGATCGACACCAAATTTGGTAGAGATGTGTAATCCTACGTTTATTCAGATGAGTTCGTAAACCAGACATACCGACCTACCGGAAAGGGTAGTTTTGGGGGGTTTTGTACCCCCAAAATGGGTTTTTTGCATTTTTCATATGTAGTTTTTTAAAATTTTAAATTTTTATTTTCACCACTGGATTTAGCTAAAAAAACACACAATTTAGTATTTCGAAGCTTTGCTCTATTTTGATTGTTTACCGAGATATTAAAAATTCTAAAGACAGTACGTTGTATTTTGGGGCTCCTTATGGAGAATAAGGATGTATTAATATTTCACTTATTACCCAATATTTTTTGATGAAACTTGGTATTTAGCATAATTTGGTTGAGATTCATCCATTAATGGTAAAAAATCTTGGTTTTTGTGCTTTTCGTGGCAGCAAACCTGCATACTTTTTTCTCGTGTTAACCCTTCCCGGGCTATTGACGGATATATCCGTTAAATTTCATTTCTATTCCGGGCTGAAAACGGATATATCCGTTTTAGAAATTTTCTTTTCCGGGATAAAGACGGATATATCCGTCCAAAAGTACGAAAAACATATGTTGTATATATTACGATTATAAACATTATATTGACTTTTTGATGGGTAATTTAGTTTTTACAGTTGGCAAGATTATGTCCCGTGACTTTTTCACCTGTTTCATGCCAAAACAACTCACGTGTAGCGCGAAACTGTCAGTTTGTGCTGGGACCTTACAGTGAGTGTTTGTTTACGTTTCTGTAATGACGTACTATAATTAATTACCTAATTAATTATAATTAATTACTATGGAGTTTTATTTCAAAATGATTATTTCTAATGACTCAAATATTGTTAAAGATATTATAAATTGCTAAATAAGAAGTGCATCTGAAGGGGATTTCATATTTGGCTGTCAAAATAACTATAATAAATATGAAAAATGATTTTGGCGAAGAAAGCGATGAAACAGACGCACAATATATTGTAGTTCTTGCATTTTTAGGTTTTTTTTACTGTTTCTAATAGCAAATTTTTTTAATGTTATATGTAGTAAATAAAAAAACAAAATGACATAAATGGATATATCCGTCCTCCGCCCGTAAAAATACTCCAAATTATATGCAGTTTTCATATTTCTCGATTGTCGTTATGGGCGGCGGACGGATATATACGTTTACTTAAGTTTTCTTGCAGGCCAAAGACGGATATATCCGTCTTCTCAAATTTTATTTTCTTTATAACATGTGCAAAAAATTATTTCAGCATTGAAAACAGTTTTTTTTTTATAACACATGAATTATTTTGAACAAATTAATAACAAGAAATTACCACATTATGTTTTGAACTTTTGCTTAAAATAATTCCGTCTCGCCCCGTGATTTAATGTAGCCCGGGAAGGGTTAATCATATGGAAAATAGGCAAACTCATTTATTTATGGACAGATATAGATGAAAGCAAGAAATCTAGAATGTTCTAGATAAATTGGATGAAAGTATGGCTTCATATGGTCTAAATAAATCTTTGTATACTAAAAACCTACTTTTAGTGTTCCCCATGGCAGCATACCTGCATGCTCTTTCCCTATATATATCTTAAGGAGAATAGACATTTATTTCCCTATTTATGAGAACTTGATGAAATTTTGTTTCCAGGTTTATCTGGTAAAAATTAATATTACTAATCTGGAAATTCGCTGAGTACGCAGGTCTGCTGCGACGGGGGTACTTATTAAATTGTTCTTCTGGGGACCTTACAGGGATAATGTCCAATATAATGGACGAACCATAACTTCTTAACCGAAAAAATGCAAGTTGTGCCGAATTTTTTTAACAAATCAGTTTATCTACGTATTAAATATTAAAATTCTAGTCTAATTATATAACTTATTTGTTCCCCTAAAGGGTTAATGTATATGTTGCAGTATATGACAAAGATATTTATTTACTGCATAGTAAACAACTTGTGGACACACTGTTTCCGCTTTGGTCCAAAATGAAATTTGTAAACTAGTTGTTGCCGTTGGCGCCCCTGCTTCATGCTAAGTGTTGGAAAATGGCGTCTACGGATGGGATCTCTACGCAATTTTAGAGGTAGAGTAAGTAATTTTTTATTTTTGTTTGATTCTTCCCTTATTTTGTTCTTATCCTTCATAATTGTTTAGTGTAAACCCAAAAACTTACTGCAATCAACGTTTATAGGAAAGGCATTATCGCTTGAGGGCTCTTGATAGCCTAGGTAGACCGAAGACAAAAGGTTCCAGCTTTTCTTTCAACGAGCTTACCATTACCAATCTGGTTGGGGTTGAAAGAGTAAATTATATGGCCTATGTAAGCATTTAAGTATTTGTATAATTCACTTTCAGCGTTGGAACATGCAAGGGATGTGAACTCAATGAAGTCCTTTGGCTCATGCCTAGGCCAAGGGTGCAGAAAATGTCAGATTGTGGGGGGGGGGGGGGATTTCAAGGTGTCTGAGGAAATTTTGGAGAAATTATTAATTTTTGTTGTTGCTCTCTGCTATTAATAATAGAAGTTAAAACTGAGCATATAATCAAGCTTTTATTTTAGTTTGATAGACATGAGGGGCATTCTCTCGAAAAGGGGGCATATGCATTTTAACCCTCCGAGCGTTCAATATAGCACCCCTGGAGCGTTACGCATTTTTTGGAGGTTTTGCAAACTTTCAAATAAAAATTAATAAAAAATATATTTTATGACCTAGCACTATAAATGTATATATTGTATGAAAGTAGATAAAATGGACTATCTAAAAATACAAAAATTATTACCCTTACTTATTGTTACCAAAATTAGGCTATAGGTTAAAAATTAAAAAAATACCAAAAAATTTTTATGTAACTTTGCGCTCCCCTAAAATAATTTTAGAAACACATGATCAAAATTCCAAGATATACATTTTGTTTAAAATTTTATGCTGTAAGTTACAAGAAAATATATAATTTATATAGGCTAGAAGCATTTGAAAAAAATGTATGTTGAATAAAACCAAATAGGCCTATGTCAATAATAATAAGACTCAATAAGACTTTATTTGCCATTAAATACATTTAGTACAATAGGCTCGTCATACAATAATTGGATACTAATACTAAAAAAAATACAAACACAAGCCATGCATGATCAAAATGCAAGTCCATGCAATGCAAAACAATGAAAAAAAAATCATTTCCATGCACAAGCAAGCAAACAAAAAAACTTGTCACAAAGGAGAAAATGAATCATGCTTGAGCAACATAGGCCTACCTACCTTGTGTGTGGTAAAATATGGTGTTGTTTGTGGTGTTTGAACTTAATTAGTTGCAATTGTTTTGTCTGCCTGAAAGTATTCTGTGAGATTGTAAAAAGGATTTTGTTGGAGCCATTTCTTCATAACTATGGAAAATTTGGGTTGAGGCAGGTTACGGATTGGAGGAGGAAGCACATTGAAGAATTTTATACCTGTAACAGGAAAGCAGTGAATGGTTTTTGGGTAATTATGCAGTTTAGGTGACACCTCTTAAAAATTGAATTTTTTTGTGTCAAATTATCCCAAATTACCCCCTGATTTTGAAAATGATAATTTTTTTCCGCGGAAAAAGTCGGAAAATGCCGGAAAATCGGAAAAAATTTTTTTAGTAAAATGGGGTAAGTGGGTATTCAAAATGACCGGAAAATCGAGCTAAACACAATCGTTCAAGAAACATCAAAATCCGTCCATAAATAACGAAGTTATCGCCGGAAAAGCGGTGGAAATTCGGAAACTGGTTAGTGACAATTTTATTCAAAAATACGTCAAGTGGGTACTCAAATTAACTGGGATGTTAAGCTGATCACAAATATGTAAAAATTATTTCGATCCGATTTTAAATAAACCGTAAATTGCAGGCAAAGTGTTGGAAAAGCCATCAGATGAACTATTTTTTTATGCAGTACTTAAAGTATGCCATGTGGGTACTCAAATGACGCAGAATTTCATGTAGAATACGGACATGTATATATTACTTGAATACAACAATTAAGTTAAGTAGGGAATAAAGAAAAAAAAAACATTTAGAAATCAAATAAAACTACCCTGAAACTCATATGCTTCAAACTTAGCGAACTAACTTTAACAGTGGTTATTGATGTAGCCTAAAGTGCTATAGGCCTAGTTGGCCTTATAGGGAGTACTATAGGCATAATTTAAAAACTTGTATTTACATATTATAGCCTAGTATAAAATGTGTTATTATAGGTAACATAACCTAACTAACTTAACCTAACCTAACCAAGGTCTGACGATCATATGAGTCCTATTGAGCAAAGTTTTATGTAAAATACGAATATATACCTAATATGGAATAAAACATACCAAGTTAGTACTCACATGGTTAGGTTATGTTAAGTTAGGTTAGGTTAGGTTAGTTATGTTACCTATAACATAATATTTTATACTAGGCCTATATGTTAATCTAAGTTTAGGCTATACATCAATAACAACCACTTTTACCACAGTTAGTATTTCATTCAAGAATATGAGTTTCAGTGTCCGGTTTTATTTTATTTCTAAATGTTTAATTTCTATTTTTATTCCTTACTAAATTGTTGTATTCAAGTAATATATACATATTCGTATTCTACATGAAATTCCGCGTCAATTGAGTACCCACATGGCATACTTTAAGTACTGTAGTATAAAAAATAGTTCATCTGATGGCTTTTCCAACACTTTTCCTGCAATATCCGGTTTATTTAAAATCGGATCGAAATAATTTTTACATATTTGAGATCAGCTTAACATCCCGGTTAATTTGAGTACCCACTTGATGTATTTTTTGAATAAAATGGTGGCTAACCGGTTTCCGCATTTCCACCGCTTTTCCGGCGATAACTTCGTTATTTATGTACGGATTTCGATAATTCTTGAACATTTGTATTCAGCTCGATTTCCCCGTCATTTTAAGTACCCACTTGACTTATTTTGGCAAAAAATGTTTTTCCGTTTTTTCCAATTTTCCGGTAACTTATTTTCCGACTTTTTCCGCGGAAAAAAACTATCATTTTCAAAATCAGGGTGTAATTTTGGACAGTTTAGAACAAAAAAATTCAATTTTTAAGAGGTGTCACCTAAACTGCATAATTACCGGTTTTTGAGAGTCTGTTTCTGGGAATGAAAATGTTCATGTTATGTCTGGTATCGTGACTATGTACATCATTGTTTCTAAGATAGGAGGATTGTCTGCTTTTAATCATGTTGATACACTGTAAAATATACTCATTGACTACTGTTAAGATACAATGTTGCACAAACAGGGGTTTACAATGTTCCAGAAAACCAACTCCGGAAATCAACCTTACAGCTTTTTTTTGCAGAATGAGAACTTTTTGAGCATTATGTGAATGACCCCACAGCCTGGTGCCATAAGCCAAAATCGAGTGAAAGAAAGCGAAATAGGCCTGTTTAAGAACTTCTTGAGAAAGGTCTGACGTTAAGCGTCTCAACAAATAAATCACTCTGCTCAATCTAGTACATAAAAAATCAATGTGGTCATCCCAGGATAACTTACCATCTAATACAAATCCTAATAATTTTACAGATTGACTTTTCACTGTTTGAGTTGACAGACTACATGTTATTTCCTTAGTTTTAGACTCATTTAAAGCTACCCTGTTCTTGATGAACCACCTCTGAGTAATATATCTAAGGTTTCTTGAGCCATTGACTTGGCAAGAGCTATGTCAGTGTGTGATGCAAACAAAGTTGTGTCGTCTGCAAAAAGCACTACTTTTCCAGCAACACTATAGTGCTAATCATTTATAGCCACAAGGAACAGCAGAGGGCCCATTATTGAGCCCTGTGGCACGCCAAATCTGATACTCTTAGCACTTGAGTTCTTACCATTTAAGCTGACAATCTGTTGCCTATCAGTGAGATAAGAGTTAATCACTCTGAGAGCACCCTCTCCTAGACCATACTGTCTCAACTTGTCCAACAGAATATCGTGCGGAATGCAATCAAATGCACGCAAAAGATCACAGAGAATTATGTGTCCTATGGTACTTACCCTAATCCCATAAGAACACATGTAAAATCAATCTATGAATATTACACTGATTTCTACTCATAATAATGGTTATAAACTCGATAATACATATTAATTTATTCCAATAATGTAAATTAACAGTATTAGTAACACTTTTAATCATTTATAACCTTAAAACAATTGGTAAAATACGTATTTCATTGTTTACAAAGTTAGCAGATGGTAACAGTTTTTTCCCAGATGTTTCATTGCATATTACAAACAACCAATCACGTTCAGCCATTTGAAATGGGTGTGTTCACGTAGCTTGGAATCTCGTGAAAACAGTGGTCGCGTTCACGAGTGCATTTCTGTCATTGACTATAAAGTTATATCTCATTTTCTAATCATCGAAATATCGATGCAAACGCTCTGAGGCCGAAAAGCTGGGCCGAAAAATCGACGAATAACGCTCGGAGGGTTAATATACTGGGCCTAGCATATTTTTAGTTTTTACAAAATTTCAATGAATAGTTTTCAAAGAATGTGGGTATCCAAATTAGGCCTAACTTATATAACAACTATATGTAGGCCTAAGTCTTCAAGGTTTCCTTTGAGGCTAGTCCTTTGATTTCCTGATCCCACATAAGACATACCGTATGCCCCAAATACGGGTAGAGTTTCATATAGCGCCTAAATTTCTACTGAATGAAAATATCGATCGATACGATTGATAGGCCTATATCGCATCGGATCAATCAATGTGATTGATATAACTTATCGCATCAGATCGATCGATACGATTGATATATCGCATCGGGTCATAATTTCTATGTATGTATATCCAATCATATAGGTAACTATGTTTGTACATCAAAATTCATAATTTGGTATATTGTTGCTAAAAAGTACAATAGTTAAAATGTTGATCAAAATCTAAACCTAAATCTGTCAAAAACTTATTAGCCTAGTCAATGTAAGTTATAACTTATAGCCTGATGGTTAATTTTTCTTTTTTAACATGAAAACTGAACACTAACACTACTATATCTATTTTCATTTTCATCCCCTCACCAGTGCACCACACTGCTCACACATTTTCTTTGGTAGGTTCATTATCTTGTAAAAATCTATCACATTGCTCATATCTATGACCCAACCAACTATCTAGTATAAACTTTCTATTATAAATAGGTTAATAGAAAGTTTTCTGAAACTCATGAGACTAATCAAAATAACTAAAATATCCATACTGAATATGAAATCACTTTGTAAAATCTTGGTTTAAATGTTAGATAAACATGAACAATAATATTTAGTAAATAAATATAAAAAAATTCTCAAAAAACATATGTTTATATTATTTTATCCAATATTTCATCTGATGCGATATATCGATATTTCATCCGATGTGGCGTATCGATATTTTATCCGATGCGATATATCGATCGGTATTTTCATTTGGTAGAAATGTAGGTGCTAGGTATATGAAACTCTACCCCCAAATACTGACAGTACAGTATAACAAAAATACCGACAAGGTTACATTTGATCACAAAATATAAGCCATTAGTCGTCTGTATTGGCTACTTTCGAAGTCAGATGAGTGTGTGGTCTTTTTGCCATGAGAAAAAAGAAAAAGAAACAAGTTTGCGCTTTTTATACGTGTGTGCTTATAAGTTTTGTTGCCCTTGTTCCTCTACAGTGATTTCAGTTAAGAATGTTACAGGTTTCCACTAGGAACATTGAGATCTGCTTTAGGGAATAAGTATTTGAATAATTATGTGTTTTTATTAAACTTATATGTTTTTGGCCTCAGAATTGGAGACCAAATAACAAAGTTTTAAATATAAATCACAAATACTGTTACCTTTTTCAATGTAATTTAATTTGCTGATGTTGGTATTTGGAGCAAAATTTCATCACTCCACCAAATAACGACATAGTGTTGTCACCACACCATTGTCTGTATTATTTTTCCCCAAGTAACTTATTAATACCAACACGTGTGGTGAGTTATAACTTGTTTGTATTAAATAGCCTATAACTATTATGTAATTCTACATAGCCTGTTGCATTAAATGTTTTTCTCATTCTTTTTGTTTTAGTTTTGTTATAATAATATACCAATTTACCAATATAAATATAGAAACTCAACAGCTTTTAATGTTTTAATGCCGTCTGCCGGCTATTCACTCGTTTTCTAAGTACACTACTGATTCTCTTGTGGTGTAAATTCGTAGTATTTCTCTATTTGTTTACAATTTTGCTTCTAAATGATACCCACTGAATAGGCTATATTGAACTCAAAATTTGCCAAGTATAAATAAATTTGATTAAACTTTTCAAATTAGTTTTCTTTAACCATAGAGAGGTCGCGCAGCGTCAAAAGTTCCGCGGCATTCTGTTTTTTTGTTTTACTACGCACTAGGGTGAGGCAGGGTGATGTCGGTCAGTGTATTCTCCCTCCACCTTCCCCTACCACCACCAGCAAAATATCGATCGGTCCGCTTCGAGCATTCGATCTGTGCGTACGTTTGTTTGTGTCTCGGAGCGCGGTCGTTTTGACACCATGCGACTAAATGTGCAAATTTTGTTTATTAAGAAATAACTAAATTTCATTTTTCTAAGAAATAAAATATTAACAATGTAAATTTTACATTGTCTAAGTAAATAAAAATGAATTACAAAAATATTTGATTTCTCTTTTACTGCAATATACCCCCAATTTACAAGTTGCGGTCATTTTGACGCCATACAACCAAATGTGTCGTGCAAATTTTGTATATAAAGAAATAACTCAATTTCATATTCTAAGTAATAAAATATTAACTATGTAAATGTTACATTATGTCTAAGTAAATAAAAATTAATTACAAAAAGATTAGATTCTTCTTTTACTGCAATATATCCCAAAATACATTTGCGGTCATTTTGACGCCATGCGAACAAATGTGTGCAAATTATGCGACCTCTCTAGGGTTAAAAATAAGAGTTAGGTTGTCTCACTCACCAAATTGTAGAATTGTCAGACCTTGGAGTATTTTATTTTTGGAGATGGATAATGACAAAATATTAAAACCAAAGTTGTGGGAATTGTAAATAAAAGACCAAATACCATAAAATATTTTTTATTAGTACGATAATGCTTCTCTTCTCTTTCAAAATGGTGTTAAAATGTTGATGTCGGTAATTAGGACATGAAATGCCAGTATTTTTTTCATTGTTGTCAGTATTTTTAGAAAAGTGAGAAATTTGTTTTCCTAACTTTTAGATACTTAAAAATACCCCCTGTCGCAGCAGACCTGACTCAGCGAATTTCCAAATTAGTAATATTAATTTTGACCACATAAACCTGTAAATCAAATATCATCACATGCTCAAACTAAAGTTTCATAAATAGGGTGTAAACATATAAATTAAACGTAACTAATATTATTCTCCATGCAAAATTCATCTCAGTAAATTCACTTCAATCCGCCGAGACCGGCGCCAACCAGACGGCAACTTGATACAAAAAATGTACCGTGATCAGATGTACAACGCTGGGAGGACGGACGGCACGCACGTTCTCACGCCATGTAGCAATTCTTAGAATAATCATGCAAGAAATATAAATCGACTTACCGATCAGCAATCAGCGGCAAAGATGGCGGCTTGATGACGAAGTATTCAATCGCCAATAGGGAATAAGGAAGAGGTGGTAATTGAAAGATAATTGGCTGGGAGGCGTGGACAATCGGAAACGGGGATGAAATCAAAAAGTAGTGGGGACAAAAATTGGAACTTAGGAGCGGAGGAAATGATCAGTCTTCAAGGAGTACAGGATAGAAGAAGTCAGGGGAAAAGGGTTGGTCTGGGCTCTGAACGGAGTAGGAGCCAGGAAGCCAACTGGATCGGTATAGAACGCCACCAGTGACGACCCGACTCCAAGACCAGCGCCACAGCTCCAGACCCTCCAGAGAAGGAAGACGGGCCAGCAGCTCCAAAGACCCTCCAGAGAAGGAAGACGGGCCAAGCAGGTCCAGGGATCCCAAGGAAGGAAGACGGCCAGCAGCTCCAAGGACCCTTCAGGGAAGGAAGACGGGCCAAGCAGCTCCAGCAGTCCCAAAGAAGGAAGACGGCCAAGCAGCTCCAAGGACCGCCCACAGAAGGAAGACGGACCAGCTCCGGGGCCCGGGGACGAGGACTCCACCGCACCGACGACCACTCGCGCACCCACAAGGAGAACGGCGGAGCACAGCCGAGGGACCACACCGACCGACACCGCACCGGCCACGAATCCGACGGACGGCGGAAGAAAGGTCTACTCCAGGGGTATGTCAACTCACTCTCAGTCCGGTGCACAGCATTAGGTCCCGAACGGTTAAATTAAATAATTGATGAAGCATTTCTAGATTCCCTTTAGTTAAATAAATAAACAAAGGCAATAATCTCTAAAGCGAACAGCAAGCATAAATGAAGTAACCAAATATCAAGAATAAAGTTATAAGTAGGCTAGTGAAGGAATAAATTAAAGAATAAATAATTGTATATAAAGTAATAGATAAATTTAATTAAAACCCCAGCTTAGAGAACGAAGAAAACCCCAAAGTAGGAACTGTATCCAAAAACTGCCGTTCAAGGTATTAAATAATCTATTCCTTCCAACATTTGTAAATATTAGAGGCTAAGACATGATTTCATTTTTAGGGTAATTCGTATAGTAACTTTGTTTGTGGAATTGAATTCTTAAAAGCCCAAGTTTGATTTAACGATATCATTGTTTGTTTTATTGCTGTAAATAATTAATGGTCAATTAACTTATGAGTTAAGTATCCTCAGTGACACTTACACATCGGACGCTCCAGTTGTGCGCGAAGTAATTTACCGAACTCTTACTTCGTGAGTGTTGAGTAAACGAAGGAGAACTAGCCCCAGTAGTTGGGTGGACTCTAATTCATGTATATACATTTCGCTCACTGCAATTGAAGGGCATAATCATATGTTTCACCTGTGCACCATGTTAGTTTAGTTATAGTTGTATTATTAAAGTCTGTTTAGTTGCTTGATCTGAGTTCATCCAATTGCCTTCCTGATACTCTCACATCACTGTCAAGCGAGTCAAAGTTATTTCAGCAGTGTATTTCTAACAGAGCTCACGCTACCCAGGCGAAAGCTTTATATGGTGGATGCTGCCTTTTGATTTAATTATCAAGCAATTGAATCAGCTCAGTGAGAGAAATTTGTGTTAATATAATTGTTTAGAAATAAGAATTGAAGGGTTATATTTTTATATGTTACGTTAGTGGTATTAAGACAGTAATAGGAACCCCCCATAAGACAAAACCCCTAAACAAACAGAGAAACATCCCCCAAACATTTTAAATAAACACCCCTATTAAAACTCAGACAAACATAATAAGATAGGCCCCAAATCCATGAAAATGAAATGTCATTCACGGCAGACCGAAAAATCTTACCTCCCGATGTATACCGAGTAAGTAAACAAAATTTGCAACAGATTTTAACTAAATTCAAAATAAAATATAGGGATGAAGACACAGTCGCGGACCTCAGACCAATAGTTGCGGACATAAAGGCGTTCCTTACACGTAACTTAAGCGAAGAAAAAAAATTCACCTTCAAAAAATTAATCGACCGGAAAATAGCCCTAAGCCCAGCAGAATTAGATAAATACCCAGGACTAGTCCGAATCCAACGGTTCATAACCGATCGAGAAAATCTGTACGACACCCCGGAACTAAACGAAGCAGGCACTTCCGAGAACGAATACGAGGAAATCGTGTTCCCTAATTACCTAGAACTGTCTAGAACACCCAGCCCGGCTAACACGGAAACTGACGAAGAAGGAAATAGCAGACGTGATTTAATGATGGCGAACGAAGGCAGACCGAAAGAAAAAATACCGTTAGTTTCAGCAGGAACCTACCATGGCCTTCAAACCGAAAACCCCATGGACTTTATCGATAAATATGAAATTGCGGCTAAATCAAACAATTGGACGGACGCAACTAAATTAAATATATTCCCCGCACATTTAGCAAGCACGGCCCTTTCATGGTACCAGCACTTAAGCGATGCCACAAGACCAGACAACTGGCAGGACCTTAAGACATTGTTTATCGCAACATTCACCCCAGCCGCGCAGGCGCAGACACTCGAAATGATACTAGCGCAGAAAATACAACGCCGAGATCAACCTGTCTTAGCGTATTATCTCGAAATCTTAACACTATGCAAAAGACACGAACCAGATATTAGCGAGAAACGAATAATTCAACACATTATACAGGGACTGCGTCCGGAAATTTGTGACAAAATTCTCAATGAAACGTGCGACACGCTCCAACAGCTGGAGAACAATCTCAAGAAAATCGAATTACAATTAGAAATCAGCCGTCTCAATAGGGAAAAATATAATCGTGCAGACACACACACGACACAAAACAGCGATGCGGGAACACAAGAGTTGCGTAGCCTACAACAGGAAATAAAAACCCTCACGATGGAAATTGCGAATTTGAAGGCGTCACAACAACAGAGCATGCCTGTGAACAACACCGCGGTCAGTAATCAAAGGTCGAATGACGTCAGGCAGGCGCACGCACGCGCGTACCCTACGTCACACAACAGCTGCACACCGAGAGGGAACTACGTCACTGGGAGGCCATACACCTCATATCAGCGACACACACACCCGTCACGACCAGGTCAGCGATACCCCTCGACATACTACGGTCATTACAATGCAAACCCACGTCATTACACATATAACCCAAGACCTAGGAACCCAAACCACGACCGAAACACGACATTCTGCAATATTTGCAAGAAGAATAATCACACAACACAAAATTGTAGGTTTAAGAAAACGGAAAAATTTTGTGATTTTTGCAACATGCGAAATCATAATAAGAGTGACTGTTTCAAGCTAAAGAACCAAAACACTCAGCAAAAAAACTAATCAATAGGGGATCAACCTTTACTAACAGAAACAGGATGACTCCCCGCCCCTATAGCATTCCTAAGGAACACAATAATGTAAATAGTAAATACCGTGTAAATAATTACGAAAAGGAATTTCCCACCTTAAGTGAGTCAAAGGACATTAAACCCAGAAAGAAAAATAAGTGGCAGGGAAACCAAGAAACCCACACTAGATGTACAGATACGAGTGTAAATACTTGGAAAACGTATCTTAGCCAGCATAACAGGAAGAATCCCAGGACACAAGGAAGAATGGAGCAGGTTCAAGATAGGACACCGCCAAGAGAAATGAAGAGGAGACAGGGGAATGAGGATGAATCACAGAATGGAGAGAACAGAGGACAGAACAAGACAGAAGAAGGACCGAATGGCAAGAGGCATGACACAAGGGTCGACCTGGGACAGGAAAATAAGTTATTAAGAGACCACGAGAAAACAGAAATTTGTGAACAATTGGACCAGCAGACGGAGGAGCACAAAATTTACAGTTGCGACATTACACACTTATCTGACGAACGAGTCCACAAACCAAGGAAGAAAAACAAACTGAATAAACGGGATTTAAATGACACATTATTCAAAATTCATGAAACAGAGTACAGAACAATTCCAGTATTAACTTTAAATGCAAAATTAGCCAATAATCCATCTCAAACTATAGAATGCATTGTTGATACCGGGTCAAACATAAACCTAATTAACGCTAACCTAGTATCACAGCAAAATCTAGATACGGATAACTTACCACTGATAGTATCCGCAAACGACACCCCAATGCATATTAAAGGCAAAGCTGAAATTACGTTAGAGGTAGATAACATAATTTTTAGAGATAAATTTTATGTAACCACAAACGCAACGAGTGACATAATTTTAGGCAATAGATTTATGCGCAAACACAAAGTTGAAATCAATTTCAACACCAAATGTATTATTTTCAATTTAGGCCAGCACAAACATAAAATACCTATGGGAAAAAAATGGCTAGTCGACATAGAAACAGTATGCACTACTAAAGTAACCGAGGCCAATAAATTAACAGACATACGTCTCAAAGAGGACCTAATTATTGCACCCCACCAACACAGGAGAATCCCAGTACAGGAACCAATAACTAAACGAACGCATTTTGAACCTGAAAAAGGCTTAAAGGACAAAAAGAAATGCCACGCATACCTAATCGAAGATCCAGAAAACAAACAATATTTTATAAATATTTATAACGCATCAACTTTCCCCAAGAACATTAGTGCCAATACCATTTTAGGATTCCTGACACAGGACACCAACGGCATGACCACGGAAAATAGGAAAACGTCAGCTAATGAGAAGCCAACATTACAACATCCTGAAAAGCATATGATTACTGATAAGGATGGCATTCCATTTGACATATCACCACATTTAACCAGCACTGAACATAATCGACTTGTTAAACTCCTACAAAAATACAAAAATGTCTTTACCACGAAAGTAACGGATTTAACACCTGCAAAATTACCACCGGTTGCACTGGAAACAATTCCCAACGCCAAACCAGTAAATTCACCTCCCTACAAATTAGCTCAAACTGAACGACAGCAATTAGATAAAATATTAGACGAAATGAAACAAGCTAATATTTTGGAAGAATGTCCACCATTCTGTGAATGGGCATCACCAGTATTTTTAACACGAAATAATGATGGTTCCCCCAGACTAGTCAGCGATATGCGGAAAGTAAATCAAGTATTAAAACCCTGCATATTTCCAACACCCAGCGTTGGCCTAGTTCTAAACTCATTAAATAAGGCCAACACATTTACAAAATTAGATCTCAAAGGTGCATTCCATCAACTAACAGTGAAAGAAGAATTTAGAAATTTATTAGCAATAAGAAGCCAGCACCGTTTCTACAGATACACACGCCTACCTATGGGTCTTTCAGTGTCATCTGCACTCTTTACAAAAGCAATACAAGCCCTTCTAAACAAATACTTGTATAATACGGTAATATCATACATCGACGACGTTATCGTGTATGGAACCACCTTTCAGAAAGACTTACAAAATTTGGACACAATTTTAAGCATTTTAAATGAAGCAAACCTAAAACTAAACACAAAAAAATGTAGATTTATGTATCAAGAAATTGACATACTAGGATTTACAGTCTCAAACAAAGGAATTTTACCACAAAAATCATCAGTCAAAGCCATACAAGATTTCAAAGTACCAAATTGTATACGAAGAGTGAGACAGTATTTGGGTGCGACTTCGTTTTTCAGGAAACACATCAAAGGCTATGCCGAAATTACATTACCCTTAACAGAACTAATAAAAGCCTCCAATAAAGGCGAAAAATTTGAATGGACCCCACAGTGCCAACAAGCTTTCGAAAAAATCAAGCTAATCCTAACAAACCCACCCCTTCTAGCCCACTGGATGAAAATAGGGAAACGGTAATATTTGTTGATGCCTCATTATTCGCTATGGGCGCGTGTCTTATACAAATAGATCCAGAAACTAACAAAATGCACCCCGTAGCATACTTATCAAAAAAATTTACAGAAACACAGACAAAGTATGCAAACAGCGAACGAGAAATGCTAAGTCTAACGTATGCAGTAAATTATTGGAGAGAATTTACTTTAGGCCGTCATGTAACAGTTTACTCTGATTGTAATGCATTGGTACATTTCAAGAATTTTAAAAATACTTCCTCAAGACTAAATCGATTAGCATTAAATTTAGTCGATTATGACATCACAGTAAAATACAAAAAGGGCACAAGTAATTTATTGGCAGATTGTTTATCAAGAACAGAACCCACACAAACAATGGACGACCACCCCTTCGAAATTACACTAAATATAAACCAGTTACAGACAGAGGATTTTGAACATCTCCAAAATACGGACCCTTATCTTAAACAAATAAAATTAGCAAAAATTAACCCGGAAGCAGTCACAAAGAAAATAAGAAACCAAGCTAGAAAATTTCACGAACAAGATGGGTTATTATTTTACAAACATTTCAACGGCAGAGAGAATAGTAATTTATTAGCAATTCCCCAAGAAAAGGTGAAGGATATTCTGAAGGCATTCCACGACAACGCATATTCTGGAGGACATTTTTCAAATTTCAAAACTTTAAGGAAAATAAAGGACCGATATTACTGGCCAACAATGACACAGGATATCGAGAACTACACGCGGACTTGTAAGCAATGTCAGTTACGACGCACACCAACTTACAAACAATATGACGCTTTAACTCCCCAAATACCGCCAGTAGTACCATTCGAAAAGATAATCATTGATTTCCTCGGACCAATCACGCAAAGCGCGGGTTTTAAATATGTTCTCATGGTAACCGACCAGGGTACCAGAATGGTACACGCAAGACCAACAAGGGATGCAACCGCCCCAACAGTAGCGAAAATTCTACTTGAATTATTTTGCCAGTACGGATGTCCCCGTATGATACTCCACGACTCAGCCACGAATTTTATGAGTACGCTCATGAAACAATTATGTTTAAGTCTTGGAATCGAACAAAAAAATAGTCCCCCATATACACAACGAATTCAGGGCTTAACCGAAAGACAGAACTTAATTTTTAAGAAAACGATAAGTCACTATATAGAAGAGAAACCAAATCTATGGGCAAGCATGGTAAAATACGTTGCATTTGCTTACAACACAACTGTAAATAGAACCACTGGATACACCCCGTTCTACTTAATGTACGGCAGGGAAGCAAGACTACCCTCAGACTACGTCTACACACACAAAGATCAAGATCCGGACATAATAAAAGAATTAGAGTGCATACAAAAATTACGTAAAGAAATCCCTCAAATAATACATAAAGCACAGATTTCACAGAAGAAGCAATATGAAAAGGATAAAAGGAAAATCACGTATAAGCCAGGAGATGAAGTCTTAATCAGGTATCCACAGGACCACACAAAACCTTTTAACAAGTTTCAAAATTGTTACCGTGGCCCCTTTTATGTAATTGAAAAATTGAGCGAAAACAATTATCTTATCGCACTGGACAAGAGGGGACGGACGGTAAATGAACCCGTCCACGTTTCTAAGTTGAAACCATTTTACAGGGAATAGAAATATTAATACTAAGGGAACTTGAAATGCCTATAAAATGGCCACAAATGTAAGCTCTATCGCAGGGCGTATAGAATACGTTCATCCCCAAAGGAGTCCATGCTAACAAAAACGAACACTCCCCCTAATCAGGAAGTATTCCTACAATTAAAGGACACCAAATATAAGTGCATCACTTACGACCACTTATGCAACTGAGCAAACATTTGAGCGACAATATAGGCCAAAGAAAATACTGCTGACCTCCGCTTCCACAGAAAACAACATACAACCTAATCTCCCACGATCGCATATGGATGCGCGGGCTAACTTAGCGAGGACATAAGTCAACTCCCCTACGCTAACACACAATCGACCA
The DNA here is from genome assembly GCA_030545055.2 of Neoaliturus tenellus. Lineage (NCBI taxonomy): Eukaryota > Metazoa > Arthropoda > Insecta > Hemiptera > Cicadellidae > Neoaliturus > Neoaliturus tenellus. The sequence continues at coordinate 137,102,443 of CM061534.1, forward strand.
TCACTCAATCACACAGCTAGAGGCCAACAGCATAACCACACTGGGAATATTCCAAGGAATTTGATAACTAAAACGATTATTTCAAAGAAAACCCAAAATAAAATTCATTCCGAATATTTCAAAATATTTCAACTAAATTCAAGAAAATATTTCATATAAAATTATTTCATGTACAGAGCTAAATACTATTATTAGCTACACGCAAAACGTAAGCATCACTATATCATTTCTCAAAATGCAATAAGGACAAAAGGAGCCACGTCAAAAATTTTGGATCCCTCAATATGAAATTGGAAGACAATGGCAAGTAAAAATAATGTCCATTTCCGTGACAAATTAATTAAGGAAAATATTTAAATTTAAATTAAAGAGAAATTAGGATACCTGATTAATGGTATATCCATACACATTCACCACACTACACACAAAAAAAAGACACTCAAGAAACTTCACTCGAATATCACTCATTTATACGCACACACGTGTACATAAGTACCGACCGACGCGGACAACGGACGCTCACAGACTGGAATAATCCACAGTCCCAAGGCAGTTAGCAGAAAACAGACGCAGCTCAAACGTAGGCACAGAGATGACGTTATCTCTTGCAGAAGTGACAAGAGATAAGAACACCTGCAGCACGTCTCTGGAATCAGCACATTAGGGCACGGCCTGGAAACATGCCTACCAACTGTGTCAAAAACATTGCCTCCCATTCTGAAAACATGTGTTCACATTCGAAAAATATCTTCAAAAATTTACCGAATAATTACTGATTAGCTTAAGATTCATTGACTAGGGCCCAGTCATGAGTATTAAGGGATTCGGTAGCTATAAATTCTGACTAAAAGCTAAAATAAAAGTACAAATTCTCATATTAATGTATAAACGCATTCTCTTAAGAGAGTAAATGCTGAGCGCGCAAGCATTACTTTCTGACAGAAAAATGTAATTACAGAACAAAGAAACCATTACATTTAGGAGGTAGGACGAAAATACCATGATTAATTAAATGTAACCTACACTCTTGAAAATGAAATTACAAAATTATTATTATTATTATAACACTAACACGAAATTTGTGGTTCAGATCTGAATGGCTGTATGGAAAGAACATAACACCAGGATGGCTTCACACCTGTTACTCGCCACGATAACAATATTGCTTTGCAACGGAACACAAGCAACTCAAGAGTCCGACAGCTACCAATTCTTCAGCGGCTTACATTTCGAACGCCAAACAGCTCTAATCCCTTACGAAGCATCGATTCCATTAATCCTAACGACAAAATTAAACCAAAAACCAACGTTCCCAAAATACCAAAATATAACAGGAAAATGTAGCTTGAATAGAAATAACACATCCACGCAGTGCGAACTACAGAGAAATCTATTGAAACTCCAATCATTAATTATATCAGTCATTGAAAACCAAAGCCATGACCTATCGCTTAGCAATGTAACAAACACAAGAGGAAAACGGGGACTAACATTCTTAAAAGACTTCTTTCAATGGTGCTGTGACTTAGCCTCTACTTACGAAGTTGCGGGAATCTATGACAATCAAAAAAATCTTGAACAACACACCAATGAAATTATTAACTCCGTAGGAAATCAATATAAGGACCTAGTTAGAACAACACATAATCTGAATAATTTCTCACAGAATGTCGCACAACTAGCGGACAGAGTGCATACAACATTTTCAATCGCACAGCAAGAATTCAGCGAGAGCCAATACACAACATCAGAAATAACCATTAAGCAAATTTACTCTCTAACACAACAAACCTGGACATACATATTGTACAATTACCAGCAACAGAACGAGAGAGACATCCTAGGAAAATGCCATTCAAATCAAATTTCAGACAGCTTAATCAAACCCAAGAAACTATTAACTCATCTCACCGAATTACAAACGAATGCCTTCGAGAAGAATTTAAGACTAGCCATACCGATCGACAAAATACTGCTGTACTACAAATTACCAATTACTCAATGTACTTTACTTAACGACACATTACTTATAAAGATTAACATCCCACTGATGCCAAAGAACATTCTCTACAAACAATATAAAACGATAATATCTCCAGTTCTTTGGGGAACAGACATTTGCTCCTTACAAATAAAAGGAAAATTTGTGTTCACGAACGAACACCTCACAAAAGTAATTACCAGTGAAGATAAACACTGCAATGAAGAAACATATCCCTTATGTCTCTTACCCCGACAAACTCTCCCAACAAGGGAACAAAAATGCTTACATTTCATTTTAAACAATGTAAATATAGAAACACTACAACAACATTGCCACTATGTTTGCCAAACAGCCCCAGAATATCCAATAGTTACTAAATTATTACCAAATAAATACCTGATTACCAATATTAAAGAAAATATGACACTCAGGTGCGACAACGGGAAATCAACCCACCAAATCACTCCCATCACGGCAGGAACATTACTAGTAAATATCCCTTGTGACTGTGAGTTACTCAGCGAAGACGAAATACTAATAACCCAGTTACACCCGTGTGATTCCCAGGACGACATTAGAAAGAAAATTATAAACCTAATCCCAGTAACTTGGTCTAAATTACAATCAATTAAATTATACCCAATGGAATCGGGAGTGACACACGAATTCAAAAATTTAACCGAAATTTTAAACACAAATTGGACATTTCGGAACCCAACCTTTAAGGTTACAGAAATGAAAAAAATCCAACAAGTAAAATTACTACACGATGAATATGAAATATTTAATGACACGAGACTCCTGTTGTACATCCTAATAGCATGGTTAGCCATAGTCACCATCGCTATAGTAATATTAGCGTACTGCATCCACATCCAGGAAATAAAACGAAAAATGACAGTGCCACCCAGAGACTTTACGCAGTAAATTCAGTTAAGTGGGCAATTGAAAACAAATTATGGAGCGATCGGTGGAATATCGCTCAATCGCCGTGGGGGAATGTAAACATATAAATTAAACGTAACTAATATTATTCTCCATGCAAAATTCATCTCAGTAAATTCACTTCAATCCGCCGAGACCGGCGCCAACCAGACGGCAACTTGATACAAAAAATGTACCGTGATCAGATGTACAACGCTGGGAGGACGGACGGCACGCACGTTCTCACGCCATGTAGCAATTCTTAGAATAATCATGCAAGAAATATAAATCGACTTACCGATCAGCAATCAGCGGCAAAGATGGCGGCTTGATGACGAAGTATTCAATCGCCAATAGGGAATAAGGAAGAGGTGGTAATTGAAAGATAATTGGCTGGGAGGCGTGGACAATCGGAAACGGGGATGAAATCAAAAAGTAGTGGGGACAAAAATTGGAACTTAGGAGCGGAGGAAATGATCAGTCTTCAAGGAGTACAGGATAGAAGAAGTCAGGGGAAAAGGGTTGGTCTGGGCTCTGAACGGAGTAGGAGCCAGGAAGCCAACTGGATCGGTATAGAACGCCACCAGTGACGACCCGACTCCAAGACCAGCGCCACAGCTCCAGACCCTCCAGAGAAGGAAGACGGGCCAGCAGCTCCAAAGACCCTCCAGAGAAGGAAGACGGGCCAAGCAGGTCCAGGGATCCCAAGGAAGGAAGACGGCCAGCAGCTCCAAGGACCCTTCAGGGAAGGAAGACGGGCCAAGCAGCTCCAGCAGTCCCAAAGAAGGAAGACGGCCAAGCAGCTCCAAGGACCGCCCACAGAAGGAAGACGGACCAGCTCCGGGGCCCGGGGACGAGGACTCCACCGCACCGACGACCACTCGCGCACCCACAAGGAGAACGGCGGAGCACAGCCGAGGGACCACACCGACCGACACCGCACCGGCCACGAATCCGACGGACGGCGGAAGAAAGGTCTACTCCAGGGGTATGTCAACTCACTCTCAGTCCGGTGCACAGCATTAGGTCCCGAACGGTTAAATTAAATAATTGATGAAGCATTTCTAGATTCCCTTTAGTTAAATAAATAAACAAAGGCAATAATCTCTAAAGCGAACAGCAAGCATAAATGAAGTAACCAAATATCAAGAATAAAGTTATAAGTAGGCTAGTGAAGGAATAAATTAAAGAATAAATAATTGTATATAAAGTAATAGATAAATTTAATTAAAACCCCAGCTTAGAGAACGAAGAAAACCCCAAAGTAGGAACTGTATCCAAAAACTGCCGTTCAAGGTATTAAATAATCTATTCCTTCCAACATTTGTAAATATTAGAGGCTAAGACATGATTTCATTTTTAGGGTAATTCGTATAGTAACTTTGTTTGTGGAATTGAATTCTTAAAAGCCCAAGTTTGATTTAACGATATCATTGTTTGTTTTATTGCTGTAAATAATTAATGGTCAATTAACTTATGAGTTAAGTATCCTCAGTGACACTTACACATCGGACGCTCCAGTTGTGCGCGAAGTAATTTACCGAACTCTTACTTCGTGAGTGTTGAGTAAACGAAGGAGAACTAGCCCCAGTAGTTGGGTGGACTCTAATTCATGTATATACATTTCGCTCACTGCAATTGAAGGGCATAATCATATGTTTCACCTGTGCACCATGTTAGTTTAGTTATAGTTGTATTATTAAAGTCTGTTTAGTTGCTTGATCTGAGTTCATCCAATTGCCTTCCTGATACTCTCACATCACTGTCAAGCGAGTCAAAGTTATTTCAGCAGTGTATTTCTAACAGAGCTCACGCTACCCAGGCGAAAGCTTTATAAGGGAAATAAATGTCTATTCTCCTAATGATAAATATAGGGAGAGTATGCAGGTATGCTGCCATGGGGAACACTAAAAGTAGGTTTTTATCATTAAAAAATTATTTCGACCATATGAAGCCATGTACCAAGTTTCATCAATATCTGTCCATTGCTAAAGGAGTTTGCCTATTCTCCATATGATTTACATGGGAAAAGAGTATGCAGGTTGGCTGCCATGATAAGCACAAAAATCAAGATTTTTCACCATAAATAGATGAATATTAACCAAATGAAGCTGAGTTCCAAGTTTCATCGAAAAATATTGGTTAATAGGCTAAGTGAAATAATATTAACACATTCCAATTCTCCATAAGATTAACATTGGAGCCCCAAAATACAATGTACGTCTTTAGACTTTTTAATATCTCAATAACCAATGGAGATAGAGCAAAGCTTCAAAATACTAAATTGTGTGTTTTTTGGAGCTAAATCCAATGGTCAAAATAAAAAAATTTAAATTTACATATAAAAAATGCAAAAAACCCTTTTTTGGGATACAAAACCCCCCAAAACTACCCCTTTCGGTAGGTCGATAGGTCTGGTTTACGAACTCACCCGACCGAATAAACGTAGGATTACACCTCTCTACCAAATTTGGTCTCGATCGGACCATTTTTACAAAAGTTATCGTGTCTAGGGACACATGCATACACACACACACACATATATATATTTTAATGACTATTATTTTTGGTCTCTGGGCACCTAAAAACGAAAAAGTAACATGGTCCCGGGCTAAGGTCTTACCATGAGACCTAAGGTAATAGCTTATTCCCTATTGAAAATTCGCTAACAGATGATTGTTTTTTTTTAATGTAATTTGAACATTTTTGTAATGGCAAAATTAATTAATTCATAATACTTAAGCTTTACATAACCTTTAAGTGTTTTTCTGCAAATATAAATTGGAATTCAGCCTTAAGGTGTCGGTATTTGGTGCATTTATCTTACACAGGTATAATATATATGTAATACACATGTTTTCTCCATTAATTTCTTAAGCAATGGGGACGATCCCGATTTCATCATTTCCCATTAGAACCAAGAAACGTTAAACAGTACACGTACGCAATAACTCCTTCATTTGAATCAGAAAAATTATGTAGTTTAAAGCTCTAAATAAGGGATTTGTGAAGACAGATATGGTTTGCAAGGCATATTAAGTAATATTAATCTAATATTTGCATTATTTATTTTTAGGCTAGAATCAATTAAAATAAGTTAGTTCACATATAATCTATGGTGTAAAATGAATTTGAAAAACCTAATTGAGCTTAAAACTCAATATTACAAATATGTTAAGAAATTTGTGCGGTGTACACGAACCTTAAAGATTCCGGTACAAATGAAATACATTGGATGAGAGTATATTCACGTTAGTGTGTAGTCAAAGCTTAAACGGTAATGAAGATTACTTGGGACTATCAACTATAACTATTAAATTATTTCCTGTTACAATTATTTTACCAATTGCATTTTTAGAAAAACCTAGAAGCGTCTTAGCAGTTAACATAGTTTTAGCAGGCATTATTTATTGTTATTGTTAGTTAAATGTTAAAACACATTTTATATTAACAACATTTGTTTCAGATCTACAATACCCTCTCTTGCTGAATGAGTGGGGTTCTGGTGCATGTTGAATTTGATTCATGACTAGATACTCACTCATTCAGAAAGACCTAATCTTCAGTCTGTGTTTGGAGCAAGACTAGCAAGAAATCTTTTACCGCAACTTATCAAGACACATGGCATGAACTTGCTGCCTCTACTGGAATATCCACCACCTTCAAAGTGGTTACTATGCCTAGTTTTTAGTAACAATTACCACCTTTATAGCTATGCCTGGTCGACCCATACAAAAATGGTAAACTATTCAGGTATATACCCAAAGTCATGTTAATGAAGTAGACCTAATATAGTAGGTTGAGCAACATTGGCACCATCAAAATGACAGTTACATTTAAAGCTTTCATGATGTCTACTTGCTACCCAGTGCCCATATAAATTGCAGTCTATAACTTGTTTCAATCATGTTAGTTAGCATACTGTAAAGGTGGAAGTGGATTTATATTGTTTTATTTAATTATTAATTCATGATTGTTGGGTTCTAACTTGTTAGCTTTAAGTGGTTAAGGAAGTAATGTGAGGAGGAAGCATTTTAGCTTGCTGTTGTATGAGTAGGCTGAAACAGGTATTAAACACTAGCTTGTTTGTGCTGACCAATTGGTAGCTCTGGCTTAAATAGGTGGAGCATCTCATAGGTCCCAGTTTCACAAGTCCCAGTTTGCTTAAAAATCACTAAATGTTAAAAATGTCATAGGTCCTAGGTTCAATGTTCCAGATTTATTAAATTAAATACTAAATTCAGTTAGTTCACTGGTCCCAGTTTCAGATGTCCCAGATTTTGTAAAAATAATATTAATAACTCGCCTACGGTGCAGGGCTCCCCCCCCATGCCCCCTTAGGAGATTGCCCCGAATTTGTTAATTGCTCTAAGTCTTAAGTACTGAATAGGCTCGTTGGGGCCTCCACCCCAACGCTATCCTCGTCCTCGCAAACTTAGTTAAATTAGAAAGTCTAAAGAATTTAAGATTTCTCTTGATATTTAAAGTTTAAATTGATTCTTTTGTTTTATATTTTATATGAAAAGCTCAGGGTATTGTGTGTAGCTGAATTTCAGGCATCTACGTGCCATAACAGTAAAAGAAAATTATTCAAATAGATCAATTTTGGTAAAAGAAATTCGATTTTGTGAAAGTACACCTCTTTTTGAGGGTGAAGGGGGTGAGATACGCCAAAGTGTCACAGGACAAAACTTGTAGGACGTCTATAATGTAATATAGTATTGGCAAAACATATATCGATGATGCGGTATATTTACCATGTTAAAGTGATTTACAAACACTTTACATAAAAAAAATGTTAAGAACTTTGTGATTTAACAATTTTTTGGACTAAACTTCGATAGAAATTGGAAAATAGCTACTACTATAGAAATAACTTGTTGAGGTCATAATAGAAATAGAAATTCATGCATATATATTGCATAATAGTAAATAAAAATATCAAAATAACGCAATTTTTTAGAAAAAAATTTAAAAATTTTGTAAGTACGCTCCTTTTTAAGGGTGAAGGGGGTGAGATACGGCAAAATTTCACATGACCAAATTTGTACACCGTCTAAAATAGAATACAATAATGGAAAAACATATATCAATATTGCACTGTATTTACCAGATTAAATCAATTTAAAAACACTATTCATAAAAATTTTTTAAGAATTTTGTGTTTTTACGATTGTATTGGATTAAACTTAGATTGAAATCCTCCAATTAACGCTACTATAGTTAGACATATATTATGGCATAATATGTACAAAATTCCTGACATCCATGTGTCATAATAGTAAATAAAAAATATTGAAATAGTGCAATTTTTGTTAACGAATTTTGAAATTTTGGAAGTACGCCCCTTTTTAGGGGTGAAGGGGATGAGATACGGTAAAATGTCATAGGACCTAACTTGTAGAGCGTTTAATTCCCAACTAACGATTTTCCCTCACATTTGAGTTAGGACCTCTCATTCAAAAGTTATACAAATAATAGAAAACCCTTACATATTCAGATTACTCATGTCCTCCCCTTTTTATTTTTTGAGGGGGTTAAAATTTGAAATTTTCAAATTTAGGATTTTTTTCTTTGTTTCTAAGATACAAGTAGTGTGTGTGCCAAATTTCAAGTTTCTAGCTCATCCGGAAGTCCAAAATACTTTGTATACATGATCAGTCAGTTTCACATCGGGTTGTATAGTATTTAGATTAGTCAATTCATTGGTCCCAGGTTCATATGTCCCAGTTGCGTTAAATTAAAGGAAAAAACAACGCGCGTTTCATAGGTCCCATGGCTATTCGCCTCCAAAGTACTCTTAACAATCAAGCCACTCATTGGTTAATGCCTTATTTTGTTACCGGTAGTTGTTAATCCTGTATCAGTTTTTGACAAATCTTGTTTGTCCTAAAATTGAATGGATGATTTTGTTCCTGTCAGATTTTGTTATTTTTGGTCACTAAATTTTAAAACTTAAATTTAAAATGCAAAATGCACAATTTTCCCCCCTCTGCGCCCATCGCCATATTGAGAAAATTCGAAAACATCCGTACTTTCTTTAGATTTTTGGTTATATTATCGTTGGGGTTGCATTTTATATAGAAGACAGTAATGTAAATGTTGTAGACAATTAAATTTCCTATAATTTACATATTTAATTTGTCTATCCAGGACTTATGGTTACGGAGATATTCACTTTTAAAAATATATAAATATTTCATTTTTACTTTCTCCCTCTATACCATAGTATATGGAGAAAGTATTGTTTTCGTCAAAATTTTCGAATTTGAGTTGTTGGCGGATTTATCCATTTTGGTTCCCCCTGAGTCCAAAAAAGTGGTTTTCGGAGTGATGTGTGTGTGTGTGTGTGTGTGTGTGTGTGTGTGTGTGTCAGGATGTAAACAGAGCTAGAGAATGCCCTAATGGTCCGATTTTAATGAAATTTTGTACATAGGTCCATCTCCACTATAATTCCAGGTGTTTTTTTCATTTTTTTGAATTTTTGATTTTTAAGGGTATTTAACCCCCAAAAACCCTCAAAAATCCTCAAAAATCAAAATTTCTCAAAAACGACTCTAACGATTTTGATAAAAATTTTGTGGTTTATTAAGCTTAAAATGGTGAATAAAATGACACCACCCGCATCTCCGAGAAAATGCGCGTTCAAAAGTTATGGAATAAAAAGTGTTTCAAAAATCAATTTTTTGGATTTTCAAAATAGCTGTTGTCTTGAAATAAATTTTACTTGTCACCATTAAATCAAGCTCAAAAAACTAAATAATCCAGTATTTTAAATTATTGCTCTACGTCAAGTGGTTGCGGAGAAAATTCAATTTTTCGTTTAGCGGTAAACGCAGTACGTTGTTAAAAGTCACAGACGCGCGTAGGGTCAAACGAGCGCTGCTCAGCCAGTAGCTATCCGACTGAGTCATCAATACCTTAATGTTTGAAGTTTTTAACATCTTTTTTATATTGTTGGGAGAAAGTATGTGTCAGTTAACTGATACCGTTTATTTTAATTTACCAGAATTTTTATTTTGTAACACCAATTCTGTTATAGCCTTATCTAGGAAAACGAATATCATAATATCTCGGCAGGAAATTTAATTATTTACATTTCTTTTAACCGACTTTATAAATTGATGCTTAAGGAAAAAATCAAAACAACACCATATTGATATTTGTTGCTGTTGTGTATGATTTTATCTAATAAAAACGCATCAATTGTTTACCTTTCTTTGCTACAACATAAAATTAACATAAATCATACAGAGTTTTTTCACATGAAAGAGTGATATTATTTTATTATTTTACAAGAATGTATATGTGAGGGGTAATGTTCAATAGCAAATGAACTACAAACAACCTAAACCATTTTCGTGACGATTTGTTTATTGAAACAAAGTACCATTAGAATAAAATAATTATCATACAATAATTGTTGGTAAATTATTTTTAAAATTCAAAACAAATTTAATTGTGCTTCGCTCGTTTTGTAGGGCGTGAGGTAGGTCTTATAGGAGTCTTGATCGTCTAAAGTTAAACAATCGGTGTCTTCTTGGTCGTCAACTTTATTTTTCTTGTTACTCATTTAGATCTTTATTTTATCTTAGTTATATATATTAAATAGTTTATTATAATTATTGTTTTATTAGCGAATTTCCCTATAGGGAATACGCTATTACGGTAGTAGTCACGGTAAGACCTAAGCCCGGGACCATGATACTTTTTTGTTTTGAGGTCCCTAGAAGCCAAAAACACTGTTCGTTCAAATTGATATATATGTATATATATATATATATATATCTATATATATATATCTATATATATATCTATATATATATATATATATATATCTATGTGTCCGTTAACACGATAACTTTTGAACGGAACCTCCGATTTTGATGAAATTTGGTACAGGGGTGTAAGCCAGCATCTACTAGGTTGAGTTCGCGAACCAGAATGATCGGACCATTGGAACGGGGTTTTATGGGGTTTCAAAAGGGTTAAAAATGGGTTTTTGGCATTTTTCGACCTTATTTTTTAAAATTCAACAATTTTAACTGAAACCATTTAAAAGAGCTTAAATAAACAAACAATTTGGTATTTTGAATTTTTATCTTAGCATAACTGGTTACGGGGAAAATAAAAAAATGTGTTTTCCATGTTATTCTTATGGGAAATCAAGAAAAGCCTATATCTTGCTTATTTATTGACATAACTTAATCAAATTTGGTATGTACATTATCTAGATAAGGTTTAACTTATACTTGCTTACAAAACCCATATGGCGGCAAACCTACATACTCACCCCCATGGGGTTTATGGGGAAAATAAACAGAACACCATAACCTTATAAAATTTGGTATGTACAATCACTAGGTAGGATTTAACTTATATTTACCAACTAAACCCATATTATGGCGGCAAACCTACATATTCTCATCCCCATGGATTTTATGGGGAAATAGAGAATATACCAAAATTCCATTGGAAATTCGCTGAGTACGCAGGTCTGCTGCGATGGGGGTATTATATAATTAGTTATATTATTTAGTTTGACCAAATAGTGCTGGTTAAATAATAAATTGTAAAAAAAATGCTAATAGAAAGAAAAATTCCAATTGAAGAAATATTGGATAAACAGATTGTGTTAAATTAAATGACTGGTGGACCTGAGAGATAAGGACTGGACTGACTAAAGATAAGACTATTGTGTTTCAGACTTGTTTTCAAATATGAGCTGCAGACAAGCCACATCTGGCTTTTGCAGCTAGTAGCACTAAGAATTTGAATGTAATCTGTTTTTAGTGAATAAATAAATAAAAAAAATAAATAACTATGACTTTAGACCTGTTGTTGCATTCTTGACCAGCTCAGGATTTGCAAAGAGCTGAACAACTTATCCCCGCCTTCCCACAGCCACATGCCCCTAAACACCCAGTTAAGCATCTTTAGAGATGGTGTTGAGAATGTTTGGGGGAGCAGCGTCTTTACTCATCCTGATGGGCTCAAGACTACCCTCCTTCCTACACCAACCCCATTCCGTAGGATCCAATCCTCATCCACTCCATAACCTGGTGATATGCCCTCAGAGAGTGAAAATGAGCTGCATCAGTAGTCGGAGGTAGTTTTGCCAGATTAAGTTTGGCGTTATACTCTTCAGTTTACTATAGCAAAGATCGTTCAAAGTCTGTTCTCTACTGCCAACAAGATTAACAAGATACAACAAGATTAAAAAATTAAAATATTTATATATTTTTAAAAGTGAATATCTCCGTAACCATAATTCCTAGATAGGCAAATTAAATATGTAAATTACAGGAAATTTAATTGTCTACAACATTTACATTACTCTCTTCTATATAAAATGCAACCCCAACGATGATACAACAAAAAATGTGAAGAAAATATGGATTTTTTCGTATCAGGGCTTGTAACAGGTTATTATTATTTTTTTTTGTTATTTTTTCTGCTCTTGGTTATTTTTTGTTATTTTTTTTAGAATTTGGTTGTTTTTGTTATTTTTTTGGGGATTTTGGTTATTTTTAGCGAATTTCCCTATAGGGAATACGCTATTACCGTAGTAGCCATGGTAAGACCTAAGCCCGGGACTACTTTAATTTTTCATTTTGAGGTCCCCAGAAGCCAAAAACACCATTCGTTCGTTTTCATATATGTATATATATATATATATATATATATATATATATATATATATATATACACCTATATGTGTCCGTGGTACTGATAACTTTTGAAGGGAACCTCCGATTTTGATGAAATTTGGTATGAAGGTGTAAGACCAGGTCTATTTTCATGAGTTCGCGCATTGTCCAGCATTGTCGGGTGATGGGAACGGGGTTTTATGGGGTTTTTAATGGGTTTTTGGCATTTTTGGACCTAAATTTCAAAACTCATCAACTTTAACGAAAACCATTTAAAAGAGCTTAAAAAAACAAACAATTTAGTATTTTGAATCTTTAAAATAGCTTAACTGGTTATAGAGAAAATTCAAATCAAGTTTCCCATGTAAATGGGATGTCTTATGGGTAAATCTTTAAAAAGTTATATATCGCTTTTTTATAAACATTGTAAGGTGTCATATTTTAGGAGGGGTAAATAACGTGTCTATGTAAACAAACGCTCAAGACTCACCCAGAATAAATCACATAGTACAAACTAGAACACAGGATAGGCTGGGCTATAGGCTAGGTTAGGCCTACGTTGTGCCTCAGCCCAACCCTAGGACCGGCGTAATAACATTTTATTGAACATCACATATTTCACTATAATTAATCACCATTACTGTTGACAACAAATAGCCTTCATTAAATACACTTTGAATACTTTTATTTCATCAATAATCTACGTAAATAACTGCCGACAACCGAAATAACTTCAAGGACCAAAACATAAACATAACCCCAAAGAGCGTTTGTTGAGACCCGGCGACACACGTCAGTGACGTTCGGACTTTTCTTCTTCTTCGCGTCAGCTGGTGTACCGGCAGTTTTTTCGTCAAACGCCGGAAGTACCATTCGACGTCATTTTAACCAGCTGATTCCTCCGACCGTGGTGGGGGAAGGAAAGCTCTGACCTCGTGTGGAAAGATTATTCTCCTCACGACTACGAGACGAGTAAGCACGACGAGCTCCGTACACGTTATTTCGCCTTCTCCCCGGTACGTTCTATCCGGTTAGAATATTAGTTTTCGTTTTTACTTATTTTCCACGTTCATTAAAATCAGTTTTCTAAATTACCAGACCAATAATAATATTTTATCTCGTTTTCTCCATAGTTTATTTTAATTTAATTCTTCACCGCCTAACCTGTCACGGTTTGTCCGGAACGACCGTTCACCGAGTTTTAATTATATCTTCACGACGATTCCCAGTTCATCTTTATTTATTCATTTTAGTTTCTGACGCTCAACAGACGTTATTCATATTTTCTCAATTTATTGTTTATTAGTCTTCATCGAACGTCGGACACGCATGCCGTCCTGAGATTGCCTAAAGTAAATCAAATATATTCTTATATTTGGGTGAGGCCTACAGAATCATCTACTCGCGAACGTTAATTAATTAATTAAACCTTTTAAACCTTTAGTTTACGTAAAATTCCAAAATCTTTTTGCGAGGGCAAGGATGAACACTCCCAACACTTATAATTGATCGTTATTTTAGTTACGGTTGGGTTCTGAGCCCTGGGCGTTTAATTCTATTTACAAAATTCTTAATTGGCATCGTTCAAAATTATTTCTAACCCGTAATTAATTTAATCGACCCCTGGAATTATTTTTTTTTTAGCTCCGTCTGAGGTTATCCGTGGCATTTGTTTCGGTGACGTATTTCTGAAGTTGGGAAACCATTCGGAACGCTATTTATTTTTCCCTTCTCCGGAATTACGTCACATTTTTGGCGCCCGAACTGGGACTTGAGTTACCCTACTTTTAAAACCAAGAACTTTCATCGGAAAAATCATGAAGAACTTGGAACTTTTCTTACGACCCTTCAAGCTTTTGTTGGCGTTCAACGTCATCGAGCGTGACAACGCCGGGAGTAGGAACCCTGACAAAACCGCGAAAACGACCCCTACAACGACGACGGTACCGACAACTGAGACGGCGACTTCGTCTGCCTCGGTGCATGGGACGACCGCGACGGTTACGACAACGGCTCAGACCCAATTGTCATCGGGCAGCACGGACAAATCCCCGCTGGAAGATTCTCGCGTCGGGTGGATACACGAGTTGAATAAATCGCAGTTGGTCGCGGAGATGGCGAAATTTAATCTCGACACCGAAGGCACCGTGGCAGAGTTGCGGAAACGGTTCTGCGATTTTTGGAAAAACCCATTTGGAGCTACCGGCTCGTTGCCATCGATAGCTCCAACTTCGGGTGCGCAGATACCGACCCTCGTGGCTCATCCACCTGGTCACGACGATGAGGACCGGCACGGTAATTTGTCGAAACAAGCTGCGAGTTTGCCGCCACCGGCCGCAGCAGCCCAATGGCTAGTGCCTCCCGCACCGATCATGCACGAGCTCGCTAGCATCTGGGAAATTCTGGGCCTTTCGCCGAACGCGGACTCGGAAGCCGTTCGTCGGACTCTGGTAGCGATTACGAGGAAGGAGGCAGTCTCGGGTGATTCGTTATCACGTAACCCAGACTTCCATTTAGCCCCACCACGTACGGCAGCACGTTCTACGTTCGCGCCCGACGTTACGTACAGCGAACGGTTTCGCGAGCCGACGCCCTACGCTGGCCTGCCGAGGCCAACAGTCACGACGTGCGACGAGCCGCCCCGACACTTCGTTCCGGGGTACGGTCCGCCTTTCCTTCCGACCCATCCGCCATCGCACTACTACGACACTCGCTTCCCTCCAACGGTTTCCACTGCACTCAACCCTCACGTTCAGGGTGGAACCAAAGTTGCATACGATTTTCCAAAGCTTTGCAACTTGGTTCGCAAGTGGAACTTGCGATTCGACGGGAGGAAGGACGCCGTTTCCTTCCTGGAGAGATTGGAGGAGCTGACCACCGCCTACTCGATCTCTCCAGACAAAATTTTGCGGGTGATGCCGGAGCTGTTACAAGGGATGGCGCTTCTCTGGTACCGCAACACCAAGGACCAGTGGCACTCCTTCGCCGACTTCAAACGAAGCTTCGAGGCCCAATTCCTGCCACCGGGATATCGGCACGATTTGGACCAGGAAATTCGTAAGCGGACTCAGGGTGAGAACGAATCCATTCAAAACTATGTCACGGCGATTTCAACCCTGATCCGCCGGAGCGGCACGTTCTCGGAACAAGCGAAACTTGATCTCGTCTACTGTAACATGCGCCCGGAATATAAGGTCATGGTACGTCGTGGTGACTTTAGCACTCTGGAAGGACTGATGGGACGGGCCGAGGATTACGAGTTGTACTTGCGAAGCCGACAAAGCTTCCGTCCGCCGCCATCACCTTCTCTCGCGCTCGTGTCCGAAACGGCCTACGTCCACAAACGGAAGTCGGACAAGGCCTACGACAGCGCGGGCGTTGACCGAAACGAACACGGGAGCGTCTCCAAACCCGAGGTTCACTCCAAACCGAAGGAAGCCTCGGGTGACCGACGCCCGTCGCGGGTGACTTTCCGTGACAACTCGCCCTGAGGCACGTCGCCCTCCCGTCACGACCGACCGGCGAAGACCGATTACGCCCGGCGCGCCAGGTCACCCAGCCCGGCTGGGGCGCGATCGAGAACTCCAGACCGCGACGACCTGGTCTGTTGGAACTGCGACGAGACGGGCCACATGTTCCGCGAGTGCGAAAAACCAAAAGTACTAAAATGCTTTTGGTGCAAGCGGGAAGGCATCTCGACACGCCGATGCCGTTGCCAGTCGGGAAACGGAAACCGGACTCAGTCGCCCGGAGGTCCCCTGAGCCCGTCCCGAAGCAGCGCACGACCTCCGAGGAGTGGGGAAAATGGCTCGAGGCCGTAAAGACGTTCACCGGCACCGTCGGCACCGGGGAAAACCCCAGCGACACTCGACCCTTTGCCGACGTAATGATCGAGGGCGAGACGTTTCGAGCCCTCGTCGACACCGGCTCCGTCGTCAACCTGATAGGACCTCGGGCAGAAGAGCACCTCCGCAGCAGCGGCATAAACCCCAACGTAAAGAGGGTGGAGCTGCGGATGGCCGATGGCTCTAGTTGCCGAGTCGCCGACTCCTATCGCGTCGACTGTGAGGTGAACGGCCGACGTTATGCCCTGGATGCCATATTCGTCCCCGGATTGACAACGGAGGTAGTGCTTGGTATGAGGTGCATCACGGATCTCAACCTCATACAAGTACGCCTCGATAACGACGACGCCCCGACACTCGACCACGACGATGACGACGAGACACCTGTTCTTGACGACGACCCGATACTCGACGGCGAAACTCCGATATCCGACGACGACTCCACACTTGACGATCGTACCCGAGACGTAAACGCTTTGAGTTCTCTGACGACCGACGAAGACACGAGGCTTGCTGCTTTCTTGGGGAACGAACTACCTCTTTTTGACGCTGTTGAGGGGAAGACGACGTTGGCGGAGCACACGATACGGCTCAAAGACAACGCAGTCCCCGTTAAACAGCGTTACTACCCAAGGAACCCCGCGATGCAAGCGATCATCAACGAGGAGGTGGCGACCATGCTCCGCGACGGAATCATCGAACCGTCCGATAGTCCCTGGAGTTCGCCAGTGGTACTGACGAGGAAGAGCAACGGAAAATATCGTTTCTGCATCGACATGCGCCGCGTAAACGATAGCTCTATCCCCGACGCGTATCCGCTGCCCAGAATCAACGCGATTCTCGAGAAACTGAGGCAGGCGCGATACATCAGTACCCTGGATCTTAAACAGCGCTATTGGCAAGTTCCGTTGGCGAAGGAGAGCCGACCGATAACGGCATTCACAGTCCCGGGACTGGGCTTCTTCCAGTTTACCGTGATGCCGTTCGGCCTCCACTCGGCCGGAGCGACCTTCCAAAGGCTCCTCGATAAGGTCATCGGACCTGAGCTAGAGCCGAAGGTCTTCGCCTACCTCGACGACCTCGTTGTTGTATCTGCCACGTTCGAGGAGCACTTGCAGTCTCTCCGGGTGGTCTTCGAGCGCCTTCGAAAGGCGGGCCTACGGTTAAACCCGGAGAAGTGCAACTTCTGCAAGAAAGAACTTAAGTACCTCGGACACGTCGTGAACAGCGAGGGTATTTCGACCGATCCCGAGAAGGTGCGTGCCATCGAAGAGTTTCCACGCCCTTCTAACGCCAAAACGCTTCGGAGTTTTCTCGGCCTCGCATCGTGGTATCGCCGCTTCGTCGATAAGTTCGCCGATGTAACCGCACTGCTGAGACAGTTGTTGAAGAAAAACTCACGGTGGCGGTGGGGAACGGAGCGGGAAGCGTCGTTCGAGGAACTCAAGCGCCGTCTCGCTTCCACCCCCATCTACGATGGTACGACCACTTGTTCGCGGCGGTGACCACGCATCCAAACCGCCACAAACGTTACCAGATCGTTTCCAACCGCCTCTATCGCTCGTCCCAGAGAAGAGGTGGCAATAACCTCCTCTGGAAGATGTGTGTTCCTCCGGACCATATAGAGGCGGTGTTACGACAAAATCACGACGTCGCCACAGCCGGACACCTCGGTGTTAAGAAGACCCTTCGTCGAATCGGAGAAGAATATTTCTGGCCTGGATGGCGGAAAGATGTGAAGAGCTACGTGCGGTCCTGTGATACCTGCCAGAAATACAAAGTAGCGCAGGAAAAACCAGCAGGGAAAATGTATTTCAGGAGCCCAAAAGGCCCCTGGTACTGCGTATCTGCTGACCTGGTAGGCCCGTTACCCAGGTCAGGTAGAGGTCATCGATTCCTGCTGGTGATCCACGTTTAGTAAGTGGGTTGAGTTGTGTCCAATCGGAAACGCTACGGCCAAGAACGTCACTGCCAAAACTAAAGAGGTGCTACTACGTTACGGAGCCCCGGAATCGATCATCGTTGACAACGGGACCCAGTTCGTATCAAACCTCTTTAGGAACTTGGCTGCCGATTGGAACATCCGCTTTACTAACACGGCACCGTACAGCCCACAATCGAACCCGGTGGAACGCGCAAACCGGGTGGTTAAGACCATGATCTCCCAGTTCGTCAAGGAGAATCATAGGTCGTGGGATCTCCATCTTGGTGAATTTCAGTTTGCCATTAACACCGCCGTCCACGATTCCACGGGGTATACGCCAGCGATGATGTGCCTGGGTCCCACCAGAAGAAACCCACCAGAAGCGTCTTCAGGAGTTTCAACGGATATACGAGAAGGCACACAAGAACCTCAAGACCGCTTACCAACAGCAGGCCAAGTACTACAACCTCCGGCGTCGAGAGGTGACGTACAAGAAGGGAGATCGGATGTTGCGTCGCCTGCACACCCTCTCGTCGGCAACGGACGCCATCGTGGGCAAACTAGCACCCAAGTTTGGCGGCCCATGCGAAGTATTAGGACGTCAGGGAGTAAACCTTTACGAGGTGAAAGACGTCCAGACGCAGACGACACACGTCGTACACGTCAAAGACCTGAAGCCCTACCACCAACGCACGGTTGCAGATTAGAAGAGGTTTATTTTCGTTTTCTCTTCCCAGATGGGCTTTCGTTTTGTTTCTTTTCTTTCGAAGATTTCTTTCTTTTATTGGAGTACGTTTTTCGTTTCGTTTTTCTCTGTCTGTAACAAGTAGACTTGGTGGGCTTTCAGCGTCCTCGTGACGTACTTTCTTCCAAACGTGGACCGCTTTATCTTTTTCGTCTTCATGACGAACGCCGTTCGCACCGTAACCCCGACGTAAGAGAACTTTTTTTTCTCTTTTTTTTGTCGAAGTTCGTAAGGGGTGTAAGGTGTCATATTTTAGGAGGGGTAAATAACGTGTCTATGTAAACAAACGCTCAAGACTCACCCAGAATAAATCACATAGTACAAACTAGAACACAGGATAGGCTGGGCTATAGGCTAGGTTAGGCCTACGTTGTGCCTCAGCCCAACCCTAGGACCGGCGTAATAACATTTTATTGAACATCACATATTTCACTATAATTAATCACCATTACTGTTGACAACAAATAGCCTTCATTAAATACACTTTGAATACTTTTATTTCATCAATAATCTACGTAAATAACTGCCGACAACCGAAATAACTTCAAGGACCAAAACATAAACATAACCCCAAAGAGCGTTTGTTGAGACCCGGCAACACACGTCAGTGACGTTCGGACTTTTCTTCTTCTTCGCGTCAGCTGGTGTACCGGCAGTTTTTTCGTCAAACGCCGGAAGTACCATTCGACGTCATTTTAACCAGCTGATTCCTCCGACCGTGGTGGGGGAAGGAAAGCTCTGACCTCGTGTGGAAAGATTATTCTCCTCACGACTACGAGACGAGTAAGCACGACGAGCTCCGTACACGTTATTTCGCCTTCTCCCCGGTACGTTCTATCCGGTTAGAATATTAGTTTTCGTTTTTACTTATTTTCCACGTTCATTAAAATCAGTTTTCTAAATTACCAGACCAATAATAATATTTTATCTCGTTTTCTCCATAGTTTATTTTAATTTAATTCTTCACCGCCTAACCTGTCACGGTTTGTCCGGAACGACCGTTCACCGAGTTTTAATTATATCTTCACGACGATTCCCAGTTCATCTTTATTTATTCATTTTAGTTTCTGACGCTCAACAGACGTTATTCATATTTTCTCAATTTATTGTTTATTAGTCTTCATCGAACGTCGGACACGCATGCCGTCCTGAGATTGCCTAAAGTAACTCAAATATATTCTTATATTTGGGTGAGGCCTACAGAATCATCTACTCGCGAACGTTAATTAATTAATTAAACCTTTTAAACCTTTAGTTTACGTAAAATTCCAAAATCTTTTTGCGAGGGCAAGGATGAACACTCCCAACACTTATAATTGATCGTTATTTTAGTTACGGTTGGGTTCTGAGCCCTGGGCGTTTAATTTTTCAAAATTCTTAATTGGCATCGTTCAAAATTATTTCTAACCCGTAATTAATTTAATCGACCCCTGGAATTATTTTTTTTTTAGCTCCGTCTGAGGTTATCCGTGGCATTTGTTTCGGTGACGTATTTCTGAAGTTGGGAAACCATTCGGAACGCTATTTATTTTTCCCTTCTCCGGAATTACGTCACAACATATCTTAATAAAAATTTGTATGAACCTTCACTAGGTGGTGAGTAATTAAGATTTGATCAAAAACCCACATGGCATCAAACCTACATGCTAAATCCCACGGTATTCTCATGGAAAATAAGTGTATAATGGGAGCAAGAGAGATGAAGATAATAAGGAATCTGTTCCTAATCAGCTGATCAGCTGTCTTCTGCATATTTGTAACACCTGCTACTAAGACAAAGCCGGAGCGCTCTGACGTCAAATGCCTTGTGACGTCACCTAAAAGGCAATGTCAAAACAATCATTTGTTTTTGTTTACATGGGTTGTTTTTCGTAAACTTCAATAAAATTTTCTCGTGTTATTTGTAATGTAGTGTATGGTGATTTAAAACGGATTATTTTTCATTCAATAACAATTTTGTTCATAAATGTGGTTATTTCATATTGACTCGAAGTTCAATTTAAATATCTGAGTGTTCTGAATAGTTTTTTGTGTTGTATTACGACCAAGCTAAACAGTTTTTACTTTGGAAGATTAGAAAGATTGTACTAGTAACAATGAGGAAGAGAGAGGCGTATTTAATTTAGCTAATAATCAGAAAGTACCTTCTAGATGGTTGGGCTAAACTTTATTCTTAACATCAATTATATCAACGAAGCCATGGTTGCCTGCTAGCACCTTTTCTTTCAAAGGTTCATGGGTACCGAGATTGAGCGTGTGAAGATTCATTTCCAGCCTACTCATGAAAATGAATTGAAAGCACGAGGCGCTGATTTATAAATTTTAATGAAGAAACTACAATCAATGATGTTGCTGTGAAGAATTAAGATGATACGCCAATAACCTAACTCAGAAATGACAAAAGTAGTATTCAAAAACAGACATTTTTCAATCTAAATCTAAGCAGCACAAGTTTTAATTGCATTTATATACAGTATTTCATTGATTATAACGAATAGCCTATCAGTTAATATGTTATTATCAAATAAAATGTTTGAATCGTCGTGGTTAAATATTTGTACACATTTCATACTCATAGTTTAGGAAAGTAGGCCTACCGTGTGTAGGCTAATTAAATGGTATTGCCAACAATTTCGTTAAGAGGCCAAATAATAGTTAGGCCTACTGCTAGTCAACTATTCTAATTTTTTAATTCGTGTAAACATTAGTATCACTTTGTGTCCGAAAACATTATTATTATATATAAAATTATTTGATTTAGACAATTGTTTAAACTTTTTCATGATGTGAAAGAAAATAATTCATAATATTTATTACGATTGGTACCTTTTTAAAAATCAAATATTAAAAATGAATACATTCCATTGTGATACATCTCTAGGTTAGTTGTTAGGGTTAGGATTGAGCGGAAAATGTTTTTGTTTTCGCTATCAGCTGATGCTAAAAGGCAAACAAAAATGGCAGCACTCCGGCTTTGTGTTCTAGGTGGTGTTGATATTTGTCAAATTTGAAATGTTTATGTTTTGTTATTTGTAAACAAATCATTCCTTTTGCATTGAAGATTTGGATGTCCACTTTTATTACTGTTAAAAAAGTAATTTATTGCAATATATATTAATATATAAATGATTAAATAAAAATAATTTACTCAGAAATATAATGCTATTAAATATATTTCCTTGTAAAGATTATTAATTATATAAGATAGCCAAAAAGTTCTTTGATGTTGAAACAATAATTCTTTGGAAATTCGCTGAGTACGCAGGTCTGCTGCGACAGGGGTATTTTATTTTTTTAGGGCAATTAGATTTTTATTGATCAAATTTGATGAAGCTCGTAAAATTTAAATAAATGTTTAAAAAGGAAAACAAATAAAAAAAGTAAAAATGGATCGGGGAGGATTTTTTCTATTTAAAAAATTTTGTTATCATTATTATTGCTTTAGTAGATGGTCACTTACCTAGTTAAAAATTATCCTATATTATTTTTATTGCCTACATATTTTTAATATCCCGATAAAACGCCGGTTTTTGGAACTTTTCGCGACATTTTGAGTTTATTCAAGGTTATTTTTTGTATAATTTTGGTTATTTTTTATATTTTTATTAGCCTCAAGAACTGTTACAAGCTCTGTATTTTTTTCATTATGGCGGCGGGCGAGGAGGGATGAAAATTGTGCATTTGGCATTTTAAACAACTACTAACCATCCTAGACAACATATACAAAATTTAGAACTACCGGACCGTTTGTAAACAAACATCCCTCTATTCACTGGAATATATGTAAAATCTGTTTATGTTTTAACTAAAGTTCTAATTTGAGATGTCAAAAAATTAAGCAGTGAAGAATACTGGAAACTTTAAAGGATAAAAGGCGAAAAAACATACATACATGTTTATAGTTATATGAGGAATTAACCTTAATTCCAATGAACTCTTGGAAATTATTTATTTAAAAAATAAAAATTTTCTAATATCTTATAAGGTTGGGTGTGAAATCGAGGTGAAGCGCGCATGTGACGAAGTGTCATTTTTTCATGAGGGAGCAGAGTCTGGTGATGATGATTCAGGGTTAGTATGGTGTTGAAAAGGGGGGGCGGCAAATTCTGTCTTTGCACGGACGCTAAAAAACTCACGAGCCGCCCCTGAGTGAACACATCAGCAATTAAATAGTAACGATGAAATTCGTCAATTTATAAATTGAAAACTATTTTCAAAGGGTCAATTCAAATAGTATAAAAATCTTTTGAGCTGTACATAAACGTTTAATGCGCAAGCGTCGTGCGTGATCTCAGATGTACTAAGCTCGTCGCAAAAAAATAGTCATCTTTGAACTCCTACAGTAAAATAAAAAATTTAAACAAGTTTTCATAAATTATTTATTAAATCATTCAACAAACTTGTTACAAATAAAAATTCCACCACCAATTTTACCTCTGAAAAAAAATGCAAAACTGTACGCAAAAAAACTTTTTATTTAAAATTAAATGGATTTTTACACATTTTTTGTTACTTAGTTAAAATTCAACAAACCTTTTAAATTAAAAGCTGTACATAATTATACATAACGTAGTTAAAGTAAAATGTGAATATATAAGTTTCATAAAAAATATTCTGTTAAGGCTTAAGAGCATTGCGAACGTGATGGTCGCATTTCGACACTTTCTTTATGTCCAATAATTCGCCGACAGTTTTGGATTTATTTAGCATAATTTAGAGTTATGGGGTAATATATGTTAATAAGATACCAAAACTAACGCTATAAAATAGAATAATATAAGCCCATGCCGTGCGCCACGCGGGAAAAGATTTAATTAGTGGCCGTCGCACCGCCCTTTGCTGCCAGGCGGCCGGCCGGCGCGGCGGCGATTCTTGCTCTGACTGTCACTTTTGGAGCGGTTGATACCGGGGACTTGTGAAACTGGGACCTATGAAACGCGCTTTGTTTTCCCTTTAAATTAACGAAAATGGGACATATGAACCTGGGACCAATGAATTAACAATTTATTAATATTATTTTTGTAAAATCTGGGACATATGAAACTGGGACCAGTGAACTAACTGAATTTAGTGTTTAATTTAATAAATTTGGGACATTTGAACCTGGGACCTATGATACTTTTAATATTTAGTGATTTTTCAGCAAACTGGGACTTGTGAAACTAGAACCTATGAACCCTACCCAAATACGTCAGCGAAAATAGATTCAGGGTAGTCAGTCAGAGATATGAAGTGCGAGTGTTTGTGTCGGGGGTGGTCCAAGGGGTCTGTTTAAAGTTTAAAAGATTGAATTAAGTTATTTTTAAAGGGTTCTGCTTAACCCTATTATTTAATTTGTAGTATTTTGATGCTTTTCAAGTTTGTTGATCATTACTATCACCATTATCATTACCAGTATTAGTAAAAGGTGATGTCATAGGTGTAAAAGAACACCCAGTGCATAAAGGGTGTTGCATGTGTTGACCCCCTACCTTCTCTATATTTATTTTATATTCCTTGGGTATTCCCATTAAACAGGAGAATCAGTGCTTTCTTTTGATACCAAAATCATTTCTTAAATATGAAAAATAAATGTTTTATGCTAATTTGAATTTTTCAATCCATTTTTCTCAAAACGGCCCTTTTTTCTTGTGTAAGTCCTATATCTTAAACAAAAAAATTGTTGACTTGCGCCAAATTGTTAGGAATTAAGGGAGGAATTAAAAAATATGAATAACTTAAAATAAAAAATTGGTGCGAACAGGTCTCTTTTTCCTTCCCGCTTCACATTTCAACTTACAGACAAGCAAGATAATCAAATGGTTGAAAAAAGGATGGTGGATGAACACTTCAACATGACTACATGTGCTCTGAACCTTTCCAGTTTGTTATTGAGGTTAGGAATATGTGAGCACATTTACTTACGATTTCATATGAAGTTAGTTTGTAAGGAAGAGCCTTTTGGCTGAATGGGTAGACAAAACAGGAAAAAGGATTCAGCTAGCTTACCTGAGAAGATTGTGTTCAGGCAGCATATAGATACACATAAAAATACACATTTTTCACTAATATTTCGTCCCTTTGGAGGACTTCTTCAGAGTAGAGGAGAAAGAATAGACTGAGTTTTCAGTTGGAGATTTAAACTGTCCCTACTCAGTGTTGCCAACTGTCTGCACTAAATACTATCACTGTAATATTTGTAACACTATAAGAAAAGTTTGGTACTATAAAAGTTCATTTACACTATTGTTAAGCTAGCTGAGGGAAGGGTTTTGTGGAGGTTAGGTTATCTGATAATTAGGTTTGGGGGATTTCTGGAATCTGTGACATATTGGTATGCCAATTCCTCCCATCTTCTGAGCATGGAGCTGTTACATTGTTCTTTTGGAAGGGATTTTATGGCTTTGGTTTTAAAATATTTGTCAAAGTCCAGGTTGTGTAGGTCTGCATGAAGGGCTATGGGCTTGTCTTTATGTGTTTTGACATCTTGTCTGTGTCCATTCATTATTTTTTTTTTTTTGAGTTTGGGTTGTGAGGCCTATATATTGGGCTTGACAGATGTTGCACTCTAAAGGTGCGTTGTTACTGGTGCGACTGCAACGATAATCGTTGAACGATTATCAGTGGACGATTATCGCTCAACGATGATCGTTGCTGTGGTCATTGTCACTGATGTGATTACTATACATTCGTTCAGTTGCTGTTTGACTGTTGCCAATTCAAGTGCTGAATGATGAGTTTAAAGAAACGAGTTATTTGTTGATTGTGTATTACTGAGTTATTTGTTAGTTAAAGATTTAGAAGATGAAGACATTTTAGAAATGCTATGTGTACCACCACTTAACAAGCAATAATATGTTTACAAATAGAAAAGATGAAGGGTACTTTAAAATATTAATAAACAATTGTTTGCAAGCTGATTGGAGAATGTTGTCTGAGTTCTTCAAGCTTTCCAAACTTCAGTTTATGTTTATGTAAAGTTTAATCAATGAGGGCCTTAAGAAAGTGTCTTCAAACTGCATTCCATATCCAATCACAGGAGATGAGAAGTTAGCTCTTACGTTAAAGTAGGATATTTTTTTCTTATTTAATTTTTTTAAGGCAATGTTTTTCAATTGTGCAATAGGAAAAAAGTTCAAGAGTTTCTTTGTGTTTGGGACCGGCAAAGGAGTAAAGGGAAAATACGTACATGGGAAACACCTCGAAAATCGTCCAACGACTGCCATTATTACTGCTCCAGGAGCAGGCCCGTACGATTGCAGTCAGAGACTCTGTCGGCAGTAGCGTCAGTGACAATGGTGCCATTGAAGACAATGCTCATCAGGCGCTCTAATCGCTGATTATCGTTACACGATTATCATCCAACGATTATCGTTGCAGTCGCACCAGTAACAACGCACCTTAACTGGTATATGAGGTTTTTACTATTGCAGGTTATGTGGTTTGTTATGTTGTATTCCTTGCTTTGGGTGGTGCTGGTGAAAGACTTTGAAGGCTGGTGAATATTGCAAGTTTTACATTTCTTCTCATTACAGGGGTACAAACCGGGCGGTAATTTTTCTGGCGGGTCTAAGGAAGGATCAGGTAGTTTGGGGTGGACAAGGATGTTCTTTACGTCGATTCTTACTTACAACTCCTTGTGCAAAAACTTCCCTCATACATAAAGGACACCAACGATTTTCTGTCAAAACTTTCCTCCAAGCAACCCCTCCCCAATGACTCAATCCTTGCAACTAGACGTCACTTCACTGTACACCAACATCCCTCATGCACATTGACTAGCCGCCACAGAATATTTTCTACAAAATAGACCCAAAGGCTCTCTACCTACCTGGAGCTGGTTGTTGAATTTCTTCCCAAACTCTAAGAAAAAGAATGAATGGACACAGACAAGATGTCAAAACACATAAAGACAAGCCCGTAGCCCTTCATGCAGACCTACACAACCTGGACTTTAACAAATGTTTTAAAACCAAAGCCATAAAATCCCTTCCAAAAGAACAATGTAACAGCTCCATGCTCAGAAGATGGGAATTAGCATACCAATATGTCACAGATTCCAGAAATCCCCCAAACCTATCAGATAACCTAACCTCCACAAAACCCTTCCCTCAGCTAGCATAACAATAGTGTAAATGAACTTTTATAGTACCAAACTTTTCTTATAGTGTTACAAATATTACAGTGATAGTATTTAGTGCAGACAGTTGGCAACACTGAGTAGGGACAGTTTAAATCTCCAACTGAAAACTCAGTCTATTCTTTTTCCTCTACTCTGAAGAAGTCCTCCATAGGGACGAAATATTAGTGAAAAATGTGTATTTTTATGTGTATCTATATGCTGCCTTAACACAATCTTCTCAGGTAAGCTAGCTGAATCCTTTTTCCGATTTCATATGAAATCAACTGAATCTATGGTACGTCTTAAACTGTCACGTACTAATCACCACGATAAGCACGGGTTAACAATTTATCTTGTAGGTGTTAACTCTTAAAAGCAGTCAAGGAGAGCTTGATCCCTTTTCTTCTAAAAATTATTGCTTGTTCCCTATTAATGCTGAGTGCACTGAAAATAAAAAATACAGTTTAAATTTAGTAAAATGAAACTCAGTTTTGGTAATACAGTAGACTCCCTCTTAACCGGCCACCTTTTATTTGGCCTCCGCTTTAACCGGCCCACCTGTCACAAAACCAACTTCCTTTTCACTGGCCATGTTTAACACAACATCGCTTTATCTGGTCTTGTTTATCGATCTTTCAAAGGATTTTCCCTTCATATTGAAGTCAATTCCAGAAAACAAGTCAAGCGAACTTCCCTGAATGAAAGTGAACTCCACCGGAGGTTTTGTACCGGAGGATTGTACCGGACGTTTATATACCTCCATTCCAATAGATCATAATACTATTTTGGATTTAATTCGGCCAAGGAGAACTACAATTTAAGTTGTAAAATGGTCAACGGTTTAACCTGCCATTTCGCATACTGTCTGGTCCCGAGGTGGCCGATTAAGAGGGAGTCTACTGTACAGTACAACCCTCATGACACTTTCGGCAATCCGACACAAATGTAAACCTTGTTTTCTATACATAAACATGTTGTATAGACCCTGTGTATACTGTATACTTGAATTTAAGATGTAATACATAAATATACTGAATAAGGTTCAAATTATTTTAGCGTGCTCCATCATAATCTTCAATAAAATGTCTGGTATGTAAATTTATTTTAAATGGCTATGGATAGGATGTGAGAAAAATTGGCGTAGAGTAAAAAATTAATAAATATAATTAATTTATTGATGTAAAATGACTGTATATACAAATCAACTATAGTACGGTGCCTAGGGACCAACTTTCTTGGAGTATTTGACTTTTCCGTATTTCAATAGCTCCCGATCCTCGGGTTCAAAGTCTTTGTTTTTGAACTGTTCCCAAGGGTGGGGGGGATCATCCGGCCTCATCTTCCTTCGCCATACTCGGTAAACCTTGCAGAACTCATCGAACTTCTCGCCATTCAATACCCCAGTGTCATCTGTGAGCTGCAATGAGATAGCCAAATCAAGAAGAGATACAATTTAAAATTACTTAAATCACAATACACAAATTGTACCCTTGTTTATAATGGGGAGTCGGTCTAGATTTATCATCATCACAACACACTAAATATGTTAATTTCTAAAGTAAAATGTATTATGAACTTTATAGTACTGTAACATTAACAAAATTATAAAACCAAATACCTAAAGGGCAGTATATTACCGCTTATCTGAAAATCCGCTTATTCCAAACACAATTCCTCAGGGAAATTTTTCCCAATACTTTAAACAATTACAAACGTTGGGCAAAAAATTTAGATAATTTGGCCGTCACAATTATTATTTAATTCAACATTGTACCATAAGTCCGCATTTAAAGAAACATGGTTTTTCTGACCATCTTATGGGCACACAATGTTCTACACCTACATACGTTGAAGGAAACACACAGTCAAAATGACTGTCCAAATTTTAGATTAAAGGCTTATCCTCTAAATTAATTTGGTTTAATTATGTTCCCCGGTAGAATTTTGATTTAAGATAATATGAGGGGAAATTACTGCAAAATCAAAAACTAAATTGAAACCAAACAAATTTGAAATGAAGTTGGTTGGTTACTCAAAACCAAAGTTTGATGGCCAAATGACTCAAATTTGGATTGTGGGAAAGGAAGAAGGATGACAGGTAGGGATGGGGGGGGGGTCTATTTTTATACAGTAGAGTCTTGCAAACCCGGACTGAATGGTGTCTGGGTTTGTGAAAATTCCAGGTTATCAGGAAAGGAGTAAATATAAGAAAAAAGTGCAAACAGTTTACATAATTTCTATAAAAAATATTTATCTATAAAAAAATGTACCTAATATAAAAAACTAAAAACTTAAACCGTATCTGTTAAACAAACTTAAAGAAACCCAAAAATGTTCAGTAGGCACTGGCCGACGGCCGCAAATGGCCCTTCGCGCCTTGAAACCAGTGTAATTTACTACGGGCAGGCTTACCAACACATCCAGAATTCGAGATTGAGGAAGTCCGGTTACATTAATGAAGATAAAGCCTTAAAAATATTGTGCCTTACTCTGTTGAGGATATTTTACAAGACAATTAATTTTAAATCTTATTTTTAAGGTTGTACTTAGTTTGTTACACAAATCATGTTTTTTTCTTCTTCAAATATCATTTGAGTTCTAGGATAAGTTAGATTAAGTTTTTAAAATTTGAAGTGTTGTATGTTTACTTGTAAAAAAATCACACCTATGTAAATTCTGTGTGTGTATTAATTGTATGTCATTTTAGCGAATTTCCCTATAGGGAATACGCTATTACCGTAGTAGCCATGGTAAGACATAAGCCCGGGACCACTTTACTTTTTCATTTTGAGGTCCCCAGGAGCCAAAAACACCATTCGTTCATTTTCATATATATGTATATATATATATATATATATATATGTGTCTGTGGTACTGATAACTTTTGAAGGGGACCTCCGATTTTGATGAAATTTGGTATGAAGGTGCAAGACCAGGTCTATTTTCATGAGTTCGCGAACCAGCATTGTCGGGTTATGGGAACGGGGTTTTATGGGGTTTTTAATGGGTTTTTGGCATTTTTGGACCTAAATTTTCAAAACTCATCAATTTTAACGAAAACCATTTAAAAGAGCTTAAAAAAAACAAATAATTTAGTATTTTGAATCTTTAAAATAGCTTAACTGGTTACAGAGAAAATTCAAATCAAGTTTTCCATGTTATTCTTATGGGTAAATCTTTAAAAAGTTATATATCGCTTATTTATCAACATATCTTCATAAAAAATTTTATGAACCTTCACTAGGTGGTGAGTAATTAAGATTTGATCAAAAACCCTCATGGCAGCAAACCTACATGCTAAATCTCATGGTATTCCCATGGAAAATAAGTGTATAATTGGAGCAAGAGAGATGAAGATAATAAAGTATCTGTTCCTAATCAGCTGATCAGCTGTCTTCTGCATACTTATCAAATTTGAAATGTTTATGTTTTGTTATTTGTAAACAAATCATTCCTTTTGCATGGAAGCTTTTGGATGTGCACTTTTATTTCTGTTAAAAAAGTAATTTATTGCAGTATAAATATTAATATATAAATTATTAAATAAAAATAATTTACTCAGAAATATAATGCCATTAAATATATTTTATTTTCTTGTAAAGATTATTAATTATATAAGATAGCTAAAAAGTTCTTTGATGTTGAGACAATAATTCTTTGGAAATTCGCTGAGTACGCAGGTCTGCTGCGACGGGGGTATTTAGTCTTAATTATGTCCATAGTAATTTAGAACATTTTAAATTAAATAGTGATTTTCATCATTATGAAACCATAAATAGAAGTAATATTATAGTTAAACTTAAGTTTACCAGTAGTAATACAAAAATTCAACTTAGGTTTACCAGCTTTTAAAAATCTTTTATATATGTCAGTTAAACTTTACAATGCAATACCAATAAAAATAAAGCCATTGCCTGTTACAACTTTTAAGAGCAAATTGAAATCTGTACTTTTAGTTGAATGTTGTATAATATTCAAGACTTTTTTTCAAATTGACTGGAATAAGTATTTGTAATGTATCAGTAATGTAGACTCCCTCTTAACCAGCCACCTTTTAACCGGTCCCCGCTTTAACCGGCCTACCCTAACACAAAAATAACATCTTTTTAACTGGCCATTTTTGATCTCAACATCGCTTTAACCGGCCGTGTTTCGCTGGAAACGTAGTTTTCTTATCTACTGTAGAATTCAATTCAAACGTTATTTCATATTGATGTTCTCAAACCAATTAAAATGTAACGTCCTGGACGGAAGTTATGTATGCCACCGGAAGTCAATGTGTTTGGACGTACAGTACTATCCAGTAGACCACAATAAAGAAACAAATCATTATTAGTTTAGTTTGTTGTGGATTTCATGGGTGTCGGATGTTAGCTATAAATCACATACAGTAATGTATTTAAAGTTGTTTTCAAGTGATAATTATATTTAGGCCATATAAAATTGTAGGTTGGAGTTTTAAATGAATATCGGTTTAACCGGCCAATTCATTATTCGGCCGCGGCCTGGTCCCGAGGTGGCCGGTTAAGATTGAGTCTACTATATTATGAATATTGTTTCACTTGAATTAATTTGAAATGTATTCATGTTCATGTATTGTGTCAAATGTCGTAATAATTTCTAGCTTTAATGACACTTATTGATGCATTGTATGTCAATGTTTGGGATAATAAAGAATTCTGATTTATGATAAATAAAGAATTTCATTTTTAGCAGGACCCTACAGTAGTTTGTTCAAAAAATCAAAGACAATATCATTTTGTGTGTTTTACAACAATACCCCAAATAAATCAAGCATTATCTGCAAACATCCAGATCTGAATACTGAATACTTTTTTAAGATCAACTGCAAATGGGCTCTTTAGTTTTCTTTTACTTTTACATGACACTACCGGTATTTAAACATTACATAATCCTCTACTTGAAATAGAGAAGGTTGTGAATTTGAAATTTATACATTAATATTAAGTATCGTAACTACTTACCTGCTTGTTTAAAACACTGGATGCAAATCTGTAGAAATTATCTATATGTTTAAGGAATTTGTCGTTGGGCTTTAGATCAACTTTCTCCACTGTTTTCATAATTTCTATTATAAAGTCACAATCTCTGCGGAAGCAAGCGTTTTTCACCAAGGTTCCAAGAATTTCAATGTTGGGGCTGAAAACATATAAACTCTTTATACTTTTAATAAGAACAATTCATAAATTTGAATCCTAGGCAAGCAGAGTGCAAAAATATAACTAACTGCAGAGTGGCATAACTATTCAACAAAGTTAATTCTAGTCTTTATTCTACTTATTTCATAACCAGATCCATTAGTGATGACAGTATTTAGTATTACGATACCTGGGTGACAGAGCATGGTAAACTTAGAATTGTTTTGTATAAAATTCAAATATTACCAGTGAAAGTGCTATTATTAAGTGGTTATAATATTGTTTCCTATTTTCATATCAACATGTATGGTAATGGAGCTGAAAAATATAACTTGAGATTTGGCCGGTCACAAAAAGTTGTTTCTTTTGGAAAGAATTTTCTATAAAAGATTTTTTACCATATAACTGTTTGAAATTAAGTACGTCAAATAAAAACATGATTTCATCAAGCTTAGGTTCTTAGGTTTTTTATTATTTACAACAATTAGCCAAGGGAGTTTGAACTGTTCTCTAGTGTAATTTACATTAAGCTTCTTATTTTATAAATAAATTTTAAACATTGAAGGTAATGAATATAAGGTTAAAAGCAAAATTGGTAGATTCTGGCAAACCGTATGTACCGTTGGTATTTTCTGCCTTTTATAAGAAGATTTTCAGAAAAGTCTGGTTTAGCAGAACTCTTCTGTATAATGTTTTATTTGACAAAAATAAAATCTTATCTATACTTATTTTACCCTAAGGGTTTTTTTTTTGTGTAGAGAACTCCTCCTACAATTCTCAACCGATTTTCAAGTATTTGGTGTCGTTGGATAGGGCTTAGTCTATAGTTGTTTCCGCCAAAAATTGACGAAAATCAGACTTAAAATAAGGGCGCTATCCACAAATTAAATTTGAAATTTTTTCATCAGAATAACATTGAGCTTGGTTTGAGCATTTTAACCATATGTTAACGTACAGCTGTAGTTTTTGGTGATCAATATTATTCACAATATTGGATTGGTCGGATTTCATTGATTTAGAACTAAATGTAACTTTGGTATTGTATCAAAATAAATTGCTCGATGTCGAGCAATACCTGCACTAGTGTATTCTTAAAGAAAGAGGGAAATACCTTTTTAACTTAAGTTAACAAGTTAAAAAGTTAGTTTTCAGTTCCTTCCAAAATAATTCAATTTGCTGATGATACCACAATGTTAGTAAGAGCACCATCCATTCATCTTGCAGTTAGTATTGCTTCAAAGGACTTATCATACATGGAAAATTGGTTTAGTTATAACGGTCTTCATCTAAATTGCTCCAAAACAAATGTACTTCATCTTCATAACCAACAGTTGAATGCAGAAAACATTTTTCTTCAGTTAGAATCAATAAAACATATTCAATCTGTAGAGAACACCAAATTTCTTGGTATACACAGTGCTCGATTTCTAAAAAAAGAGGTAAGGGAACTGTAAAGGAACTGGCTCACCACGGGCCCTCCCCCGGAAGATTATTTAAAATTACTCTTAAGTTGCAGCGTTTTTAACGTACCTGAGAATATTTTTGCAGCTTTTGTATGACACTCATAATACAGTTTTAAAGATTTAATAAAAATCATTAAGCCTTTCGGGAGCAGGTATGTTTCATACTGACTAAATTAACAATGTAAAATCCAGATAAGGATTAATTATTCTAATTTATTTTAAAAGATAGCGACCAGTCAAGGCCTAGAGACGGTTCTTTAAACTTCTAGCAATATTATATTCTTGTTTAGTAAAAAGTTATTACCATTTCTCAAAACTAATTCACTGTAACAAAAAATACATAAAAATTATGTTAAAAAGTTTTTTAGTTGTTTCTAAAATAATTAATTTATTTTTAATTAAAAAAAAATGTTTTTATTTTTTTATATTAAAAAAAAGGTACGGGAACGCCGTTCCGCCGCGTTCCCCCTGAAATCGAGCACTGGGTTTACATATCAATGAAAATCTCAAATAGTTTGATCATCATCATCAACTGAACACTTCCAAAGCCACTTTTAGCCAAAGCTTTGTTTGCATTGAGAGTGGTTTTTCAAACTTCAGGATTAAGCGCAGCTCTTATGGTTTACCACTCTTACTTCATGTCTAGGGCATGCTACGGAATTATTGCTTGGGGTAACTCATTTATCATTAAAAAAAATTTTTTTCTTTAAAAAAAAAGCAATAAGGATCTTAGCTGATGTTGGACGCCGCACGTCTTGTCGCCCTCTCTTTAAAGAGATGAATCTTCTGACAATCTACGCTATTTATTTATACCAGCTATGCATCTTTGTAAAAAAAAGCCACGAACAGTTTTTGTCAAAAATCATGAGCATCCGTACAATACACAAAATAGAGATCTTCTTCAATACCCCATTCACAGAACTGCACTTTTTGAAAAATCCCCTTGGTATATAGGTAGGAAAGTTTTCAATCACCTCCCTAGTCAAATTAAATTGGAATTAAGGATGACTATGTTCAAGAAAAAGCTTAAAGAATATTTACTGACATTGTGTCCGTACTCTGTAGAAGATTTTTTCTAGTTGACAAAGAATATTTTAAGTTTCATTGTGTTTTGTTTTATTTTGAACATTTAGTTTTCATTTTGTTTTAATTTGTTTTGTATTTTTTGTGATGAGAGAACCACATTATCATTTAGTTTTTAGATTAGACATAGATTAAGACTTTTATGTATGACGTGTCATATGTTTGTGAAGAAATCACAAGTATGTAAACTTTGTGTGATGAATAAACCATTTCATTTCATTTAACAATAGCAAGTTAAGTGGTTGAGTAAGTTATGACTCACCAATAGTTGAGTTTGTCAATGTCGTCCAGCAGCTGGCGAGCGGAGGGAAGGTCCTGGCAAGCCATCGCCAACACTCCGAATGTCATCACGTTGGGCTTGAGGTTCTCCTCTTGCAACAGCCTGAGAGCCAGCTACAACATTCCCTTGATGCTAACAAAAATTCTCATCCAAAACAGCATCATTTTTTCATGAAACTAAAGACTTGTTCTTCTTTAAAATACGAAATTCATTTACAAATTTTTTTATGTTGAAGAAAAAGTTTTTTTTTACTTTTGGGTATTTGCAAACTTATATGAAATTTTTATACATAAATGTAAATATTTAAAATAAATAAAAAATGAATAGTTTTAAACATGTTTTTCATAGATCAAAATTCAGTGCTAACATGTCCTTTATCTGAAGTTGCTGTTTGAGGTTTTTTGGGCATCACTCACCTTAATGAATTGTGGAGACGGTAGTCCTTGTCAATAGATAAAAACACACGAAAAACACGAAAAAACACACAAAACTACATAAGACTGTCCGTTCCCCGAATCCGACGTTTCGCCGCACCTAGGTGTTAACGTGCGGCGTTTTCAAGGTCCCTTAGTTGATCACGATCGCGGATGCGTTGCGACCGTCTAACCACGACTGACGACTCCTGGGGTGCTGGGGGAGGGGGAGGGGGATCTCCATTTTGCTGCTTATCAGATGAGATTATCTTCCGATCCTGTGCGTTCCGAGCAAGTTGACTTATTTCATTCATAATTGGGCCCATGTAAACAGAGCTAACTTCAATGGACGGCCTCGACAGTGGTTCATCTTCTGATTGAATAAACATAGCTTCAATTAAATTTCTTTTTCTCCAATTTTTTTCTTTGTAGAACACAACTGTCATTCCAATTTATAGTGTGGCCAGTCTCATTTACATGTTCAGATATTTTTGAACCGTAGGTCTCACGTGAATCCACTTTTTTCATGTTTTTATCTATTGACAAGGACTACCGTCTCCACAATTCATTAGGATGAGTGATGCCCAAAAAAACTCAAACAGCAACTTCAGATAATAATCACCTCACCCAAGAAATTATGTCTTTCAAGAATAGAACATGTCCTTTAGTTGAGTAATTTTTGTGCCATACCTCTTGGAAAGCATGTTGTTGAGAGATTCTAATTGACTCTTTAGTTTAGTATCTTCCAAAACTAGTATATACCACTCTTGTTTAACATCACCATAAAAAGTAAATTTCATTAACGTTCAATGTTTTTAAATTTCTATTAAAACAGTTTGTTAAGGACACAAAGACCTTGCCCACATCATTAGGAATGATAATTGTAAACATGACCAATAATTTTTGTCAATCTGTTTTAACAAAAAAGTGTTGCTACACCTGGCTGGGTAGCTGAGTGGTTGATGCTCCCCTTGAATCCAAATTGCTTGTTTGATCCTGAGAAAAGTAAGTAGCTTTTTAAAAGTTTGATTCCAGATAAAGTTGCCATTTGTCATTGGGCTCATTATGCTACCTAACAAATGGTCGAAGTTACGTAATAACAAAACTGGGGTTTGGACTGTTCCTCGTCAATTAAAAACGCCACTGGCATAAAACTCAAAATAAATTTAGTAGTAACGACTATTAATGAGCCACCCTGTTATTTTAAAATGAGTTGTGCCACAAATAAATAACATATCCAGTATTAACCCATTGGCCTATCAATTATTTTGCATAAATCCACCACTAAGTCATCCAATTAAAATTGTGAAAAATGCAAGGTTTTAGAAAAGAAATTTGTAGAAAATTTATTTTTATAAATAAGGTATGTATACTCTATTTTTCTGAAAGTATTGTCAATAAAAATATATGTAAACAGTAATGTTTAATATAAAAAAATATTTTTAACTGTTAACAAAAAATAATAAAAATTAAATATTTTTAAAAATAATAAATGTTTTTTGGAAGTAAGGTTATTTTATCATCCTAAAAAATGTAATGTGTTTATTATTTGCAACAGAAAGTTAGCTCATTTAATTCTCTAAATAAAACTTCCTTTACAATCACTATTCTTCAAAAAGTAAATTTTTTAGAGCGCTTTTAGTAAACCTTACATTTTGTGAAAACATGGTTCATTGGCATTATTGTACTAACATTATTTTTGTTTTTGTTTTGTTTTGTGTCTATCTACGTGAGTGGCATTTTTAAACGTTTTGATGGGGAACGACCAAACCCCAGTCTTGTTACTATCTAACATCGACCAGTTGTTAGAAAGCATCATTAATTAATAGCCCAATGACAAATGGCAACTGTGTCTGGAATCGATCCTTTAAAAAGCTACTATTTTTCCTCATGATCGATCCAGCAACCTTTGGATTCAAAGGCGAGCATTATAACCACTCAGCTACCCAGCCAGTTATGACTAATTATGACTGCATTATTTGAATTACTGGTAATAGTTTAAGAATAATTAATAAAAAACTCTAAAACTTTATTTGTGTAATACAAGAGTTTTTTTCAATATTTTATAACTAGGTAACAATATTAATTAGCTTTTTTCTAAAAAAAAAAGGTTACTTACGGGTTTATTTACAACGTCCATAAACAATCATAACCTAATATCAATGTTTACAAACAACTGCACTACTGATAGAGGTTAGTTTACTACCAACAACACAAACCGCAGCTGACAGTAACAAACACAGGAGAAAAGAAACAGTCAAAAAAAGTATAACAAACATTATCAGTACCCACGTCGATGTATATTTAGATATGATCCGTACAACGAGATCAAGGAAAACAGTCACGTAATTATAGTGAGTGATAATGTAATATTTTATAAAAATCCAACTTATTGTTATTAGAAGTTACTTTGACTTTCTGGTAATAGTTTTACATCAAAATATGGCTTCGTTATCACAAATAGAACGTTGGATACAACTGTGTTTATGTATTGACATTATAACAGACACGTTATGGGACAAAATTTGGTAAATTCAGGCCCACGGTTTGAATGTGACGCGCTATGGGCCCGAGAGATGTTTGCGCCCCTCCCCCCTTCCAACCCTCCTCCCTCCTGGGACGGGGCAGCGCGGCAGGCGCCGTTCAGGAGGACGGGTGTTCCTGCCACGTCGCCTTTCCGCACTTCTGTGCTACACAGTATAGTACGCGCTGAATACTGCGACCACTACTGATCGTAAAACATTTATCATTATTACTGTTAGGAGTACAAAGCCCCGTGGTTATGGCGTCAACGTCAAAATCTGCTTGATAAATTGTAAAATATTTTCTTTATCACGCTCCCAACAAACCTATGAAAGCCCTTGTGCTCTTGCGCCCCTTGGCCCTTGCGCCCCATTTACAAAATCGGCCCTGGGTAAATTACAAAATTTGGTACCACAACAGCTGTCACGGAACGGTTCCGTGATACAAGGCCAATGGGATAAATGAATGTTTAGTTTAGCTACAAGTATAAATATTGGTAAACTTTAGGCAGCATATAAAAACACCAACCAACTTATATTGTGTTCTTGGCTAAACAAACATCCATTCTAATTATTTTTAAAATTTATTAGGGTATCTTAGGAGTTCTTTGAACTAGTTATGCACTAAATCAGAATCTTATTTGTCATTTGCCTACCTTTGCATTTTCATAATCACCACGCAAGGCCCTCTTCCGTATCAACATGTTGCAAAAATCACAGTCTACAGGAATTTTAGCCTGTTTGATTTGACTGATCAAGTCCTAAAACAAATAATACCAAATTTAGGTTTTGTTGAAAGGTCTCTCATTTAACTTGTGATAAAGTAAATGATACTTATTAGCTCATGTTACTTACGCTACACATATTACTTTTGAGCTTTACAAACTAACTATTATAGTTTCATTTGGGTATTCCTATGTTCAGAGTTGCGAATTACACTAGTATGTCCTACCTGTTATAACAAAAAAGTTGTTTCTTTTGGAAAAAAAGTGAGAAAGGAGATTTTTGCTAAAATCTTTTATTTAACCTAATAAAATTTGTTATTGTAAGTGCTAAGCCGAAAATTATTAATATAGAGCCAGACCGTTTGAACAAAGAACTGGTTTCATAAAATAAATTTTATTCAATAACAAATAAAAGTGTGTGAACTATTCCTGAATAAGAACTCTAGAGAGTGCTACATCACATTGGAATTCCACCTCTTAGGAGACAAAATCTTACAGTGTAGCCCAGTAACAAATTCAATAAACTCTTGATATGTGACCGCCATGGGACAGTGTGGGATTAGAGGATCATGGATTTATGGGAGATATCATTACAAAAACTTTACAAGTTTATAGATTCCAGCACTTTACTTTTGTAAATATTGACTCATAAATGTTTTACTAAAAGTGGATTTATTTTAGTGGATAAATGTTGGATACTGAACATGCAACTGACTAATGGTCCCACAAGCGACTACTTTGGTTTAAATACCAATAAGTTCTTTTGTAAAAATTGAAATTTGTTCCCATAGTAATATAAGTGTTGAGAAAATCTTACCGTTTCAGCAGCAAGTGTGGGTGGAATCTGATCCAACAGCTGAGTAAAAGTCTTGATGTCAGGTTTGACTCTGAACATGTCCATAAGTTTCAACACCCCCTTGCTGCCTCCCATCAGCATCAACCTAACAAAATCATAACCACTGAAGATCAAAAGGGAAATGTTTGGTCATTCATGTTGTTTTGGAAAACAATCAGATTTTAACTGTAGCTTGTAGTGTTTAAACCTACCCTACGGTTTAGAATGTAAGAAAACTCCTACTTTCAATGGTTATTCTTGTCAGCCTGACAAAAATCACGCTCCCATTATAACAGAAAGCGTTAATTAGTAATTGGTAAGCGTTAATTAGTAAGCTTTAATGTAGTAATTGGGAAAGGTTATAGAGAAATCATAGCCTAATGCACCCGATTTAAGAAGAACTATGAAATAAAATAATGAATGAGTCAAGTAGGGGTCCACCAACCTGTGTTCGGGTGAAGTAATGCTCTTCACTACCATCACATCTCCCATGCTGGGTGTTGGAGAGATGAGGTTGGGAACGTTCTGACTCGTGTTGCTAGAGTCAGTGTCTGCGTTCACCGCGGGAGCAGCCAACTGTAGCCTTGCTGGACTAGTCTGAAACTAGAAAAAAATTGTAGGCTCCTGTATTACCCTCACAAGTGATAAAAGAGTGAACAGAAAGAAATGTTATGCTTACTTTCTTTTACGTGGTGGTACTTTTTGGATTTGAATATTTTTACCAGCATTATCCATTAAAGATCTATTTGTGTTTCATCCCTATTGGCAATCCAACTTTTAATCAAAAGGTTTAAATAACCTGGACTGTCGCCAAGTGATCCTGTTAAATGGTTGTAACTACCATTGGTTTCGAACCACAATAGGGTTCATTTTCAAGTTAGTAAAAACATCAAGTGTCAATATCTTGTCACAAAAACATGACTCACCATCCGTCGGCGACGACTCGCTTGTTCGCTTTTTCTACTGGCCAGTTTTTTAAAAATTAATGTCTTTGTGTCGTGTGTGTTGTGTTTTGTGCTTTTTAACTGAACTATGACAATTGTTTTTGTGAACAAGATATTGACGCTTGATGTTTTTATTAACTTGAAAATGAACCCTATTGTGGTTCGAAACCAATGGTAGTTACAACCATTTAACAGGATCACTTGGCGACAATCCAGGTAATTTAAACCTTTTGATTTATATTAGGTGATGCAGAGGCTATTCCACGACCAACTTTCAATCACTTCCCAAAAGCTACAGGGGTTCTCCAAAATAATGTGGAAAACTGCCAAGCACATTTTGCAGGTAGGCCTATTGTAATTGGAAATACCATTAAAATTTATGTTAGACATGTAAAAAAATTTACTTATCCAATCTCTTTGAATTTCAGATGATTTTACAAGTCCACATTCGGCTTTTTTTGTTGGACGTCCGGCTAGCCTAACAGTTAGCATCTTGTACTTCGGTTCAAGAGGTGACAAGTTCGATTCCTGGGGTGGCCAACAAAATTTGATGGGTTTGGACCGCTTTCCCAAAAAGTGTTTATATGTACCTAGTACAAAATCTCCTTAACAAAATGCCTCTGGCGTAGATATAAAGAAAGTTAGTCCAAGCATTTAATCAATTATCTTTCCAAGTTATAGAATACCACTACTTCCCAAAATTATGGATGTTAAAATTTTTTGAGTCCAATTTATTTATTTTCCATTGAGTTTTTGGAAAAATCACCACAAAGAAAAGGGTTCAAGTAGTCTAAATATTTATTCTTTTCTCGAGCTAATTTGGAGACTGAGCTCTATCTTGGAGAATAGTATAATATGGAAAGTTACATTTACAAGTACTGAAATATGCTCCTTATAGATGGATGAAATCCTCTTGTTTTTTCCATAATTTATTAGCGTAGTTTAAATAAATTTTTGTGAACAATTCAAAAAATACATTACACCTAATAATAAATAAATAAATAAAACAAATGTTGCACACTTGTTGGTTCATTTAATAGCTCCAATTTAATTTTGTAAAAAAAAAATACTTAAATTTTTCACTTTAAATTTGTTATTGTGTTTAAAAGTACCAAATGTATGTGTTTTTTAAGAGGATGTTAAAGCAAAAGTTTTCTCGCATGTCTGCGAGACTAGCGGCAGTGAGCAGAACTACGTGGACTAATCCGTGCCGGGCGCAGCACCACGAAAATAGTGCGCCGTAGTACTACGTTGCCCTTATCACGCCCGGCATGGCGCCAGGACATCTTGCTTCTTGTAGCGTCACGTCGTCCGCCCCATGGCAGCCGGTCCGCGGTCCGCGGCCTACCGTCACAGCACCAACACACATCATTATCGACACAGATATTCACTACCCTCATAATTCCTAGACGAATAGAAAGGGAACAAATGAACTATTTTAGCGAAAACTAAACCATATAACATAACATATGTAAAAAAATACAAAATTTGTCTTCAAGTTCAAAGGATTATTTAACATAGGGCCTAATAATAAATAATCATAATGCATTATAGTTTTAACTTAATATTTACATATTCTTACTTATTCAATAAATTTGTGTACTACGAAAAATAAGCACTCTTATTACAAATACATAAAAACGACACTACATTGTTCAGATATAAAATTTTTACATTACTGGATTTATTTACAGAAATCCTCCTCTCTTTTTATAACTTTACTAGCTTTTACCCGCGGCTTTGCTCTCTAAAAAATTCGCTAAAATTGGAAATTTTAGTTGAATTTGTTTCTTAGCAATCATTAAAAAAGATAAAATCAATTTTCAGATTCTTCATTAAAAAAAAACTTTAATCTTTAACACAAAATAATTATTTTGAAATAAAAAGTATCATATGTTACTTATGATACCTACAAGAATATGTGTACAAAGTTTCATGATGATCGATTGAGTAGTTTTCGCATGAGAGTCTGACAAAGAACAGGACATTAGCATTTATAGTAGGATTTAATCACCTCATCGTATTTTACACTTAGCAATATGAATAATAAATAAATAAAATACATACACACGGTTATATAAGTGAACACGACTCCAAATAATTTGTTTCTAAATTAAAGTTTTTTATAAAAAAATGATACATACATGAAAATTTTTTAAAGCTACCATAGGTTTTTACAGACTCCTTATTTTACTTCGAATAAACCATTTTACAATGATGACCTTGTAATAAATATGTATATTAAAAAAAAAAAGGAAAATGCTAGATGAATATATTATTCTAATACAAAATCATATTTATTACAGTTCCTTGTTTCTGCAATTAGTACCTATAAAAATATGTAAAAATATGTGAAGCATTGAACTTGTAAAGTTATTCTACCATTTAACCCTCCAACTGGCAAAGAGACTATAATAGTCGCGGTAGTTGGTGCCTGTAGTGGCAGAGACTATAATAGTCGCGTTTTGTAAGGGTTTCTTTAATTCAAAATAAACAGCTGAAACTGATTTCAAAATTAAATAATTTCTATACCAACTGAAAGACGAGTTTCCAAACTTCCATTTTATTACCTAAATAAACTTTAGAGCACCAACGTATTATTGTAATTTTGTGAGAAAGTGAACGAAAATTTTGAAGAAAATCAGTTTCACTATGTACGAATCGCAAAGACTGCAAACATAGTATGTTTCATAAAATCATTACGGGGTATAATTTTTGTCCATGGAACAGCGGGTGGTACCACTGTAACCGGCAAGAAATTTACTATCTAATGATGTAAATATAATTTTGTTATCTTAACATGTGATGATGTCGGGAAAATAACAAATCAGTCAGTTTTTACGTGTTCGTCAAGTGGCAACGCGACTATTATATTTGCGGTCATAAAATACATTTTTCCACTAAAATATACAATTGCTCGTATATTATAATATATCATTAGGAAGCCTATTAAATTCCGTGTAATGTGGAATTACGTTTTGCCAGATTTCATTATCTGTGTCACTGTAATCACCTGATGTTTCGATGAAATGTTTGCTGGCTGGCTAACCTCACTCCTTGTTTTGTAGCAGCAACGTGTGGAATAATTTGTAAACTGAGTGCGAGTTTAAATGTGTTTTATCAGTTTGTCTTACAATTATGAGTTGGGAATTGGTTTTTACTTAGTTTGGAGGGCAATTATTGTGCTAATAAGTTATTGAGACATTACATCAGCTTGGCAATGATTAGACATTATCTTTATTAGTTATAGAAACAGAAACACAAGTTTGGTGTTTGTAAACAAAAGTGTTATTTTGAGTAGGCCTAAAATCAAAGGGAGAAGATGATATTCTAGGCATTGTTTTTGTGAATGCCGTTTGATTGATTCACTCTATGTGATTTTGTATATT
Source organism: Neoaliturus tenellus (assembly GCA_030545055.2). Classification (NCBI taxonomy): domain Eukaryota; kingdom Metazoa; phylum Arthropoda; class Insecta; order Hemiptera; family Cicadellidae; genus Neoaliturus; species Neoaliturus tenellus. Next base: position 137,146,429 of record CM061534.1, read on the forward strand.
TTATGTGATTGTTGTATATTCCAGTTACCATTATTTAGGCCTCTTTACTATTTTTTATTTTGATTTTTTCAATAAAAGTTTGATTGCTTCTCTCTATGTGATTTTTATACTATTTTATATATTATATATGGTTTTTACAAGATCCACTCACCATTATAATCCCTCATTTCCAATTTTTTTGTTTATAAAAAAAGAATTTCCCAAAAAATTTTGCTTTCTATTTCGACAAAAAATTCCTTAGGCCCATTTAGAATATAGCCTACAATTAATAGTTTTGCCTGTATTTATGTGGATATATATGTCTTTTTTCTATTACATGAATAACTAAATATCAAAGGGACTAGGTTTGTTGAATATAAAATATCGTTTATACTAAAAAAAGAATGTATTTAAGTCTTGATGCGTTTTGGCGAGTCAGTGCCTTAAAAATTAAGGCCTATCTAGCATATAAAACATTATAAAATATTTTTTTTGGTAATTTTTCCAAAAACTATATATATATATTCATGTGGGGAAATACATTTTCAATCATTTTACATAGTTGGTTTTTGGATAATATGTGTTTGTAAAATAATATATACATTTATAGATGAAAAAAAATTTCAACAAAAAAATAAAATTTTATAATAGTTACAGAACATAATAGATAAAACAATTTCATGCCCATAAATCTTACTTTATTCTGTTCCCAATGTAATTGCCTTCAAAAAATATGTATTTTACTGAGATTCCTTGATAAAAAAGACGTTTTACCTCTGTATAAAACTTATTGAATAAAATCGTTGAACATTACCATTTTTTAATATTTTTACTATAACTAATACAAAAATATCTGCATTTTCAATGTGTTTACATTTCTGTGTAGGGAAATAAATTGTGAACATTTTGTTTATCTTAGATTTTACATAAAAAAATTACTGCCCCTGCAGCAAAGTTTTTCTTTTAACTTTTTTAAAACAAAAATATTTTTTTTGTATTTTTTTCTATTTTAACTAAAAAATTATATTTCAAATATTTTTTCTTTTGCAATTCTCAAATTCTACATCATATTCCAAACAATTCAAGTATATAGTTCAATATGTTTGCTCCATTGGTTAATTTTTTATGATTTTTAGAAAATATGTTTGCAAAATCACAAAAATGACCTTGCCACTACAGAGTTCACAGTGCGCCAGTTGGAGGGTTAATAATTTACCATAATAAAGTAATAATTTATCATGGTAAAGTATTTAATAATTTAGTAACTAGCTGCCATGCAAAATCACATGTTTAAATTGGAACAAGTGGTGTGCAATTTGACAGCTGAGTCGGTTGTTTCATTATTTCTATGTTTTGATTTTTAATTCCATAAGACCAATGTTGAAACTTTATAAAATTCAATTAAACTAGGGGCTTGTAGGGGCAAAGGCCCCTAAACATCCAAATTATGACGTTATTTCAAAAATTAAGTTTCAATTCATCACCTAGTTGCACAATTATTATATTTCTTCTCAAGCTGTAGGTACTGTGAATTTACACGGATGGATTTTTTTATAAATATTACTTAATCTTGATGAATATTTTTTGGTGGTAACAAATCAGTAATTCGCCAATATTCTCCCTTGCATTAAACAATACAGTAGGTTGTCTATATTGTGGAAAAAATATTTTTTTGGACGATTAGACTGCCGGACGCAATAAAATTACATGTACACATAATGAGTTCGTAACTCAAGTGAATACAGAGACGTGAATTAAACTACAGAGACAGAGAACTACAGAGAAGTGAACTAAACTACTGTTAAATACAACATGACAAAATGTTTATTATTCCATTAATACTGTACACTACTGCATCTAGGATCCCTGTGCCCCCCACACTTGCCATGTCCTTCGACCCCGTTCGTGATCCGTGCTTCCTGTACCCCATATGCCCCCATGGCCCGAGTACCCCCCATGCCCCCGAACCCCTGTGCCCCCATGTCAGTGTGATCCCCATTTTCCTGTGCCCACATGCCCGCCGTTCTTCCCCGAGGATCCTGTGCCCTCTATGTCCCCCATTCCTCCTCTGTGTATCCCATGTCCAACTAACCAAAGTGCCCCCAACGTCTCTCGTGCCAATTGTGTCCAATGCCAATGCCGCCATGTCGCCCATACCTACGTGCTCCCATAACCACCGTTCCTCCCTGTGCTTCCTATATGACCGTAAAGCCTCCCCCGTTCCCCTCTCATGACCCCTGCTCCCGGTACCCATATGCCCCGTGGCCCGAGTAACCCCATGTCCCGTACCCCCGTTCCTCTATTCTCCCATGCATCTGTGCCCCCTTTCTCCCAAGCTCACATGCCCGCTGTTTTTCCTCGAGTCCCTGGTGCTCTCTATGTCTCCCATTCCTCCCCCGTCCCCCATACCCAGCTACCCCCAGTGTCACAGAAATCTCTAGTGCACCTCGTGCCGACATGCCCATACCCCGTGTCTCTCATATCCTTTTTTGCCTCCATGACCACCATTCCACCCCGTGCCTCCCGTATTCCCGTTCCCCAATGCCTGCCGTTCCTCCCCGTGCCCCCTATGCCCCCCGAGCCTCCCATGTGTCCCCCTCTCGTGACCCGTGCTTCCTGTACCCCCCCATGCTTTGCGGCTTGAATACCCCCATGTCTTGATACCCCCTAAGCCTCTGTGACCCCCATTCACCTGGCTCATACGTCCACCGTTCTACCTTGATGCCCCCGTGCTCTCTATGTCCCCCATTAATCCCCCGTGCCCCCTATGTTCCCCCAACTCTCTCCCATGCCCTCATCTCATGAACCGTCCTTCCTGTACCTCCTATGATGCCCGCCAATCCTCCCCGTGCCTCCCATATCCCCGTGCCCCCTATGACCTCCTAAGCCTCCTCCTTGCCCCCCTCTTGTGTCCCATACTTCCTGTACCTCTTTGCCTTGCGGCCTGAATACCTCCCATGCCCCCGTACCCCCTATGCCTCTGTGCCCCAATTATTCTGTGCTCACATGTCCGCCGTTATTTCTCGATGCCCCCGCGCTCTCTATGTCCCCCATTCCTCCCCCGCGCCCCCTATGTTCCCCCAAGTCTCACCCATGCCCCTCTCTCGTTACCCATGCTTCCTGTTAAACCTATGATGCCCGTCATTCCTACCCATGCCTTTCATATCTCCGTTCCCCGATGCCTGCCGTTCCTCCCCGTGCCGTTCCCCTATGTACCCCAAGACCCCCATGCCCCCCTCTCGTGACTCGTGCTTCCTCTACCCCTAAGCCTCGCGGCCCGAGTAACCCCCCATGCCCACATACCCCTTATACCTCTGTGCTGTGTTATACCACTCTCCTGTGCTCACCTGTCCACCGTTCTTCCTCGTTGCCCCCGTGCTCTCTATGTCCCCCATTCCTCTCCCGTGCCCCCTTAGTCCCCCCCATGCCCTCATCTCATGACCCGTGCTTCCTGTACCCCCTATGACTACGTGGCCACCGACGTCTTTAGTACCCCTTGTGGCCCCATACCCCCGTGGCCCCCATATCCCCATGCCCCGTTACCTGCCGTTCATCCCCTTGTATAGCATGTCCACCCATGCCTCCACCGAAGCCCCCCTACCCCTGTGCCACTGACACCCCTCGTGCCTCCCCAACCACCATCAGTCACTTGAGTCTGACAACGTTCCTTGTGCTATGATTGTAGTCTATTTTGTCTACTCGTTCAATGAAGTAGAACATTGATTGACATATTGTTCGTTTTTGCACACTGCATACATGAAAAGCTCCCCGTATTAATGTATTAATGGGCAATAATTGATTCCGTACGACCTATGTAAGGAAAGAAGCAGAGAATTTATAAAACAAAATATTCCTCACACGGAGGTTATCCAATGTTAGTAGTTTACATAATATGATTTAGTAAAATTAACAATTACTAAAAAACAATTCAACTCTAACCACTAAATAGCCAATATATAAAGCAGTAACGTAATATCTTAATGACATGCACTGAGTAAAGCCACTTTATTAACTATTATTTCAACCATATCACGGCCAAGTCACTTTTTACAGCGGTATATTCAGCACACAAAATCATAATGACATAGATTTTGAAGAGAGAAATCTACCGTGGATCCGTGATTTTTCCATCGCTATTGGTGTTTACCTTTTTTTTATAGTGCATTGCAAATTTTATAAAGTTATAATTAAATATGGTTATCTTAACTCAAAATATCTGTTCAATAACCAGCTGAGTTTATGATAAAAATTATTCCCTGGTTCATCTGCTTAACCCTTTTACCGCCACGGGCCGATTATATCGGATCTACCTGATGTTGTGAAAACCGCCACGGACCGATCTCGTCGGCTCACACATTTGACGCGAAGACCGCCGCGGGCCGATGTGATCGTCTCTGCAGTTCAGCGCGAGAAACGCCACGGGCCTATTAGATCGTCTTTGTATATTTTTATTATTGCGCGGTTATTTTTAGCCTTATTTCCTTTAATTTCATATCTCGTGAAAGGTAGAGAATCATTCTAAATAACTGTGCTTTTGTTTTTTATCATTAAAGGTATTTTTTACAATATACTAACGTGTAAAGTCGTTGCGATCAAGTAGGCCTTGGCCGCGCGTCATCGTCTTGGCGCCTTATTTAGAATATATTTCGAATTATAATTTCATTTAATATTGCTATAAAGTAGGCTGTTTTTAACTGTAAAACATTCCTAGATGTAATTATTGCACGTAAAAAACTTCAATGGCTAAATTGTCACAGAGAAACTGTACCTAGCAATGCAATACTCCAAAAATGTTTTTTTATGAAAAATACACATTTTTGTTCTTTTTTTTGATGGTATTTCTATATTTATGAATATTTCTTCTTAAAACTTTTGCTGTGGTCTCATAAGATAATTATGTTTCCGAAAATGTATAGTTTATGCATTAAAAATTAATATATATAGACGGTTTATAATTTTTTAATTGAAATTTTATAGTAAAATTAAAATAGTTTTCAATATTTTTCACATTAATAAAACTAAAAAGTTATATAAGCCTTCAAAACTATACATATAAATGTAGAACCGTTAAAGACCCCCAAAACAAAACAAAATTTAATGCTCTAGCTATTACGCAAGCGGAGTTATGATCGTTTCAATAGATGTCGGCAAATTAGTGGATTTCACCGTGGCGATTCTCGGTCGTACTGCCAGCTGTTGGGTCGGCGACCTTGAGACAGACAGCTGACTTGGCGCTCGGCGGTCTTCGCGCGCAAAGTTGCATACCTCCGTGGCGGTAAAAGGGTTAATCACACGTGTAGATCTAAAAATCCTCTTCCCATTAGATTAACATTAGAACATCAAGGTCCAATGGGGCGAAGCCCATGTAACTTTTGACGATTCTGGTATTTTTCCTTGCGTCCTTGGCCCTCAAGCTTTAAAATGAGCCATCGTACATTACCCTATCTTTCTTCTAACTCGAGATATTTTGTGGGGACCGATTCGCTTACGGAATTATATATATAGATAAATACCCCCCGTCGCAGCAGACCTGCGTACTCAGCGAATTTCCAAATTAGTAATATTAATTTTGACCAGCTAAACTTGTAAACAAAATTTTATCACGTGCTCATAAATAGGGAAATAAATGTCTATTCTACTTAAGATAAATATAGGGAAAGAGTATGCAGGTATGCTGCCATGGGGGACACTAAAAGTAGGTTTTTAGCATAGAAAAAATTTATTTCGACCATATAAAGACATATAGTAAGTTTCATCAATATCTGTCCATAAATAAAAGAGTTTGCCTATTCTCCATATGATTAACATGGGAAAAGATTATGCAGGTTTGCTGCCATGATAAGTACAAAAACCAAGATTTTTTACCTTAAATGGATGAATCTCAACTAAATGAAGCTAAATACCAAGTTTCATCAAAAAATATTGGTTAATAAGTGAAATATTAACACATCCTTATTCTCCATAAGATTAACATTGGAGCCCTAAAAGACAATGTACTGTCTTTAGACTTTGTAATATCTCGGTAACCAATGGAGATGGAGCAAAGCTTCAAAATACTAAATTGTGTGTTTTTTTTAGCTAAATCCAATGGTCAAAATAAAAATTTAAAATATTTAAAATTTACATATGAAAAATGCAAAAAACCCATTTTTGGGGTACAAAACCCCCCAAAACTACCCCTTCCGGTAGGTCGATATGTCTGGTTTTCGAACTCATCCGAATAAACGTAGGATTACACATCTCTACCAAATTTGGTGTCGATTGGACCATTTTTACGAGAGTTATCGTGTCTAGGGACACATACATATATACATATATATATATACATATATATATATATATATATATATATATATATATATATATATATATATATATATATATAAAATTTTTAATGACTATTATTTTTGGTCTCTGGGCACCTAAAAACGAAAAAGTAACATGGTCCCGGGCTTAGGTCTTACCATGAGACCTACGGTAATAGCTTATTCCCTATGGGAAATTCGCTAATACAAAGAAATGACATTTTTCCTGTCACTGAGAGCTGTATTTATATTATTTTTGTCCCAGAACTAAGTTCTTTTCAAAGTTAGAAGAAAATCGTTTGAGCCATTTTTAGATCCATGTGCAAACATAAATACATACAAATATACCTTACTCGTATTAACGTATAGGATAGAATTATATTTTTCTAAGAGGACGAGTGAGTGACGTAATCGATCTATACACTTAAAAATAATTAACCTGTTATCCAACTCAGCATTTGAGTAAATGAAAGTAATGACTGTAGTCTAATAATAATCTGTGTTAGTTATAACTATTATTTAACGTGGCCAGTTAATTTCTGAATTTTGTTTACGAAATTTTAAAATTTACTTTATTTCTACTGATAAAAATTGGCAAATTTATCAATAACTAGCTTTTTGCGGCTTCGCTCGCGTTTTAGCTCGTTCGCTACGCATACTCGCCGTCACGCTCACCTGCCGTCAGGTTCAGCTCGTTCGCTACTCTCACTCTCCGTGACGCTTAACCGCCATCAGGTTTAGCTAGTTCACTACGCTTACCCTATATCGTATATAAGAAATCGCTAGAACACCTAAACTTGGAATTTTTCATCGTATTTGTTTCTTGGCAATTAATAAAAATCAAAACTAAAATAAAATAAAAGAAATTTATTTTTTTACAAACAATTTAAATTTTTTGTAAAAAACATTTTTTTTAATCAAAGTATCCTATATTCCTTTCGATACCTCTTTGAATATGTATACAAAGTTTCATGATGAACGATTGAGTAGTTATCGCGTGAAAGCTTAGCAAGCAAACGGACGCATTAACATTATAATATTAGTAGGGATTATTGTAATTATTTAAATGTAACAATAAAGTTAAAAATATTCATAAGTAGTAGGCCTACTGCTGTGTTTTAAACATCATGAATTATTTTGTTCATCATTTGAATCATTATAGTCAGTATCGGTTTTATATGGTCCAGGAACAGCATGAGCTCTGATGTCACTATTGACAACTTTATATTTTCGATCAAATTTGCACAGTGTTTCAAGATCCTCCACTCTGCAAAACATTCTTCACCTCTATTATTCTTCCACACTTTCTTCCTTTGACGACGTTTTTTTTTTATTTTGGCAAGGAATTGTGATCACGAAGAAGACATACTCCAAGAATAAGTGAAAAAAAACTTCCGTAAACATAATAATTATAAGACTAACAATTAGCACTGAGACCACAACCAACACAACACGAAGGAACAATAACAGTGATAGTGATTACAGGTGGACAGGGTGGGGAACACGTCTGCCCCAGATGAATGAAGTAAGTATTCATCCGCCGCGAGATGTTTTTGGCTAGTGTTCCTAGGATCGCCCTATCAGCTTATGCATGCTTTCGCGCGGTAGCATATTACGGCTACGATATTGGATTTAATACCGTATATTAGGTACCATATTAAAGACAATAAAATTCAACACTAACTTCGCTTTTTAACTTTTTGATTACTTACGTAGTTACTTAGTTACATTTCTTCAAAAATTGTTAAATTTGGTTAAATTTAAATGCTTGTATAAGCTGTATTTTTAACAATAGCGGAAAATGGAAAAGCGAAGTTAGTGGGAAATATCTTTATCTTTAATTTGGTATATAGTTTATTATTGCACGTTGAGATATAACGCCAGGATATGCTACCGCGCGGGGAGTGTTTTTGCGTCCGTTGTCGCGGGGGTTTAACATCCTCTTAAATGTACCACATTGACAAAAGCACAAAATTTCTCTCAGTGTTGACCTAATAAAATCAGTTCTTCTCTTTCTGGTGGAGGTAAAGCCACTAGAACTGACCTAAATCTTTGAGAAGATTTTTATCGGTTTCCTTATCCCTTTTACTGCCGACGAGCGCAAATGCGCACGTCGGGGTTTGTGCTAAAATTGCCGACGTGCGCAATAACGCTCGTCGGCTATCTAGCGAAACCTGCCGACGTGCGTTATAAAGCACGTCAATATATATACATATATATTATAAATATATATATATAAATATATATAAATATTTATAATATATATTTATATATAAATAAATATCTATTTTTTATATATTTCACCCGATTTATTTATTTATTTATTTATTTAATATTTATTTATATGTATAGGTCACCCGAGCGATGACGTCATCGAGGTTAATGACGCCACCGATGACGTCATCGCCACGTCATTTCTGCAACGTCATGGGTGTGACGTCACAGGATGACGTAATTGGCGATGACGTCATCGATCGCGTCATCGATGACGTCATCGATGACGTCATCTGTGGGGTCATTGACCTCGATGACGTCATCGCTCAGGTGACCTTGAACTGGCCCAGCAACCATACTTTGCCACTATTTATATATATAATACGTATATAATATAATATATATTATATACATATTATATATATATATATATATATATAATATTTATACATAATATATATATAAATATAATATGTATGTAAATATATATATATAATATATATTTACATATATATATATATATATATATATATATATATATATATATAGATTGGTCATTCATTAAGCCAAACCTCCGTTTGACTGGTCAATTATCATTTTATGCCACCAGAAGGAATTTTTGCCTCCAAAATGAATTTTTGCCTCCGCGGAGGCATCAAATACTAATCACAAAACTCATGAAAAATCAGCCAGTGCTCATCTTAATTTCTCTCTGAATCAGTAGAGCAGCCATATTGGATTCGTTTGTCAACAATAAGCTGAATGTCTTGATTAAGGTTAGTATGTCATATTGTTGTATTACCTACTTTTAGCACAACCATAAATTAATTATAGGTTGACTATGATTATTGTTGAAATTGAGTTAAATTATTTTATTAATCTTAAATTAGTCTGGTACGTATTTACAAGCCTACAGATTACTGTAAGTAGTGTTGTCAAAATATTACATTTTCAGAAGTCATAACTAAAGATATGGTTTCTGATATTAAATGATTAGATTTTTTATGGTAATTCATATCAAACATAACCAAAATATAAACAATTGAATCAATCGATAAAATGAATAAGTTACTGTAAATAAGCCTACATTTGTTTGTTCAATTCATTCCACTAATTAACTTAAAATTAATGTGCTTTGTATGTTAGCGATCAGTGGTTAATAGCCTTGTTTTAGCTTATATTTTATCATCGTCATTGAGAGTATGCATTTGTTGCATGTTGTTAAAAATCAAATAATAGGATAACCTAACCTCACAGAGCCCAACAAAACTATTCTAGTTGTGTTAACTATCCAATAAAAGGCAAATATTTAATAAAAACTAGGCCTACAAAATTTATTTTTGATTGTTTTTAGCCAGGCCTACCAAAAGTCAATATGAATATTTTTAGCTAACAATGCAGCATAGCTTTTTATTGGTTGATGACTTTGTCAACAATGATTGTTCATGCAAGCAAAACTACAGTGAAGTTGATTAGGCCTACACAAAAGTAGATAAACGATGTTTTCTTTTACCTGCAAGAAAAAGTCAGAATTATAAGATTAAAATTAAAGTACAGGAATAACTTCCACTGAGAAAAAGTATGGGTTCTGGGATATGTACCGCAAGCTGCTAAGTTGGTTCGATATAGCTAAAATACAACTTTTATCTGTTGTAAAAATTTATTACTAATATATTGGATGTTTAAAATTAATATTCTAATATAAATTTAAATATTCTAATTGACATTTATTAAAACTTGTGCAACTCTATAATAGGCTACTCAAATGATAATACGCTATAAATCTCTTAGTATGACTAGAACAGATAAATGTTAGCACAGCGGCAACGATGAAACTTGTGCCTTATTGTGGCAACATAAGCTGTAGCCTTCTTGTGTAGAACAAGTCTGACTTTTTTCTCAGACGCTCTCATTCTGAGTTTGAACGCAGATTAAAACATCTCACAGGTGAGCTTTACCTTAAGATCAGCATTCAGACCTTAATCTCTTAGGTAAAGATAAATTAATTTATCAAGTTGTTGGTCCTAATATGTTTTAATATTCTCTCTCCATTTCTCCTGCAGAAGAATTAACTAATAAATTTTGTTGTTAGTTGTTATAATAGGTAACGATTAGTAGTCTACATTATATTGATTTGTTTATTCAGGGTTTGGCTCAAGCTAGCATCTTGGCCACCTCTTCAGCCGAGCCATGTGAGGAAGTCAATAGCAGCATCTTTGTACTTTCTTCTACTTTTCATCTTCGTGATTGCCTTCAGAGGTCTTCATGGATCATTGCCGTTTCTTTTTTCAGAAGGTATTTATATATTTCATTGTTTGGTAAGGTATTTATTGTTTTGTAAAGGTAACTTAAATGCCCCAAATACCGACACTGTATACCAAATACCAACACAGTCACATTTAATCATTGATTATGATATCTTTGTCGTCTGAATTGGCTACTTTAAAAGTCAGATGAGTTTACAATCTCTTTTTCTTTAAGAGAGAAGAAGGCCATTTGTTAGTGCTAGGCAGGGCCGACGAGAGGGGTGGGGGGGCAGATTGAGCAGATTGCTCCGGGCCGCAATAGATAAAGGGCCTCATCTTCAGGGGGTTTTTCTCCCTACTTACGGAAGTAAAATTTTACCTCTGCATAGGCTATGTACCACCATATATTTCTCAAGACCTATCAAATCTAAAAAAGTAGGCTTATAGCCCATGACCCGAGTACTGATCAGCCTGTATGAGTCTCCGAGGTTTGAAGCTCTGTGTCAGTGAACAGACTCCGCAGCGCCACGCCGCCACATGCGCTATACCAGTGTTTCCCAACCTTTTGGTGCCCGCGTACCACCTGAGGCTTTTAAATTTTTTGGCGTACCACCCAAACTCATACATACCCCTCCCCCCGCCTTACAAATACAGCCGGAGGGAGCATAGGTTATTGTTTTCCTTTTAATATGTTTCAATGTAGGCCCCTAATTAGTAGTCTGAGAAAAAAAATGAAACTCACATTTAAAACAAATAAGTAAAAAAAGTTCTATTTTAATCGAAAAACAGAACATAAATTGGGATGAACATTTTATTTTTAAGATATGCAAATATTACTATGATTATTAATTAACGTAATAGTATTAGTAGGCCTTTCTTACGTTTTCCACTTTGAAACTAAAAATTGCTAGCTGCAGGCTTTATAAACAAAGTTTCATGGGGCCTACAATACAATTGAAATAATTTGTTTCAAATACACACTGACAACGATAAAAGGTTATTTTACATTTATACAAAAGTAGGCCTAACTAAAACAATAAAAATAAAAAATTACCATACTAGTAAATAATATTAACAGCAAAAGAGGTTGTTAATGGGAAACTTGCTCAGGAAATGATCCCTTTCCGGGTACTGATTAATAATCAGGACTAATTTTGCACATGCACAAATAACGGTCATGACACAAACTATTTTGAATTGACTGGATTTTGGCTTTACCAAACGAATATACCAACAGCCAACGAGGTTGGTTTAACCTTGTTGGAATACACAGAATGTGTTCCAGGGTTACCAAGTGATGAACTTCATATTCTCCGTGGATATGATCAAATTAATTTTTCATCGCGTTTCATTGTTTCTTCGGAGCATGTCTTGTAATTTCAAATAGTACAAGGTAAATACATAACTTAAAATACGCCTAATTCAAGGGTTCAGACGGGTACTGTACACAAAATCATTATTCATTAGTATAGGTATGCTCGGAAAAGGGAGTTAACTCAAAATCATTTAATTTGTCAAGTTCGTACGAAATTGCTTAACAATTAGCAATTAAGTAAAATTGTAAAACTAAGGATTTACAATTAAGTCAAATTGTAATGAGTAAGGAAGAGGTAAAACTACCTATTATTGGAGTCTCTCAAATCATGTGTAAAAACATTGAACCGCAGAACTAAGCTGACCAAATCGGCTGTCGCCATCATTTAGTTCAAAAGTACTTTTTATTTTTCGTGTATTTAATTTTTTTCTTCCTTTGACTCTCGCGAACCACCTGAAATGCTCTCGCGTACCACCAGTGGTACGCATACCACCGGTTGAGAAACACTGCGCTATACCATTTGGCAGCTATACCACCTCAACCAAAATATTTTGCAACCGGTCCTTCACAGCCTCAATTAAAAAAATATTGTCATGTCTGTTTGTTGTTCCAAGTATAAAAGATACAAGAGATGCAGTAAAAAAATTAAACTATCTTTTGGTATGGTTTATTCCATAATTATGTATATATTCTTACTTTACATAAAATTTTGCTCAATATGACTCACATGATCGTTAGGCCTTGGTTAGTTTAGGTAAATATAAGTTTTTAGATACCAGTTTTGTATACTAAGACTGTAGGCTACATCAATAACAACCACTTTTAACACAGTTAGTACTTCATTTAAGAATATGACTTTCAGCGTGGTTTGGTTTGATTTGATTTCAATAAATGTTTTTTACGTTTATTTACTACTAAATTTTCATATTCAAGTAATATGCCATATTCGTATTCTACATGAAATTCCGCGTCATTTGAGTAACGCCATGAATTGGATCGAAATAAGTTTTACATATTTGTAATCAGCTTAACATACCGGTTAATTTGAGTACCCTTTTGACATATTTTTGAATAAAATGGTCATTATCCAGTTTCCACATTTCCGGCAATAACTTTGTTATTTATGGACGGATTTTGATAATTCTTGAACATTTGAGTTCAGCTCGGTTTTTTCCGTCATTTTGAATACCCACTTAACCCATTTTACTTGAAAAATGTTTTTCCGGTTTTTCAGATTTTCCTGCATTTTCCGACTTTTTCCGTGGAAAAAAACTATCATTTTTAAAATTAGGGCGTAACTTTGGACAGTTTGGAACAAAAATATTAAATTTTTAAGAGGTAGCACTTAAATGGCATAATTACCAACTCTGCCCTGGGCCAAAAAATTCTCTCGGCGGTCCTCTAATACATATTTTTATACATATGTATAATATATAATATAATAATATATATATACATATTCCATTCAACGGAGGTTGAATGTGACGTCATTTCAGCTAACAATCTAATTGGTTTCCACTAGAAACATAGAGATCTTCATTGGGGAATAAGAATTTGAATAATTATATGATTAGATTAACTTCTTTATTAGGTAATTGGAAACTAAATACCTTAATACGGTAAGGTTTCTAAATAATATGCTTATTCATGGCTATCATTTGACAGTTTTATGCATAATTATTAAATATTGTTAGATGTTACTGGTTGTGTTATAGTACATATAAGTTAACTGATTGCACTCAGAACGAGTATAAATAACTTTTAAGCCCCGTTTACACGCTACGATATATCGGTGCGATGTGATCGGTACCAACCATATTGTAGCGATAATTGGAGCGTGTAAACGGGAGATCGTAGCGATATATCGGGATTGGACGAAAAATGAAAATTTAATTTTTCTGGCTAGGTTGACAACGATATCGCAAGGTTGGAGCGTGTAAACAGTGATCCAACTTTATATGCGATCAGTTCTGTAGTTGTAAACGGAACATCAATCTCCAATTTATCGCAACAATATGTTGGTGCAATCAGATGGCACCGATATATCGTAGCGTGTAAACGGGGCTTTCAATCTCCAATTTATCGCAACAATATGTTGGTGCAATCAGATCGCACCGATATATCGTAGCGTGTAAACGGGGCTTTATATGAAGGAAACTTAAAATACCGTATACACAAAATGTAAAAAATAGGCCTACTTGGATTTGCATTTTTGCTATATTATGTTTAAATTCATATAATATAGCAATTTCAATGAAGTAATTACTTCCATTATAAAGAATATTCAAATGCCTAGTTGGGTCTTTTAGATCAAAATAGCCATATAGAGTATATCACAATTTTGCAAAGTTTTTAACGGTTGCAAGCACTAAGTATAAGCTGATTAAAAAGTAAGGTTATAACTGATGAATATAAGATATATTAATACAAACATAAAATATTACGATGAATTATTTTGAAACTTGTTTTAGTATTGAACTTACTGAATGATCATACAATGAAAATCTTGTAATACAAGCTGGGACATTTTACTGTCCATAAAAATCATTGTTTTTATTAGACGATGCCTTTTTTTGTGGAAGATATTTACTTTGTGTATTAATTATTACACTTATGCTATATTTTTTTTAGAAGTTACTTAAAACATACAACAATATTAAATCGCCTTTTTCATGATTTGGCCATCGCTTATTCTTGTTTGATTAAACAATTAAGATGTGGTCCGAATTATTTAAAATTTTGTATGAAATTAATCAGTGAAGCGAGACGGATTGTAATATGTTGTCCGTTCTAAATTAACAGCAAAAATAAACAATCTAACATAGTTTTATCCCTCGCCACAACTGTGAGTCACGGACACCAGCCGCCATATTACCGTAGGCCAGTGAAAAATATTCATGTTTCAGCTCGTGTCTGACGTGCTCCATCTATTGCTCTTATGTGATTGTTGATACCAACTGGCTGGTGGCAATAACTCAAAATGACCATTTTTGCAGAAAACCCCTCCATGAGCTGACAAATAAAATGATTCGGTTAAAAAATTAAGTTGTAAGAGGGGTAGGCCTATGACATTTTGACTGACAGTAAACCTCAATTTTCCTCCTCATTTGTTTTTTGTTTTTTTAAGGAGTATGCTTGCTTCAGTGTTTAATGCAATATAATTTTTATTCCCAGGTAACTTATAAATTTACAATTTATAACAGTTTTGTAGTTTTTTGTATTTACTAACTGACTTGGTAGCTGAGTGGTTATCGAGCCCAACTTTCAATCTGAAGGTTGTTGGTTTGATCCTGAGTAAAGTTATAAGGCTTATAATGTTTAAAACTGGACTCAGCCGACTTTGGTAACTGGGCTGAATCTGCTGCTATTTGTCAGTAACAAAGGTACACCTCATCATGATCTTGCATTCCTTTTTTCCTGTGGCCGGCCTCTAGTGTTCCTAAAGATTGCTAAGGTGAATACGGTGATGGGCATAATGTGTCACTATAGCATTTTTATGTGCCCGCATTGTCTTAAAGGTAATGAATTGTTGCAAGTTATCATTTCTCCTTGTTGTATTAATTCTCATCATAATGATGGTTAACTTATATTGGTGTTGTTTTTTCAGGATTTGGAAAAGGGGTGACCTGCAGACATCTTACTTTTATTTCTACGTTATTTTAGTTACCGTATCTGCGTTCTTTTATACTTTGATTTTAAAATACATATAATTATAAATTTTTTATATATACTGTAAGTATAAAACTTTTAAAATTAATTTAAATAATAACCTGCTTAAAATATTCATGTACATAATAACTTATGTCTAACATGTTATTAAGTACGGTATGTTCAATAAATATTTATCGCTGCATTATCATGTTTGTGTTTTATATAAACCTTTTAACCTGTTTGATAAATAACAGGATCAAATTAAAAATCAGCAGTGGTTATATTATTTATTAAGGTATAGGCCAGACAGTTGAACACAAAGCCTGTAATTTACCTTGGTTAATGCACTTAAAAATTCTGTCAACAAATTCCATCACACTGAAAGTCTGAAGATGAATGCGTTTTATGGCTGAAGAATTGAGAAATATTGTTTAGTATTAGTGTCAGGAAGTCCTGTGTAGTGATTTATTATGGTAATAGTCCAATATGTATTGTGTCAAGTGTAAATTTTAGTGGATTATTAAATTAAATTAAATGACAATGCCCACAGTTATTACACTTTTATTAGATAGGTAAATTTAATTTATTAAAAACTATAAAGGCATACAATTTAAGGAAGTTAACATTAACTTTTATGTAACACCAAATATTTTTACCCATTAATACATTGAAAAAATTGCTAAAATCCAAGCAAAATAAACCTCTAAACCTAATATAAGATTTTAATGTTGAGGTTTTTATGTAAAATAATGAGATAGCAAAATTATAATAGGGGCTATTTTTTTTTTTTTTTTTTTTTTTTTTTTTTTTAAGTTAATATGTTTTATACTATTGACTATACAGCATTCTAACAGACTTTTCATTCAATGTATTTTGTTTGATACTAAAATTTTGAAGGTATGCTGTGACAGAGGAGATGCAACCAATCAATGCTGTAACTATTCAGTTGGATTCAAAGCTATGCATCGTAAACATAACCAAAAATTTTAAAATGTGTCATCCGTGGTTTAAAATAATGGTAGTAACTTACCGATTTACCTATCATATGCCACTTGTACTTCTTGTTCGCTGCGGAAGATCGCGCCACTGAAAATTGATTTCAAACATGCATATGCTGTGAGAAGTCTATTGTTGTTAATTTACTGGCATATAGGCCTAGTCAATTTTTATCGGTATTTCCCAGTTTTTTTTTTATTTGGACCGTTAAGCTGGTAGTTTTTTTACGTTCTATCTTAGATTTTGTCATAGGTGTGTTTTAGTTCATTTATTTCAAAATTGTTACTTCTTTACTTTCCATTTAATGAAGTTAACATAAAAAAAATGATCAAAGTGTATTATTATTAAAGCGATTTGTGAAGTGTTTTGACATTCCAAAATCAACAAACTGATGTGGTCCCGAGTATAGATGAAAGACCTCAGGATAGCGCCATAATAGCGTGGGCCTAAATTGGTCTCCAAGTAAAACTTACCAAAACCATCCTGTAATTATGCCTAAATAAATATATTTCGTGAAATAAACCTCACTTCACAGGTATCAGACTCTCTTAAGGGAATATTTTCCCTTATCACAAGTAAAAAAATCTCTTAACCGTTTTGAGTGCTATAGAACAATATATCGTTGATCGTCTTTTTCCGCGGAAATGCTAAGCAACGAACGATAAATCATGCCTCTCCTTTCATCCAAAAAGTGCGAAGCAACGATATATTTTCATGCTGTGGATATCAATATGGTGGACAAACGGGAATATCGGTTGACTCAATTGCTATTTTGAAACACCGATGATTTCATAAGATTCTCCTTACGATCAAGGTACAAAATATCGTTGTCTAGCACTTTTGGATAACAAATTTTTTATTGAATTTTTACCGTATATCATTTTCTGAAGTTATATGAATTATTCCCCAGCACTTTTCAAAAGTTAAGTAATATTTTTCAGCACTCAAAGGATAACGAAAGGAATACTTTCAGATAAAGGTTATGTTGATTCACAACAGTAATAGTATTGAATAAAGTGTTATTAATAAATAAAAAATCCCAATAAATATGACACCCCTTTGTACAGTAAGTGAATTGTTTTTCTATTAATTTTCTCTTGGCTACTTTCGTGTGGAGTTCAATGGAAATTTTTACCCATGGCTTGATTAGAAATAGAAAACCTCAAAAGATTATTTCTATATGAATCATTAGCAAAATTATTCAAATAAGAGAATTTATTTCCATAAATAAAGATTAATAAGCAGTCATAACTTTTGTGCCTTAACTTATTAACAATACAGGACAGAAATAACCATAGATCTACTGCTTTTGTGAAATGTTTTAGAGTGGATTGCCTTTTAGGTACCTATTTGTTTTTCTGGGTGTCAATGCATACTTTATTGGTAGATAGTAAAATCACACTTGATAAGGGCCCATCTTATTACAATTAACATACACAGAATTACCACACCAAGAGAGCCTATGTATAACAGATCGGTCAAAGTTATTCTTAGGAATTGCGTACTTGTACTTTGAAACTCATGCTTGGCCCCAACAAATTTGTTGTACAAGGTATTGAATGAATTATGCCTACCACCAGTATTAATGAAACCTTAAACACCCAAACTATCCTATATAAAAACTTGATTTATAGTAGACCCCTTGGTACCAGACCATAACTTTTTTATATGAAGAGTAATAATAATAAAAAAATTAATAAAATAAAGGGATTAGGAAGTTGTAAAAGAGAAAGACTTATAACATTAGACATCAACATGTATTATTTACAATTAATTTAAGTTTCATCTACACAATATGCAACACTAACAATTTAATTCTTTTCTTACTTCATTGGTGTTTTTATTCATGTGGTTTGTTCTCTGGGTCGCCTCGTTCTCCCTAAAAATGAATATTCATCAATCTTTAGACATTATAAAACTCTTTTCAAAAGACACATTATGGATGACAAAATCAACACTCTTCCTTTCGGCCACTACTCTCTTAACCCTATCAACAACTAACCAATTCTTCGTCCTTCTGCAGCTTCAACCTAATTTCCTTTTCCTTCCGTAAAAAAATGGGGAACACAGCAAGTCCAACGCCGTGTTCCAACACTAGGATTTTTCTAGAACAAATCTAGGTTTTTTCCATTCTTAACACTTAAACTCTGCTGATTTACAACAATGCAGTTTACTTATGATGAAGTACAAAAACAAGTGCAAAAACAAAATCAGGATTGGCAAGACAAGTGACTATGTCCTATGGATCTACGAAACACACTTGCCCAAAGATAGACTTTTCATGTGAACATTTTTAAGACGTGCACTTAATGTAAAATGTATCAAGAGATCACATTTTTGTGATTTTTTTTTTTTTTTTAGTGTGCGCCACTTCGAAAATTTTAACAAACCTGGAACAAACTAAAACTTACCAAGAAGATTTAAGAGTAAATTAAAGCAACCATATAGAGGTGTACATAGTTGTAAAAACTTAAGAAGTCACTTGTTAAAACACAAAATAAAACTTTACCCTAGCCTACCATTGTTTGTTTTCATGGACTATATAGGCCTACAGTAGTCTCCCTCTCAACCAGCCACCTTTTAACCCGGGTCCGCTTTAACCGGCCTACCCGGGCACAAAAAAAAACAAAACATCTTTTTAACTAGCCATTTTTACCTCAACATTGCTTTAACCGGCCATGTTTCACAAGAAACTTTGTTTTTTATCTACTGTATCATTCAATTCAACATAATATCATGATATTTTCAAGCCACCTAAAATGTAGGCTACTGTTCTGGACGGAAGTGTATGCCACCGGAAGTGAATGTGATTGGACCTGCTACCCAGAAGAGAAAATAGGAAACAAATTATTATTTTAGTTTATTGTAGTTCACAGATTTCATGAGTGTTGGATGTTAGCTATATATTATCGAGTTATATATTTAGAGTTGTTTTTCTTTCAAGCCATAATTGTATTTAAGCCATATGAAATTGTAGGTTGGCATTTTTAAATGTACATCGGTTTAACCCGCCAAATCATTATTTGCCTGAGGCCTGGTCCCAAGTTGGCCGGTTAAGAGGGAGTCTACTGTACTTGGAACGGACACCAGGTATTTTGCCAGCATACATTTAGTAGGGTATGTCATAATTGATTCTATGTCACAAAATTCGCCAATGTGATTAAATGTGATGTCAATGACATTCAATAAAAATATATGTATTATGCATTTGAATAGGGCTTAATACTACTTTGGCAGGCTTAATTGGTTTCCAATATTGCCCTGGCGTCTGGAAAGCTAAAAATACAGTAAAGATTCGATTACCCGAATGTCAGTTACTCTAACCCCAGAATGACATACTATTCACTGGTCCATACTTCAAAATAAAAACTTTGAAAATACAAACATAGAGCAAGTAGCCTATATTTCCAACAAATAACCAATAATGATATTACAAGTAAAATCATAAAGAATTACCTTACTAAATTAGACACGTTGCTTAATGGGGTCTTCAAGGTACTGGTTTCAAATTAAAATACACGTTCTAGATTAATATAAGCTCAGCATTTAACAAAATTAGTAAGCTAGTGTTTTAATACAAAATTACACAATTCGCATATAAGCTAATTGTTTTATTATGATTCAATTGTGGTTGCTTTAAGCATCTTAACTCAAAATAGTGTGATTTGTGAGTGAGAACGATGATTTGGTCAAGCCACATCCGTGTGGCTACGTTTTATTTTGGATGGATGACCATCCATAACCTCTAAATTTTTTACATATTTATTACAGAAATTTTGTCGCAGATAAAGTAGGCAACAGAATTTTGCCTTTAAGCCACTCATGAGATATTTAAAACACTCGTGGCTAAAAGGCTCTCATAAAAGAATTGTTGCATAAACTACTATTTATAAATATTTCCGGTATTTAACCGAAATTTAACCGACCTTTTTAGTTATCCGACCGTAGTCCGGTACCGTAGAGGTCGGTTAAGAGAGCTTCTACTGTATTCTATTTACAACTTTCTGGTGGTTATAAATCGTAAATGATTTTTGTGTTTAATATCCAAACAATTTGGTTATCTGAACCATCCCTGGTAACAATTGCTTGGATAATTGACACTTTACTGTAAACTCCGATTTTTGTTAATCAGAACATCCCTCTGCCGCTCCGCAGTTATGGTTTATTTGGCGAGTCATTGTATGTGTTTTTTTTTTTTGCTATAAATTACCCTTAAAGTATTCCCTACAGATTGAGCAATAAAATGATGAACTTAACCACCCTAGCGTGAAACTGGCTAAGTACAGTACATATATGGCAGGTCTGTGTCGCGACTGAGGGTGGAAATTCATTCTGAACTCCTAACAGACATAGCTGCCTATTGGAAATCAGAACTCACAAGGTGTTCAACATAGATACTAATTGCAGTGTTACCGTAATAAAACCCACCAAATGTGCGCAACAATATTGAAATGTCATTTCGCACAAGCTAAAGTTGCTTATGCAATAAAAAAATTAAAAAATCATTCTTTTGAAAAATTACCATATGTACTTAATACAGAATAATAAATACAGAATGCTATAGTATTTTATCTAAGTATGCCTAATGTCTTAATAAATATATAAGGAGGTTTAAAGAATTAGGCGGACGTGAAATAAGAATATATAATAATATGTTAATTAGAAGTTAAATCCATCATAATAATCATCATAAAAGAGTACATTTTGTGTTACCAGTGCTGTATTAATTTGTAACTTGAAACAAAATTGTTCACATCAGTCATCTACCTTCATACTATTTTATTAAGTTTAAATGTAAAGATGTAAGTACATGAATTTTTGGGTGATTATTGGTAATCACAATATTTGATTGGTCCGGTGTAATTGATTTAAAACCAAATGTAACATTTTTAGCAATGACATTTCATAGTTAAATTGAATTGCAACAAGTACATTTGTTATTTAAAGTGTAGCATTGCACAGTTAAAAAGACTGCACTCGAAGTAAGGGTAGGTTTACACGTGAGAGTTTTTCACTCTCGGAGTGTAGTTAGTTACTCTCATAAAAATCTCAGACAGCTGTGATAGTACTCGCAGAAAACTGTCTGGGATTAACAATCTTGGAAAATTCGCTGGTTGTGTAAACACCTCTGCGAGTACCTGCTGAGAGTACGAAACTCTCTGAGAGTGAAAAACTCTCACGTGTAAACCTACCTTAATGATCTAACATTATACAACTCTATACTGTATACACCAGGAACGCTCATACAAGACAAAACTCGAACCAAAAACTGCTACCTGTGTTCTAAAGGGCACACAAAAACGCAAAATGAGCATCTAAAGCTTTTGTGTGCGCGCTTAGGCTGCTTACCTACACGCTTCTCTACTATGCTAAATTTATAAATTTATTAAAACTTATATGGTTTTAAAGCCAAATGCTGGCTGATTATAAGAGCGTAAATATCTTAGCCATTACATTTAATTAGAAAACCCCATGATCAAAAAACGTACATCAAAACACAACTAAGACAGTAAAAAATTACTAAGCGTAAACTTTTTTATTTGTTGGTTAGGAAAACACTTGCAAGCTTCAAAATTGTAGATAATGAAATGGACTTTAATCTTTAAATTCAACATTTCTTGACAAAGTGAACAGTAAAATGAAGAAAATGTGTAAACTTGTGCGTGGCAGGTCGCTGAGGATTTCAGAGAATTGCGTCTTCATTTTTAATGTCCGGAATGATATATAAACCTATTTAGAAACCCGTTCTTGCAATGTGGAGTGTTTTTACTTATTCTCAGTACAAATTATTTAATTTAGCTATTTATGTTAAATAAACATGTTAGACAACGATTAAAGCACCCACCTAAACAGTTATTTAGCAATGCAGTAGCATAACACAGTGTTGCATAGCCTTTAGTGCAGCAGCAAGAGGAAAACAATTGACTACCGTACTGCTTTGTGCTCAATTATTAGACAAACTAAAAATTATTAGGAAAAAAATGTTAAATGTAAACTTTTTAGATCAACTTACAATCTGAAACTTTGCCGCTAGAAGTTCGTTCTTAGCCCAAAAATTAAAAAAATTTCTTGCTTAGAAACTTTTTCATGTAACGTTTTCAAAAGTATTTGGTTTATTATTTTTGTAATTTTATAATATTTAATATAACTTGGGACTAACAAATATTTTTATACCGTCAGAATCAGCAGTTTATGCAAATTAAGGATAAATATGGCTCAATTTATTTATTGTGTGTGCGAGAAACCAGCATGTGAATAACAGTGTTCACACTGCCAGTATCAGTAATTTGGTCATTCTTGCCTGTCCTCTTTCATAAGGTGGCGAGGTCTGATAACAGTGTGAGCGTTCCAGTTGTACATATAGATTTATATGCTTAACACTAAATTATATGAAAGCATAGGTAGAATATTGTATTTGGAAATACAAATTTAAATAAGTACAGTAGTTATTTTGGTAACTGAGAACTTAAAATACATTAAGTAAAACATACCGTTTCATCCCTTCACTGAATTTGGCTTGTATTAGTCGCTAACACTTGCAGGAATAAGAATGATAACTTATCCTTTGTCGTGGATCCAAAGTGTTCTCAAGCATGCGTCTGGAATACAAACATAAAACTCAGTAGACATGTAATATCCAATTTACAAGATAAATAAAAGTTACAAGATCTGTATTTAAAAAAATGAAATGTAGTTCTAAATCTACATCCCTCATCAGCGCTTTAGTAAATTTAGATAAACAATGTGTTTGGTCATTAAATGGATAAGGTATAACTTAACTGTTACTGTAGTATTCAGCCTCTTATTTGTGATGTCTTATTTTTACAGTACTTTTTTGTTGGCCCAGCCCACAATAGTTTATTTCGTCATTAGTCCGGAAAGTGGTCGTTATCGGTGCAAGAACGAGTTTCAAGTACGAGGTGAAGCCGAGTACTTGAATTTGATTGAACACCGATGTACCACTTTCGGACGAGTTACGAACAGTACTTTTCATCATACCACCTTTAATAAGTTTACAGTTTGGATAAAAATTAATAAATTTTAACCTAAATGTGAACAAAAATAAAATTCTTAAATTTTAACCTATATACCCCCTCTTACATTGTTATTTGTTTATCTTGTATTTGAACTATTTACAGCTGTTATTAAAAATAAAAATAAATTAACTTGTTTAGTGTCCCGAAAACCACTGTTTCACGGTCTAGTCCCGAAAACTTTGTTTACCAACACGTTTATCCAACCAACCGGGAATCAATTAGTTTCGATCACAGCTGACCGTTCCGAAAACAACGTTTATCGCAATGATATGATGAAAAGATATAAAGAATGTCTGAAATAGGCCAGCCAGATTGAGCAAAGTTTCTTAAGTAAAATTGGAAGAAACTTATATGTTGGTAGAATTAAAAACTGTCCTATATGAAAAGGGAATAAGGTTTAGTACCTACTATAGTATTAATTTACCGAATTTTTTATAGGACCACATTAATTATTTTAAGGCTGCACTTGCCAAAACAAAGCATACTTTGACATCACATATACTTCAAGAATCATTACCTGTTCTTTTTACAAATATAACTTATTGTGCAAAAGCCTAAGTAATCTATTGAGCCTAAAAGTGTGTTTACGCCAGAGGTTGACAACCGAAAGTTATTGACTTTAGCCACATGAATATAACAGTAAAAGTTGAAAACCTTTGGCTGTCAACCTCTATTGTAAACACACCTTAACTTACTATACTATATCATTAGCAAAAATGTAGGCTGGCCTTTTGTACAAAAAATTTGTAATGGAAAGCCCGTAGTTGAAGTAGGTTATTCGGTTGTTTTCTTCTTGACAGCACTTTTAGTTGTTAGTAGGCCGAGCAGGTAATAAATATCACTTTTCTTATTTTCATTTAAGGAATGTGGCAATAACTTAGTCACATAAAGAATTAAGCCCGGGACGGTGTTACTTTTTTGTTTTACTCTTAACAAATAAAGTAAAAGATGTGTCCGATAATATTTACCATGCGTCTGTTAACATGATAACTTTTTAAAGAAGCCTCCGATGTAGATAAAGTTTGGTAGAAAAGGCATCATCTATTTTAAAAATCAGTTTGTGAACCAATAATTGTAAAATGGGAACGTGATTTTTAGGGTTTCAAAAGGTGAAAGGTGGGTTTTCGGGATTTTTATTCTCATTTTTTTTTTTAATTTGACAATCTAAGCTCAAACTATTTCAATAACTTAACAATTTAATAGCCTATATTTTGAATAATTAACTAAAATTAGTTACCAGTACAAAGAAAATAAAATCAAGTTTTCTGCTGTATATTATTGTATTATCTGTACATTAATAAGGGAAATATAAAGAAACCTTGCCTTATATTGCTTATTCATCAACATACTTTTGATAAGTTTATTTGATTAGTAAGTAGCTTTATGCATTAAGAATTAACATTATTGCATGCGCCTTCGCTAGGTTGTTGGTAACCCTTATTTTTGCTTAAAAACTCCATGGAAGCAATCCTAAAAACTAAATCCCAAGCTATTCTAATGCTTAATTGGTTTATTGTTTAAGAGAGCAAATAGATATATGGTGTCTGTTCTTAATTATCTGATCAACTGTCTTCCTCATTCCTAAGATTTTTAAAATTTATGTTTTGGGATTTGTAAACATAAACAATCATTCCTTTGTAATGGCAGCTTTGGTTGTGCAATTCAAATAGTACAGCAGGTTAACACATCACTGCAGCATATGACATGATTGACCTTCCCCCTATGCTGAAAATTTTAACATAAATCATGCCTTGTGTTTGCTGAAGAGCGCTTCCCTAATTTTCTTTGCCAGCCACCATTTTGAAAATAGTACTCACTGGTGAGTGCTCAGCACCTGGCGCCCTCTCCCACATTTTCCAGCCATATCAAAGATAACGTTATTTTATTAAAATGTAACTAAATTTTTCACTAATCAGAAAAAAGCACTAAAAGTTTTAAAAATGTATATACGATTATTTTAAGAGAGCTCTGTCATGGCACTCACTGGTGAACGATCAGCACCTCTGGCATTGTCATTAAGTTTGTTAACTGCAATTTAGAACCGTTTGATCATTGTCTATGTCATCTCTGGACCCATTGTTCTTTTCTGGGATAAAGCCATAGTTTTACATAAGATAAAACTCTATTATTATAATGTAGCCCTAAACACATGTAAAATGAATGCAAAATTTTGTAAAATATAATAGCAATACGGTTAGAGATGTTCGGAAACGGATTGCACAATTAATTAGACAGCCTGAGTCGTCCATAAAACGTAGGCAAAAGCGGCCCTTACCTCACCAGTGAACTGCCGCACAGCAACTGAATGAAGTAGACGATACACGAGCGCTCACCGGTGAGTGCGCAGCATGGCAGAGAATAACTAGACCACTCACCGGTGAGTGCCCTGCAACGAATGTGTTAACAAAATAAGTTAATTCATCATAACTTACTGTAACACCATTATACCATTAGTAAAATTCCTTAGGTTTAGGCCTACTTAAAATGAGAGTGGAAATATATTCTTTATTTTATTGTGAGGATTATTTATTAGATTATTAAGAATTTTTTGTTGTCTTGGAGCCTAACTTAAATAAAATTAACCATTGGAAATCCGGTGAGAAAGCGGATCTGTTACAACGAGTTTTATGATTGACATTGGCGATACAAGTGCTTTGTTATACTTGTATGACTCCATTTCTATTATTAACTACCATATGCTTTGCAAAGCTAACCAGAGGAAGTTTTTGCCCTTCAGATGAGCTCGTTCGCTACGCTCACTTGCTGTCAGGTTAAACTCATTCGCTACGCGACTCGCTGCAAGTCTATAATTTTCCTCTTGGTTTTATTATTACCGAAATCCGCTCAATACTTTAAGTGAAAACAGCTATTTAAATAACTAATATTTCTAAATGTAAAAATATGTTCCAATACAAAAATGTTGCTTCCATAAGAATAACATGGTAATTTTTAAAACGTGCGATGCAGAGCCCTGTGGAATTTTCTTAACTTTTTCTTTCATAATAACCTTTTTCTGTCAATAACAAACACAACAAAAAAAAATAATTATATCGATCCAGCCGTTCACGTGTGATGCCATTACTAAAGAAATATTGATCCATTTTTATGTGTAGATATCTAGGTAGGCCTATGGTATGTAGGTGAAAGCAACATTGCAATCTTACCATTAAACTTAGGGCCCAACAAGTAATCAATTTTTTTTAAAGAGTTCTCATCATTCATTAGGCTAACTTATTGAACACTGAAAATACTTCTAGGCTAGAGAATTAATGAACATAAACAGACAAATAACTAAGTAAGTTTAGGCCTAATACTAATTTTGTGGTTTTTTGCTTCTATAAACAATGGCTACTGTACCATTCCTAAGTTATAAACTAGGACCTATCAAATAAAATATCTGAAAGAAAGTCAAACATAAAACTTAGTTTGTTAGAAATTAGACAGCTAGCTGATGCTGTCAAATATGAATCAGAAAGGTATTTTTTGCTTTTGTATTGAGGGAATATGAGTTTTAAATGTTTCCAAACACCATTGATTTTGTTGTTACAAACATCGCTGTCAATAAAAGTGACGGAGGTTTACGGTTAGATTGTTATGTTACATTATGATACATTTTTGTTAATGATTGTATTACGCAAATCTTAACTCAAACGATTACAACTATCGAATAATCAAAATATCCAAATTGTAACTTTGATAATAACGCTGGAGTAGGATAACGAAGTTTCGCAAAAATTTTTAGACCCTACTTAGCCAGTAGGCTAAGTAGGGTCTAAAAATAACAAAAACAAGTAGTTTTTGTTATTTTCAGTTACCTTTTGCAATATAATTGTTTTATTGTCAAAAGGTACTTAGGCCTATGTTTAATATCTTAGAACAAAACTAAATCAGGTGATAAAATTGTAATCGTATCGTGGAATTGTATCATCCTTAGTGTAAAAAAATTATCGAAAAATCAAACTTTTAACATTGATAATAACGGTGGAGTAGGATAAAAAAGTTTCGCCTGATATTTTTACTCAATGCCAGGCTAGCAAGGTAACCCAATAAAAAAAGGATAACCTAAGGTCACTTGTTTAAAGGCAACTTAACCAAAAATCAAATAGCAAGACTTCACTATTCACTAATCACTATTTTGAGACTAAATAATACTCTACATAATAACATTAGCTCCCAAGATATAAACAAGAACTAGGGCCTATTTTATAATATTCTTTCAATAATATTACCTATGGATCTGAAGGCATTTTACCAGTTTTAATCCACTAAGTTAGACAAATCTTTATTGCCGTTTTCACATTGTTACATGTATGGCATTGTCACAATTTATAAACATGACTAAAAACAATGAAGTTCTATACAAAACTAGTTAACAGATTTCAGTTTGTTAAAATTCATCTATGTCATGAACACTTAAATTGAACAATAAAGCTTTCAATGTTGATTTGAACTTCTTATGGTCTCATGGTCTTTTATGGTCTGATATTAGGTAGAGGAACAAAATATGAGATTGATGCAGGCCTAAATATGTAACTCAACTCTATTTTTAGCTAACCTTATCAGAGTAAAAAAACAATTAATTTTCAAAATAAAATGAAAATTTTCACAAACGATTTAAGGTGTTTTTCAGCTCAAAATAATTGCAGGTTAGTATAATAGAAGGTAATAATAGCTCCACTTACCTTGATTACAAAATTTGATATGATTTTCTTCCATCAGTCGAACTTAAAATACTCTCAGGTAAAAAAAATCGGACTTTTCTGAATTTCTGATTATGTTCTTTATCCTTTTCTTTTACATGTATAAAATAAGTGAGGTTATGTTGATTAGAGCTAGCTGCAGACGACGGCTTCATTTTTTCTGCTTCTGTATGGGCGGTGGGAGGGCGGAGGCGGAGGTAACAACTGACAATTGGCTTCTTCAAACAACTGGTCAATTGTAACCAACTGCTTCCGGAGGCCGAAAATCAAGATAGACATATACCAATTGTTAATTTTTGCCTCCGGAGGCATTTTATAATGAATTTCATTGTAATAAAATTAGGAATATATGAAAGTTTTATGGAATATAAAGGTTATTTATGTAATTAAAATTATATATTCAAATGTAACCACACTCATAAAGTTGAGTTTACTACCTGAAAATATGTGCTAAAGTTGGAGGCAAAAATTCAGGAATATAGCATTGGAGGCATGTACTCATAAATGATATATATATATATATATATATATATATATATATATATATGTAAATATATATATATATATAATATATATATATTATATAATTTTTATATATAATATTTTGTTATATATATAATATATAATTTATATAATAATATATAATCTAATATATAACTTTTCTGTTGGTTTTTTGGTTGGTTTTTAATGGCTGTTCACAAACTCTTAGTGTGAAGTGTTTCTACCTCGATTTTACAAAATTTCAAAAACTGATCACAACTTTTTCAATTACCAACCTAAGGGCATGAAAGTTCGTTTATGTAATAACATATGCATGCTCTACAAACTAAAATAGTTAGATTTTTGCACGTATTCGTTTTAGGTATAGTTTTTATAGGCCAAACCTGAAAAAAATAAATATTTTTTGTTACTATATATATTTATGAAAAAAAATTATATATATATCTATATAATAACAACCACTTTATGTTTTTATCAAGACAGGCAGTTTATTAGGAACAAAACAAGACCTTATTTATGAAATTATGATGAAAAATAAAAGAAATACTCCCTTTTTTGTGAAATGCTGAATTTTCCTCAAATCAGGCCTGGCAGTCTTCGCACTATAGTCTTACCACGGACCCGGCATTTTTCGCGACGTGCGCGCTTGCGCTCGTCGGCAGTAAAAGGGTTATACCTTTCCAGCTTGTAGTAGCACTTGTATCAATTGTAATGTGGAATCCTCATCACCCATCCCACAGTCCCGACTGCAGCGAAGCATGAGGTTGAAAGTGAACAAACCCGGCTTCACCCGCTTCTCCATCATCTTGCGCCACACCTGCGCATTCAAACACACCCACATCAACATCAGACCCAACTTTCTTGAGGTATTCTGTAATTTTTCATAGACACAGCATTTGGTGTATTGGTAAGAAGTAAAGGGAACTTTCAGTGGTTTTTATAAATAAATTTTACAAATTGCAAAATTAATAAGATATCTGTCCAGAATGTTTTGTAGTTCTTTTAACTTTAACTTCCATTATTGTTATTAGTTAAGTTCCAATTTAAAGGTCCAATAGCTGAGATTTTGAAATATTTGCTTTAACGTAATTGTTAACTAGATTATATTGACGTGTTATAGGTAGGTCCAACCATTTGCCTTTGGCATATGTTAACTTCACACTTAAAAAAAACAGTGTTGTGTTAACTATGCATAACTTTGATAAAAATCTATTTCTATTACTGACTAAGAAATATATTCAATATTGAAGGTGTTTGAATTTTTTTTTACAAACTCTCGCTTAAAAGCATCATTAAAAAGGTTTCACAGGGCAAAAACATTCAACTGTGTATTTCACTTGGAATTAAGCACGTATGCATGTGATATACACCAATGTATACAAAACCAAATACGTAGGGACATCCAATTTCTTGTTTTGTTTGTTCAAACATTTTTTTTTTGTTTTGCCCTCGAAAACTTGAGGAAAATAAAGGGCTGATGCTAGGATTACTTCTACTTATTGTCACTGGAAGCCCTCTTTCTACCTCTTAAATGTGAAAATTAGCAAACAATTTGCAAAATATCAAAACAGCAAACTTATTCTGAAAAATTATTCTAGTCATCTGTTTCCTTTCCAAAATTTATGTCTTGGTGGTGCTGCCTGGTCAATGCACTTTCCCATAATGATGTCCTTACTTATTCGGTTCTGTGTACATTGTATACCTACAGAGACAAAGATTGAAAAAGCTAAAAGAAGAAGAAAGTTTTCTCCTTGCCAGCCATACAATTTCTCCAAATTAAAAAGTATTGGTACTTCCGGATAGAGGTGCGTTTATATATAACAGAAGTGACTACATTTAATTTGTAAGAGAATTTTTTAAATTGTTATTAACGTCTTTTTTTTATAGATTACCAGCAATGCTTGTTTGAACCCTGTGTTTTTGTCAGTGATGCAGGCCTGTAGTAGGAAGTTGAATGTCCCTTCAGACACCATTATTTTCTTCTCTATCATTTCATCCACCAATGAAAAAGCCGTTTCCATGTCCCCCAAGCGACCAAAAGCTGAAACCAAAGCAAATTATGTTTTCAAACTTGTGTGTTACTGTTAGATAGGCTAAAGCTAACAGGTTGCCTGTTCATTATTTAATAACCAAATTTTTCAACAAGTTGGAGCAAATTTTGTGTTTCAAAGGATTCTGAAGGCCAGTCTTGTCAGCTGTGTTGGTGGATGGCTACAATCGGGGCCTACGAAAACTAACGGGCCTGCATATTTCCCCCCACCACCAAAGTCACGTGACTATTAGCGGCCGATCTGGATCACAATTTTCCATAAGATAACATTGTGAAAACGTGACATCCTTCACTTATTTCCCACCTATTAGGAATTAGATAGTAGGTTACTATACAAGACTTATATATTTTAATCTAGATTAAATAAGGAACACAATACCATTACTGTAAAGATAACAGTTTTCCTGATATTTTTTATTACGATATAAAGTCAAAACTTAATTTAGTTTATAGTTTTGTTTACACTTTTTATCAGCTGTTTACATAAGAGTATATTTCGTTGCAAATAACAAAAATTTAGAACGAAAAGGTACATTTTAATTTGTTTCATCGAAAATAAAAATTATAACTGGCAAACTACTGATTTAAGACGTTTATTTCATGTCTTATTCCTAGAAATATCTTCAAAAGCATTGGAAGAAATCTGTTTACAAAAGAGTCAATGCATCCTACAATGTTAGAAATT
Source organism: Neoaliturus tenellus (assembly GCA_030545055.2). NCBI lineage: Eukaryota > Metazoa > Arthropoda > Insecta > Hemiptera > Cicadellidae > Neoaliturus > Neoaliturus tenellus. The sequence goes on from CM061534.1 coordinate 137,178,108, forward strand.
AAAGTTTTTCTTTTACCCAAAAAGTGAGTTTTAAGTTTTGCAAAGCGGAACGTTATTAGTACCATTCAATTTGTAATTTAATGAGGATTAGAATGATATGCAACACTTATGACTTCATTTACGTGTATTTAAAAATACACGTAAAAACGGATGCCAAGTCAGGCTATTGCAATGCTTTCAAATGGAGATGACAGCTGAAATTCGGCCGCATCTGGTCACGTGACCAAAAATGTATGCAGGCCCGTTAGTTTTCGTAGGCCCCGCTACAATGTTGTCTCCTTTGGTGCCTCCTCTTTGCTCTGGTGTTTTGTCAGCGATTTGAGCATGTTTAACAACCAACCATGGTTAAACCACTTTTAATTGTGTTTACTATACATCATAAACAGTTGAAATTATTCATCAAAATTTAGTTTGAACTCAAAACAGGTGATGACAAAATATATGGTAATTTATTCACTTAAAAAAAAAATTATAAGTTGGACAATTAATTGATAGTGGCTCATTAATCATGAAAAAATTAAAAATTACACTCTCACTCTATAACTTATTTTAAAATTGTGATAGTGAGTTTAAACATTAAATTGTGTGTCATTGTTAAACATTCATGTTGTAGCAATAGTCAGGGAAATTTACGAGAAAATAGGGCCGAACCTCAGACAAATTGTACTCCCAAATATTTTGTCGTTGATGGGTCAAGTGACAAGTAGTAAACGTGGAAAAAAAAGTTTACCAAAATCGGACCATGGGAAATTGGTAAAAAACCGCCATTTTTAAAATCTCATATACCTACCATGTTAATGGGCTGGGTGGCTTATGAAGCACTTCACCCTTCTTAGGTTATGTGTAAAATTAGTTAGAGAAATTTAACTTTAAATATCTTATTTGTGTCGTCAATGCTAAATTTTGAGACATTTCATAACATTATAGTCCTAATGGGGGACGGCCCACCAAGAGTCAGAAGAAATTCCTTAGTGTAAGCACAGGTTGATATGTACATCAAATTAAAGGTCTGGTTTGGTAGAATACAGTGCCGCAAACCCGACCTAAAAAGGACAACCGAGCCCGAAATGGCAGACGATCAAATTTTGCAGTTAAATCATAAACTTAACATGTTTGTTATTACATTATGTATTACAATGTAATAACAAATTAAATGCAACATATATGTATCCGGATGGTACTAATAACTTTTGAAAGGTACTTCTGATTTTAATGAAATACTCTAAGAATATATAGTATTAAATCTATTTTCATGAGTTTGCCATCCAATATAATTGTATTTTCCGAACAGGTTTATAATTTTTCAAAAGGGTAAAAAGGATTTTTCTTCATATTCGTATACCTCAATTTAAAAAAAAATAACAATTTAAACTAAAGCTATTTAAAAGGGATTGAAAAGCAAAGAATTTAGTAATTTTTAACTTGAAACTCGGCTTAACTGATTACGGAGAAAGTACAATAATATGTTTCTCATGTTATTCTAATGGGAAATCAACACAACCCAGTATCGTACAGTACACTCTCGTTCATCGGACTCGCCGACATCGGAACTCCGCTTCATCGGAACTGAAAATCTGGATATTATTAATTTTTTTTTTTTCTTACAAAATAAATAATTTTTCCGTTTTAGCGCCTTCAGTTTCCATTCGTTCTATCGGCACAACAGTGAAGTATCACATTTTGCATCAAATGTCATCAGGCGTTTTCCATAATCTGTACCCATCGATGTGATTTACGAGGCCGTGGAGTATGCGCACAAAAATAGAAAGAGGAAGAAGCAGGAACTGAACATCCGGTTCGACCGCTTCCCAAACTGTCATTCAGTCTGTCTCGCGTCGCGACTGCACCTGTGTTACGTGGAAGTCTGTTGACTGCTGGAATATGAGTGGAATATGAGAATAAAGATTTTGGATCTTTATTTCCTGTGTTGTTTTTATTCCCATCTGTTCATTGTTACCATGTTCAAAGTTTGAGTGCCTTATTTTCATAAAACCTCTTGTGTTATCCTAAAAACAAGAGTGAATACAATTACGATCGTTCACCGTACGGGCGGAAATGACTCAGGATGGACTCCGCTTCATCGGAATTTTTTGACATCCGAACCGGCCGTCCGCCACATTAGTTCCGATGAACGAGAGTGTACTGTATCTCGTTTATTTATTAATATAACTGAATATAATTTTCTATGTACATTCACTAGGAAAGATTTGACTTATATTTGGCTACACCTCCTTGGTAGTAAACCTCCATACTTATTCCCATGGTGTTTTTGGAGAAAACAAAAAAATACCAAATACATTACAATACATTAAAATACATTGAAAAAATGTAAAAAAATGTAAAAATGTTATATAGGCTCACCACATGTAGTTCCAGTCTCCCTCCCCCCAAAACCTAGCCTAATGTTGTCCTAACCCCGTTAGGCAACTGTGACAAGCTCCACACCACTACGTGGACAACGGAGCGCCGCGGGATGTATGTATGTATGTATGTACCGAATTCCATTGAAAATTCGCTGAGTACGCGGGTCTGATGCGACGGGAGTACATGTATTATGATTATTTTTTACTATGCTCGGAAATCTAAAAAAATGAACAATTTGTTATATTACATTTTTTATTAGGTTTAGAAATAAGGAAGTACCTTAAAAACGGAATATGAAGATCCCTGTGTTATTTCTATGAGAAACAATAAAATGGTACATTTCTCTTATTAATGAATATATTTTAAGAAAAAATTTGTTGTATTTTCACTGGTTATTATTTAATTAATTGTGATTGCATAAAACTTTGCAAATTCAGCAAACCTACACACACCTGCATCTGTGGTATCTTGAAAATTAAAAACTATTTTTAAATCGTTTTTCCATTTTATTGATTACGCAGGTCTGCTGCTACATGAGTGCTTTTTTACTTCATACAGTTACTACTTATCTTTATGGACTCAAATGAATCAAGAAACGTGATTTACAGTGGGGTTTTATTGAAGTAAACCCGGGATAAGTTGTTAAAAATAGGTATTGTCCGCCATTTTGAAAATTCTTCAAAATGGCGAATTTCCCGTGGAGGAATTTCGGTAAACTTTTGATATGTTATTGATTTTACACCTACTATCTCAATAAAATATTAAAATTTGGGAGTACAATTTGTCCGAGGTCAAAGTCTATTTTTCCCCTACTACAACTAAACCGACTATCTTAAATTTTCATAGGAATATGGCAAGGCTTCTCAGTTTCATTAATTAATTTGTTTGTTTCATTGTAGAATAAATTAAAATACATAGCAAGCTATGTAAAATAACTCTAACTTGACATTAATATAAAAGATGGACACAAGAGATAGACAAACTCTTATTTTTGTTTTTAAAAATTCATCAGGGCTCTGTCAACAGTTTTTTATGTTTGATTTGTTTCCAATACAGGCCATAGGATTAAGTAGTACAGTAGTAGCTAATCAAAATGTAAAAAAAGAAAAAAAACGACATAGTTGCAGGGGATTGGTTAAATTATATCAACTACCGTCATGGATGCATCCTATTTCTCAGCCTGCTTACCTTTGATCATGACATGGTAGAGTGTCTGGTTCATGAGGAAGCCTCTCTCGACCAACGTCAACCGCAGGTGCTGAGCGCGCAGGAGAGCATCCTCGGGGAACGGACTGTTGGCGCAGGCGTTGAACAGCCCGGTGTACGTGTGGCCGGTCACCTTCAAACCGTGGTCTCTCATCTGCGACAGTTATTTAAAATCGGTCTTTACACAATAGGAGACATTATGAATCTCACATATCATTTTAAGTCCAAAATTAAACTTACAGAACTGTTTAACACATATAATATTTTGGTCTTTACTATAGGCTGGTGTGATTGAACACATCAATACACACAATTTTAAGTTTTAAGACACGCATTTTAACGTTTGCTCTTGAGTTAGAATACACAGCATTCATCATTACCTACGGACATAAGTACCAAGAGCACTAATTGATGCTCCAGTGACTAGACCATGGTGTTTTAGGCTGCATTTAATTTAACCCAGGCCATTCAAACTGAGAACATGTCTCAGTTCCCATAAGTATTTTTGTAAATCTAAAAAAGAGGCAATATTAAACTAATTACCATAGTGTAAGTGTAAATGATGAAAATTGGTCAATTTAACATTGTTAAGGCCTAGCTCTGATACTAATGCGGAGTGTAATATACTAACCTTTTTGTACAAATGAAATGCTTTTTTATGATATCCCACTCTTCCACATGCTCCTATCAGTAAATTGTAAATATAGTTTTCTGGCTTGACACGGTCATCTTTCATTCTTGTCTCGAGAACCTCGATAGCTTGTGCAACCTGCAAAGCATTTTTATGTATTCACCTTTTTTAGGAACAAAACCAAAATTGGGTCCTTAAAATTAAATCATAAAAATAAACAAGGAAAATGGCAGTTGAGAAGTGACTGAACCACGCCCGAGTTTGTGAAAATTCTGGGTAACTATGAAAAAAGTAGATAAGTTTATAAGAAAAAGAATGAATAGTTTCCTATAAAGACATTTATTTACTGCATAGTGTACATAATTCCAAACTGAAAACTTATAATTTACCTTATTTATTCAAACTAACTGAAAGAAAGAAAAAACTGTTCTGTAGGCTCAGGCCGATATCATGGCATTTAGCGCCTTGGAACCAAGTGCACTTTAATGCTCTGGCAGGTTTTCCGAGTTATCCACAATTCCGAGTTATAGAAGTCCAGGATTGCACGACTCTACAGTATAGTTGTGGTGAGTTTTGAGGCCCTACACTTTGCGTCAGGTAAGACAAATTTTTCATATATGGTAAATACTTTACTACAGGCTACCTTATTCAAAATTAATGCACAGTCGAAAGTCTGAATTTAACTTCCCACCACAGGACACTCCTTTCCGTCCTAAATTCCCCTATTTTTCTTCTTAGCCAGCAGTTATTTCAATTTTCGCCATTTCATTCTAGAATCGATTGTAGAGCTAATTATGATAGGACTATTTAAAGTGTGATCATGTTGATTCTCTTATTATCAGTTTTAAACGCTTACTTTTACATCTCAACAGTCAAAATAAGCATATTTGTTTACAAACAAAGCAAAAGAATGTTATAAAGTGACACAAGACATTAAAAATCTGTAATAACGTTCAGTGATTTTTATTGGTTGGATTCTTGGCAGCAAGAGAGATGAGGGGAACTGAAATCTGCACATCCACAGCACATTAATTTTTTTAGGGAAATAACAAGGGTCATTCAAATTCATTCTATATGGACAAAAGCAGCAAGGCTGTTAAATAAGACACAATGATCAGTTTATTGTATAACTTTATGCATGATGTAAAACTTTCATATTGGCTGCAATATTGACTTAAAATTACAAATTTGCTGTCATACAGGTTGGGGAGTGACCTAAGTAAAATTGTTGACTTCTTATACACCAAGTCCAATTTTTATAAATTTATTGTTAAAAGTACACTCTCGTTCATCGGAACTAATGTGGCGGACGGCCGGTTCAGATTTCAAAAAATTCCGATGAAGCGGAGTCCGTCGTGAGTCATCATTTCCGCCCGTACGGTGAACTATCGTGATTGTATTCACTCTTGTTTTTAAGATAACACAAGAGGTTTTATGAAAATAAGGCACTCCAACTTTAAACATGGTAACAATGAACAGATAGGAATAAAAACAATGCAGGAAATAAAGATCCAAAATCTTTATTCTCATATTCCAGCAGTCAACTGACTTCCACGTACAGGTGCAGTCGCGACGCGAGACAGACTGAAGGACAGTTTGGGAAGCGGTCGAACCGGATGTTCACTTCCTGCCCCTTCCTCTTTCTATTTTTGTGCGAATACTCCACTGCCTCGTAAATCACATCGATGGGTAGAGATTATGGAAAACGCCTGATGACGTTTGATGCAAAATGTGATACTTCACTGTTGTGTCGATAGAACGAATGGAAATTGAAGGCGCTAAAACGGAAAAATTATTTATTTCGTAAGAAAAAAAATTAATAATATCCAGATTTTCAGTTCCGATGAAGCGGAGTTCCGATGTCGCCGAGTCCGATGAACGAGAGTGTACTGTACACATATACGGAGCCCATGTCCATTTCTATTTATTGAAGTTTGTAATAATTCATTTAGTTCGGTGTGGTATTAGAGACTTGAGTTGTCTTGAATTCCATGTAAAAATTAAAATGCTTCAAATAAAAGATAATTTTAATTATTTATTTAAAAAATGCAGCATTGTTATATAAATTACCTATTAAAATAAATAATAAAAAATAAACTTATACACCTTTTGGAATGTAGTTAAGAAAATTGAGGGACAGAGCATGGTGTATATTCTAATATTTTCACACATTAATAGCAATAGAAATCCTTTTGAATAGTAAAAAATGTCAGCAGATTTCCAAATAGTTATTGTTCTTTCTTAACTATTAGTAAACCTAGCATAAAACATACCTTATTTTGGCCCAGAAATTGTTTTATAATCCTTCCATACTGATTTGTAGTAAGTCTGGTTTTGTTTTCCCTATTGTGTAAAAATTCAGTCACAACAATATCGTCTTCCTCTTCAGGTAATGCTTTGAGCTGTTGCTGGATTAACCAATCATCACTCAAGGTGCCAAAATTGTCAGGATTATGTCTATCGGACGTTAAAAATTGCTTAAATTTAATATCTTTGTTTTCAGAACGATTACCATAGACATTTTTATTTTTATCCTCGTGTTTGGAATTTATTGTTGGCAATGGAGTGGCTTGCTTGATACTGGATTTAGTTTCCTGGGAATATCTAACATTTGGCCTTTTAATGCCAAACGTAGAACAACGCCTATTAAATAACTGAATTAATAGGCTTTTAGTCTTGCAGTTTGAATTCATTTTTTAATTGTCACTAGTCTTACTCCGACATCTGGAAACATATTGGGTTAGGAGTATAAATAAATGTAGTTGAAAGAGATTTAAGGACAAAATTGAATACACTATTTTTAACATATACGTTGGTTTGTTTAGATGACCTTGAGTCTTATTAATATACACAAATATCTTATTAAAAAATGTGCTATTTTTTTGTTAGGTCTAACTCCAAAATAGAATTATTTATGTGAGAAAATTCAATTATACCTCTGAACTAAGTTCTTTTAGTGTGCAATGTCTCTGGCACTTGCAATGCCAATGGAATATCAATTTGTAATAAAAAATAAAATAGGAGGAAAATGTCAACAGATTTTTTCAATCTTACGTATATATCTTGCAACATAACTACATATTTAAGTAGAATTGTTGTTTGATTATAGTGTGCAATTAAATGTCCTTTTTGTAATACAGCACTTTTTATACACCACCGGTAGGTGCACAACATGGCAGTACGGTAATGTACCCGAGCAAACAATGCCTTTTACCCTTGCATAAGTTTGGATTTTTAAAATTTTAATTAACCCATTTATACAATGATATATTACTTTTAGCGAATTTCCCATAGGGAATAAGCTATTACCGTAGGTCTCATGGTAAGACTTAGGCCCGGGACCATGTTACTTTTTCGTTTTTAGGTGCCCAGAGACCAAAAATAATAGTCATTAAAATTTATATATATATATATATGTATATAATTATTAAAAGAATAAAAATTCCAAAGTACCCTTTAAATTTCATTTTAATTCACACTTATATATATATATATATATATATATATATATATATATATATATATATATATATATATATATATATATGTATATATATGTATGTGTCCCTAGGCACGATAACTCTCGTAAAAACGGTCCGATCGACACCAAATTTGGTAGAGATGTGTAATCTAACGTTTATTCGGATGAGTTCATAAACCAGACATATCGACCTACCGGAAGAGGTAGTTTTGGGGGGTTTTGTACCCCAAAAATGGGGTTTTTGCATTTTTAATATTTAAATTTTCAAAATTTTAAATTTTTTTAACCATTGGATTTAGCTCAAAAAAACACACAATTTAGTATTTTGAAGGTTTGCTCTATCTCCATTGGTTACAGAGATATTAAAAAGTCTAAAGACAGTACATTGTATTTTGGTTCTCCAATATTAATCTTATGGAAAATTTTGATGTGTTAATATTTCACTCATTAACCAAGATTTTTTCGGTGAAACTTGGAATTCAGCTTCATTTGGTTGAGATTCATCCATTTATGGTAAAAAATCTTGGTTTTTATGCTTATCATGGCAGCAAACCTGCATACTCTTTTCCCATGTTAATCATATGGAGAATAGGCAAACTTCTTTAGCAATGGACAGATATTGATGAAACTTAGTAAATGGCTTCATATGGTCAAAATAAATTTTTTTTATGATAAAAACCTTATTTTTATTTTTCCCCATGGCAGCATACCTGCATACTCTCCCTATATTTATCATAAGGAGAATAGACATTTATTTCCCTATTTATGAGCATGGGATTTTATTTGGTTTACAGTTTTATGTGATAAAAATTAATATTACTAATTTGGAAATTCGCTGAGTACGCAGGTCTGCTGCGACGGGGGGTATTTTTACTTTCTCCCCCTATACCATTTTTATTGAGGTATATGTGGAAATCCAAACATTTACTAAATTATAATTAAAGCCGGTTTCATCTATGTTTATAAATCATTATCAAAGTATGCAGTGTTTTCAAAATAATCCTTTAATGTAGGCCTAAATTCCGTTTCAATGTCAAACCTTGTCACAAAAGAGAAAAAAAGATTAACTCTGCAGAACAACCAAGAGTGCAATTGGAGCAAGGCCGGCTACACTATAGGCCGGAGTACTCGGAGCTTTGATATCACAGCATCAGATGGGCGAGCTGATTGCTGTTGACAAAAACAGGTTATTTCCCTGATTTTTAGGGATTTCCGCGGAGAGTAGGTAATAAATTTGAGTGTTTTAGAAAATTTCTAGATAGTGATGTTAAGAATTAAAATTTTGTCATTGAAAATCAGTGTGACGCTTACCACCTTATAGTGGTAAGCTTTACCATGAGTGGTAAGGGGCACTCCGGCCTGTAGTGTAGACGGCCTTGTTTGGAGGGTTTTCTAATGTGCACAAGTCAAAGGGTTAATTGCAGTAAACAACTGTTAATGATTTACAAGATTAGGATAATGGAAATTCTAGCTTTGTCACCGTGCTTTAAAACAAAATTTATTCCTATTGTAAAAAGTAATAGCTTTTTATGGTAGCCTACTTAATGGAGAACATACATCGATAAGAACTACTCCATCAAGCTAAAAGAAGAAGCTGCCAATAGAACTTGTCACAGATTTGACTACAGATGTTCGATATAGTGACTCTAAGATATCAGTGACTTCAATTCCAGTGACATGGAAATATTGGTGACTTTTTTAGAGACTGTCTAGAGGCTTCAAGTGGTGGGGGAGCCTGGTCTGAGCCCACATCACCATGGGCCGCACCACACCAGTAGAGTGCAGCGCCTCAGAAACTTAAGTAATGTATCGGTAACACAACCACAAAAAAATTACTGACTTGTGAAAGAAGATTCTGTGAATTAAATTACTAGGAGTACGCTTGTTCCACGCGTATGGGGATGAACGGCAGCATAATTAAGCCAAATATTCCTAGTTCCACGCTATTGAAAATACATAAATAAATAATAACACATCTAACATTACACATATTAACAACATAGAAAAAGGTTTAAGTTTTTTTTCATTCAAGATATTTGATTACCAGTAGGTACTTTTAACAAATTTTATTATTTTAGTCAATATATTTTTCCTACCACTGCATGGAAATAACCGCATTGCCACACCTGTAACCCCTATGCAAAACAGTTCATTTCCGGTTTCCGTTTCTTTCCCGCTCTAGAGCGGCAATGATTCTTTACCGCACGCTAGATCAAACAGCAATTTTAAATCAGCTGTTATTACAAACCAGGCTACAGCTGTTATTCATTGTTGTCGTTAAGTAATTGCTTCTTTTAGTTTGAGGTTATGTTTGATAGTTAACATTGTGCTCCAACAAAAACAAATCAAAAATACCCCCGTCGCAGCCAGGCCCGTGCTGGCTCCCTTCTTAGGGCGGTGGACGGCCATGGTCAGAAGGCGCCAGTGTATAAACCCCCACCCCCCCCCCCCCACCGAAAACCCTCCCCTACCCAATGTTATCACAAGGAGAATTACCTAGGGTCTTAGAGTATTGAATATAATGAATATATTATGAAATGTTAACCCCTAAATACACATCTCAAACGATTGGATAGCTTTAAATTCACTTTATATAGGCCTAGTACAAATAATATTTACTCTTTTTAGGCATTTATGCTTCAGGAAAAAATTTATTATCGATGGAGTCATCAGACCTCAAAATCACAGTTACCGATCACAGTTTTCTTCACCATTGCTGGGCGCTCGGCGCTTGGGGTGACTACGGGGACCGGTGACGCGCAAACTACTTACTCTAGTCGTCAGCCTACCGAGTGCCAGTCACCTTGCCGCAGATTCGGCGACAGGTTCAATCTTCGTTCATAGTTATTCACTGTTTAATATTAGTTGCTTGGCAGCCTATTTCATTGCAGTGATTTAGCCTTCAAGTAACAATGAAAAGTAAAAATGTTACCGTCTTTCTAGATTCCTTAAACAAATCAAATCAAATCAAATCCTTTATTGCCATTTACATTATATACATTACATGCATAGCATCGCCATGATTAACAATAGTTATTGGGTTTTAATTACTGGATTAATTATTTAATTATTGGATTTTAAATTTATTGAAACATGCCAAAATACCGAGTGTCCACAGTCTTGCACTGAATAATAAATAGCCTTGCTGTAAGGACACAATTATAGCCAAACGCATCTAACATTTCTTGTTTCCAAGGTAAACTAGTATTTTCTCGTTAATTTGTTAACACCTAAACACAAATGATTGACAACAATGCAGTTTGCACTAAAAACATAAATCGTGATGGAATTTAAGAAAATAATACCGCTGTAAAATAATGTTATTTTAAATTTTGAATCGTATTAATTCAGTTGTATTGTTCAGAACAAGTTGTGGAAGAGTAAGAACAGTAGCCGCCATAATTATGGTAAACTTCAACCACTATCATTTTAAAATTAACCTTATGGCGAAAGCGATTCTCCCAAGATAGTGTCCTCGTAATAAACATGTTAATTTTTTTACCACTGTTCATTTGCGCCATTTTACCCCCAATTCCTGCTGTTTCCTTGGTATAACCATTTAACACTGGTAACTCTCTTTTCCTTGGTAACCAGTTTTAACTATTCTAGTTGGCCACAACAAGCCTAAATACCCCCGTCGCAGCAGACCTGCGTACTTAACGAATTTCCAATGGCAAAATTTACTTAAGTGTACCAAATTTCATGATGATCAGACAATTGTTTTCCTGCCGATCTTACTGGTTAACGAACTCATCCAAGAGAATCTAACTTTACATGCCTGTACCAAATTTCATGATGATCAGACGATTTTTGCACTAGTTATATCGTGTTCACAATGACTAAAAATTGAAAATTCTATTTCCCATATAAGCCTATGTTAAATTTTTTAGTAAATTGTTATTTGTGCAGTTTTAAATGTGTTTCCGACTAGTAATCACTACATATCCAGAAAGTACACATAAAAAGCTACAATTTCATATAAAAAATTATATAATCGCAGAGGTGTCCCCTAAACTGTATAAACGGCAGCTTCCATGAAAACGACGGTAATAGCTTATTTCCAAAGGAAATTCTCTAAAAATACAAAGTATACGTTTAAAACATATCTGATCATTTGTTGTTTTAAAGCCAACTTGAGTTGATGGTCTTTGAGCAGGTTATTGAGTTTATTTGAGGTTAGTCACCATAGAAACGACGAACATTTATGCGTGTAAAGTGGCAGATACCAGATGGTAAACTGTAAATAACGGACTGTTAACTAAAAAACAGCGGGAATAGGGGTAACATGAAGAAAATCGGAGGAGGCAAATTTCCTTATCTTTTTGTAGCACTCGGGGTAGCGGAATTCTACCCCCAGGAAAAGTACCCCCATGAAAAAACGCTACGTCATTTTGACGTCACGAGGGGCGGAGCTTAAAGTGGCATGGAGTTTTGGCTCGCGGCCGGAAAAGTACCCCCAGTTTTATAAATACATTATTATTTAATTTGGTCGTTCTAAATTAACATTATAGCAAACCAAACACCAGCCGGATTTCTACCCCCGGAATTCTACCCCCGGAATACTACCCCCAGCAAAACTACCCCCAATGGACCAGACCCGGAATACTACCCCCGGAAAACTACCCCCGGAATTCTACCCCCAGCAAAACTACCCCCGGAAAACTACCCCCAATGGACTAGACCGGGAATCCTACACCCACGAAAGTACTTCCACGTACACAATTCCTTAAGTATTTAACAATTAATTGTTATTTTATGCACGTGTTCTGGTATTTAAAACATTTCTATTATAAAATAATAGAAATGTTAAGTTTATATTAATACAAACTTGCCCTTTGGGCGATCTCGTTCTCTACCCTCACTCTCCGACAAGTTCTATAATAGGCCCGTTTAGTTTGTAGTATAATAGGCCTATGCTTTAGTTTTATATAACCAATCTTTCCTCAGTCCTTTACAGGCTTTAAGCTGTATGGTTTTATTGACATCAAATAAAATATATACATTACCGTACCATGATATACTTTCATATTATGTTTATAATTTTCAAAGGCTTGGGGACAAGCATTAGCTCGGTAAACTTAAACAGTAATATTTTTTATAGTAATATAATTTACAGACATCCCGGCTCAAAAAGGCTTATTTCTTGTTCAAGACGAATTCGTTCGCTCCACTCACTCGCCTTTCAGCTTCCTTTTTCTGAGCTTTCAGACTTTTTCAATGTATTCAAATTTGTATTCTTAAATTTGGATAGTTATTGAAACTTGCACACTACAGCATAAATATGGCGATATGAAAGTGGTTATAAATGGTTTCTCTACGTTCTATCCTACCCTAATACCAATATTTGTTAGGCCTAAAGCAAACCATCATATATAGATAAATTAAGTAGTAGACTCAGCTCTTGTTGTTTCCAAATGTACATTCTAAGAGAAAGTGTAGATTTGAATATTAGATTAATAGTGTATCATGCTTGTTTTGGTTCTTTGTTAAATTATGGTCTTGAGCTATGGGGAAACTCCACAGAGATAACTAAAATCTTTAAACTACAAAAAAAATATATTAGAACTATGTTGTTTATGAATAGCAACCAGTCCTGTAAATCAGTATTTACGAATCTAAATATCTTGACACTTCCATCATTGTACATATTTAAATGTTTAGTTTTTGTTCACAAACAGTTAGATTTTTTTTATAACGATCAGCATAATCATGATTATAATACTCGATTTAGGAATCAACTGCAGTATCCCATACACAGACTCAAACTACTAGAAACTACTCCTCACTACATAGGTAAACGATTTTACAATAAGCTGCCAGTCAATATAAAATCACTAAACATGATTCAATTTAAAAAAGTTGTTAAAGATTTATTAATATCAAAAGAGTACTATAATGTAAATGAATTTTTGGTTGACAGTTTTTAATATACAGTAATTTGATTTAATTTAATTTATTTTATTTTATTGAGTTTAGTTTAATTCCAACAAATTTGTTGGAAGCAAAAATTTAAGGAAGTAAAAGGCTTTGTCTTTGTCATTTAATTGCATTTTATATTAGTTAGTTTTTAGTTATAACATTGACTAGACACCTGTTCACCTACAAGTTAATATATTGTAATCACTGTGAATGTTAATGTGTCAATAAAATCTTGAATCTTGAAAGAATGAATTTGAATAATAAACAAACAAACCAGTAAATAAATAAACAAACATTAACATATGATTTTTGGGCTATGCACAATTGATTTGTTTTTACTAACATTTTAAACAGGCAATTAGAAATGACATAAATCAGATGTGTTGAGTCCTAATTATTTCAATATTAACTATCTCAGATTCAACCCGGAAGGAGCCTTGGTCTTTAAAACCAACTGGTGTGCCAATTCAGAATTTCGTAATGCCAGTTGGTTACTTTTTGGGTTTTGATGTGGTTTAATTTTATTGACTGCTTTAAGTGCAAAACAGCCTTCAAAATTTTGGTTGTGGTGAACAGCGTGGTTATAAATTGGTTTCCTAATATCTTTGTGAACCACATCAAAACGATGGCCAGTCATACGTACTCGGAGGGAGTTCGATGTCTGGCCAATGTAATCTTTAGGACAGTGTTTACAAGATAGAGTTCGGACTCAGCTGACGCTTCGTGCGGCCATCTACAATTCTCGAGTGGCAATGACGTACTTTACGCTCTTATTACACAAATACCTATTTTATTATTGTTTGTTATTACAAAATGTATCTTTTTCTATAGTATTCATAACCTATTTTAAAATATTTCATAAATAAAAAATTGCATTAAACAGTGCAGTTTACAGCACAACAGGCAGAAAATAGTTTCCACAACACATGCTTACGCATATCTGACGAAAAACAACTCAAGCACCGTTTAACGTACGGTAGCCTTAAGCACCGTTATTTACAGCCCACAATGCATTTCTCATGGGAAATTAAATTACGTCTCATTACTTTATTACTTAACAGAATAACTTCAGAAACGAACTTGACGTTAAACGAATTACGTCTAAAATCTACTACTGTGAAAGTTTGAAGTCGAGCTGAGGCTTCTCGCAAACGTAATCATCGGTCAATGCAATTGCAATTGTCACTACACTGAGCGACCAACAGTCATGTATGAGGATTTCACTCCTCTTCGATCCGTTCATCCAATTAACTTAAATCGTCTCAGTTGTAAGCTGCTATAACTTTACTTGGATTATTCTTTAGTCGCCGCTGACATAAATACGACTTGTGCGCAAACCGCACAAGCCACCAAGTCAGCTGACTGTTTGAAGGCCGACAACCCAGCGGAATTCGAGATTTTGTAGTTAGTGTTAATAACTCCGCTTTAAAAAAAGCTAGAGCTATGATTCTTTTTGGCGAAACTTCGTTATAAGTCTCCACTGTTATTATCGATGTGGAAATTTCATTATAGCGATTGAAATTGAGCGATGAAAACAATTGAATCAACAACGATAATGAGAAAAGATATGTATCATAATAATAATCTAACCTAACAGTGTTACCGTACACCTCCGTCGTCTTAATTGACAGCGATGTTTATAACAACAAATTCAATGGTGTTTGGAAACATTTAAAATGCATATTCCCTCAATACAATAGCAAAAAAAATAAATAAATAAATAGCCTAAATAAATAAAGTACCTTTCTGATTTGTATTTGGCAGCACTTGTGTGACGCCATTTTAGATCTAACGAAGTCTACTTCTTCTCACAGTTTGAATTTAGATACAGCTACACAACAAACTTGGTTAGTTTATTTTGTGTTGATCTTTGTTACAGGTTACATTAGCTAAAATTTTTATTTTATCTGTTGTTGTTATTTTCAGTTACTTGTTTGAATATGTACGGTATTTGTTTTATTGTCAAAAGGTCTATTTCATTACATTAGAACGAGAAACTAAATCAGGTGATAAAATCGTAATCGTATTGTGTAATTGTATCATCGATATAATAGCAATATTATCGCAATATCGAAATTTCCACATCGATAATAACGGTGGAGACGGATAACGAAGTTCGCCTTCTTTTCACTATATATGTTTTTTTTTATCTATTAACTTACAGATTTAGATAGCATATGAGACATTTTTCATAATGTTTAGGCCTATGCCTATATGCAATAGGCTAATTGGAGTTAGCCTAAACTAAATTTAAGTTAATTCAAGTTTTTTTAGAATTATAATTTTTTTTAATAGAAAACAACTAGGCCTAGTAGGGGTCTTTTAATTGGTGAAAACTGTATATCTTTATACTGTACACAGTATCACTAGACGATATTATAAAAATTAGAATTAAAAATATTGACAAAAGTTGTAAATAGACACTAAAAACATGTTTTTTAGTGACCACATGTTTTTTAGTTTCTTTAGTGACCACTAAAGAAAGGATCATTTATTTAATAGACAGCAATTTCAACATAGGCCTAGGCCTATTCCCAACAATGTAGGCCTAAGCAAATAACTACTTGGGCCTTTTTATCATCAATGGGAAAAATGGTTGAGTCTCACCATTTCACTCACTAATATGAACGGCGGCGCAGATAGAATTGAACTAATGGATAGGCTTACTAAACTTGCAAATCGCAACCTTAAAGTTACCTAACACATTTATTCGGCCTCTGAAACAGAAACAGTAAGACAATAACAACATAACCTGAATAACCTCACTTTCCTATGTTTTGATCATAAAACATAATAACGAAAACGAATGAACGCGAACGCTTGTTTGTTTTGTTTACTTGATCAGGTGATTTGATTAATTTGTTGTATTTTTTTCTTTAAAAAAAATTAAGTTTGATCAACTATACAGCCTTTTGTTCACGTCGTGTTTTCCGGTTATGCCATGGACTTGGGATTCTATATTCTACATTAACTATTGTAGTATCAATAGTCAATGGTTATGCAGTGAGTATGTATAGTGCATATACTATATGCTAAACATTGGGGAGTGACCTAAGTATAAGGTCCTTAGAACTCGAAAATATGGTTTTTTTAAATTTATATAAATGTATGCATGTAATTATGTATGTATATATATTTATACACATAAAATCTTTTTAAATTTAAGAACTTTCCCCCAAAATATCCGATTTTGATAAAATTTGGTAGAGAGGTGTAAAACAAGTTACTGTATATTTGTAGGATTTGGCAAACCAGGATGGTCGGACTGTGGGAACTGGGTTTGATGGGGGTTTTTATGGGTAAAAAAAACAGTTTTTCATTTGTTTCACCTAAATTTTAATAAAATTTACTATTTTGGTTGATACTATCCAAAGGAGCATAAAAAAACAATGTAGTATATTATGTATATATAAAATATACAGGGTGAGATTCATAAAGTGATCCAATAGCTAACTTTTTTATTCTATACCCAACGGTAGGCAAAAATTCAAAATTTCCCGCCATTTTTCCAATATGGCGGCCAACTTTAAAATTTCTCTTGGAACACCCTACATTTTATGGTGTTTTTGAAATTTTCATGTAATTTAAAGACTTTTTTATACTTTGAAATTTTTGTCTAAACCTAACGGCTAGGGAGCTAGAGGCAATTAAACTTCATTTTTAGTTCCATAAGAACAACATGGGGGAAAACTTTATCTGCCCATATCTCCGAAACCATTCATTAAAATTAAAAATACTCAAGAATAAAAATGTCTTAAACTGATGTTTTTATGCAATTTTTCATAATAATAATACCCCCGTCGCAGCAGACCTGCGTACTCAGCGAATTTCTAATGGAATTTTGGTATATTTTCTATTTCCCCATAAAATCCTTGGGGATGAGAGTGTGTAGGTTTACCGCCATATGGGTTTTGTTGGTAAATATAAGTTAAATCCTACCTAGTGAATGTACATACCAAATTTTATCAGGTTATGGTGTTCTTTTTATTTTCCCCATAAACCCCATGGGGGTGAGTACATAGGTTTGCCGCCATATGGGTTTTCTAAGCAAATATAAGTTAAACGCTTCCAAATGAATGTACATACCAAATTTTATCAAGATATGTCAATAAATAAGCAAGATAGAAGGTTCTGTTGATTTCCCATAAAAATAACATGGAAAACATATTTTTTGGATTTTCTCTATAACCATTTAAGCTAGGTAAAAAATTAAAAATACTACATTGTTTGTTTTTTAAGCTCTTTTAAATGGTTTAAGTTAAAATTGTTTAATTTTATAAATAAAAGTTAAAAAAAACCATTTTTAACCCTTTTGAAACCCCATAAGACCCCGTTCCCATAGTCTGATCATTCTGGTTCGCGAACTCAATCTAGTAGATGCTGACTTACACCCCTGTACCAAATTTCTTCAAAATCGGAAGTTCCGTTCAAAAGTTATCAAGTTCACGGACACACACACACACACATATATATATATATCATTTTGAATGAACGGTGTTTTTGGCTTCCACGGACCTCAAAACAAAAAAGTATCATGGTCCCGGGCTTAGGTCTTACTGTTACTACTACCGTAATAGCGTATTCCCAATAGGGAAATTCGCTAAAAACTAGAGATCGCCTCCTGATCGAAATTCGACCAAAAATACAGTTGATCTTGAAATGAAATAATTAAAATTAGTTTTAAAATGCTTCACATTGAAACATCTGTTCTTCCTGATTTGCTAGCATTTTTATTGCATCAGTTGTCTAATGATCCAATCAATTATCCTTCTTCCATAAGATTAACACTGAAACTTTGAAAGCCTGTAGGGCAGAGCCCTGATGGCCAATGTGAATTATAATGGGATTCTGCTCATCTACGGGACACTACCTTTCTAACGGTGTGCCTGGTTTTCTCCTACGATGTGCCCAAGCCGAGAAAAAAGGAGGAAAAGAAACATGCTCGCCTATTAATATATAGACTAGAGATCGCATCCTGATCGAAATTCAACCAAAATTTCAGTTGATCTGGACCCAAAAACTTTGAAAACATTTTATAAATGAAACATATCTGTTCTTCCTGTTTTTCTTTCAGTTGTTTTTACGACAGCTTACTAATGATTCAATCACTTATCCTTTCTCCATAAGATTAACATTGGATTTTTCAAAGCCTGTGGGGCGTAGCCCTAGAGTCCAATGTGAATTAGAATGGAATTCTGCTCATCTACAGGAGTGTATCTTTCAAACGGTATGCGCGCAATTCTCCTGCGATGCACAGAAGCTGAGAAAAAAGGAAGAAACGAAACATGCTTGCCTATCTTATCTTATACTCTAAAACAAGCTCCGTTTGTACGGGCAAAGTTTTCTTTCGCTCCAAGGATTTTTGATTTTTTGATTGAATATGGGGGTTTTGGCCACCAGAAATCGATTGGAGCTGGTCCCATAGCTGGGAAAAATCCGGTTTTCGCGCTAGAGCCCTTCAAAGTTTCCATGTTATCCTTATGGAGATTTTTTAATTGAACAAAAATCAGCTGATAACTGTAAATATAAACCGATGTGTTACATCTTTAACCTGTTGCTTGGGAAAATTATACCAAAGTGCAGCACCCGTCGGCTTGGCGAGTGAGCGAAGCGAACGAGCTCGTCTTTAAAATGGAAGAGGGCGAGTGAGCGGAGCGAACGTGCTTTGTGTGAGAACGAAAGTAATAATTTTACCGAGCTTAAGCTCGGTCCCCCTGGTACTTAATATATAGAAGACAAGGGATCGCCCACTGGTCAACATTCGACCAAAAACTTAGTTTTTTCTTAAGCCAATTAAATTTAAAATGTGTTATAACTGAAACATATGTTCTTCCTGTTTGCTAGCACTTGTTATTACAACAGCTGTCTATGATTAAACTAATAATTATCTTTCTTCCATACCATAAGATTAACATTGAAACTTTAAAAGCCTGCAGGGTGGAGCCCTGGGGGCCGATATGAATTATGAATGGATTCTGCTCATCTACAGGACGATACCTTTCTAACGGTATGCGTGAATTTCTCCTACGATGCGCACAAGCTGAGAAAAAAGGAGGAAAAGAAACATGCTTGCCAATTAATACATAGATTGTTTAACTAGGTATACAATGCAGTTGTCTGCTTGCAGTATTGAGCGGAGCGACTGTTTTTTAAAATCAATAATAGCAAATATTTTAAAGGTAATTCAAGTGAGCTCGTTCGCTACGCTCACTCGCCTTTTGGGTCAGCTCGTTCGCTACGCCCACTCGCGGTCAGGATTTAGTTCGTTCGCTGCGCTCACTCGCCACTTGGGTCAGCTCATTCGCTGCACACACTCGTCGCCAGATTTAGGTTGTTCGCTGCGCATACTCGCCACAAATCTGTAATAATCTATAATTTTTGAGTACGCAGATTTGCTGCGACGGGGTATTATATGTTTGAAAGATATTATAATGGTGCGTCGTCCAAGATTTGCAACTCCTCTCCGTAAACGCGGCATTTCATTCACGTACTAAAATAAACAAACCACTAAAATAAACAAAACAACAAGTTCACATAAAATTACTGTATTCACAAACAGCTGATAGGAACAGTCTGCAGTTAAATTTGATCCTTATAACAGCTGTATAATCAACACACTGTTGACAAACCAAATAAAATATTTCTCCTATTAAAATAACATGGTAACTTTGTAAGGGTCTAAATTGAACCGAGCGTTCGGGCGGTTTGAATTCGCGCGCCACCGAGGATCAGCTTTTGGACGCCCGTTTGGAATCAGCTGTTCCGACTTTTACTTGGTGGCTGCGCCGCGCATGCGCGGTGGTGGTGGGGAGAGAGCCGTCGTCCCGACTCCAAGGAGAGCGGCCGTCGCCGTCAGTCGTCGCCAGGCGAGTAGCCGGCAAGGTCCTACACCAGTCCACGGCCTGGCGAGCAGCCCGCCGCACCGTCTTACTCTCCTCAGCGTGGAGCGAGAGCGAAGCGAGGTTACCGAATAATAAAACAAACGTCGGGCGTCCGACAAGGCGTTATTACTCAGGTACGGTCCTAGTTAATGTATAAGTCAGCGCAGTACATTATAATTCAGACTCGTTATTATAATTTTTGCTTTTATTTAAGTTAATTAAATAACTTGTATAAGGAATTGTTTTACGTACTCTTAAAGAGTTCTTTGTTAGCCGGTAGACCGCGTGGTGGACCGGAGCGAGTCTAATATTTTATTTTATTCCGAATCTATTCACACCAATCACTTGTAGGCCCAGGGTGAACTAACCCTGGGAATAAAATAATTTGTATTTTAAATTAATTAAATAAAAACTTGTCTTTTATCAGCGTTAGGCCCGGGGCGAAACAGCTCCCGGAAACCCTTTTGGACTTTTACTAATTAAATTGAATATTATATTTGTACTTTAAATTAATTCAATAGAAACCCGATTTTATTAATTAGAACCCTGGACATTTAACCCGATTGAGCGATTCCGAGGCTGTAGCGTGCAATTTTAACACCACCGCGAATTGCACCGTTACAAATGGCGCTGCCGAACAGGGACTAAATAAATTGTGTAGGGCTCAGGGACTTATAAAATTTCACGAAGAAATCATCGTTAAAAGCGTTTAATGTTGATTACTATCTGGAATAAGGTAGTGTGCTATCTGAAATAAGATAGTTTAATATAATCTCTTTTTATTTTCTGCCATTGTGGCTGGCGCCCGAAAACTTGGATTTAATTGCGTTTAATTGTTATTCGAAATGGAACTTTTTAGATTATTTCTGAATTTTTTGTTCCGGCTCTTGTGTAGCACATTTTACGTTGCTTCTCCGGTGCGAAACAAAGGAGAGAAAGGAACAAAAGCAGAGGAAGCTAGCGTTACAACTGGTGAAACAACTAGTTCAAGTATGACGACGAGTGTAGGTACGATTCCGAAAACGACGGTTTCTTGGGCAAAACCAGAGACTATGGATAGTAGTGCAGTTACAAAGATTCCCTGTCATGAACATGCCGAAACTCAGGGTTTAGAAAAACTTATTAATTGTTAGGCATGCTGCCCAACGTGTCAGTTGACGACGTTTGTCGAAAATTAGCGGATTTTGAGATTAAAGCCAGTGCAAGCGAAAATATTGCGCACTCAGACAGTCGTGAAAATATTTTCCGAAGTTTTTCTCTTCCCGGCGATGGAGTTGTGTATAGTAAGCTGCATAAGCCTATCACAACCGCGGTTCAATCCGCAAGTAATCACGAATCAACGGCCCTAAAACACAATGACTCAGCATCATTGTGTACGCTAGTAAGGAAATGGAATGTTAAGTTCGACGGTAATAAAGACCCGATTTCATTCTTAGAACGTTTAGAGGAATTAAAGGATGCATATTCCCTCAATAAAGAATGTATCTTAAAAGTTTTGCCTGAATTGTTGCAAGGTGCGGCATTACTATGGTACCGCAACAATAAGGATTTTTGGTTTACCTATGAAGATTTTCGTCGTAGTTTTGACTTGTATTATTTACCTCCGGGTTACAACAGGAACCTTGGTGAGGAAATTAGGCGTAGGACCCAAGGTGAAAATGAGCCATTTAGGGATTTTGTTGTTGCTATCACGACTTTAATGCGGAGGCGTGGAGGTTATTCCATGAAAGAGAAACTCGATGTTATTTATAACAATATCAGGCCTGATTATAAATTGACCATGAGTCGAGACGAAATAGTCTCGCTGGACGAGATGCTGAAAAAAGCAGAGCACGTTGAGAGTTATTGGCGTGAAAAGGCGTTGTACCGACCTCCCCCTCACCCCTCCGAGGCATTGGTAGCGGAAACAGCCTACCAAGGAAAGCGGAAGTCAGACAATAAGCCGTATGGGCACCGTGGTGTCAACACTTTAGGAAACAATGACAGATTCGCTGACCAAAATGTGGTAAAGGACAAACTGATGGGTTATAAAAATAATAATCCAAATAAGGCAACGACAAAGGTAACTATAGCCAGCGGTGGAATAACCGCGCGGCGGCTTATCAATCGCGAGATAAGCAATCTAGGTCGGCACCGGCAGACGACAAAGATGGACAGATGAAACAATCTGTTCGCTCTTCGGTGACTTGTTATAATTGCGATAAACCCGGACATGTTTATCGAGACTGTTGGTTGCCGAAAACAATTAAATGTTTTAATTGTAAAACCGTGGGCGTGAGAACAGATGATTGTAAATGCCGCTCGAGAAACGCGTCGCGTAACCGGAGGACAGTCGAGTCCAAAATGAAGTCTGAATCCTCCGACTGGCAACAATGTTTTGAGCCAACAAAATTAGTTCCTGAAGGTTTTGGAGCTTTAACTGACGTGCAGGATAACCGGCCGTATGTAAATATCTAAATTCATGAGAAGAAGTTCTTAGCACTGTTAGATAGTGGCGCGGCCATTACTTTAATTAGCTCAAAGGTCGCACAGCATCTAGAAAACCAGGGAATTTGTGCTAATAAAGTTTCCACGGTTGTACAGCTCGCGGATGGTACGTGCACTAGACAAAATCATGTGTACGAATTTGAAGGAATTTTAGGCGGACAGATAAATCAGTTTAAAGCGGTATGTTTGCCCACATTGACTTGTGACGTGATTCTGGGAATGGATACCCTGGAGCGGTTGAAACTAATTACTTTTAATGTAGAAATTGGTCATTTGAAACAAACTGATCAAGGCAGTTGTACAGATCATTTGGAACAAAATGATCCAGGGAGTAGTGGAGGTAAACCTCAATTGGTAGACGCGGTTTCATCCAAGGAGAATGACGACCCCGACACCGCGTTATGCCCGATTGGAGCAGAGAACTCGAGCCCTACTGACGGTTCGGTCGAAATAGACCAACCTCCGCCGGACAGGTGGTACCAGCGTGTAGTGGACCAAGTTAGGAAAAATCCTAGGTCCAATCCAAATTTTGTTATACGGAATGACAAATTATTCAAATTTGATCGGAAAAGATCAAAATACGGGGATCCAAAGGAAAACTGTAAACTTTGCGTTCCTAGGGAAGAGCGACCCTTTGTTTTGCGTGAGAACTATGACACGCCCACCACGGGGCATTTTGGTTTCCGGAAGACGGCTAACCGAGTTGGCAATAATTACTTTGGCCGAGGTGAGCAAGTTGTGAAAACGCCACCTCTGTTTCCACCTACGCCCGAAACTCGACGGGTAGCGTGCGACGCATCTACGCGCCCAGACAACGACATGGCTGACGTGGCTCACGGACAAACGGGTTCTATACCATCCGGAGCTGAAACGAGGATGGGACCTTCTTCCGCGTCAAAGTTTGGAAACCCCAACCGCAAGCTAAGCTTGCCTAAAGTAAGGGAGGAAGCAAAAGCATTTTTTTCTTTTCGGTTCTTTTTTTCACCCCGAACTAAGTAGGGGGTGTAAGGGTCTAAATTGAACCGAGCGTTCGGGCGGTTTGAATTCGCGCGCCACCGAGGATCAGCTGTTGGACGCCCGTTTGGAATCAGCTGTTCCGACTTTTACTTGGTGGCTGCGCCGCGCATGCGCGGTGGTGGTGGGGAGAGAGCCGTCGTCCCGACTCCAAGGAGAGCGGCCGTCGCCGTCAGTCGTCGCCAGGCGAGTAGCCGGCAAGGTCCTACACCAGTCCACGGCCTGGCGAGCAGCCCGCCGCACCGTCTTACTCTCCTCAGCGTGGAGCGAGAGCGAAGCGAGGTTACCGAATAATAAAACAAACGTCGGGCGTCCGACAAGGCGTTATTACTCAGGTACGGTCCTAGTTAATGTATAAGTCAGCGCAGTACATTATAATTCAGACTCGTTATTATAATTTTTGCTTTTATTTAAGTTAATTAAATAACTTGTATAAGGAATTGTTTTACGTACTCTTAAAGAGTTCTTTGTTAGCCGGTAGACCGCGTGGTGGACCGGAGCGAGTCTAATATTTTATTTTATTCCGAATCTATTCACACCAATCACTTGTAGGCCCAGGGTGAACTAACCCTGGGAATAAAATAATTTGTATTTTAAATTAATTAAATAAAAACTTGTCTTTTATCAGCGTTAGGCCCGGGGCGAAACAGCTCCCGGAAACCCTTTTGGACTTTTACTAATTAAATTGAATATTATATTTGTACTTTAAATTAATTCAATAGAAACCCGATTTTATTAATTAGAACCCTGGACATTAACCCGATTGAGCGATTCCGAGGCTGTAGCGTGCAATTTTAACACCACCGCGAATTGCACCGTTACAACTTTAAAGGGCCGTAGGGCAGAACCCTTATCCCCGATTTGGACCATTTCAGATTTATACCTTCTCATAGATGGTTACTATGACCGAGAAAAATTTTGTGAGGATCACTCCAGCCGTTCAGGAGGAGTACTTGTAAATAAAAAGCCGGAGTGTAGTATAGGAGCTTCGCTCGCTCCGCTCAACAATTATGATTTTTGACCGCCATATTGGAAATAAGTTAATTTATGTGTAAATGATAATTTTTATGAGTGAAATATTCTTAAAACATCAATTTAAGACATTTTTATTCTTGAGTACATTTTTTTAATCAATGGTTTCGGAGATATGGGCAGATAAAGTTTGCCCCATGTTATTCTTATGGAACTAAAAATGAAGTTTAATTGCCTCTCCCTCCCTAACCGTTAGGTTTAGACAAAAATGTCAAAGTATAAAAAAGTTTTAAAATTACATGAAAATTTTAAAAACACCATAAAATGTAGGGTGATCCACAAGAAATTTTAAAGTTTAAAGAAATTTTGAAGAGTGAATCTTTTGATTAGTTTATCCAAACTAACAGCATTGAAATTTAGCCATGCAACTAATTTAATGCTTCTGACTGTAAATTAACATTACAGTTTACAATGTACACCAATAAATTAATTTAGGGGGCGCAGATGAAAACCTCGCCCCGGGCGCCTATTACCCTCGGGGCGGCCCTGTTACTGTCTAATAAAAATTAGACTGCGTCAAAATTTAGGATGAGGAAATTAAGGAATGGCTGGTATATCTAATACTCGCCATGGCTCTCACACTTGAAAGTGTTTCTAAGTTATTGGATGATTTAAAGAAAGAAATCTTAGAGAGTCAAAGTAACTTGGAGCAGCAGTTGGGGAAATCGTTAGAGCGTTTCTAGAGTGTTTATTGCGGGTTGATGATAACAATAATAAATTAATTGTAAGTCAGCAAAAAATTATAGAACAACAACAAAATAAAATCAATGCTCTACAAGAAGTTAACAATTTCCCATATTTTTTGTCTTTTTTGTTTGGTATGCACTTGAGAGGGGGGGGCCACCAACTAGTCAATTTTCCAACTAGTCAACGTTGCATCTGGTCAACGATTTTAAATAAACGGAATAATATTAAAGTTTCGACTGGTCAATGTTTGACTGGTCAACGAACCTACTCCGATGCCCTCTACCCCTCTCGCGCCACGCGGCATGACAATAAAGCGCATACAGTCTGACCATCAGATGACCCTGGTGTAGACCTCCGCAAGGTACTACAGCCTTTTACTGGACAGAACCATTTTGAAACCACCGTTGATTTACTAAGTATTTTTGTAAACAAAACACACAACTATGTTTATAGCAATCAAAATGTTATTAAAGAATCAGCTGGTAATATATTTATTTTACTGCTTTAAAAATGACTGCAACATTAAGTGTCCTTGATTTACTTTTCATCTGTAAATTACCATAGAATTGAAGTTGTGGATTCAGATTCAGCACCCCAAAAAACATAAACATAGGAAAAAATTTAAACTACCCTAAAATTTTCTTGGTAGGGGCACATTTGAATACAATTTAGGCAAAATAATCAAAATAATGGATTATTTTGGATAAATTGCATAATAGAAAGGTTCCTTTAGGAGCATATTTTTTATAAAAAGACTAATGATAACTTTTAACATATGATGGGTAAATATTTAAAGTGTCAATTTTTATTTTTTCTACCACTAATGTTGTTTTTGCTATTAGAATAGCAAAAAGTCCTATCAATTTTATTTTTGAGAAAAATAATTTTTGAGTGCCACAATGAATAATTGTGAATAAGCAATGGATGAAGAGACAAGCCTACATGGAAGTTTGAACCAAAAGTCATCAATTTCCTTACAACGCACTAGGACAACAAAGGGAAGTGAAATTAGTACCATAAAAGAACAAAATGAAGAAGAACAGGTTAGCTGGGATATTTATAATTTTTAAATCTCTGAATGATTTCTTAGGTCCCCTACACAAATCTGGTACACTTGCTAAATTAGAATAAGATAGCTTGTTACTGACAAAGACCTGCTGATTTGTTTATTAGGATAATCATAGAAAAACTAACCTATGGGATAATTGATTAATAGTTCATTGAACATTTAAATGTAGCTCTGGGGCCATTTAGGAACCTTTAAAAAGCTGTTAACTTTTCATGACATCAACTTTAGTAACTTTAGATTACCAGGCAAGCTCTAATACTCACAGTTACAGTCTTTGAAAAAAATCGTAAAATCAGTCGCTATGCTTGTTTTAGTCTTCAATTTTTTTGATATCTCATGAAATCTGATAATGCTATAGTTAGAAACTACAAGGATACTCGGGAGAGTGTGCAAAACTCAAAAGTTAGGGCTTATATTAATTTATGAAATTATTTTAAGTAAATCTTTCAGTTTGTTTGCTGCAGTATTCCTGAGAATTTTCTACGAACCTGATTATTTTTTTACAGTTAATGCCATATTACGGTACCGAGTACCTATTCATGAACCTCTGGAATGGAATTTCATGTGATGTATGAATTTGTAACTTTTAATGGTCTGAACTTTTGTCATCTTTCTCAGCAGACTTATTATCAACAACCATCATTAATTCTGTTTCATAAATTCCTAAGTCTTTAGAAGAGGATAATGATGTTAGCATACCCCATGAGGATGTTGAAATTCCAGAAGAGGCCATTGACACTGAAAAGGATGATGATGCAGATGAGTTTCTAAAAAATCCAGGATTATCTGAAGCTTATCATTTAGGAGCAGGTAAAGTGAATATTTTATCTTTGCTTATAAACTGTTTAGTTTCCACGATAGGCACTTATACACAACTTCCAAATAGATTTCTCAAGTGTCTGGGCCTTGACACCTCTGTAAATGAAAATGTTTATTTCTTGAAAATCGGTTTTGGATTGAATACAATTCTCAAAGTGAAAATAATGTCAGCGGTGATGTTTTTTATAAGTTTTAAAGAATTAAAATTTGCTGTTTGTTTGGTGTGGGGTTTGCTCGCTGATGTGTTTTACGGTCAAGCTCTGCTTTGATCTCCATCAGGTACTCATTAATGCAGCCCATTGCATTGCTTGGGTCTCACTAGTAAAAATAGTTATCAGACAGCTGTAGCTTTATACATCATAAATCAAATACAAATCAGTCTGAATAGCATTTCATAATTTAATTGCACGTTTTATTCACTTATTTCTTCTACAGTCTTAAATTATTTTCAGTTAAACCACCTAAAGATGAAGTGAACGAAGCTTTGTACCTTCGTATGGTAAAAGAAGCAAAGATAATGCCTATAAGAAGGATAGTCGGTTCACAGAATAAATCGGCATTACATTTGCAGGTATTTCACAGTTCCAGTTCCATTATAACAAAAATGTTTAGACAAAAAGTTTATGAATTTAAATTTAATAGAATAGGCACTATTACATATACAAGTATAATTTAAAAGCAATTTTTAGTTAAATGTGTAGTGAAACCAGACACTAAACATAATTGTTCATCCATACCATAGACTCTCGATAATCTGAGAAGTTACACCACTTATATCATATCTCAAAAACGGCTGAACTGATTTGGCTGAAAATTGGTGGAAAGGTAGCTTAGAATCAGGAATAACATATAGGATACTTTTTATCCATATTCCTCCATAGGGCTCCGCCCCACTTCTTCAAAGTTACCATGTTATTCTTATGGAAGCAACACTTTTGTATTGGATCATATGATTACATTGAAAAATATTTATTTTGTTAACAGCTGTTCTCATTTAAATTACCAAGGGAAGACTGGTAATAAAAAACTAGAGGATATCGAATTGCGGTGAGTGAGCTTAGCAAACAAGCTAAACATGACGGGGAGAGAGGGCAGCGAACAAGCTGAACCTGACGGCAAGTGAGCACAGCGAACGAGCTAAACCTGAAGGCCAGTGAATGCATTGAACGAGCTGAACCTGATGGCAAGTGAGCGTAGCGAACAAGCTTACCTGAAAAACAACAATTTCTCAAGTTAGCATTGCGAAGCATGCTGGGAAAGCTAGGATATATATATCCATATGGGACCATGCATGAATGAAGGATTATAGAAGCCTAGGGATTATTGGAGGTATCATCATAGCAAAAAGTTAGATACTATATTTGAAACACCGACGCACTCTGTAGTGCGTATTTTAAGGTGAGTATGACTGAAGGGGTGAGTGTGATGATTGTAATGGAAATAAACTCTCAGGCAACGGTAAAACAAGATAAGAACAGTTTATTTAAGTGGCTACAAACAACAAACTACTTAAACAGCTTTATTTGTAAAATTATATTGAAATTCAATTCAAATTTGGTTTTTTTTAACAAGCATGGCCTCACAAAGTTTTACAAAAACTTGTCGGCGAGGTCCAGTGGTTACAAGATATGTACATGCAATTAAATTTTAACACATAGTTCTACTCTTTTTGTAGTATTTACATCATAAGTCTGTAAAATGAAATAATACCCACGTCGCAGCAGACCTGCGTACTCAGCGAATTCATAATGGAATTTGGTATTTCTTATTTTCCCCATATACACCATGGGATTGAGGATGAAGGTTGGTTGCCAAGAGGCGTTGTAAGCAAATATACAATAATATTCATATGGTTTGCTGCCATTTGAGTGTTGTAAGCAAAAGGTACACTCTGC
Organism: Neoaliturus tenellus; assembly: GCA_030545055.2. Classification (NCBI taxonomy): domain Eukaryota; kingdom Metazoa; phylum Arthropoda; class Insecta; order Hemiptera; family Cicadellidae; genus Neoaliturus; species Neoaliturus tenellus. The sequence goes on from CM061534.1 coordinate 137,207,593, forward strand.
CTAGTGAATGTAATGTACATACCAATTTTTATCAAAATATGTCTGTAAATAATTGTGATAGAGGGATTTGTTGATTTCCCATAAGAATAACATTGAAAACAGGTTTTTGGATTTTCTCCGTGATATGGTGAGCCAGGATTAAAATTCAAAATACTAAACTGTTTGTTTCTTAAAGCTCTTTAAAATGGTTTAAGTTAAAACGGTTTAATTTAGAAAACTGAGGTCCAAAAATGCCAAAAACCCATTTTTGAGCCTTTTGAAACACCATTAAACCCTGTTCCCATGGTCCAATCATGCTGGTTTCCGAATGTAGCCTGATGAATGGTGCTTTACACCTCTATACGAAATTTCATCAAAATCGGAAGTTCTGTTAGAAAGTTTATCATGTTAATGGACACACACACATACATACATACATACAGGGTTAGGCAAAAGTCTGGATACCCCCAGTTAACTTTTTAACGCGTTGCAGTAGGAAAACCAAACTCGGCACATGTTTACAACATCAAAAACTGCACTTTTTCATCAACTACACAACTTTGCCCCTGCCCCCAAAATGGGGTATTTTGGGGGCAGCCCCAAATTTTCAAATGTAAACCCCTATCGAGTGACCCCTCATTTTAAACGGTTTATCAAGAGAAATTAAATGGCGCAAACCGGAGGTCGATATCTCACCCCTAACCAAAATGACAGCCATTTCAAAATTTGACATGGGCAAGCAAGTATAAGTATGGACACCCCCAATTAATTTTTTAACACGTTGCAGTAGGAAAACCAAACTCGGCACATGTTTACAACATCAATAACTGCACTTTTTCATCAACTACACAACTTTGCCCCTGCCCCCAAAATGGGGTATTTTGGGGGCAGCCCCAAATTTTCAAATGTAAACCCCTATTGAGTGACCCCTCATTTTAAACGGTTTATCAAGAGAAATTGAATGGCACAAACCGGATGTCGATATCTCATCTCTAACCAAAATGGCAGCCATTTTAATATTCGAGAAAGGTAAATTGACTTTACATTAAATCAGAAAATAGCTTTTTTAGAATCGAGAATATCTGGAATTATTTTAGAATTGAACCTACTAGTTCATTTCTGCTATTAGTAGCAGAAATGAACTAGTAGGTTCAATTCTAAAATAATTCAAGAAATTATAAATTCCAAAAAGCTATTTTCCGATTTAATTTTAACAAATGTAAATTTACCCTTCTCGAATTTTAAAATGGCTGCCATTTTGGTTAGAGATGAGATATCGACATCCGATTTGTGCCATTCAATTTCTCTTGATAAACCGTTTAAAATGAGGGGTCACTCAATAGGGGTTTACATTTGAAAATTTGGGGCTGCCCCCAAAATACCCCATTTTGGGGGCAGGGGCAAAGTTGTGTAGTTGATGAAAAAGTGCAGTTTTTGATGTTGTAAACATGTGCCGAGTTTGGTTTTCCTACTGCAACGTGTTAAAAAATTAATTGGGGGTGTCCATACTTATACTTGCTTGCCCATGTCAAATTTTGAAATGGCTGCCATTTTGGTTAGGGGTGATATATCGACCTCCGGTTTGCGCCATTTAATTTATCTTGATAAACCGTTTAAAATGAGGGGTCACTCGATAGGGGTTTACATTTGAAAATTTGGGGCTGCCCCCAAAATACCCCATTTTGGGGGCAGGGGCAAAATTGTGTAGTTGATGAAAAAGTGCCGTTTTTGATTTTGTAAACATGTGCCGAGTTTGGTTTTCCTACTGCAACGCGTTAAAAAGTTAACTGGGGGTATCCAGACTTTTGCCTAACCCTGTATATACATGTGCATGTGTATATATGTGTGTGTATGAATTTGAACAAATGGTCTTTTTGGCTTCTAGGGACCTTAAAACAAAAAAGTATCATGGTCCTGGGCTTCGGTCTTACCGTGACTACTACCGTAATAATGTATTCCCTATAGGGAAATTCATTAAAAATAACAAATTAAGGCAGTAGTAGCAGGCACCTAAAGTTGGGTATACTGTTAAATTCAACATTAAAAAATAAATAAAGAATTAACAATAATAAATACCACATTTACAGTACAATGACATAACTAGTTGCAAATGCCATTTACTCTGATTGCTCTTTCTCTCTCGCACCCACGGGGACATTACAGCCAAAGCATTATCAGAATACAGAATATGTTGGACTGTCCAGAGTTTCTATGAAATTTTATTTGCTAAAATTGATTTGCTCTAAAGGAGTAAAGGGAGCTACTATTGCGAAATTTGTGAATGGAAATTTTAATATATTATCCACTCTGTGGTTTTCTAGTATTACGGGTTACACTCTACGCAAATGAAGCCTCTAGCAGAATCGCTCATGGACAACTATACCATTAAAGAGCTGAATCTGAAAAGCAACGTACTCAGCTTGGATGGAATGTACCACCTTGGTTTGCTGTTGAGAAGAAATGTTTGCCTAACCTACTTGAATCTCAGTCAGTGCAAGTGAGAGCTTCCATTTTGAATAATTGACATAAATGATTTTAAAAAATCAGGTTCTGTATAGCAGAAAGTTTATGTCACTAGTGACAAAAAGATATGTAAAATATCAATGGCTGGCTTACAGTATTAGCTGAACATAACTAATCTTAAATACCTTGCCCCATCACCGCTATACATGGGACCATTCATTCATAGAGTGTAGATCTGGAGTGAGCAAGTTAATAAATATATTTTACTAGTGGCTCATAGGGGCAAAAGCCCCTAATCATAAAATTAAAATAGCATGAACCATAGTAGATCACCAATTCTTTACTATTAAAGTTTTCCGAAAATGTAATTTTAATTTATTTTAAGAATACCGTTTGAACAGGCTATTTGCCCCCAAAGCACTCTTTACAATCCTGTACTATTAGGCCACCCGTTTGTAAATGCTTCATTCTGTCTGTTATTGAACTTATATCGATCTATGAAAAATAAGTTTTGCAAGAAATCATAGTCCCTTTTATCTATGACGGCTTTTTAATATAACATAGAAAATCGGCAATGAGAAAAAAACATGACGGATGTTCAGCACCCATTTCAGAGTCAATTAACTTCCAATACTTTACCCATTTCATTGTCTTGTTTGTCCTAAAATTGAATAGATCTTAGCACCTGTCAGATTTTTTATTTTTGGCTTCACCAAGTTTAAACACAGCCGTTCAAAATAGATCATCTTTACACCCCGTTAATAAAATGTCCCTTAAAATCAAAATTCATGATTTTGTGTAACAAAGCAGATTTTTAAAAAATCACTATGTATGGAGAATTTCTTAGGAGAACCTTTCAGAAAATAATCTTTCTTAAATATCTTTCTTTTCCATTTTGTTATAAAGTTTTTGACCTGCTACTTTTTTCCCTAGTATGTAGGACAGGGCAAACTACTTTTATTTTAACTCTCTCCTAAAAACTCTACAATCTATGAAATAACCAAGAGGTTTCTGAGAAAAATCAACTAACAGAATACCAACCTTTCGTTAACTTATATACTTTAAGTTTCAATTAATGTATCATCGTCACTCAATATGATCATTTGACACTTTTCGTCATATAGTAAAACCTTAAACCTGTTTCAATTTAAGGTAGGCGTTCAAAATAAGGTAGGCGTTGTTTCTCAAACCAAAATTCATCGCCCATTGCGTCCCCATCACGATCAGAATTTATTTCATAATTTGCATACAGGCTCAAATTAAATTATTATAACATAACAGTAAAAAACCGCAGTCCATTTTTAATAGTTTGTAAGGTTGGTAACGCTCCTAGTAGAAATTTTAGTTGCACAAAGCCTCAAAACGTCTTATTATAGTATTACCACTCCACATATATTATGTCATTTGATTATTAATAGTTCTTCACTCAATAGACCTATGAATCATCTGTCCCTCGTTTTAAAATAAAATCATAACATACGTTTTAATGTACACAAAGCAGTCGGTTTTCGAATCCTCGAGCAATTCTTATATGGAGGACGTTTTAGGCTATTTCTTATTTCCTTGTAACTTTATGGATACGCTGATAATTTTCCCTCATGCATGGGACCGAAACCTTTAATTTGAGACCCCTACCATCTTCCTGCGAGTTGCAAAATGCTCTCAATTTTACTAAAAAAATTTCGCTTACAGAATTATAGGCTATAAATAGATTGCTTCTCTTTTGGGGTGAATTATTTTATCATCTTCACTCAATGTTATCATTTGTGTCTCGTTTTAAAATTAAACCATAACACATGTTTTAATTTACACAAAACATACGTTTTTTGAATCCCCATGCTATTCTTATGGAGGACGTTTTACGTGATTCCTCATTTCCTGTTAACATTATGGACACGACGATAGTTTTCCCTCGTGTATGGGACCGAGACCTTTAATTTGAGACCCCTCCCATCTTTCTACGATTTGTATAACGCTCACAATTTTGCTCAAGAAATTCGGCTTACAGAATTATATATATAGATTGCTTCTCTTTTGGGGTGAATTATTTTATCATCTTCACTCAATGTTATCATCTGTTTCTCGTTTTAAAATCAAACTAAAACACATGTTTTAATTTAAACAAAACAGACGTTTTCCGAATCCCCATGCTATTCTTATGGAGGACGTTTTACGTGATTGCTCATTTCCCGTTAACATTATGGACACGCCGATAGTTTTCCCTCTTGTATGGGACCGAGACCTTTAATTTGAGACCCCTCCCATCTTTCTGGGATTTGTATAACGCTCACAATTTTGCTCAAGAAATTCGGCTTACAGAATTATATATATAGATTGCTTCTCTTTTGGGGTGAATTATTTTATCATCTTCACTCAATGTTATCATCTGTTTCTCGTTTTAAAATCAAACTAAAACACATGTTTTAATTTAAACAAAACAGACGTTTTCCGAATCCCCATGCTATTCTTATGGAGGACGTTTTACGTGATTGCTCATTTCCCGTTAACATTATGGACACGCCGATAGTTTTCCCTCGTGTATGGGACCGGGACCTTTAATTTCCTCCCATCTTTCTGGGATTTGTATAACACTCACAATTTTGCTCAAGAAATTCGGCTTACAGAATTATATATATATAGATTGCTTCTCTTTTGGGGTGAATTATTTTATCATCTTCACTCAATGTTATCATCTGTTTCTCGTTTTAAAATCAAACTATAACACATGTTTTAATTTAAACAAAACAGACGTTTTCCGAATCCCCATGCTATTCTTATGGAGGACGTTTTACGTGATTGCTCATTTCCCGTTAACATTATGGACACGCCGATAGTTTTCCCTCGTGTATGGGACCGAGACCTTTAATTTGAGACCCCTCCCATCTTTCTGGGATTTGTATAACGCTCACAATTTTGCTCTAGAAATTCGGCTTACAGAATTATATATATAAATTTTTATGGCTGTTATTATTAAAAAGAATTTTATCTTGGTTAATCATGAAAATTTTTTTAAACTGACAGTTTCATGCTCTACTTTTACAAAAATCAATTCCTTCAAATTCATAGTTGAATATTTATAAAATTCTATGATTTTATTACTTTGTAATTACTGATTTTATTATGAACTACCATACGGCAATGCAATCATGTGCCAAGTAGGTAACAGTTTTGACCATGGTATACCATAAATGACTATAAAGAGTATACCATAAATTACTATAAAGTATTAAGTAAAAAATTCCCTTTTTCTCGTGGTTATAAAATTTTAAGTTAAGAAGACATTACAAATATGTGATTAAAAAATAATAAGTTACATTTGATAAAACCAAACTTCTGCAAAGAACAGTCTTAGCATTCGGTTGACCATTTTTTATCAGTACCGAGTTGTACACTACACTATAGAAGCAAAATATTTGCTTTAAACATTGATAACATTCATTTAAGATAATCGAGGTTCCAAGTGAATATGTAATCTTTAGGTGTCGTTTGGTTTCATTATAGTTTACAACTTCCCTAAACATCATTATGTGGCTTGCTGTTTTATGTTTTGGTGTTGCTCTTCTGTATATTTTATTGATATTTATGTATGATATTTACCACTATCGACTCCGTCATGTTTATTTTTGAAGAATAACGGCGGAGGGTATAGAGCTGCTTGGTGCTGGACTGGAGATATGCCCACAGTTGGCCCGTCTAGACCTGAGCTTCAATGAGTTTGGCGACAAAGGCATGGAGATATTGGCTGTCAAACTTTGCTACAACACATCCATCACCGATCTCAACCTGAGTCACAACAACTTGACTCACGAAACTGGAATTTCCCTGGCAGAGTCAATGGAGGAAAACTACACGCTTCAACATCTTGACCTGTCCTGGAACCAAATGTCCGAGGATCAAGGTAATGTATTCACATGCACCATAATGGTTTCTCCTTTGTTGTGCTATTTTAAGTTAAAATTTTAAATCAATTGTTTTTATTCTTAACTAAAAAAAGTAGCACAGACTCTCCAGTGGTTTTTTTAAGAAACTTTCTTGTCACCAAGTGATTCTACCAGTAAGATTTATACCATCTGCCCTATTGGTGAAGGGGTTGTCTCAAAGTCAACTTTAAGTAGAACAGTACAGGGACCAGAGTTTTGGTAGTGTAAACATACAGTAGAGTCCCGTTAATCCGAAAATCCGCTCAGTCCAAACACATCCCACCTGAAAAATACTGATTTTTTATATTTAACTTTTAAAGAAGAAAAATCAAGAGAACAAAAACAATCATTTATCAATACACAAAAATTTGATTGGATTGCAAACTAATAATTATGTGTAGTTATATATGTTGATTGACTCTAATATAAAACAATTTGATTTACAGGTTTAAAGAAGTTCTTGTACGCTGCTGCAGAGCACAATGATAGTCTCATCTCAATAGACCTTTCATGGAACAACCTCTCAGGAGAAAAAACAGCGAACATAATAAAAACTTTTATCGGACAGCACAAAAGTCTACAAGAACTAAATTTATCGTATAACAGGTAACTCAAATTTTTGAATAACCCCTTAGCGTTCTCATTTAACCCTCGAGAGGTCGCTTAAAATTTAAAACGCCGTCTCTCGCTCAAGGAGGTTTCCTCCGGGTTTTAAACAAATGCACAAAAATGTACCCTAAATACTTTTATTGTTTGAAATAAAAACAGAAAATGATTATAAAATATATTTCAAGCTATATCCATGCAAAACAGAGCAAGAAAATCAAAGTTAACTTAACAAATGTAATTATTATAACTATTATGGATTATACAAAACATGTTTCACTTTTTTTACTCAAAATTTAATATGTTTTAATAACAGTTTTGTAAAATAGTATAAAAATAGTAAAAATAACGTTTTGGAGTACAAATTAAAAAGCTTTTGTAAATACTCAAATATCAGAATATATAAAAAATTACTATGAGGTTTCCCTGCATAAACCATAAATTAAATACTATAAAAATAATTCTACAATCAATTCAAATAATTATACATAGAAAAATAAAAAGTGACTTAAAATAAAAACAAATCTTAGATGGTAATTGTAGATTGTAATTGTAGCCTAAACAATTACAAATAACCAAATAATAAACGATCGCACACGGACTCTTCATCCGGGTTCTCAAAACACACAAGAACGCTCACGGAGGAATCGTCCAGCACCTCAGGATAGCGCTCACCAAACTGACCCTGGTCGCTGAAAGCGGGATAAAGGTAGGTCAAATGCTGGGTGTGGAGGGGGGCGACAGCTTCACAAAAGTACAGTGCTTTCAACCCCAAGATAAATATTTTTCACAACAAAAAATATTGACCCGGAGGATTCCTCCGCTTAGCGTCCTCTCGAGGGTTAACTAAGTTTTCATACATTTTACAGTAAAATCTTAATCAACCATCCCTATTTTACCCATCACTGCATGAATGGATATTTTGCTACAGTTAATGTGTTGTAAATGAAACCATGCCGAAAGAAAGTGTGAAATTGTGGTAGGAGGCAACATCAGTGACCATGACTAATTATGTATTACTAGGGACCGCCTGCTGGTCGAAATTCGACCAAATATCCAGTTGATCTTGATCCAAATAGTTTTAAAATACTTCCTAACTGAAACATCTGTTCTTCATGATATGCTAGAGTTTGTTATTACATTACAACAGCTGTCTAATAAATCAATTATCCTTCTCCCATAAGATTAACATTGAAACTTTGAAAGCCTGTGGGGCGTAGCCCTGGAGTCCGATGTGAATTAGAATGTGATTCTGCTCATCTACAGGACTATACCTTTCTAACGGTATGCTCGGATTTATCCTACTATGCACACGAGCTGAGAAAAAAGGAGGAAACGAAACATGCTTGCCTATTAATATATAGATTATTCTTCTGTACAAGGTTAACTTTCTTACAAAACTGCTCAAATTGTTCAGGTCAATAAAGAAATTTCTGTTCTTTGTTTAATCGCTTAACTGTTTTAGTCCCAGTCCCGAGAATGATGGTTAGAGGACTCTCTACAAATTTTGAATTACAGCCCAGTAATTCAAAATTTGTACAAAACCAAACAGTAAAACAGTAAAATTCATAGATTTACTTACAGGATATTTAGTAACTAATCCTGTACTGTACATAATGTTAAAATATATAATGTATTAAGGTCTTTTAATTGCTATCCACATTTTTTGTTATGTAGATTTGAAACTGCAGCAGAAGTAACAAAAATCGCCAAAGGAATCAACACAGCTCCAAGTCTCAAAGTGATAAATTTAAGTTATAACGGAATTACAGCTGATACCGCTAATGCTCTACTCTCTAACATTAACACCAAAACAAAACTCAAAACTCTTAAGATATCTAATGTTTGGATCAAACCTGAGAGTGAGAAGGTAATAATTATATAATGTGGAGTGCTGTTACTTGGTGAGATAAATTTTAATAGTTTTATGTTAACATACTTCATATTGGTTTGCTCAAGTGTCATTAATGCTTATTTTCATGTTGCCAGTCTGTGAAAAAAATGGATATTTTTGACAAAATATTTTACTACAATACAAAATTTACAAAAACATACAACATGGAAAAAAATAATAAAAACATGTAGAAAAAAATATTTTTATGGTCAATTTTTAGTGTCATCAAGCAACTGCGACGATTCACGATTTTTCATTCCAAATGACTTCTGCAAAACTACTCAATTTGTAGCATTGATTTAATACCCTATTTTAACAGACTTCTCCATTCATGCAACACATGAATTTGATACCGAAACTCAGACATTTTTGTATACATCCAGATTCGCCGCGATTGTTGTTACATTTTCAGCTGGTTTTAAAACGCTCCAATAGCACATCATCAAAAAATATTATTTATTTTAGGTTGGTAGCTAGCTATGATAGTCATACTATATATATATATATATATATATATATATATATATATATATATATATATATATATATATATATATATATATATATATTATAAAATGATAAATGTACAGTTTACAAGAGTTTATTTATTTTGGGAGAATTGTAGTTCATATATACTATATGCATCAAAAGATCCCACCACACTCTAAATCAGTTTCAAACAGTGCTATTCAATGAGAAGTCTTAATTATCTCGTCAAATGTTAATGAATAAAAGTTCACTGCTATAACAGTTAACAAATAACTAAAGTTACTGAATAAAACGTTATCAATTCACAGACGACTTTGAAAACAAGAAGAACGATTATCATTTAGACAGTTCTGTCTAATAACAGAATAACTAACCGTTCTCCTAGTAATCACTAGGAAGAGGAAAAAGTAAAATTTTATCCATTTCAATGCTTTGAATAACGACTTAGAATATTTATTATGATGTGTTTGTAATACTTTTAAAATTTATCTTAATTTACTGTAGTAAGAACAATGGTTGTAATTTCATTTACAATAAATATTTAAGTTACCATCAACATAAAATTGTTTATGTTCTTCTCAACTAAATTGATGAATTGTTCCTTAATAACATTTAGCGTTGGCAGTTATAAAAGAACAGTCAGCCAGAGAACTGTTATTGGATAACGATTTATTATTAACTACCTTTCTTTGAGAACGATGTTCTTAAGTGTTACAAAATATTAGTTACTAAAAAGTAACTGTAACAGTTATAACAGTTCATGAAAAATAACCTTTTAGCTTATCACTACTATACAGTGTGGTTGCATGGTTGAAAAGTCTCGGAACGTTGGAATATATTTTTTATCATTGTAGATAAAGTAATGAGACTTGGTGTATCAGTAATACATAAATGTCTACTCTTTTAAGCTATTATCACTTATTTATCCCTAAGGGGGGGGGGGGGAGGCCAACGAGGAGTCAGACAAAATTGTTAAATAGCAGCATAGGTCAAGTTTGGTATCAAATTAAAGGTCTCATCAGAGTGCAATGCCGCAAACTACACTTCAAATGGATGACCGAGACAGAAATCGCAAGCAAACAAAGTTTCCATTAAAATGGTATTATTAACTACCTTTCTTTGAGAACGATGTTCTTAAGTGTTACAAAATATTAGTTACTAAAAAGTAACTGTAACAGTTACAACAGTTCATGAAAAATAACCTTTTAGCTTATCACTACTATACAGTGTGGTTGCATGGTTGAAAAGTCTCGGAACGTTGGAATATATATTTTATTATTATAGATAAAGTAATGAGACTTGGTGTATCAGTAATACATAAATGTCTACTCTTTTAAGCTATTATCACTTATTTATCCCTAAGGGGGGGGGGGGGGGGGCAACGAGGAGTCAGACAAAATTGTTAAATAGCAGCATAGGTCAAGTTTGGTATCAAATTAAAGGTCTCATCAGAGTGCAATGCCGCAAACTACACTTCAAATGGATGACCGAGACAGAAATCGCAAGCAAACAAAGTTTCCATTAAAATCATATGGGTAAAACTTTAAAATGCAATAACTTTCTTAATGCTCAACTTCTTAACGTCGGGTTTTTTTCCTATTACTACAAATGCTAAGACATTTAAAATTATGTATGATGTGACAGATGCCAAAGTAGTTTCAATTTACACACCCTTAAGGGATGTCCCTCTTGGAAGTCTTACAGAAATCTGGTTAGGCCTTTGTCAAATCATACATCATCTTAAACGTCTTTGCATTTGGAGTAATAAGAAACAAACCCGATGTCAAAAGTTTGAGTACTGTATCAAGAAAGTTATTTTTTAGTTTTACCCATATGCTGTTAATCGATACTTTATATACCTGCCATTTCCATCTGGGTCATCCATTTGAAGTGTAGTTTGCGGCATTGTACTCTGCTAAGAGAGCCTTTTAATTTGATACCCAACTCGACCTATGCTGCTAATTGAGAATTTTGTCTCCTTGTTGGCTCATCCCTTAAGGGACGAAAAAGTGATAATAGCTTAAGAGTTGAAATTTATGGCTATTATTGATATACCAAGGCTCATTACTTTATCTATAATGGTAAAATATTTACTTCACCGTCCCGGTACTTTTCAACCACATACAGTATCAATCATTGCTCATTGTAGGATCATAAATGATGACTTATTTTTTCAGAAATACTATCATTATTTTTCAGGTATACAAGGTGTTTCAGACTATCTGTACACCCCTTTTAAAATTTAAATAACTAATTTTCATAAAACAAATTGTGCCGTTATAGATATCCGGTAACGCTCTATCGATTGACACTAATTTTAATATACAGGGTATACCAGAAATAACCTATTGAGATTTTTAAATAAAACTCCCCACATTTATAACTTTTTTGGATTCTGCACGTAATTTTAAGACAACTTTAGAATTAAATTTGTACCCATAATCCTAACGGTTTAGGAGATAATGGTGGTTGAAATTTTGTTTTTCTCATAAGAATAACATTAGAAAAAGTTCCCATCCAACTCTGGACATTTTGTGTTAAACAGAATTGTCTAAGCATGAAAATGCCTAAGGCTCTAATTTTAAATATTTTTACATCATAAAGTATTAGTTTTGTTATAAATTATTTTATTTTTTCATAAAATTTACAATATGGCGGAGATTAATGAAACTGTATGGAAAAGTAAAACTAATTACAGTTCTGTGTAACGTAAAACTTAAGCCAGTACAGTACGAGGTGAATGGTACTGATAAAAGTCACAGGCGCAAACGCGGATTAGAACCCACGACATCGCTGCCATGGTTCCGAAGTCTGGCGCGCTAACCACTACGCCACTAACTCACCCTCAAGTTGGCTTGAAATTGCATGCAAAATTGAAAAATGTCATAAAAAGTGGGGGTTTGTATATAAATTAGTGATTTCTTTCCAGGATAGGTTACTTTCTGGTACACCATGTACATTAAAATTAGTGTCAATCTATAGAGCGTAACCAGTTTACCTATAATGGCAAATTTTGTTTTTGTGAAAAATTAATTATTTAAATCTTAAAAGGAGTGTATGGGTGGTCTGGGACAACCGATATAAGGATAATAACCTACCCTATTAGGTATAAAGATTGATATAGAAGCCAGTATTGACAACCAGCAAATAGCATCAATATCTCTTCCAACTTTATGAAGACTAAAACACACTGTTTCTTAGAGATAGTGATGGGATTGACCCAGGTGAAAAAACCGATTCACCTTTTTCTTGCTCACCAACCGATTCACCCAGTTCTTTTTCTCCCTGTCGGTTGGGCGAATCATCTGAACAGCGTGAAAACTGTAACCTCTACTATATAGAATAAAATCCCTTTCTTAAATCATAATAGTAATGTTATGTTTAAATTAAAATACCTAGACAAAAATGGCGACCAATAAAACTGCTTAATTCTTTCACACAGTTATTTAGCTTTAGATGAGGAAACCGATTGACGTAGGTTTTTAACCTGAACCGATAGTAGGTGATTCTGATTAACTAGCGTACTTTAAAAAAATATACCATAGAAACATATTTATTGCGGTAAAAACTTATTTTGGTTTTGAAATGTTAAACAGTTTATGAATTTTAGTTACTCATGGTAAAAATTGGGATTTGTTTGTGTAAATTACAAACCACTGTGCGAACACAGGTAAAAGTCAAACGAACGAACCAGGCTCTTTCACCTAGTACTATAGTTCACAATCACATTAATCTTTCAGGCTAAAACAACTACGGTAGTGATTCTCTTCCAGCGCACGCACCGAGATCTTTAGCCCGGTTCTCGTTCAGGTGAATCATCTTCACCTTTGGGCCAGTATCGCATTGTTGCGCAGTCGGCAATGTTAGCCTTACGGCTTTTAATGCAAAATGTGGTGCTTTATCCCCCACAGGCTTCATTCGCTTCGGCTACATTCGCTTTTAGCCGTACAGGCTAAAAGAACTGGGTGAATCCTAAAACCACTGAGTGAAAAACCGGCTGCTGAAAGTAGTAGGTTTTCCCATCACTACTTAGAGACATTATTGAAAAAAAGAGGAAGACAAATTCTAGTGCTCTGAGCTAGTTGGATTTATGTAAATTAAAGACTAGAACTAGTTTACATGTTTGAAATGAAAATCTGGCTCTAGGATTTCAAGTTTTGTCAACTGTAATTATCAATTTGTAAGCATTTTTCTTACAACTAAACTCCGTTCAAAATAAATGTGCTGTTGAAACACAGGTTTAAATTCCACCATTTATCCTTGTTCCTCCCACTGCCTAGAATCCAACCAATCAGTATCATACAGTTTATTACAGCTGTTCAATTTCTCATGTCACTTTATGACAATGTTTTACTTTTTTTGTCAAAAAATTTCTTATTTTGATGTTTGAGATGTAAAAAGAAGCGCTTGCAGTGGCAACTAGAAGTAACACGGCCAACAGCGCTATTTTCCCCTCTGAATTTCCAGGGCGAAATTAAAATTTAACATATTATGATTCCTAAGAAAATACGGAAATTCAGGAAGTTATTGAGGGAATTTTCCTTGTGGTTAGATATAAAGTTTGGTGGGATATGTATAAATATTCTTTTGACCGCACATTAATTTTGAATAAATAATTTAGTTTAACCTAGTAAAGTATGAGTATTCTCTATGTTTGACTATTCCATAAAAACTTAATACAGGAGAAGTAAACTAATGGCATGAAATGTAATATAATGAGGTAAAACACTTTCTAGTTAAGGAGGGAGTTGGAGGCCCAAACAGGGATGAAAACTATCGTAGAAGGAGTTTCGGGAGGTTTTGGTGTGAAGGGGCCAGACATGCAAATACTGCTTCTGAAAAGGGCTCACCACCTCGGATACCTGCCCAAGAAGGCCAAGAACAAAAAAGACTTCGGGTGCGAGTAGTAACCATGTTATAAATATAGGTTTATTAAAAAAAGTATATTACTTCAAAGATAATTGTGATCAGGGCTACTGTAACATTAATTGTATTTATTTTAATTTTGAAAATAGAGAGTTTTTGCAACATACGGTAAACGCTAAACGCTATTTTTATATTTGTAAATAATTCTCAGTTCACGGTGGTGGAACCAGATAAATAATGTATAAAATTTACCACTGATCACTTTTCAATAAGTTTTTCTTAACTTCAAGCAATATAAATAGGCAAATCAATCACAAATGGAATAGTGTTTACCATATTCATTTACCGTTTGTGGAAAAATTCTCCAATAACTAAATTAATACCCTTTTTAGTTTTTATAAACATTTTTTTCTTAGTTCTATAAAAAATGATTATAATACCCCCGTCGCAGCAGACCTGCGTACTCAGCAAATTTCCAAATTAGTAGTCTAATATTAATTTTGACCAGCTAAACTTGTAAACAAAATTTCATCACGTGCTCATAAATAGGAAAATAAATATCTATTCTCCTTAAGATAAATGTAGGGAAATAGTATGCAGGTATGCTGCCATGGGGGACACTAAAATTAGGTTTTTAGCATAGAAAAAATTTATTTCGACCATATAAAGCCAAATAGAAAGTTTCATCAATATCTGTCCATAAATAAAAGAGGTTGCCTATTCTCCATATGATTAACATGGGAAAAGAGTATGCAGGTTTGCTGCCATGATAAGTACAAAAACCAAGATTTTTTACCTTAAATGGATGAATCTCGACCAAATGAAGCTAAATACCAAGTTTCATCCAAAAATATTGGTTAATAAGTGAAATATTTACACATCCTTACTCTCCATAAGATTAACATTGGAACCCCAAAAGACAATGTACTGTCTTTAGACTTTGTGATATCTCGGTAACCAATGGAGATAGAGCAAAGCTTCAAAATACTAAATTGTGTGTTTTTTTGAGCTAAATCCAATGGTCAAAATAAAAATTTAAAATTTTTAAAATTTACATATGAAAAATGCAAAAAACCCATTTTTGGGGTACAAAAATCCCCAGAACTACCCCTTCCGGTAGGTCGATATGTCTGGTTTTCAAACTCATCCGAATAAACGTAGGATTACACATCTCTACCAAATTTGGTGTCGATTGGACCATTTTTACGAGAGTTATCGTGTCTAGGGACACACACACACACACACACACATATATATATATATATATATATATATATATATATACATATGTATATATATAAACTTTAATGACTATTATTTTTTGTCTCTGGGCACCTCAAAACGAAAAAGTAACATGGTCCCGGGCTTAGGTCTTACCATGAGACCTACGGTAATAGCTTATTCCCTATGGGAAATTCGCTAAAAACTAAAAGGGGTACTTAGTTATTTTCAAAATGAAAATAAATATAATATATATATATATATATATATATATATATATATATATATATATACAGTATATATATAATGCTCATACAGTAGAGTACCACGAACCTGGAAATCGGGATGACTTGGGAAGACGGCAAGAGCAGTAAAGTATACTGGGTTTCGGTCCCTAAGCACCATGGCATTAGCTGGGGTACGATGTGATATTTTGGTTTTTCTTCCAGTTTGTTTTAGTAGACAAGGATTATGTTTTTAGTATTATGTACATCATGCAAAAAAATTATGTAAATAAATGTCTTTTACAGGAACAATGTGAACTATTCTTACTTTATCTTATGTTCACTTATTTCTCAATAAGAAAGAATATTAACAGACCCAGACATCATTCAGTCCACATTAGTGTGAGTTTGTGGGACTCTACTGTACTAAAGGCCCGATTTTAACAAGATTTGATTTGTGTAATTATTGTTTATTTTACAAAAAATGTTATTTGAAGAAATTTGAAAATAGCATTCAACCAAGGGGGGCCATTCAGATTAACTATGACAATTTTATAAGAGGATAAGATATTATTTTATTTTTTAAGGATTGATGTGAATGGCTTTTCTAGATGATAACATTCCTAGATTAACTTTACAAAAATGAAATTAACTGATGAAAATGTTTAAAAGTATACAAAGCTCTTAAGAGAGCCATAAAAGTGTGTGATTTGATTGTCTCTGCCATAGGGTAACTTGCTTAAAGATTCTCGTGCGATGATCGCTTGATGGTCCTCGCTCAGAGCCTAAAATCATTACACACTGAGTGATTTTTGCTAGGCTATTTTAGTGACAAAACGCTTCACGTTTCTAGATGTATGTATTTTTTATCGCATAAGTTTCTCCCGCAATAAAAATAAGTATATATTGACTTATAGTACAGTAAAATGGAGGATTAAGCAATAAAAAAATGTTTGGATGAATTAATAACAACCAAAGGTTTTTTAAATACAGAATACAAAACCATGATAATTTGGTAGAAATGTTTTAGTTAGTTTAACTAAATAACTTTTGTTTAGGAAAAGTATCAATTCTATATTTGTAATAGGAATACAGACTGAATTTACTTCAATAACTTGATTAACAACTGTTTACGCCATTTAAAAACAAAAATCAAGTAAACAATTTTTTTTTGTTGATTGCTCAATTTTATTTTTTGTGTGTATGAATGCTTTTACTTCTCAAATATATCATCACTAATTATTTCACCAAAAGTTTGTACTCAATGTAACAAAAAAAGTACTCAAAAGTTTGCACAGGTTGTAGAAGTAAGTAGTGTCACCTACAGTGTCAAAATCAGCTAGGCAAGATGACAGACTATAGACACATTCTGACTAGAGTATAGCATTGCATTTTTGTTAGTAAATTTCCTGGTAAAAAAACTGACCACAGAAGAAAGAAGACTGCTTTTCTAAAAAGTAACGTTCCAGTTTTTTTTTAATTTTTATTATATTTCCAGTAATATATGGTCTTAATACCGTAATATAGTTAATGGTTTAATTTATAGGTGGTTCCTCTTGAGACTACAAAAAACCGGCAATCTAGTGCCTGTAAAAAAGGCAAAATTTGAGAAACTGGTAACGGAAGATAAAATAAAATTTGATGAAGGAATGGTTGAAGAGCTAGCAAAAAGATTTAAAGATGATAATAAAAAGATAGATTTAAACCTCATGCTTGAAAAGTATTTATCATTATATCCAGAAACTTCTCTTCCCATTCCAAAAGAGAAAAAGAAAAAGAAAACATCCAAGGAGAGGAAAAAGAGTAGTCGAACTGAGAGTCCATCAGAAATTCCAGAAAAAGAAAACGATGCCGAGAAAGAGGAAAGAAAATCAACAGATAATATTACAGAAGAAACAAAAGAAAAAAGTGTGCAAAGTATACATTCCGAGGCAAAAATAACTACTAAAAATGTCTTTGAAGAAGAAGTGAAAGAAGCCGAAGTGACTGCTGAAGTTGATGAAAATCTAGTCGAACCAGAAATGGAGGAGCCAGAAAAAGATATAAAACAATTGGAAGATGCCATTATTACAGAAGATGTAGTACCCAAAGAAGGTGTAGAGCCCGAAATGCTGGAACAAAAACCTCAGAAAAAAGTAGAAAAAGAAACTGAAGAAAACAAAACTGAACCAAATGTGCATGATATGAAAAAAGAAGAACAAGAGGAAGAGCAAAAAGAAAAAGAAAAATCAGAGGTCAGACAAGATAGTAAAGATTCAGAAGGATCTGAGAATAAATTGAAAAAATGGAGATTGGTTCATGGTTCACTAGGTTAACACACCTCACTTGCCATTATTACCCTGCATTTATAACAAAAACTATATTCAAATAAACAGTTAATTGCCTTTCTATTCTTAAACTTGAATAAGCCGTATCTTAAATTATCATTAATAGTCTAGTGGGAATTTGCAGTTTATTAATTTTCAATTTTACAGTTTTGACGAATACTTTCTTTATGGTCATTTAACCATGTAAATAAAATACCTAATACATTTTAACTCTTCCCAGGTTACATTAAATCACAAGGTGAGACGCAATTATTCCAAGCAAAAGTTCAAAACATAATGTGGTAATGTCTTGTTATTAATTTGTTCAAAATAATTCATACATTATAAATAACTGTTTTCAGTGCTGAAATAATTTTTTTTGCACATGTTATAAAGAAAATAAAATTTGAGAAGACGGATATATCCGTCTTTGGCCCGCAAGAAAACTTACGTAAACGTATATATCCGTCCGCCGCCCAGAACGACAATCGAGAAGTATGAAAACTTCTGATAATTTGGAGTATTTTTGCGGTCGGAGGCCGGATATATCCGTTTATGTCATTTTGTTGTTTTATTAACTACCTATCATAATATAACATTAAAAACAGTTCCTCTTAAAAACAGTAAAATAAACAAAATCTAAAAATGCAAGAATTACAATACATTGTGTGTCTGGTTCATCGCTTTCTTCGCCAGAATCATATTTCATATTATAGTTATTTTGACTGCCAAATATGAAATCCCCTTCAGATGCACTTCTTATTTAGCATTTTATAACATCTTTAGCAAAATTTGAGTCAATAGGAATAATCATTTTAAAATAAAACTCATAGTACGTCATTACAAAAACATAAACAAACACTCACTGTAAGGTCCCAGCGCAAACTTATAGTTTCACGCTACACATTTGATGTTTTGGCATGAAACAGGTAAAAAAGTCACGGGACATAATCTTGCCAACTGTAAAAACTAAATTACCCGTCAAAAAGTCAATATAATGTTTATAATCGTAATATATATAACATATGTTTTTCGTACTTTTGGACGTCTTTATCCTGGAAAAGAAAATTTCTAAAACAGATATATACGCTTTCAGCCCGGAATAGAAATGAAATTTAACAGATATATCCATCAATCGACCGGAAAGGGTTAATATAATGACCCTCATCAGAATAATCAAAGTAGTCATTGAAACTATAGGATTTAAATTAAGCCATGCTGTAAAACTCCAAAAAGACAATAATATGTTAATATCATTTTTTGGGCTTTCATAAATATGATGCGAAGTGAAAAAATTCATTATTATTTTAAAGAGTCAGTTAACTATCAGTGAAGGAATATGAAACTTGGCTACTTGCGCACTAGGGCAGCATGGCATGGACGGGCGAGCAGTATCGCAATTTAAAAAAATCATTAACATTGAACCTTATGAGCGTGAACACACTGCGACGGTACAGTATGCCACGGACCTTCCACTGTCTTGCAATAAGTCGGCGAGATCAAACTTCAGGACATTTCCAAGCTGCTGTGCTGGCCGCACTGACAGTGCGCAAATCCTCCGGGCCAGCGGTACAGGATGTTTTTGTGGTTCTATCCAGCTCGCAATGGAAAATATAGTTGTTATAACGACTTAACAAAGATGTGTGTATTAAAGTCGATATATCTAATGGGTAAATACAATAAGTAGAACGTTATGAGACATCAACAGTACTTTAATACAAACAATAATTCTCGACAGCCCCACTAACCCGAACTAATTTGACCCGGACCTTGTTCACTTTGACGAATTTTCGGATTAAGCGGATAGTATGTATATCATAATTGACAGATTATATAATGCGTCAATTTTATAATCTATTATATAAGTTACTAATATTAAACGTAACTAATTGTATAATTTATTCAGAGGATATTTTGTTAAGTTTGTTATTTAATAGTTTTTGAAAGGTTGAACAGCGTAAATTTTGGCAATGAAACATTCACAATATTTGAAAATAATCATGGTGACATCTGCTGATGCCAACTCTTGGATCTCCACTATTGCTCTGGAAACCAGTGCAAGGAAGGCCGGAAGTCCATTATCTGTCGACCACTGACTCCAAGGCAGCAGCCTTAGCTCAGTGGTATAGCTCTTGGTTGTTACCCAATGAGCCCGGATTCAAATCCCAGCTCGGGGACAAAAAGATTGATTGGCCATTCTATCCTGTTCATGGTTAGAAAGTCTACACTAAGCCGTTGGTCCACCTGCATAGAAAACAAAAAAGTGCAGGCCTTTCAGGAGAGGAGAACTCTGAGTTGATTGATGACCTCCCTCCACTACAAGCCCATATGGTTATTATTATTACTGAATCCAAGCTAATGTTGTAAACATTTAGAGCGAACACTTTTGAAGTCCCAGTCCTCCCCCTCAGAAAATCTAGTATGTATTGAATACTCTAACAACTAGAGATGTAGCATGTTTGGATAATGTTATAACTTGTAAATCATCTGACCGTAAAATAGAGGTTGCATATTATGCTTTTTCTGACCACACTGCACCAGGTAACATGTCTTTCTAAATAAAATTATTATCAACCCAGAAAAGTTGTAAAGAGATTAATTTTAGAAGGAACCTATTGCCTAAGAGCAGGGCCGGTACTAGCACTTTTCCCGCCCAAGGCAGAGGTTACATTTCCCGCCTCCCTCCTACACTAGTCATACCCTCGTTAAAAATCTACAATAATTTACATTTGACGTCAAATCGGGATGGTATGTCGCTTTGCGTGAGATAATATTATTTACTCTATCGGCCTATTCTACTTTTCATGTTCGGAGTTGCTTTTGTGAGTCAATACTGAAATTTATAAGACTAAGCGACAAGAAAGGGACTTGACAAACTGGAGTGGCACAGCGCATTTGCCGCTGCAAGTAGCATGCAGTGCCGCAAGGGGACCAACCCACAAGATAGCCACAAACGCACTTTTTGAGTTTTTTTAGGGGGGGGGGGAACCAAATACCTTATACTTTCATGAAGACTGGACACTTACTATAAATCTTTTCGCCGAACAAACAACTCAAATAAGATAAAAACATTAAAAACAGTCGCAAGTTTGACACGATGATCGGATGTTATCACTGTCGCATCGGCTAGTAGGTTGGTGCTCAGGTGTGAGATCTTGTGGGAAAATTCCTCAATTGTGGGAACAAAATGTTTTGTAAGGGCAGCCAAAGTCTAATAGCATTGACTATATATAATAACATAAATAGAGACTTCTCATCCAATGCATTTTGTTTGATACAGAAATACAGAAATTTGGAAGGTTGTGTACGCCGTACCAGAGGCATTACAATCGATGTTGTAATTATTTAGCTGGATCCATCACAACATAAACATAACATCAGTTACAAAATGTTTCATCCTTGTTAAGGAGAGTGGTAATACTGATTTACCCGTCACATAGGGCTGTGGAAGATAGCGCCACCGAAAATTGGATTCAAACACGCCTATGCTATGTCTAGTTTATATAATCAATGCTAATAGTAGGCTAAAAGGTATTTGGGAGATAGAAGACAGTCATGACACTCAGTTACTTCACGTGTTCTCAAAAATCACCAGACATACCAGTAATGATTATACCGGTCGCTTGGAGCGCTAGTGATGGTTCACTATCTCACGTTGTGATTGGCAACCGAGTTACTCTGTAACCAATCATCACACAACGTACTAGTAAATAGTCACTAGCGCTTCAAGCCACCGGTATAATTGTTACTGATATGTCGGGTGGCCCAATGTGGGAGACACCCTAATACATGTAGTTTCAGAAGTGTAGTGACTGTGTGGAACGGCACTGTTGTACATGGCCCTCACAGCTGATAAGCGCAAGGACTCGCTTGACTCAGACTCATAGCGCGACAACTTCGGTGCCAGGGACGGCAGCGATACATTCAGATCTAACATAAATTAACTTAAATGAATAACTATCAACAAATTATTTGTTTATTAAAAATAAACCTGTGTGTTTCGTTAATTAAAAAAAATATATATTTATTTTGCCTTAGTTATTTTTTGTTATTTTATCAATTTTTGCTGCCCCCCGGGAAAGCGCCGCCATAGGCGGTCATCTAGGGTTCGCTTAATGGGTGCGCCAGCCCTGCCTAAGAGATTTGAAGACTTAAAGATAAGATACACTGTCTAGTGTAGATTGGATCCAACTACTAGAAGAGGAAGTGGATACGCAACTGGCCTTTGAAATAATCTTTGTAGCATTTTATAGAATACTAATATACGTGTTGCTCTAGATCAAGCAATTTATTTTAATACAATACAAATGTTACTTATAGCTCTAAATCAATGACATCCGACCAATCCAATATTGTAAATATCTGTAATCACCAAAACTACACATATTAACAGATGATTATCAACAGATGATTCTATCCCAATGTTATTTTAATGGGAAATTTTGAGATTTCAGTGGTTTATAGCGCCATTATTTTCAGTCCGATTCTCATCATCTTTGGAAACAACTTGGAACCAAGCCTTATCTAACGACACCAAAAATTTGAAAATCGGTTGAAAATTGTAGGAGGAGTTCTCTACACAAAGAAACCCTTAGCGTATTAAATAAATACTGTATAGATTTGATGAAGTATGCCCAAGCAAGCCACAGAATAAAACTGTTAAAGCTTGTAGGAATAATCTGAAGTGGTATACACCTGAGCTTCATGCGCTGAAGAACAACATGTTAGCGATCAGAACACTTTATAATGCCAAGCCCAGTGAGTTTATGTGTTGTCAGCCTACAGAGTATACAAAAATGCTGTAAACAAAGCCAAACTTGATTTGAATGCAAAATATATTGAATTGTCAAATAACAAGTCTAAAGCAGCGTGGACACTAGTGAACCATGTGAAGATGGGAGAAGCTAGGCCTGTATCAGAAGTCAAAATTACCGCAGAGGAGTTTAACAACTAATAACATTCTTCAGTACGTGAGGCACAAGAAAACATCGACCCACCAAACATTGAAGCGGCCACCTTCGTTGAAAACTCATCTTCACCAGATGAAGATTTTGAATGGGAGACTAGTGTCTTGTGCGGATGTGCTAAGTGTTGTGAAAAATATGAAAGGTTCGAGAAGTAAAGATATATTTGATCTCTCAAATCGTATTCTCAAATTTAAAATTCAGTCTATCTTGCATCCCGTTACCTTCCGCATCTACTTGTGTTTGAGTCAAGGAGTTTTTCCCTCAAAGATAAACATCTCAAGAGTGGTTCCTGTGTTTAAAAAGAGTGGTGACAAATCTTCCTCAAAATATTATAGGCCTATTTAAATTATTCAAATCATTGATAAGTTATTTAAACACATTGAAAATCGCTAAAAGAGGAACTAAAACCATTTTATATTTTTCTGGCTGATCACTAAAAGCCTGCAAGAACTTCAATGGAAGTTAAGGGGATTTTTATAAGTTTCAATTAAAAAAAAAGTAATACATTTTATTTATAAAAAGCTGTACAAAATAAATCAGATAAATAAGTTAGCATTATTAACAAATTTATAATGTGTGTTATTTACAAATAGTGAATAAAAAATAAAAAAATAAACTTTAGATGCAAAATTAGTCAAGGGTGAAAATCCTTGCAGCAATGTCGGATACCAGCCAGTCTATGCCTTCGAGAAGGTTGTCCCCAGTAACAGCACTGCACGGGAGAATCCTCCAGTGATGGCTTTTGATAGAGTCTAGCTCCGTTACCTGGAACAAAAGCAATGTCAGAGACAAGCCAGGCGATAACGTAGAGAAGGTTGTCGCCAGTAACAGCACTGCACGGGAGAATCCTCCAGTGATGGCTTTTGATAGAGTCTAGCTCCGTTACCTGGAACAAAAGCAATGTCAGAGACAAGCCAGGCGATAACGTAGAGAAGGTTGTCTCCAGTAACAGCACTGCACGGGAGAATCCTCCAGTGATGGCTCTTGATAGAGTCTAGCTCCGTTACCTGGAACAAAAGCAATGTCAGAGACAAGCCAGGTGATAACGTAGAGAAGGTTGTCTCCAGTAACAGCACTGCACGGGAGAATCCTCCAGTGATGGCTCTTGATAGAGTCTAGCTCCGTTAACTGGAACAAAAGCAATGTCACAGACAAGCCAGGCGATAACGTAGAGAAGGTTGTCTCCAGTAACAGCACTGCACGGGAGAATCCTCCAGTGATAGCTCTTGATAGAGTCTAGCTCAGTTACCTGGAACAAAAGCAATGTCAGAGACAAGCCAGGCGATAAAGTAGAGAAGGTTGTCTCCAGTAACAGCACTGCACGGGAGAATCCTCCAGTGATGGCTCTTGATAGAGTCTAGCTCCGTTAACTGGAACAAAAGCAATGTCACAGACAAGCCAGGCGATAACGTAGAGAAGGTTGTCTCCAGTAACAGCACTGCACGGGAGAATCCTCCAGTGATGGCTTTTCATAGAGTCTAGCTCCGTTACCTGGAACAAAAGCAATGTCACAGACAAGCCAGGCGATAACGTAGAGAAGGTTGTCTCCAGTAACAGCACTGCACGGGAGAATCCTCCAGTGATGGCTTTTGATAGAGTCTAGCTCCGTTACCTGGAACAAAAGCAATGTCAGAGACAAGCCAGGCGATAATGTAGAGAAGGTTGTCTCCAGTAACAGCACTGCACGGGAGAATCCTCCAGTGATGGCTCTTGATAGAGTCTAGCTCCGTTACCTGGAACAAAAGCAATGTCACAGACAAGCCAGGCGATAAGGTTGTCCCCAGTAACAGCACTGCATGGGAGAATCCTCCAGTGATGGCTCTTGATAGAGTCTAGCTCCGTTACCTGGAACAAAATCAATGTTAGAGACAAGCCAGACGATGATGTAGAGAAGGTTGTCCCTAGTAACAGCACTGCACGGGAGAATCCTCCAGTGATGGCTCTTGATAGAGTCTAGCTCCGTTACCTGGAACAAAAGCAATGTCACAGACAAGCCAGGCGATAACTTAGAGAAGGTTGTCTCCAGTAACAGCACTGCACGGGAGAATCCTCCAGTGATGGCTCTTGATAGAGTCTAGCTCCGTTACCTGGAACAAAAGCAATGTCAGAGACAAGCCAGGTGATAACGTAGAGAAGGTTGTCTCCAGTAACAGCACTGCACGGGAGAATCCTCCAGTGATGGCTCTTGATAGAGTCTAGCTCCGTTACCTGGAACAAAAACAATGTCAGAGACAAGCTAGGCGATAAAGTAGAGAAGGTTGTCTCCAGTAACAGCACTGCACGGGAGAATCCTCCAGTGATGGCTCTTGATAGAGTCTAGCTCCGTTACCTGGAACAAAAGCAATGTCACAGACAAGCCAGGCGATAACGTAGAGAAGGTTGTCTCCAGTAACAGCACTGCACGGGAGAATCCTCCAGTGATGGCTCTTGATAGAGTCTAGCTCCATTACCTGGAACAAAAGCAATGTCAGAGACAAGCCAGGTGATAACGTAGAGAAGGTTGTCTCCAGTAACAGCACTGCACAGGAGAATCCTCCAGTGATGGCTCTTGATAGAGTCTAGCTCCGTTACCTGGAACAAAAGCAATGACAGAGACAAGCTAGGCGATAAAGTAGAGAAGGTTGTCTCCAGTAACAGCACTGCACGGGAGAATCCTCCAGTGATGGCTCTTGATAGAGTCTAGCTCCGTTACCTGGAACAAAAGCAATGTCACATACAAGCCAGGCGATAACGTAGAGAAGGTTGTCTCCAGTAACAGCACTGCACGGGAGAATCCTCCAGTGATGGCTTTTGATAGAGTCTAGCTCTGTTACCTGGAACAAAAGCAATGTCACAGACAAGCCATGCGATAACGTAGAGAAGGTTGTCCCCAGTAACAGCACTGCACGGGAGAATCCTCCAGTGATGGCTCTTGATAGAGTCTAGCTCCGTTACCTGGAACAAAATCAATGTTAGAGACAAGCCAGACGATGATGTAGAGAAGGTTGTCCCTAGTAACAGCACTGCACGGGTGAATCCTCCAGTGATGGCTCTTGATAGAGTCTAGCTCCGTTACCTGGAACAAAAGCAATGTCAGAGACAAGCCAGGCGATAACGTAGAGAAGGTTGTCGCCAGTAACAGCACTGCACGGGAGAATCCTCCAGTGATGGCTTTTGATAGAGTCTAGCTCTGTTACCTGGAACAAAAGCAATGTCACAGACAAGCCAGGCGATAACGTAGAGAAGGTTGTCCCCAGTAACAGCACTGCATGGGAGAATCCTCCAGTGATGGCTCTTGATAGAGTCTAGCTCCGTTACCTGGAACAAAATCAATGTTAGAGACAAGCCAGACGATAACGTAGAGAAGGTTGTCCCCAGTAACAGCACTGCACGGGAGAATACTCCAGTGATGGCTCTTGATAGAGTCTAGCTCCGTTACCTGGAACAAAAGCAATGTCAGAGACAAGCCAGGTGATAACGTAGAGAAGGTTGTCCCCAGTAACAGCACTGCACAGGAGAATCCTCCAGTGATGGCTCTTGATAGAGTCTAGCTCCGTTACCTGGAACAAAAGCAATGTCAGAGACAAGCCAGGCGATAACGTAGAGAAGGTTGTCTCCAGTAACAGCACTGCACGGGAGAATCCTCCAGTCATGGCTCTTGATTGAGTCTAGCTCCGTTACCTGGAACAAAAGCAATGCTAGAGACAAGCCAGGGGATAACGTAGAGAAGGTTGTCTCCACTAACAGCACTGCACGGGAGAATCCTCCAGTGATGGCTCTTGATTGAGTCTAGCTCCGTTACCTGGAACAAAAGCAATGTCAGAGACAAGCCAGAAGATGACATAGAGAAGGTAACAGCATTGTATTTTATTCGCAGCAACAGCGCAGTATGGGGGAATCCTTCAGTGATAGAGAAGGTTGGCCCTGGCATTTTGAATATATCTGTTCTAAGAATAAAATACGAAGAAATAAATTTCAAAGCAAGCATTGGACATATATACACACTACACTATGACTAGCTTCAAGATGACCTTGATACCGTAGTTAGTTGGTGCATTGCAAATTAAATAACCTGGAATGTAGAGAAATGTAACTCGAATACATTCCATCACAGCACTAAACCTTTGTTGTGTGATTACTCGATCAACAACAAGAACATCAAGCAATCCTATGAGGTAAAAAATTTGGGTGTATTATTCATGCATGAATTATTCACTTGCACCAGGACGGTTCACATTATGGGGCTCATTCTTCGCATGGCCTGTCTGTTCACTGGGATTGAATCACTCCTTTATTGTTCCCTTGAGAGACCACTCCTAGAATACAGCAGTGTTGAGTGGACTCTTCACCAACTCTACCTCAAGATTGAATTAGAGAAAGTGCAGTAATTATAGCCCGTTCGAAATAAATGTGCAGTCGAAAGACAGAATTTTATTTCCCACCACAAGGAAAATTCCCTTAATACCTTCCTGAATTCCCCGATTTTCTTCACAATCGGATGTTATTTTAATTTGGCCTTTAAAATTCAGAGAAAAAAAAGCGCTGTTGATCGTGTTACTTCCCCTTCGAGCCATTGGAAGTGGGTCTTGTTACATCTCAAACGTCAAAATTGAAATATTTGTTTACGAAAAAGCAAAACATTGGCATAAAGTGAAATGAGATATTCAATAGCAGTAGTAATTCTCAGTAGGCTAATTGTGATTGGTTGGATTCTTCGCCGTGGGAGAAACGGGGAGACTGGGGGAATTAAAATCTGTATTTCGACCTCACATTTATTTTAAACAAGGTATAGTCATTTAGTTAATATCTAATATGAACCAATGCACTTTTGGTGTGATAAAAATGACCAGTTTTTCACACAAAAAAGACCTTTTTTACTTGATTTTTCAACTTTAAAAGTTAAAGAAAAAGTCAGCATTTTCCAACGGGATTCGTTTGGATTAAGCAGATTATCGGCTTTGCGGGACTCTACGTAGTGTATACTGGCTATTTTTGAGGTAATTTCAATAATCCGGATGAGGGTCAGTCCCAACTAATCCAAATTGTACACATTCTACTCAATATCAATTGTGAGTGCTGCCCAATGATTCTTTTTATCTATTATACAAAAGTGAGGATCATTGCCAGTTAATTTTTTTATTATTTTGATACGTAGTGGTTCAAACACTGGTCTTGTTGTTATTAATACTACCGGTACCTACCTGAAAAAATTCACTACATAAAACAGTTCTGTTGATTAACACAGGATATATTCTGATGTAAGGACAGTATATTTACACTGATTTATTTTGGAAATATAAAAGAATGTATAGTCAAAGATCTCTACTCCTCAGTTTTGACTGATATCACCGCCAGAGAGCTCTTAAACCAGTGAAAAAGAACCATCATTGACTATGTACACTAACGTGAGTACACTTCTCTTAGCATAGGCATGTGTGAAGCCTATTGACGGTGGTGCGATCTCGTGTGGCGTACATGGAAGTACACGTAACATATGATAGATAAATCAGTATTACCACTCTTCTCAACCAAGGATGAAACATTTTATAACTGAAAGTTATGTTTATATTTTGGTAAAGTGTTTTTGCAGCACTGTAAATTCAGCTGAATAATAACAAGATCGATGGCTGCGACTCTGGTGCCGTGTACACCGAACTTCCAAATTTTTGCCTCAAACTAAATGCATTGGATGAGAGGTCTATTCACGTTAGTGTACATAGTCAATGGAACCATTAAAAACATTTGACCTCTATATTACAGCTGGTTATATATTTTATCGTGGGAGAAAATTTGAGACAACATATAAACGATGGCTAGTAACTAAACAGCTGTGATTTGTCAGGGGTAGAGATCTTTGACGATGACTATTAAACTAAAACTTTACAGACAAAAATTATCTTACTTCTTTAATTTCCTCCGAATTTAAGGAACCAGGCAGATCTTGTTTGTTCGCAAACACCAATAAAGTTGCACCCAGCAAACGCTGAAAAATTTATCAATCATACAATCATAATATGAGTAATAACCAAACAAATAAGATTTTTCAACACAAAATTACACATTCGGAACCAACGTTCAGTTGGTGGCATAATAAACTTGGAAACCACTCTTACCACTTGAGGGTGTTGGGTATTTCAATATGGATCAGAAAAATGACTTACCGTATTGTTAGGCCTGTCATACGTCCCGGTTTTTCACTGTTGTCTCGGTGTCCCAACCAGTTTTGTTTCTGTCCCGGTTTTTGTAAAAATTGAGAAAATAGTGATTTATCAATATGAAATAACAATAGTTTTTGTTTTATTTCTTAAAAACAATATTCTTATAAAATATTTACCATAAAAAGTACTACTACTAAATTAGCATGACGATTCAACTTTTAGAAGGCAATCAAATTTATAGTCAAAATTAAATTTGATGTTAGTAAGTAGGGAGATAAAGGTTGGCTGGACAAGTGTAGTGCACTTATGATATGGAAAAAATGAACGAATTATTTAAAAAGGTCTGTTAAAGTCAAATGAATATGACAAGAAGAGACGATTTGTTATTGAACATTGCAACTTTATGTTGATCCAATTCAAGAAGTGTAGGACCCTATCTTTAGAGCATGTTTTGAAATAATAAGCTAACCAAAAATATAGAACTGCTTTCATTTTATTTTTTAATTTTATCTTATCATTCTTACACACTTCTAAACATTTTAACTTTTCCAGACTAAAATCTGTAGATACAAGCAACAATTTTTTATAAAATATATTTAATCTAAGCTTAAATTTTGTATAATGGAGATCACCGAAGTTTTCTCCATTCAAGTTACACCTGTTTGGAGGTGCGTGGGGAGGGGTGAGTTTCATACTGGGAGTCCCAGTTTGGACCTGTAAAATTATGGCAAGCCTACATATTGTATAATTTGAAACCTAAGTTGTCTGAGGCTTGGTCTCGTCATGAAGGATATGAAATGTTCTACTGCAATTCATATATATGGCGAAACCTGTTTTCACTAATATTACATTCATACCTTTTAGTAAAAGGTGTCTTGTTTCGTTTGTCTTTAACCTTTAATCATATAGGGGGACACCTCAAATCCGGCCAGCTCGGGACCAGACACCAGGCCGGATTCCCAAATGGCTGGATTAACTCCTTACTAAACGAGTTAATCAAAAACCATATTATTTTTTGTTCACAAGTGAAGTAACTATTGGGGTGTATTTCACACCTAAATGATATTGTAGGACTAACTTAATGAATGTTAAGTCATTGACTTAACGGTCATATTTTAATAGCTCAGACCTTATTTTGTTAGTTAGTTTTTTTTTTAATTCAAATCAGTACCAGGTTAACCGAGCCTTGCTCGTTGGTTTTAATTCTGTTTTGATACAGTGTCATTAGAGCTATTAAATTTCAACCAACAACCAACTATACCTCTTCACAGTTAACAGGTGTTTCAAAAAGTTTGCTTAACATTAATGTTCCTTTATTTTTGTATACCTTTCGTTGTTATTTCGTTACCAAAATAGCAACCCATAAGACCAATGTTAAAAATTACAATTTTTAAACTTAAATTCAGACAAAATTTGATTTTTCCTGGGATGGAGGCCTTTTCTAAACTTATTTTTGGGCCAATACACTTTTAATTGCAAAGTTTAAGCAAAATCTGAACGCTAGATTTCGAGATCGTTGAACACACATCCCTTCAGAAATTGCTCGTATTATAGTATAGGATTTACTTTAAAACCCTGAAAAAAAATAATTTTATCAATTTTTTATCTAAATAAAATAAAAACAAAACTCAACCAATTATTAGATTTCTAGACAAAACATTTGATGTCAAGTATAAAATAAAATTTTTGGGGTTGATGGTTGACAAATCACTTAAATGAGATTGTCATGTTAAACAATTACTTTCTAAAATTTTATCTGGGTTATATTGTTTAATAAGGTTAAAGTATTACTGTGAAAAATAAACTTTGAAAGTCATTTATTTTTCTTATATATCCATTCTATTACGGTATATCATTTGGAATCCCTCCTTATGGGGCCACGGCCATAAACAATTAACATTCCGTTCTAAAACTTCACAATAGCTCTGAGAATAATTTGTAATCTTCTGTCTAAAACTTCAGTAAAAGAATATTTCAAATCAGAATGAGAGTATATGGAGTACCTCTATGAAACAGTTTAATCTGTAAAAAATAGGTTTCAAAAATTAGAAATGGTTGGGGACAATCATGAATTCACAAGAAGTCGTGGCATTCTCTCAATAGCCCACACAAATGAAATCTTTTTGGAAAAAAACCTATGTATGCTGGTTCTAAATTTTTTAATAAGCTCTCAATTGGTATTAGATCAGAAGTTCCACTGAGAAAACTT
Organism: Neoaliturus tenellus; assembly: GCA_030545055.2. NCBI lineage: Eukaryota > Metazoa > Arthropoda > Insecta > Hemiptera > Cicadellidae > Neoaliturus > Neoaliturus tenellus. The sequence continues at coordinate 137,238,874 of CM061534.1, forward strand.
AAAAATTAACTCAAGTTAATTTCTTATCAACAAGGCAATGTAGATACTCCTTTGAGGAATTGTGACCATTTTTTTCTTTTCCTGTACATTCAACATTAATATTTTAAGTAGGCCTGATTAGTATTTGTTATAATTCTCCATAAATTTATATATTTTATTTTTACTATCTCTCCCACAGCATGTTCATTCTTCAATTGTTTATTTTTTTATTATCTTTTACATGTAACAACATTCATATATAAATGATTGTACCGGTACTTCGAATAAAGATGATTTGACTTGACGTTGTTGTAATGGAACCAAAATGACAATTGGACAATGGTCTAGCGGCCGCTAGCGATGAAACTGTGTTTAATCGAAAAGATACCTATCGAATGTTTTATAGTAATATCGGCTGTCCTGACGTAAAAATAGAACCACAGTAACGACGGAATCTGTCCAATTTCAGTAACTTCCGCTATTAACGTTCGGGTCACAAAAACGGCACGAACACACAACACAAACCAAAACATTATAGGAGAAAAATATTTCAGAAGACGTCTGCAACTGGATCACCCGGACATCAGCAATTGAAGTGAGATATTTTATCAATTGAACGTGTAACCAGTTGACGAGGCCAGATTATCCAGCGGCCGAACAATCCTAGGGTTTCTGTTTCTACTGTATTTAAGTTTGTAAGCAGTTTTAATAAAATGGAACCTGTAAACCTTTTTGAACCCCAAAGGATGAACATACAATAATTGTCAACCATCCAAAATTATGAATAGCCTAACAAAGGTATTCCAGAGAGGTATCATCAACTATAAATAATTTAGTTAAGATATGGTTTTATAAATTTAAACTTATAATTTGTTAACATCAAATTACAAACTTGAGTCATAAAATGCTTATAGCCTATAGGCCTACTCTGAACAGTAAAACAATGATCTACATTAAATGTTGTAGGCTTAAGTTTTACAATATCTAGGGTGATGATTAGGTTACGTACCTTGTGCCGTCGTCAATCCATATAGTTTTTCTGATAACTAGTTTCGGGACTGTTGTCTCATTTTCAAATCAGTAGAACGTCGTCAAAACTTTAAAACACAGTCATATACTTTACATTTAAAAAACAACACATAACACAACACACGCGCGAACATTTAACAGTTAATTTGAGGTTGGCCGGCCAAGACATTGAAGGTTACCAAACACGCGGCGGACGGGATGACGGATGCGACACGACTATCCGATGCCCGCTTGATGACGTTGGTTGGGGGAGGGGGTGGACAGCTGATAATTGTTATCGGGATCTCTATTGTTATTACTTAGTGACTCGACTCTGTCAAATAAAATATTAGTACCAAAGTTAAGTTTTTCATTCAAAACGTTGTTTGGGGATTTTTTCTGTGCTTTATAAATTTCGTAGCTTTCAAGTACATTCATTACAGGGCCTTTTTGCACTTGTGTAGGATTTGTAAGTTCTCAATGCAGCTATTGACATTGTGGTTTTCATTAACCAGGTGTTCCACAAATTTCGAACGTTGTGTTTGCAATTTGGGTTTTGGAAGGTGTTCACCAAATCTAGTGCGGAAGGAACGACCTGACTGTCCTACATAAATTTTCGGACAGTCGCTGCACGTTAACTTATAAACTCCTGTGCCTTCAAGGTTGTTTACATTATTCATGGGAGCTAACGTTTATAAGCTAACGTGCAGCGACTGTCCGAAAATTTATGTAGGACAGTCAGGTCGTTCCTTCCGCACTAGATTTGGTGAACACCTTCCAAAACCCAAATTGCAAACACAACGATCGGAACACCTGGTTAATGAAAACCACAATGTCAATAGCTGCATTGAGAACTTACAAATCCTACACAAGTGCAAAAAAGGCCCTGTAATGAATGTACTTGAAAGCTACGAAATTTATAAAGCACAGAAAAAATCCCCAAACAACGTTCTGAATGAAAAACTTAACTTTGGTTCTAATATTTTATTTGACAGAGTTGAGTCACTAAGTAATAACAATAGAGATCCCGATAACAATTATCAGCTGTCCACCCCCTCCCCCAACCAACGTCATCAAGCGGGCATCGGATAGTCGTGTCGCATCCGTCATCCCGTCCGCCGCGTGTTTGGTAACCTTCAATGTCTTGGCCGGCCAACCTCAAATTAACTGTTAAATGTTCGCGCGTGTGTTGTGTTATGTGTTGTTTTTTAAATGTAAAGTATATGACTGTGTTTTAAAGTTTTGACGACGTTCTACTGATTTGAAAATGGGACAACAGTCCCAAAACTAGTTATCAGAAAAACTATATGGATTGACGACGGCACAAGGTACGTAACCTAATCATCAGTCATTGATCAATCCTGGAGGCAAAAATGAATAAATATCTAGGGTGTCGCATACCTCATCGGTGACTAACAAGCAAAGACTACCATTAAGTTATTCGGAGACATTCGACATTAAGTCAGAAAGTATAAGTTTAGGAGACATTATCTTTGCATGAACTAGATTGCCTAAACCGGTTTTCAACGTACCTCTTCTTCTAGTAGCATGTGCAGTTCTTTCTTGCAGTCCTCCAGCCGTCTCTTATCTGCACTATCAACTACCCATATGAGTCCGTCAGTGCTCTCAAAGTAGTTACGCCAGTAAGACCTCAGCGACTTCTGACCTCCCACATCCCAAACGTTCAGCTGGTAACTGTACAATATTAGGCTTATTAGTTTAACCTTTGACAAATTACTAGTTTTACAATACATTAAACTGTGTAAGACTACATTTGGTCAAAACAATTTTTGAAAGAAGGTCCCTCCTAAGGATACGCCCCAACAATGACATTGCTCTGGGCGGCCAACCTGAAGGCCAACATACACTTGCTGGCAAAACTTCGTTATCCGACTCCACTGTTAATATCGATGTGGAAATTCTGATATTGCGATTAATTGATAGTTGTAATGGTTCGAGTTAAGATATACTTAATACTATTATTATTTAATGATACTATCATTGACACAAATGCATCTTAATAATAATCTAACCTAACAATCTAATTGTAAACCTCCATCACTTTTATGACAGCGATGTTTATAACAATAAATTCAATGGTTTTTGGAAACATTTAAAACGCATATTCCCTCAATACAATAGCAAAAAAAATAAAATACCTTTTTGATTCGTATTTGACAGCATTTGTGTGATGCCATTTTAGGTCCCAAACAAGGTCTGCTTCTTCTCAAAAATAAAGATACACCTACAAAATAAACTTGGGTAGTTCATTTTGTGTTATTCTTTGAAAATGTTACGGGTTACAATAGCTAAAATTTGTACTGTTTTTTGTTAAATTTTTGGTCATTTATTTGTTTGCTGTCATAAGGTATGTTTAATTACCGTTATATTAGAACAAAACTAAATCAGATGATAAAATCGTAATTGTATCATGTAGTTTTGTCATTGATAGAATAGCAATATTATCGCAATATCAAAATTTCCACATTGATAATAACGGTGGAGTCGGATAACAAAGTTTCGCCCACTTGCTTTTCCAAGAAATTTCACGTCTCAATTTTCATTTAACTCATGTATTTAGTGCTACATCATTACATGATAGCTTATTTATTTTGCCTAACACAGACGAACACATTAAAACTAGAATCACGTTCTACATCATACCGTTCCTGACATAACATTGTATTTGTAATCTGTGGGACAACTGTTTTGTCGGAACCGGTATGTCGTAGGACAGTGATGTTATAGGTGAATGTTATTTTTGATCAAAACGGTCTCTCATTTACAGTACCGTAGCTAAAGTATAAGAATTACAAATGTAAATGAATGTGATTGTGTTGTAACACAGTTTTAAAATAAACCACTTTGTATTAAAAAACAACCATCCAACCTAAATTTGAACAGTGGCAAATGTTCAAATGTTTAAATATTTCCTTCATTTTTGCTTTTATCTACCGTATTATAGCCTAATAATTTGTAAATTGTTGATTATTTAATTCATTAACTTCCATATTGGCAATAATGCAAGATTTAGACAGCAAAATAAATAATAAAAAACTTCTTTTATTTAGTATTAAGTGCCGGCGTTTTAAACAAAGATTAAAATTATTTTTTTCTTAAAATTTTAAAAGCCTCTAAAAGCTCATGAACAGCACTAACATAGCATTTAAAACACTTGATTGACAAAATAATTTAAACGCAAATTATCAAAGGATGTTTAATTTTCAACCACTATTTCGGACTCAGGAGTGGTATAGGCTTGATTACAAAACCCCGTCCCTTATTATCGGGTGCTTTATTTGGCAACCCTGATTGTATGACTAGAGGTAACGATGGAGTAGCCGGTAATGCATTTCAAAATAACTTTCAAAACTTACTATTTAACAATTCGTCTGTACTTCAGGAATCCACTCATATGAAGCATAATTGAATGCTAACTTATAAAAAAACTACTCCAGACGATAATTTAAGATAGGCTTAATCATGCACTTCAAAAATAGAGATAGACTGTTGGAAATAAAACCACACTTACCCCTTATGTTCTAAGGTCTTGATGTTAAATCCTAAAGTTGGAGAGATTGTGTTTATTTCTTCTCCATTAATTCGTTTTAATATTGTAGTTTTACCGGCGTTGTCAAGCCCACTAAAGTAATTTAATGTAAGAAAAACTTTTGTAACTATTTTAATGACACAACCTATATTTGCAATCAATTTTGTTTTTAGTATGAGAAAATAAATATATCAGAACCATTATTCAATTAAAATCTATAATGCTAACCTGACCTTGAAAAAAACCCCCTGGCCACACTTTCTCCACTCTCCTTGCTGACATTGCCGCCTTCTGAGACTCTGTTTTTAAAACTAAATCGACCTAAGTACCTGGAATCCAGGCAAAAATATGGCAAAACTTTGTTATCCCACTCCACCATTATTATCGATGTTAAAAGTTTGATTTTGCGATTAAAACAATTGAATCAACAACAATATTGAGGTAGTAATTATATTAACCTAACAATCTAACCGTAAACCTCCGTCACTTTTATGGACAGTAATGTTTATAACAATATCAATGGTTTGAAGAAACATAGTCAGTTGTATTAGAAAAAACGCATAGTCCCTCAATACAATATGGAAAGATTCCATTCTGATTTGTATTTGGCAGCATTTGTGTGACACCATTTTAGGTCAAATGAAGTCTGCATCTTCTCACAATTAAGATAGGCCTACACCTACAAAATAACCTTGGGTAGTTTATTTTGTGTTGACTTAGATAATGTTACAGGCTACATTAAAATTTGTACGGTACTTGTTGTTGTTATTTTCAATTAATTGTTTGTGATATATTTATTTTATTGACAAAAGTTATTTGAATTATCTAAGAACAAAACTAAATCAGGTGATAAAATCGCTATCCTATTGTGTAATATTGTATCATTGATAAATTATTATCCCAAAATCAAAATTTTAACATCAATAATAATGGCAGAGTGGGATAACGAAGGTTAATGAAGATCAAAACCTTATTGTCACGTATAATATTTTAATGTTTTTCGTCATGAAGAATTAAAGTAATTGGTGATGCCTATAAACCAACAAGTACCAATAATTTTTTTTTTAACTCAGCTTACATCTCGATACACGAGTTAGGCCTGTTTCACATATACCCGGCTGTCGTGTGCCGGCAGTCGTTTAGCCGGCTGTTGGGTGAAGCAGTATATGGGGCCGTTCATATTTGCATGACACGGCGAAACTTCGTTATCCGTCTCCACCGTTATTATCGATGTGGAAATTTCGATATTGCGGTTGAAATTGATCGATGAAAACAATCGAATCAACAACTATACTGAGAAAAGATATGTATCATAATAATAATCTAACCTAACAGTGTAACCGTAAACCTCCGTCACTTTAATTGACAGCGATGTTCATAACAACAAAATCAATGGTGTTTGGAAAAATTTAAAATGCATCCCTCAATACAATAGCAAAAAAAACCTTTCTGATTTGTATTTGGCAGCATTTGTGTGACGCCATTTTAGATCTAACGAAGTCTGCTTCTTCTCACAATTCGAATTTAGATACAGCTACACAACAAACTTGGTTAGTTTGTTTTGTGTTGTTCTTTGTTACAGGTTAGGCCTACATTATCTACAATTTTTACTTTTTTCAGTTACTTGTTTGAATATATCGGAATTTGTTTTATTGTGAAAAGGTTTATTTCATTATATTAGAACGAGAAACTAAGTCAGGTGATAAAATCGTAATCGCATCGTGTAATTGTATCATCGATATGATAGCAATATTATCGTAATATCGAAATTTCCACATCGATAATAACGGTGGAGACGGATAACGAAGTTTCGCCCATGACACTTGCCCGACTAGTGTCGTGGTCGGTCAATCACTACCCGGCTGCCGTGGTCTAGTCGAGGGATGCTGGGCGCCCCCTCAGCAAAGGCCTGCTACAGGTGTCGGGTAAACGGCGCCGGCTGGAGTAGTGGTGGTAGCGGTCCATGTGACTGTTCACATACAACCGGCACCTGTCGTATGTCGTCCGCCTACGATTTTGTTTACTTTTGGTTTGGAAGTGCGTAAAGTTGTAATTATGACGGAAGTAGACCTTTAAATACTAATTATATTTAGTTTAACTACTTGTTTATGTGCCTATTGCATATTATTACTTAATCAATGTACTTAACAATGTCATTACAAAAAAAGCATAATGCAGTGATTATTTTTTTTGCACACATGAGTATATTTTATTATTAATATGTGTAATCAAATATTACATTCAATTTAAATCTAATTATATTTAGTTTAACTACTTAGTTTAGCTACTCCCTGCTTGAGTGCCGGTGTCGGCGTAACGTGAACAGTGCACCCGTGCAGGTGCCAGGTAGAAATCAGGTTAACGGCATGTCGGGTAGATGTCGGGTAGGCCTATGTGTGAAACGATCCTAAGCCTTCTTAACCTAGCCTATAAACTAACTAGGCCTAACTAACTTAATTATTATTGTTGAAAGGATACAGCATTAAAATTCTCATTTCCTTTTCTTTTTGTTTCATTTTTTTAATAACGGTAAGAAGGCCCATTACAGATTAAAAAATATAACCTATTTCTTGACAAAAAATTAGTTTTATTCAATTTTTAGAATACACCATTAACAATGTTCAAATAAATCTGTAGTAAAAAAACTCATAACATTGCGAAATATTGTTTAACGTTGTTTAATGGTTAAAGATAAAATAAAAAAAATTTCCATAATACAAATTATCTTTCAAATTCTCACAATAAATAAAATCATAACATAACATGGATTTAATAATGACAGAAGGAGGAGAAGACGAGATGACACTGCAACTGCAACCAAATAAAAACCAAGTTTCAACAGCTGATTACAAATTACAAGACAAAGTGACAAAGTACATTCTCGCAAAGGCTGCTAAGCTAAGAAGATCCCGAAAGCTAAATCAGCGAGCACATGTGCTCGCTGAGCGAAAATTTATTTGATTCATGAGAATTTTGACATTCTCCCCTTTTAAACAAAAAGATAAGCAACTAGCAACTACTGGAGGGAGTGTAAGAAGACTTAAATCATATACAGTATCAGAATTTTCTATGTAATTATAATTTTACAGCTCACGGCCAAGGGGGTGCCGTAGCCAAGGGGAAATCCCCGTTTTATAAAGAATCAAACAATTCACAAAAATTTTAAACCTGCATCAATAAATATTTTATAAACAAATCGTTCAATAATAATTTTGTTGATTACTTCAAATTAAAATTCAAATTAAAAAGTCTTTATCAGTCGGAAATGAGTAGTGGCTAATTCTTAATATAAACTTTACAAAGTAAATGGACGTGAATCATGATAGCATCACATTTGGTTATATGTAGGCCTATTAGCCAGCTGATCTTAGAAGATGAAAAAACGGCTAGAGCGCTCACTCACTCGGGGCCTATATGGTACGTCCCGCCCAGACCTCCAGGACATGTACGTTGTCAAAAAATGGTTGTGTCAACAGAGCTTTATAGTACAATTGCATTTTTTTCTTTTTTTTTTAATTCCTTTATTCAAACTAACAGCATTGAAAAGTAAGCCATGCACCTCATTTAATGCTTCCAACTGTAATTCAAAATTATAGTTCACAAGATAGGCCAATTAATTAATTTAGGGGGCGCAGATCAAAATCCTCCCCCTTACCTGTTACCTATTACCTCCGAAGTCTATCCCGGATAGAGACTTAATGAGGCACGGGCCAGATCTGAACTTTTTCATAAGGGCGCCAAGCCGTCAAAATTAGGCAGCCGAATTTGGCCTTGTCCAACCAGGTGTTTGGGATTGGGTTTTGGGTAGTGCCCTGTAATTTTATACCATACTTTGTGTATTTAAATTTTTTATTTATTTTTTATTGTCAACCGTATAGCCAATTTGTAACGTGAACAAGTTCAACATATGAAGTAAATATGGAAAACATTGTATATTGTATGGAAAAGTAAATATTCCATACAATAATTTCATGGTATCAAAGTTAATTGAGAAAAAAATCAAATAATTGATTGGTTGAATTATATTATGCATTGTGTTGAAAATGGATCACCTTCAGATTAATTAGCCTTTAAATTTTCACCATCCAGACTATAATCTCTTTGCTCTTTTGCACATTTCAATAAATAGCTTTTTAAAAATTTTACTATACACTATCTTAAATAAGGTAGTATCTAAACGATTCTGTTATCCCTTAACTTTTTCAAGAGCAGCTGTTCTTTTTGATGATGTTTTTCAATGTCAGACGACTAGACCAGATGTTGAGAGTCGACAGAAAAGGTTTCCTGTCAAAACCACAACACACGACTCGGGATCGGGATTCGGGATTCACAACTCAACTCGTACACTTCTCGGTTGCTGGATCTGGTGATGAGTAGCTTTTGTGAGTGGTGTTGGTTTTTGGTGTCAGTGGAAAATCCGTAGCTGGTTGGACAAGCTGCAATCCTAATTTATATTATGCGCTAAATTAACACTGCAAACACTTGTACTTTGTGGTACCCTATCATTAAAAAACCAACTATGGTAAGTGTTCCACTTACATAGCCTACATACTTGAAAGATTTACCTTGGCCTAGGTGGGCAAGGTCTTGAAAGATTAAATCATGATGCATCCTGAAACCATTAGTTTTTTTAAAGTGGCCTAATTGTTTTGTGATGATCTGATATCTATGAGATATGTTTTCAAAGGTGGTAAAGATAGGCCTAGGCCTAGTCTTTAAAATTGTAACTTCGGGGTAATTTGGTCAATTCATGGTTTTTAATGTTAATTTTATTGGAAAATAATTTTACTACCTAGTTGCCCTCCTACCAAAAATTTTTAGACTTTATTCTGCATAATAAATCAATTGGAGATGGAAGGAAATAAATTGAAACAGTAAAAAATTCAACATTTATTTGTCTTTTAAAGCTGAAAATAAGTTAGTTGATTGCAACAAAAACACATTAAGGGCCGGTTTCCGAGTCCGGGTTTACTTAATCCTGGAGTTACTTAAACCGCGGAATAAGATGATTTCGTTGGGTTAAAAATACTTACTAAATAATCAGGTTTCGGAGCTTGGGATAACTTTCTTAACTCTCGGGTTATCGAAGTCCGAGGATATCCTTCAACTTACGCCTTAATTCTCTATTTTGAGTATTCTTAGTGGCGTGCATGGGGTGCAGGCTACAAATGGCACATTGACCTTGTCAAAGGATTTCATTTACGTTTTCGGCTACAGCCCCCTTGTTTCTTTCATTCTTTGTCTTGTTTCTTATCAGTTGATAATGCAATGTTCTGCCTTGGTGATGCTCTCTATGTGTGTTTGAAGATTTTGTGTGACAATATATTCAATAATCTTGTTTGATTAAATATTTAAGTATGGAACAAGTAACATGTTGTGAAAATGTAGAGGGAGAACTGAAAATAAAAGGAACTTTTAGTTTCCTAAAAACATTGTCAGTGTGACATTAATATTATCATATTGACTGAATGTCTTCGGGATTGAAAATTTTGACCAATATTTTATTAAAAAAGATCTTTTCATACGTTTGATTTTACCTATACTTATAAAAAATCTACATTAAAAGTAATATTTATTAAACATAGTTGTAAGTTTTTTTATGAACATTAACTTTAAAATGAAAACATGTATATAACTTTATGTTTAAAAATACTATTCTTTGTCTAGTAGATATTTTGTCTGGGGCATGCAATTGGTACGTTGATTGCGTCAACTACACCTAGAAAGCCAGGGAACCCATTTTGCTAAAAAAAGATTTTTTTTGTTTCAGTGGATTTTTTTGTTTCTGTTTTTTGTGCCTGTACAAAAAAAAATATTTGTCTGTTTTTTATTTCCATGTACATAGACATCCCCCACAGATCAACAGAAAGCAACGACCTCAACGATGCCCCAAAACGAGCACGACTATCAATGTTTCTCAGATCAGCTGGCAATAAAGCATTCCACAACCGAGATGCTGTTAAAACGAACGATTTCTTGTAAAATGATGATCTGTGTGCAGTTATATTTAATAAAAGGCCACCATGCCGAGTTTCTCTAATACTAATATTGCTCGTAAAATTTAATTTATTTGTCAGATAGCTTGGTTGACCATGTGATAGTATACATTGTAGAGAATCATTAAAATATGATATTTTCTGAGTTATATTAATTTCATCTGTAAAAGTGCATAATATTCAGTAACATGATAGTCCCACCTCAAATTTTAGGTGAATGAATTGAATTGAATACAATAATTTTGCACACTTTGTAATTTATTTGACAGTTCTAAAAGTTAATCATTGTAAACTAAGTTACAATAACCAATCAAAATAAGGGAATATCAAAGTCTTAACTAAAGCAATTTTGATTTCCAATGGCAAATATAAAGCAATTTTCTTCAAGCAGTGCATTCCTGCAAATACCTTTTTGCAGATTTGGTTGATTTGGTCAGACCACCCTAATGTTTTATTTATTATTATTCCAAGATGTTTTATTTTATCACAGTAATCAAGGGATGAAATTTTAATTTCAGTTTTGGCGTCATATTTAAATTAACATTAGTCATAAGTATACTAGAACCGATAATAATGGTTTTAGTTTTGTCAGCATGTAGCTTTAAACCATGGCGTAATAGACCAAGATGTTACTAATCAAAATTCTGTTGAATGAATCTTTATGTTGCAATCACATACAAAAATTAAAATTGAGAAAACCCTACATAGCCTAATTAATATTTGGAAAATGTGTATAGGAGAATTAATAATTTTAAAATTATGTCTTGGCCTTTATAAAGTTTACATTTCCAATTTTTTATTTGTAAAATTTCCCCTAAAGACCTCAGTAACATATATATGTATAATTTCAGTCCTAGTGTCCCTACCCTTTTGTGTTCTGGTCAATTTGCTATAGGGACTCAACCATAAATGGTTCCATAATTATCAAATTATTAAATTTTATATTAGTATAAAAAGTGAAACTGTAATAATCTGAACTGAAATAGGTTTACTGCATTGATACAATAATTCCTCCAGGAAATAAATCATTAAGCAGACCTAACCATTATTTATTTTAACAATTTAAAAAGTAGAGTGAAAATAGGTCTAGTTGGTATCTTTTTTTTAAATGTTGCTCTAGGCCTAAATATGTAAATGGGATTTAGATTTAAACTTTGTATCATTACCATTCCTACCAACCATTATTAAATCCTAGATTGTGGCCCATTGCTGGATGATCGCGCAGTTGCATATTCATGATACTATACACACATTAACACATTACGTTACACATAAACATAAAATTAACACATAAACATAATTAATAATAAAATAAACATAAAAGTACAGTAGTACACCAAAAGAAGTACAATAGAGTATATAATCTCCAACATGTTCGTTTTTGTATGTTGGAGGGTACATTTTTTGGGGTGTTCGTGCCATGGCCTTTGGGAGGGGGTGGGGGGGTGGGCACCCCTTATTATAATAATTTGTCTTGAGTCTGTTTCAATTATTTAATTTCGGATCAGTTTAAATGGTTTTGTATATCAAGTCACATTTTAAAAGAAGTCAGTAATCTTAAATATAAGTACTGTACCGTACTGACTCGACATTTACAATAATATTTTTTTACAATTCAGTTGTTTAGTTCCCAAAAATATCGGTTCAATTGATAGATTATAATTGATATATCCATCATATCGATCAATAATTTTCATTTGATAGATTTTACTGGGCGTATACGGAGTGCAGCCCTTTTAGTGAATTTCCCATAGGTCTCATGGTAAGACCTAAGCCTGGGACCATGTAACTTTTTCTTTTTGAGGTGCCCAGAGACCAAAAATAATATTCATTAATATATATATATATATATATTTGTATATATACTGGGTGGAATAAAGTTAGTGTAATATTTTAAGGGAACAACATAGACACAAAATGTGATAAAACTGTGTATTAAAAAAATTTTGATCCAAACAATTGTGGTTAATTATAGAGGTATTTTTTAATATTTTTCAAAATTCGGTACTTTTATTAGAAAATCTTAATTTTCTCAGAAAACAGGACCTTGTGTTGAGAATCTAATAAAAATTTTGGATTCTGCATAAAATTTTCAATAAGAATAACAAGATAACTCATGAGTTTAACTAGTTATTTAAGTTATTTGTAATTTTCGTTGTAAGATAACAAAATAAATTTTTCTAAAATTATTAATCTTCTAAAACTTTTAATAAACTGTATCGATTTAGTCATAGGTGGTGTCAAATATTGTTAAAAACTCTGGTATTTTATAGGCTTCAAAATGATGTATCTTACATTAAGGTTTGATCATATTATAGGTGAAATAATCAAACTTATACTAACAAAAACAGGCTTAATCCAAATTTTGAGTAATTTGTTACCATTATTAACAAATCAGAATTCTAACAACAATGAATATTTACTTTTAATATTGAAGGTACTTTTTTATACTCTCCATAAAATTTTCTATCTATCTTCTTATTTCTATAAGGGTTTCGTTTGTTACGTCCCTTTTTCTCTCGACCTACTGAACCGATTTTTAAGATTGAGGTGTCATTTTAAAGCTTAGGATATACCGCTGTGACGAATCGTAATTAAAAAGGTCATATTGTGTCAGGCTCCGCCCCAATCGCCTTTGATTTATTTCTAGAGGGCGCTTTAAAATGTTGACCAACTTTTATTGAAAGTTCATTGATGTGAATTGTAATTTAACAGCTGATTACCTTCAAATGAATTTTAAAAGCCAGATAGTGAACAAAAATAGATCTCTGTCACTTCATAATCTATATATTAATACGCAAGCATGTTTCATTTCCTCCTTTTTTCTCAGCTCGTGTACATCGTAAGAGAAATCCGCGCATACCGTTAGAAAGGTATAGTCCTGTAGATGAGCAGAATCACATTCTAATTCACATCGGACACCAGGGCTACGCCCCACAGGCTTTCAAAGTTTTAATGTTAATCTTATAGAGGAAGGAGAATTGATTGAACCATTAGACAGCTGTAAAAATAACTGCTAGAAAAACAGGAAGAACAGATGTTTGAATTATAAAATGTTTTTAAACTTCTCGGGTCCAGATCAACTGAAATTTTGATCGAATTTCGATCAGGAGGCGATTTCTAGTCAACATTAATGTAGCCTACTGTAGGTGAGTTTCACTCATACAGAATCATAAAATGCGCAATTTGCGCACAGGCCACCTCGTAGATAAATTAATAATGATCAAGTTTAGAACGCAGCACTTAGAGGTAAGGAGAAGAATTCCCATAGTTTGAATCTTCAAGTTCCCGGTTTTAAGCTTTCATTTTGATTGATATTTTTATATTTATGGCTTATAAAGTGTAAAAATGCCCATGACATGAAGTTAAACATTCTATAACCTTTGGATTACAACAAGTAGGTCTTCTTACATTATCCTAGTGTATGTACTGCCTAAGATATTGCAATAAAAATAAAAATTTTTCTTGAGACATCATAATGTTGTACTGACTTTTGAAAATTCAGATTTTCTTAAACTTCAATGTAGGAACTAAAATGCTGATAAAAGCCCCAAAATGTTGTTATTTTATTAAAATAATGTTACAATTACTAATGTTTGATTAATGCATTCTTTACCCTTAAGTGGGCTTTTAATTAATTCTTAAAATACATTACATAATAAAAAGCAAATAGCGAATTAGAATTTCCTAATTTTGAGAATTCGCCTCCTTAGTCATCGTCAAGTCGTTGTCCAGAATTTTGAACTCAATCATTATTTTATTCATAGAAAATTTTGAGTTGAATATAAAAATGTATTTACACTCTTGAATAGAATTTTTTATTGTTGATAAAATTGTGTATTATCAATAAAGGTAACAAATTACTAAAAATTTGGATTAAGCCTTTTTTAAATTAGTATAAGTGTGATTATTTCACCTACATTATAATCAAACCTTAATGCTTGATACATCATTTTGAAGCCTATGAAAGAACGAAGTTTTTAACAATATTTGACCCCTCCTATGACAAAATCGATACAGTTTATTTAATGTTTTAGAAGATAAAGAATTTTATAAAAAATTATTTTGTTATCATCCAATGAACATTACAAACAAATGAATAACTGAATTAAACTCATGTTTTATCTTGTAATTCCTATTGAAAGTTTTATGCAGAATCAAAAAATGACATTAGATTACCAACACAAGGTCCTGTTTTCTGAGAAAATTAAGATTTTCCAATAAAAGTACAGAATTTTAAAAAATATGAAAAAATATCTCTATTGGCCACAATTTTTTGAATAAAGTTTTTTTTTAATATACAGTTTTATCACATTTTGTGTCTATTTAGTTCCCTTGAAATATTTAACCCTAACTTCATTCCACCCTGTATACGTAAGTATGTGTCCCTAAACACGATAACTCTCGTAAAAACGGTCTAATCGAGACCAAATTGGTAGAGATGTGTAATCCTACCTTTATTTGGATAAGTTCTTAAACCAGATAAATCGACGTACCTTAAGGGGTAGTTTTGGGGGGTTTTGTACCCAAAAAACGGGGTTTTTGCATTTTTTATATGTAATTAAAAAAAAATTTGATTACATTTTGATTTTCACTAGGCCTACTGGATTTAGCTAAAAACACACACAATTTAGTATTTTGAAGCTTTACTCTACCTCCATTGGTTACCAAGATATAAAAAAGTCTTAAGACAGTACATTGTATTTTTGTGCTCCAATGTTAATCTTATGGAGAATAAGGATGTGTTAATATTTCACTTATTAACCAATATTTTAGGATGAAACTTGGTATTTAGCTTCATTTGATTGAGATTCAACCATTTATGTTAAAAAATCTTTTTTGTACTTATCATGGCAGCAAACCTGCATACTCTTTTCCAATGTTAATCATATGGGGAATAGGCAAACTCTCTTTTATTTATGGACAGATAATGAAACTTAGTATCATTATCCTATCCTATCATTATCCTATATCATTATCCTATCATGTGGTCCAAATAAAGTTTTTGTATGCTTAAAATCTGCTTTTAGTGTTCCCCATGGCAGCACACCTGCATACTCTTTCCCTAAATTTATCATAAGGAGAGTATATTCAGGTTAAAATATCCACTATGTGAGGTCCCTGTCTCAAAATAGTGATATAAGTGATATAGACATTTATTTCCATATTTATGAGCACGTAATGAAATTTTGTTTACAGGTTCATCTAGTCAAAGTTAATATTACTAATTTGGAAATTCGCTGAGTACACAGGTCTGCTGCAATGGGGGTATTTAAATAGGTGTTTTAATAAGTGTAGCATTCTG
This sequence comes from Neoaliturus tenellus, assembly GCA_030545055.2. Classification (NCBI taxonomy): domain Eukaryota; kingdom Metazoa; phylum Arthropoda; class Insecta; order Hemiptera; family Cicadellidae; genus Neoaliturus; species Neoaliturus tenellus. The sequence goes on from CM061534.1 coordinate 137,254,712, forward strand.
CATTAAATTTGTTGTAGTATCATAGTAATCAAACAGGTTATACATACAGGTTACACGTACAACCAACTATCCGTTTCCCTATAGTTAACAAAAGTTTTAAAATCCATTCACACTAATTTGGTGGTCTATTTTAATATTTGTTAACTTTCTTTTATTATTGTTTCAATACCAATCAGAAAACCCATAAGACCCATATGTAAAAAATTTAAATTTCCAAACTTGTTTTTGTACAGAATAATGAATTTTCTAGGGTTAAGTTACTTAATTTATTATTGTGCCCAAATACACATGAATAAAAAGTTGAAGCAAAATCAATAGACACTCCTCGTATTATAGTATCGAATCCTATACTATAATACGAGCAATGTATGAAGGGATGTGTGTTCCACGATATTGAAATCTAGTGGGTACATTTTGCTTAAACTTTGCAATTAAGAGTTTTTTTTCTCAAAAAATAAGTTTAGAAAAGGCCTCAGTCCCAGGAAAAATTGGATATTGTCTAAATTTAAGTTTAAAAATTGTAATTTTTAACATTGGTCTTATGGGTTGCTATTTTGGCAACGAAATAACAACGAAAGGTATACAAAAATAAAGGAACATTGATGTTAAGCAGAATTTTTGAAACAGCTGTTAACTGTGAAGAGGTTTAGTTGGCTGTTGGAGGAAATTTAGTAGCTCTTTTACCGTGACACTATATCAAAACTGATTAAAAACCAACGAGCAAGGCTCGGTTAACCTGGTACTTATGTTTACAGTACCATTAGTTCAATTTCTTCTATTCAGCTTTTAACTTGTGTTTGTCTGTTTTACTATCAACAGCTGTTTTATTTTGAAATCTATATATATAAAAGCGAAATCCCACTCACTGACTCATCACGAAAACTCAGGAACTACCGAACGGATTTACTTGAAACTCTGAACATAGCTTTCTCTTGCCTCTTTAGTGCTCACTAAGAAACGATTTTGCAAAATTCTTTCGGGGCCCCGCCCCACACGTCTTCAAACTTACCATGTTATTCTTATGGAAGCAACATTTTTGTATTGGAACATATGTTTACATTAAGGAATATTATTTTTGTGAACAGCTGTTCTAATTTAAATTATTGAGGGAAGATTGGTAAGAAAAAACTAGAGAATACTATAAAATTGCTTCGAATGAGCTCAGCGAACAAGCTAAACCTGACGGGGAGAGATTACTGACTGACTCATCACGAAATCTCAGGAACTACCAAATTATTTACTTGAAACATTAAACGCAGGTTCGTCTTGCCTCTTAGGTGCTCACTAAAAAATCATTTTGCAAAATTCTTTCAGGGCTCCGCCCCACAGCCCACCGAAATTTCAATGGCCAAATTTAAATACAAATTAAGATATCTGTGGGGTTAAAATTTTGAGAGATCTCTTTTTTCTTAGGTGCTCAATAAAAAAAGTGCTTTGAACATCCGCTTTAGGGGTCCGCCCCACAGAAGCTCATAATTACTGTGTAGCCTTTGTGTTGAAATTTGACATGGACGATTCTCTTTGCTCATACATACTCATTAAGAAACTGTATGCAAATATAGTTTTGAAGCACTTTAGGGCTCCGCCCCACTGGACTTCAGAATTACCTAGGACCTCCAGGGTTGAAATTTGACATGGACGTTTCTTTTTGCTCATGGGTGCCTCCTAATAAACGGTCTCAGGGGTTGATATTTTACATGGACGTTTCTCTTTGCTCATGGGTGCTCACTAAGAAACAGTTTTTTATCAAATATAGTTTTCGAAATTCTTTAGGGCTCCGCCCCATAGGACTTCAAAATTACTTTTGGGCCTTTTGGGTTTTAAATTTGAATCGGACGTTCCTCTTAGCTCATAGTTACTTACTAAGAAACGGTTTTGCAAATATAATTTTAGAATTTCCTTAAGGCTCCACCCCACAGGTCATGAAAATTACTCTAGGGTCCACGGGGTTGAAATTAGGGGGGTAGACATGACACTAAGAAATAATTTTGCAAATTTTCTTTAGGGTTCCACCCCATAGAACCTCAAAATTACTATAGATCCTAGGGGGTATAAATTTAACGTGGACCTTCCGTTTTGCTAACAGGGGCTCACTACGAAATGGTTTTGTAAATATAGTTTATGAAATTCTTTAGGGCTCCACCTCACATGACTCAAAATTAATCCAGGGCCAACAGGTTTGAAATTTGACATGGACGTTCCTCTTTGCTCATGGGTGATCATTAAGAAACGATTTTGAAAATTTTCTTTAGAGCTCCTCCCCACAAATTCTCAAAACCACCATAGATCCTAGGGTTTGAAATTTAATGTTAACGTTCCGTTTCGCTAATAGGTGTTCACTAAGAAACAGTTTTGCAAATATAGTTTTTTTATGTTCTTTAGGGCTCCGCCCCACATGACTTCAAAGTGACCGTAAGGCCTACAGGGTTGAAATTTGACATGGTCGATCCCATTTGCTTATATGTTCTCAGGGCCTTTTCTATTTAAGAAACCTTTTCTCACTAAGAACAGGTTCTGCGAAATTCCTTCAGAGCTCCACTCACACTATTTCATTGTTTCAATTTCATTCTTAAGGAAGTACATTTCGTTACTCTTTAAAAAGATTTTATTACCTATCAAATAAATTTTAATCACGGGCGAAGCCGTGGCGGGCAACAGCTAGTCCAATATAAATTGTCCCACATGTTAATTTTATGGAAAAAAACAAATTTTATGGGCTACTCGTGGGCTTTAGTATTAAAATATAAAAAATCTAAAACCTTATTGCAAAACTTCAAACTGAGACCATTTTTTTTTTTAACTTCTCAAACATTAAAATTGGTCGAGAAATAAGGGATTACCAGTGTTTATAAAAAACGGTTTCACGTATAATATGTAATCTATCTATGTATTATATAGATAGATGTTTTTGTGTAGAGATACGGTAGTCATTTTATTACGATTTTTATTTTGATTAAATAAAACTTGAACTAGGTGCTGTACATTAAATTTTTATATAAATATTTTATCAGATCCATTAGCTATTATTCCTAGAATTTTTAGAGCTATCCCATTTTAGGCTAGATATTTTATTTTAGTAAGCTATTGGAAACATTTTAAAATTACAGTTTGTTCACTAGTTGACCAGTATAGTTTTCGTTCAAGTCCCAAACTTACTCATTGTTTCAGATGGCGGAGGAATCGGTTGTGAAAAAAGACTCAACCAGTAGTAACCCATGGATAACGGGCGGGCCTATCGGAAGTCGGTCGTGTGTGTTGCAGTTCCGCTGTGGGGCGTTGAGCAAAGCTCCAGTTGCGCCTCCCGCGGACGTGCTGCACATGACGTACAAAACCTACCAAGCCGAGACCAAACTGCTCGCCGCTGTTCTGAGCACTCATGGCCTCAGGGAGGTGAGTGGTATAATGTTTTGTAGAAGTTTGGTAAGAATAAATAAGTTTTCTGTTTAGTCTCCCATATCAAGTCTGTGTTCAACCTGTTGCAACTTTTAATGCTCATTAGTACAATAGATGCCCATTAGTTATAATTTCTATCATATGATGAACAATTATGATATATTTTGATATTGTTTGCAATTTTAAGGGTTCTCCTTTATAACCTTTTAAATCAATTATAAACCTTCTTCGAACTTTAAATCAATTTATATACGGATCTATCTGCATCAATTAGTTTATCCTTTAACTTTTCTGCTGGTCACTCTCCATTTACCATATAATAAGTTTTATTTATTCAATAATACTCGTGAGTCTTTATAAACTGAGGCAGTAAAAACCAACTATAGTGTGTTTGTAAGTGTAATTCTACACTCTATCTTCTTTTATTTACATTGTGCAACGATTTTTACTGCGTCCCCCCTCATCCCAACAATCCCTTAATAATGAATCCCCCCTACAATGCAAACTAAGGGATATTCGTTGTGCTGCAGGTAATCATGAATTTTGTTAATATATTCATATAAAAAAATAATCACATTACCCAAATCAAACAGAAATACCTAAAGGCGTTTCGCTGGCTACACGGTTAGTGTCTTGGACTTCGATTTAAGAGGTAACAGGTTCAATTCCTGGGATGCCCACACCAATTTAATGGGTTTGGAACCGTTTTCCCTTTCAATCATTTTAAGTACAGTGCATATTCCTCTTACCAAAATGCATCTGGTATAGATACAAGCAAAAACAAATTCTAGCTGGATGAACACAGTCTATATCAGCCAGTCCGTGTTATTGAGGTTTTACAGGAGATAGTTTTACTAGCTTTTATTTTTTCATGTTTTCTCCATCATTGAACAACAATGGCTAGGTGTAATATTTTAACACATTGTTTATGTTAATTAGCCTACATTTCCCTTTGGCCTTAAATAAAGCCCTTTATATCAATAAACTCTTTAGTTACAGTAGTTCAAAAAAAGTTTCCAAATGGTGGTTGGTTAATCAAATTTTACCATCAAAGAATAATATTGGTCTAACTGAAGATTGTTTGCTGCTGGGGCTACTTATATAAATTAATGTAAATCCAAATAAGGTGATTTACATATAAAGTTCTATTGATACAAGAGAAAATATATTGAGTCTTATTAAGAATTTTATAGTATGAGGAATTTTCAAAATGGCATAAGTTATTAGCTCTACTCTCCATGTACAGAGAAGCTAAGATTAAAGATAGTTTTTTGAGATCCAAATTTATTAAGATTAATTTATATGACTTTACACTTAATTATTAAAATGTGAAAAATTGATTTAATGAATTATCTTGGAAAGCAGTGTACAAGACTCACCCTTGATGTGTGTAGGAGACGATGGAATTGGCTAACTCGGAACTCCCTAACTCGTGTCACGAGCCGGAACTGGCTAACCAGGAACTGCCTAACCGCCAGTTAGTGGATTCCAATGTGCGGAGGGTGGAATTGGCTAACTGTCGCCCGGCGGAATTCACTAACTCAGAATTCCCTAACCAGGCGCGGCAGCCTCCGCCTTTCGCCGCTAGTGGCGCTACACACGACGTTGCCAACCGCACCAAAATAAATAATGGTGCATCCTAACGTATTTAAATCACCTTTACGTTTATGTTATCTTGTTTTGGTTTTTTGTTTTTTTGATTAATTGTAAATGTTGGACAAACGACAATGATGAATGTTGTACAATGAGAAATGATAACGTAAATGTTGTAGACCTATTTTCAATTATAATTTTATGATTATGTGACTTAATAATACTTACCGTAGCTTATAATGGAATGTTTAAAACTTACAGAACTATTTTTAACAAAAACCAACTGTGCCATTATAGGTAAATCGGTTCTGTTCTATCGATTGACACTAATTTAATGGACGGGGTGTACCAGAAAGTCACCTTCCCAGACCGGTAGTCACTAATATTAAACACAAACCCCCCACTTTGTGTGACATTTTTAGATTATACACGTAATTTTAAGACTTTTTTATATTTTAACTTTTAACGAAATCCTAACGGTTGAGGACATAACGGCAATTGAAATTTTGATTTTTCCGTAGGAAGAACATTGACCAAAATTTCAACTCCAATATCTCTGAACATTTTCGTTTAGACAAACATGTCCCAGCAGAAAAATATCTTAGCCTATCCTTTTAAATATTTTCCCATCATATATTATTTTACGTTCCACAAAATTTACAGTAGGCCTACCAGGTTAACCGAGCCTTGCTCTTTGGTTCTAATTCACTTTTGTTATAGTGTCATGGTAATCAAGCTATTAAATCTATACCAGACTCTTCACAGATAACTGCTGTTAAAAACTGCTTAAAATTAATGTTTCTTTATTTTTGTAAACTTTTTGTTATTTCGTTACCAAAATAGCAACCCATAAGACCAATGCTAAAAATTACTATTTTTTACTTAAATTTAGACCAAATTCGATTTTTCCTGGGATTGAGGCTGTTTCTAAACTTATTTTTGGGCCAAAACACTTTTTGCAATATTAAAGCAAAATCTACCCGCTAGATTTCGAGATCGTGAAACACGCACATCAATTCAGACATTGCTCATATTATAGTATAACCGTATATAAACGTTATGCTGTGTGAACAAGGCTTCAAGTTTTTTTTGTAAAAGGCAACTTATTGACCCAGATATATTATTGGAAATATTTTTAATGCCATATTTTTTGTAATGTTTACATAAAACTTGGCCCTAAGTAAAAAAAAATAAGAACAGAATTAAGCAATTTTCCATCAAATACTTGTTGCTGTGGTCAAAATAAGTCCGTGTGGTTATGTAAAAAGATCTAAGATATGTAGAACTATATATAGAACTATTTAACATGAATAACAATGCTTATAATAGTCACATATGAAAATTGCAGGTGACCGCTTACGTTTTTGCCCGTATGACCGCTTACGGTCGTCTATTTTAAATTTATAAATACATAAATACATATAAATACATATTATTAGATAATAGGAAATGAAATATAGGTTTTTTGTAAGGTTATAAAATAATTTTCACTAGAGTTCGCCACATGGTTTAAAATCAACCAAAATGTCAGATCATCTGGACCCAATTAGTTGAAAAAATATCCATCTTATACTCTAAAACAAGCTCCGTTTGTACGGGCAAAGTTTTTTTTCGCTCCAAAGATTTTTTATTTTTTTTTATTGAATATGGGTTTTGGCCACCAGAAATCGATTGGAGCTGGTCCCATAGCTGGGAAAAATCTGGTTTTCGCGCTAGAGCCCTTCAAAGATCCCATGTTATCCTTACGGAGATTTTTAAATTGAACCAAATCAGCTGATAACTGTAGATAAAAGAAGATAATGTGTTACATCTTTAACCTGTGGCTTTAGGAAAATCATACCAATGTGCAGCAAACCTTCCGCCTGGCGAGTGAGCGGAGAAAACGAACTTTGTGTGAGAAGTAGTAATAATTTAAAAATAAAAGTAATAATTTTACCGAGCTTAAGCTCGGGCCCCTGGTACTATATTTAAAACAGTAAGGAAAAAACCTTTGGACGTTCGTATGTGACTTCTACTGGACCGATTTACGTGCGGGTTGCACCAAAATAAACTTTTTTCGGTTCTATATTAACAGGTTTTATTTGCATTTCGAAAATATTTACGTTAAATCGGTAAAATATGAAAAATAAACTTTTCTTAAGGAGGTTTAACATGGGGAAAAAAGCCAACAACTTTGGAAAGTTCGTCTGAGACTTCCACTGGACCAATTGACACACAGTTTGTACCAAATAAAATGTAAACCTTTGTATATTAGCAGATTTTATTTATTTTAGCGTTAACTTACTTCCTTAAATTAAAAATATCCACATTTTAAAACCTTTGCAATTTATTTATTTTACACGATTTTAATCAGCTGATTGTAAACGCACGAGGTATTTTGTCTAAATACAGAGTGGATGAACAAAAGGTCATGAAGGATTTGGTTTATTATGGCCAGTACCCAAAAACGTTTACAATTATTATGATTGTCATTTATGAAAAGAAAGTTGCTTGATTATTTAATTAAAGTTATCTTAATTCCTTAAATAAAAAATATCAACATTTTAAAATAACCTATACAGTAAATTTATTTTACACGCTTTCAATCAGCTGATTGTAAAACCACTAGGTATTTTGTCTAAATACAGAGTTGATGAGCAAAAGCTCAAGAAGGGTTTTGTTTACTATGGCCAGTACCGTATACCTAAAAACGTTTGCAATTATTATAATGTATTATCCTTTAAATGGAAAGAAAGGTGCTTAATTATGTGAAATAGGTGATTGCTATAAAATTAAGACTAAATTGTAAATGTTCAGTTTAAATAGATTGTTTACATTTGTATGAAGAAAAATCAAATCATACATTTGTATGATTGATCCGTTGTGCAATCAATTTGTCGGTTGAAACGTTGTAATTGTAATGTTTTACAATTCTCCCCCACCTCGACGGTATTCGTGGCACAGTCGGTAGCGTGACGTGCCTTAAACCTGACGGCCCGAGTTCCAGACCGATCTTCATTTGTATACTTTTTGTAATGTGTCTAATAACGGTGTCACTAATAAATGTTTTACTGATGGTACCGATATTTATTTTAAGCAAAATAGAGACATTAAATATTTATAGGCCTTTTCAAATCCTCCAAAAACTTATTTATTAAACTAAAAAATTTAATAAATACAAAATTGATAGTTTAGGCCTGCTTATTTCTGATATTGTTTAATTAATACAACGATTTGATTAGGCTACTAAGGTTTAGGTCTAAGTAAACAATAGATTTGTTATATGTTAATAAAATACTAAACAGTGTTTGTATTACATGGTAGGGTGCAGCATTATTGTCTTTAAAGAATAAGCCTATAGGCCTACTTTGACAGACAACCCAACAAAAACATTTTAGTTTCTTTTTCATTTACTAAAATTATATACATATAACTTGAAGAATTTGAAGAAAGCCATGAGAACTATCATCATACATTATCCATGTATTAAAATATTCGAGGAGTAGGCGTATAATGTTTCAGAGCTATTGTAGCCCTTGACTTATTGGTCTGTTTTTGTTTAATTAAGCTCTGTTTTTGTTAAATTGTCAAATTATAAAATTTGTTATTTCCAAGGGAATATTTTGTTTACCCACATAGCACAGAATATTGATTTTACCTCAAATAAACGTTAAACATTTCAAATTATATCAAATCAAAGTTTTGATATTTATTTTACGTTTATTTGATATTCAAAATATCAAAGTCAAATAACGTCAATTTTTTATATTTATTTTATGTTCAAAACGTAAAAGTCAAGTAAGGTTACATTTTTCATATTTATTGAACATATACTTGAAAATGTGCTAAACCACATTAGGCCTAACTTAATAATTATTCTCTTAAGAGATAATTAATTTTCTTATTGAGATACAAAGTGGAAAGAAACGGTTAACCTCTTCATATGAACTTCATGTACTATTTAAAACGAAATGAAATTAAACCCAATTGTCAAGTTAAATTTATTTAAATTATGTCAAATAAAAAATGCATTGAGTTTATTCAAGTTCAATGTATGTCAAATATAAAATGTATTGAGTTTATTTAGGTTTATTAAATAGCCTACACAAGTTTTTTTTCATATTCTTGTGATAGTAAAAATATAAAATTACATTAATTTTTTGATAGTCTTATTTGTTTAACACATTAAAACGGTCAAGTAGTACTGTAGGTTATATAAAATTCTGTTCTGAGCGAAGGCCGAGTAATAATGACTAACTAGTAAATAAGAACACTAATTTTCATGGCTAAAAATTTCCGTGTGAAATTCCTCTCAAAAAAGAAGACGAGGTCCAGGTCCAGCTGGTTCATCACGAGGGCCCTCGCCATCACATCAAGCTAAAACCATTTACACTTTAAACTACACATGATTATACAAGAACCTGCATGATTATACTAATGTCTTAATAATAAAAATAACATAAAAATTAAAAATATAAAACATCAGAACAAACTAAACGTTGGACGTTGCCATTATGTTAACTTTAAACAAATTAAAACTTTGAAATGTGGACAAACATTTATCTTTGATGACAACTGCAGTTTTTCATGTAATGAAAAAGAACAGAAATTGATAACAAAAAGGTAAGTAATTAATAAAATGGGGTATACAAATTAATATCTAGTTACTCTAAAGTGACACCATTAATATCTAATTCTTTTAAACGACCACATTTTTCGTATAGGCTGTTAAAATAATGGCCTACTTAAAAAATCTATTAATTTTGCTGCACGCCTAAGCGCACTTGATTTCAAAACCATTATGATAAATCACATCTTTATTCGTCATTATATTCTACATTCTAATTCCACAATCATTGTAATAGCAAATAAAGTATTTACAGTGTACCATACCATATTATGGTATCGGCACATAATTATTTGTACGGCACGTGGCAGCACTGAGCAGCGCGACTCATTCCCGACCGCCAGGCGTTCTGATTGGTGAGGGATCGACGCTTCTGATTGGTAGTTAGGGAGTTCCAGCCGTAGACAAGTTAGCCAGTTCCGCCGCCGTACAGTGTCGATCTCGGAATCCGCTAACTTTCTCCTAACCTGGGTTAGCGAATTCCGGGTTAGGCAATTCCGGTGACGACAAAGTTAGTGAATTCCGTAAACGTTAAGTTTTTGGAGATAGGGATTTTAACATTGGGTTAGCGGATTCCGAGTTAGCCAGTTCCGCGCTCCCGTGTGTAGTGTTTTACTAGTACACTTCTTCTAAAGAACTAATTAATATATGTTATGGTAAGTAAGTTATACTAATTTCAGACTAAAACCCTCCAGAATACTGTAATTATTCGAAGTCTATCTAATCCTACCATAAGTCTAATCAAAAACATAGCTAACACAAGACCAAGTATTAACATATCCCAGCATTATGTAAAACTAGTAACATTATTGTCTTTATGATTTTAATATGTATGCATTAAAACGGTTCCTGAATATAGCTTTCATTTTTAAATCTTAGAAAATTAAGAGGGTGATAATGATAATCCCACACTTCTATTCACATAGTTTTAAAGACAGCACTTAATACAACTGGGTCTTAACTGCTGCCTGTAATATTGTATTTTGCTACCGGTAAGTGTAATACTGTATTTTCGGTTATGAACAGTAAGGCTTTGGTTATTAGAGGGTACAATAAAATTTCAAAAGTGTTCTCAAAATGGTCATGTAAAATTTTATTTAAAATTTCATAAAAATTTTTGGACTAGCAAAAATAGAACTTAACTTAAAAAAACACTAATAATCATTTAGTTGTACTTACTTAACATTTTGAAAAATTCTTACTTCAACTGACTAAGTAAGTGTAATTCACAGCATGGTAACTCGAGTGAGATAAAAAATAGCTAGTGATACAAATGTCTTTGAGGGCGGACAACAGTTAGACCCTAATAGTAGGGGAAGCAGTTTGAGCAGAACCAATGGGATCCTCCATTAAGTTGCAACTCAAAGTTGTTGTCTTGAATGAGGTTCACGATATTCCGTAGTGTGTCACACGTTAACCCCCAGTTACTTAGATTTCCCGTAGTTTCAATTTCGGCACAGTTGTTGAGCAAAGTGTTGACAGTTTCTGCAGATATACAAGATGCCTCGTACATATAAAAACACTTCAAATGCGGATGTCGAATGTTCACTAAGTGTTCGTCCGTGAGGTCTAAACAGCTGTACAAATGCACTCGTCGCAAGTTCGGCGCACACTTCATTAAATTCGTAACCGCCTTAGCCGTAACACTCTTCCCCAACTGGATATTCTCCAGTTTGGAAAGTTCAATATCACTTTCGGTCAGCCAATCTACATTGGATCCGTCCACCACTAGGTTCCTGAGGTTGGGACAATTTTTTAATACACTTCCTAAATCTAACTGAGTCAAGAACTCGGGAAGGAAAAATCGTATGACGAGCTCCTCCAGGACTCTGCCGTGAGGTCCTTCGAAGAACTTGAGCAGCTTACTGACCCAGAGTGGGGAGTTGGGAAGGCCGTGCAGGCTGAGCGAGGTGATGGTGGTCGGCAGGACTGAGAGAGACTCCGGGGAGTGGTGGGGCTCGGAAAGAGAGAGCTTCCGAAGCTGGGGACATGCAGAGGCGAGTAGCTCCAGGCGGTGGAGGTTGGTGCGGGAACTGCGGGCAGACAGGAGGTGGAACCTAGGCAGGGCAGCCGAACCACATACCTGTCAACAGACATCAGGATTAGAGGGAGGGGCCATTTTTTTGCTGAAGAAAAAATTATTAATTTGATGAAATCATATTACTTGGAGAACATGAATTCCTGAAATACATTATTGTCTTCCGACAAATAATTTTAAGAACTGACTTTTAAACTTACTGAGATTTAAAGAGGATAAAAAGTAAACATTTTAAATAAACAGAATATTTCTAATAAAGTACTCTTGTCTTTTGGCCGTGGGTAATGCTCTCGCCCGGATTATCCGGCGGCCGAACCATCCGAGGCCGGACTAGAGGGCATCTAATGTATAATGGTTCTTCCTTGAGTAAATTTTTTTAACTCTCTTAATTCTTTTGATTTTTTTATTTTCAATTTATAATTTTTTTATAAAATTTATAATTTTCCGTGATATTTCACAAGGAGATTTTTTATATAAAGCTTTTTTTATGGCATTTTGTAGGACTTAGCATTCAATTGCCGGGCCGGTAGTTATGTTTACATTCTTCATGTATAAATTCTTTATTTTTTAAATAAAATTTTGCCATTTCATAGATGTACAAACCAAATACTGTTAAAATTCTGTTGTTTTGAAATAAATCGTAACAATGTTCCAAATTATTATGACCATTCTTTATATGCCTGTGAAACTTGGATCCCTGCAAAGTGTTTATAGTGATAATCTTTGTAAAAATGCTTCTTGCTTGACATATACAGGAAGTAATAGCATTGACTATGTACACTAACGTGAGTAGACTTCTCATAGCATAGGCGTGTTTGAAACCTATTGATGGTGGTGCGATCTCGTGCGGCGTACATGGAAGTACAAGAGTCATATGATAGGCAAATTAGTACTACCACTGTTCTCAATCAATGATTAAACATTTTATAATTGAGGTTTTTGTTTATCTTGTGATGAAATGTTTTTGCAGCACTGTAAATTCAGCTAAATAATAACAACATCGATGGCAGCGACTCTGGGCGTACACGAAACTTCCAAATTTTTGCCTCAAACTAAATGCATTGGATGAGAGGTCTATTCACGTTGTACATAGTCAATGGTAATAGATACAGAGCGGACATTTAGATTACTAGAATCGTGTGGCAAATACTGGTGCTAGGGCGAGTACCTTCTGGTAGACCTCGAGTGCTCGGCCCATGTGGCAGTACTCGCCGAGGCTCTGCACACCGGGGGCTGAGCGCAGGGCCAGCAACACGCCAGCGCTGGTCACGCCGGTGTTGGCAATGTTGAGCACCCGCATCGTGTCGCACAGCGGCTGCCGACTCTCGCAATACTGCAGCAGGAACGACACATCCGACACCTTCGACTCCGACTGGCCCAGTCGAGTCAGCGGCCTAACATGATACGGACTTGTTAAAACTGACTATGAGTTCTTATAAACTGTAACGTATGAAGTTATAAAATTACTATAGATTACTATAGACAATCATGAGATTTTTAGAGCCTTTTCAAACTATAGGTTAACTGTCTGACAAAATGAAATAAATTGGGGAGGTCTAATAACTAATCCTTCACCTTTTATTTCCCCAGTTTCGATGGGCATTTCAAGATTTTTCTCCTATCCACAGACTTCTCCTTATGACATGTGCAATGGTTTCTTGAAATTTAAAACTTGTCCATTAAACATTTTAGCTCAATGACCAAGTAAAAGTAACTCTAAAATCAGTGCTTTTTGTCTTTTCAATTTTGAAAATCTTCCTAAATTACGCTAACTTCTGAATTATTTTAAAGAAAATTTTACCCATCATTCAAATACATTAACCATCATCAATCATTACCGTATAACATTAATTTTTGTACATATCATCTTCTACCTAATAAGCTTTAATTTTAGCAAGTTTTTTCATTCTTAGGGCCGGTTTCTCCAAACACGTTCAACTTAAACTTAGTTTAAAGTTCCTCTAAGAAACCGGCCCTTAGTATGTCTGTTGGCCTAGTATAAAATATGACAACACTATGAAAAAGTTATAGACAAATCAATATCTTCCCTATTCAATAAACAATATCCTTCCTTGATTTTTTTTCTTCAATTTTCTAGTTAACTGAGAGGTTTGTTTTAATTTTCATGAACATAAATTAAATTAATTAATTTGCGAAAAGTTATATAATAAACCATAAGTTTCATATTTACCTTAATATCTTGCGTAGCCTAGCCCAGCCCCTTAACCTAAGCCTGCTCGTTATCGAAGGTACGTTTTTAGGCGACTGGATGGTTTTGTCTCTAATCTCAACTTGTAGGAACAATTGCCTGATGCCAGCGTCAGTCACTTGGCGCGAGTGAGCGACGTCGAGCACTTGCAAGTTTTTACAAGAGTTGCCAATCACGCTGAGAATTGAGTCACTCGCAATGTTCTGTAATATCAGTACTTTCAGCGATGTGGCAGAAACTAGGGCGGTTTGCAGAAGGTTGTGATCTGAAAGTATTAAAATTGTTAAGTGTACTCATGTATATTTAGATGCTGGACAACGTGAGTGTAACATATTACTGCACATAAAAATGCCAAACTAATTTTATAAACTGACAGTTCTTGATTATTGACATTAGGCCTACTAAAAATCTTGTCAAGCCAAACACTTTTGTACCCTGTAGCTAAGGTTTTAGAGAAATTTGTATTAGACATTGGTTTTCATCGGATGTAAGACTATCCCTCCAAAAAATAATTGCTAACCAATTGAAATTTTACTCAACTGTATTTCCTTCCTTCTAAAGGTTTTGAATGAGAAATGAGGCATAGAAAGAACCCACCCGGTGTTCATCCACCATTTGAACAATAAACTACAGTAGGATTATTCTCTCTTTTTCAATTGGAATTCTGACCAGGCCTAAAAGCCACTGGGTTAAATACAAAATAATAAAAAATTTCACTCATTTAAATTTAATTACTGTTTTTAAGTTCAATCTGTGTTCACAAAATTCAACAATACCTAAACTACTTAGGGCCTAGGCCTAAGTCGGAATAATTATTTTCTTCTTTGATAATCTTGAAAACTTTAATAGAGAATATTCGGTAACAAGAAGAAATACAAAAAATGTTGTATGACAGTAGGCTCACCTAGCCTAAGCAGGGCAGACCTGGCGAGCTGGAGTGACTCTAGGCCTGCACCCTGCGCTGCCAATAGTCGCAGCAGCGCAGCCTGGTGGCTGCAGCCATAGTAGCAGCACAGCTCCACCCTCAGCCGGTGAATGTCGGGGGCGAGCAGCAACGAGAGCAGGTACATGGGGACGGGCCCTGCACCCACGGCACCCGTATCCGGCACTGGCGTTGCCAGGATGGCGGCTCCTGCAATGGTGGAAACCGTGTTAGGACTTTTCTGTTGTGTTATTGATAGGTGTCATCAAAATATTTTCTCAAAGAATTAAATGACTATAGGATTCCCTTCTAAAAGAAGTTCTAAACAGGTGTGCAATCGTTACCTTCCTCTAGAAGGGCCGTGCGCACACATCCAGGTAGTGAGGTGATCCATAGCGGTCGCAAGCGAGATTGGGCGATGCTGAGTGCGTGTGCAGGTGTTGTGTCTTGAGCGATATTCTGTAGTGTGCGACATAGCGAAACCAGCTGGTGGGCCAGAGCTGTCTGTGTCAACGCCACAAGCGTACTGGGCTGCTTGGTGTGAGGCATCACTCCATGTCGAGCCACCTGAAACATCATTGCTGTTGAACATCATTAGGAGCTGAGTGCCTGATTTAAGAGGTAGTACCAGGGGGACCGAGCTTATGATCGGTAAAGTTATCAAGAGTCACTCTCCTTTCTTAAACAATGCTCATTCGCTCTGTTCACTCGCCGTCTTTCTTTTTGATACGAGCTTGTTTGCTTCACTCACTCGCCAGGCCAATGCGAGTAAACTTTAGTATAAATTTGTGTTGAACCACGGCTCAAATGTGTAACACATATTTTTATATCTACAATCATCAGCAGATTTTTCTGTTAAATATATTAGCTACAAAAAAATCTCCATGAGGATAACGTAATAATAATGCTTTATTGACAATAATTATAATAGTTAATTAAACTTAAATATAATTTTTAATTTTAACTATAATGTCCAAAAATCTTTAATTAGGCAATCTTCAACATTGTATAGTGTTTTCATTAGTAGTATTTCCATTAATCTTCTTTTAAATTTTTTACTGGCAGTTTCAACCAAGGCAAGGGTATCGAATTAAATAATTTTCGTTCCATAAGAAGATTTTTTTTGAGATTTTAGCGAATTTCCCTATAGGGAATACGCTATTACGGTGGTAGCCATGGTAAGACCTAAGCCCGGGACCACTTTACTTTTTCATTTTGAGGTCCCCAGAAGCCAAAAACACCATTCGTTCATTTTCATATATATGTATATATATATATATATATATATATATATATATATATATATATATATATATATATATATATATACATATATATATATATATATATATATATATATATATATATACATATATATATATATATCTATGTGTCCTTTATTCTGATAACTTTTGAAGGGGACCTCCGATTTTGATGAAATTTGGTATGAAGGTGTGAAGGTGTAGGGCCAGGTCTATTTTTATGAGTTCGCGAACCAGCATTGTCGGGTTTTGGGAATGGGGTTTTATAGGGTTTCAAAGGGGTCAAAAATGGGTTTTTGGCATTTTTGGACCTTAATTTTTAAAATTCATCAATTTTGACTGAAACCATTTGAAAGAGCTTAAAAAAACAAACAATTTGGTATTTTGAATTTTTATCTTAGCATAACTGGTTACGGGGAAAATCCAAAAATTTGTTTTTATGTTATTCTTATGGGAAATCAAGAAAACCCTTTGTCTTGCTTATTCATTGACATAACTTAATAAAATTTGATATGTACATTATCTAGATGAGGTTTAACTTATACTTGCTTACAAAACCCATATAGCGGCAAACCTACATACTCACCCCCATGGGGTTTATGGCGAAAATAAAAAATTGTCAGATCTTGATACAATTTTGTGTTTACATCCACCAATTATTGATTAACTTAGATTTTCTAACAACACCCAATGGCAGCAAACCTACATACTCAATCTTATGGTGTTATTATGGGGAAAGTAAATAATCTGAAATTTCATTGGAAATTCGCTGAGTACGCAGGTCTGCTGCGACGGGTGTATTGTGTATTTGCCTAAAGATGTTTGTAATTTATTCCGTTTATTGTTTCATACGAATGGTTAAAAGAATTTTGAGGGTGATTGTTAATTTTTTCTTAAACGTTTAAAAAAATTTGTAAAATGTACATGGCTGGCAATGTCAGAATATTTAACCGTTGGAAAAGTGGTTTACAATGCGCTTTTCTTTTTGCTCCACAAATAATTCTGATAACTTGTTTTTGTTTTTTAAAAACTTTCTCAGCTATTGTATCAAGAATCAAGAATCATTTATTAATCCAAAAGACATTTATGATCGGTAGCATTGCCCCAAACTGTACATGAGCTGACAATGAAAGCAGCCATAATAAGCCGTAATTAATATTTCCTTTGTCATATGGGAACTTACGGGCTCTTGGACGAAAACCTGATTTTTCCCAGCCATGGGACCAGCTCTAATCAATTCCTGATGGGCAAAATCCCCATATTCAACCAAAAAATTAAAAATCCTTGGAGAGAAAAAACTTTGCCCTTACAAACATTGCTTGTTTTAGAGTATAGGATAATAATAAGATTCCGGTTGATAAGGAGGAAATATTCATTTTTCCTTTGGACAAGTTCAAAGAGAGCTGAAGTAAATTAAATTCTGCTGAAAAATCCTCAAATAACTAAAATACATAAAAAAATTTAAAGAAACCCACAAAAAATTGATCCTATAAAATATTAATTTTTAAAAAGTAGGCCTAACCCAACATAAATCTCCAGCCCGAATACATCCTAAGTATTTTTTCAATGAGAAAAGATGGTTGTAATCATAGTATTTTGAAATTAAATATTTCAATATAATAAACAATTATTCATATTAAACTTTAACCTCAAATATTTTTATGACCCAAAAAAATTTTGAGTCCTACCTCCTACTTTGCAGAATATTTATGTTTATCACTTATTTTATCTAGCAAATTTCTAGCACATCTCAACAGTAATTTTTGCAACTTTTAAGTTGGTTGCCATAAAAATAGTAATTAAAGTAGACGAATAATTTTAACTCATCCTACCATTATTATTGATGATGCTGTTTTAAGCAATGCATTGAAACAGAGTAGTATACTCAATTAATTATTGTTATTAGACTATGCAACGGTTTAGTAAAGACCGTATTTCACTTCAGACTATCACTTGCAACAGTTCACAAATTATGTTGGTAAATAAACCAATAAATAAACAATCCAACACAAACCCACACGAAAATATTTATTATAAAAATCCCAGGTAGCCTATATATTGTATTTAACTCACCTGTCATAGATATTAATTAGGCCTAATTCAATAATTATGTTAGATATTCATATTAATCAATTCATCACTCACCTAAGAATAATAATAGCCTTATCCCAGTAAATATTTATTTAAACATAGCCTAATATAATATATTTATAATGTAAACAAAACTACTTCAAACACATACCAAATTTAATAATTTACATAAACATGGTCATTCTAATTTTATATAGTGTGTGATTCAAAATAGTGAATTAAATTCAGTGAAGTGTCAAGTGTTTCCAAAGCAAGAATCGAGACCTGAAGAACAAACATGTGATCACTACATTGTTGCTGAGCATCAACTACAATTTCTCTCTCTTGCATTTATGGCCTCATTGTGTTAACTTCATTTTAAACAGGGTCCCAATCCCAAGTGTAAAATAAATCCATAAAATAGTATTTGGGTCAATTTAATCCCAAATTTTAAATAGGAAGAAGAGCCAATACCACTAATAATAATCCCTTTATCAGTTGGCCAAAGAAGAAAGTGGTTATTGGTGAAGAACCAAATATTGGTAACCTCCATCCATCTCAAATAGACTAATTTTATCCAGTGATCCTAGAAGCTCAAAGAAATCAAGTAGAATTTTATCAAGAGACTAAATTTATCCATCAACAAATTTTTCAATTTTACAAGAAGATTCAATTATAATTAACATTCAAACAGATATAGCCTACAACTGAACCTAGATTGAATGACCATATTTTATCCATTTTAATCTCTTCAAAGAATAATCAAATCTTAATTTTTACATAACTGCAAATCTCAATTAATATCAAGAATTATTATTTTACAGTCAATAAATTGGAAATTTTACAAGAGAATGTCCCCACGATCCAACACCCCCTGAGAGACAGAGTCATCATTTCTACCCACTGTAACTAGGCCGGAGCACAAAGACATTAAAGACTATATCAATCAATTAAATTAAATATTCCCCCCAGTAATTGTAAGCTATTGTTTGTTAGCCCCTTCATTTTTGAATCAGAATTTATTTGTTTGTGATCTAGAGTTAAATAAAAATTGTTTGTTAATTGTACCAAGATTATTTCTTCAGATACTGTAATTTATAAATAAGAAATAGTTTGTAAGAGAGTGTGGGTGTGTAGCACACTGGCAGCAACAGGTGTCAGAATTTTATCAACAACACCTTCACCAAAGAACACTAATTAAACTTAAACACAACACGACACGGCACGACGACGGCGTACTTTCAACACTTAAATTGAATCCTAAACAGTGATCACCACGATTAATTTCGTGCTTCTGTAAATTAATGTTTACATCTCTTCTTGACACGACAGACGACATTGACATATTGACCCGTAACAGCTGACGAGCTAATGTTGCACACGCTGCAGACAGGCTGCACAGACAGACAAGGAGACAGATGCGCGGCAGATCTTCGCGCATCCATCGTAACAGCTGGCTTGACACTGATGCCAACATTGCCAACCTGTTGATTCAATACTCGCAACTCAACAATCATAGTAGCGGTCGCTGAAAATTTAATTCGTAGTACGAATCGAGTCTTTGGATGAATTTAGATCGAGCTCTGGTAATAGGGTCAAATGACACTTTCTTGCGGCATTCTGAACCCTATACCGTTTCGCCTATACCGGTCGCTTTTTAGCGAATTTCCCTGTAGCTATTGAAGTCTTGGTGGTAAGTAATTTCGGGAATGTTCACTGCATAATTAATGAACGACAAGTTGTGTTTTAGGCAAAGTTTATTAATATTTTCGCAATACGTCCTTCAATACAAGTTGCCAATTATTTTATTAACTTCATAAATACTGAAACGTGTTAAATTAACTGAGCATAGATTTGCCATTTATTTATTCAGTCTACACAAGGGGAACTTAGGAAGTCTCAAATTTCTTAGTTAGGCTACCCCGTATTATTTTTTCCCTCATATCATGGTGTTGTGATAGGTGCCGGTATAGCAGGAGAAAGTCTTCATTGAACTGAGAAACACTTCTGATTCAAAATAAGCTATAGCATACTGTAAAAAGATGCTACTTTTGCTTGGTTTTTTTTATCGTAGACGATTAATGTTGTTCATATTCAGTATTAACTGTTCTAACATATCACTTCTCATTCACAAATAATGTCTTTGAATTGGAACATGGTTCGTTGATGGCAAGTGTTGCGCGTGGCCCCTCCCTCCCAGTTGCGCCACCCCAGGGTTTCACGGATGGTCCCAACACCTACGATGACGATGATGCAAACCGTTAAACGACCGAGGTGTGAAGAAACAAGCCATAACGGCCGTAGGAGGACCAACAAAGGAACAAACGTGAAAGTTGTTGATTGAGAAAGGTTTGTTCTGTGACTGTAATCCGCGGGAAGGCGGGGCCCGTAGAGAAGGCCTACATCGCCCGGAGCGACGAAATCTCTCGAACGGATTCTTCAAGGACGATGTAGTGGTTGGGTTGAACGTTCCTCCACGTCTAGCAGTGCTGATGCGTAACGCTCAATCTTAGAGTCGGCTGCGGAATTCTTAGCGCAATGCAGCTCACAACAAAACAAGCAGGATCTGAATCCTCTTTTGCCATTTGTGAGGAAAAATATAAATTGTAAATAATCCTCTCTTTTTACTTATCAATGGCGGTTTCACCACTCCTTTACCTCTCAATGGAGGTTTGAATAAACCCTTTTCATTCTATAAATTATTTCTATCGTTAATCGAAGTTATTAAATAGATGCACTCTTCAGTAGGCCTAGGACGCTCGAAAAAAACAATTTCAGATTTTTCCACACAAAACTGACGACAACTCATGTAGCCTATAGGCCTAAGCACCAACGTTTTCCTCTTTCCCAAATATTATAAATATGATTCTGTGTGCAGTACACTGTTGAATAATTACACTGAACAATAATCGTTTTCAGATCATTGGTACAGTCACAGTCTGATATGGATTATTGGGAGACAGTCACGACATCGTATCGAAGCTGCATGGTTGTCCGCGGGGCAACTAGCGCTTTATGCGGATGGAACTAGTGATGGCAAAATTTCTTGAAAAATCGATTTTTCGATATATCGATGTATCGAAAGAGTAAAATCGATTTCGATAAAAAATCGTGAACAAAAAATCGATGTCAAAAAATCGATGTATCGAATGGTAAAAATCGATTTTTCCAAAAAATCGATTTTATTTTGCCATCACTACAATGGCAAAATTTCTTGAAAAATCGATTTTTCGATATATTGATGTATCGAAAGAGTAAAATCGATTTCGATAAAAAATCGTGAACAAAAAATCGATGTATCGAATGGTAAAAATCGATTTTTCCGAAAAATAGATTTTATTTTGCCATCACTAGATGGAACCGGCGTGACTGGAGTTCCGCATTTCCTGCGCCATTCTCGCTATGGGCGGGAACTTTAAATGTAACACCAGTGAGCGGCAACCAATTCGGAAATGCTTTTCGACAGTTATCATTCGATTGGGATTTAAGGCCCGGTTCACACGAGCGTCAAAATACACTGCGTGCAAGCTGGGTCGACGCGGCGTCTCCGGTGCACACGAGCGTTTACGTGTGTACTGTTCCATTTGAGTACATGCACTGCTCAAACGTCGCTGCAAAATAAAGCTGCATCAACGCAAACGCAAAACGCTCGTGTGCACCGGGCCTAATTTGACAATTTTGATTGTTATCAGCATAGTCAAGGGCATTATTGTCAGCTGTGTTCGTGTTGCTGCGATCATCTGTATTTGTGTTGTCAACTCGAACGCCAACCACTACGAGCGCTAGTAAATCGACACTAGCTCTCCAAGCCACTGTTCCTTGCCTAACTGGAGTTCCCAGTGGTTCCGGAGAACAACCTAGGTGACGGAGTGTAACGACTGTCCCCCCAATAACCTATATTAGACTGTGGTACAATCTTCTAATCATCTTTTAACTCGTGGGCATAGACCTGGAAATACTTGGAAATCTCTGAAATGGCGATACCACAGAGACATTATTAAGCTACGATCCACCATGCGGATTTACTCTTTATACATTTTCCTCCGTTCCAACATTTCAACCAGGCGGTCGGTGCCGATCGGAACCGGTTCACCTGTACCGCCGCTCCGCGCCGTCCCATCGTCCTGTCCCGCAGCGCCGCGTAGCTTGTGGTGAGTCGAGGGCTCGGCCGGCGCCGTCCTCGGACATTCTCGATTCTCGGTCGGGACAGGCTCGGCAGGACGTGACTTGTGAAAAGATGAAGAACATGAGATGATATTGGCGATCTGCCCTCACGGTGGAGTGGGCAGTCTACAGGGCAGTATCGCACTGCGAGTCCGCTACACGCAATACACTCCTTAATGTTTACCTCAATTAAAGCGACTTTAATTTCATAAATAATAAAAATTTTAGTACACACGTAACTGATTAACGTAACGTAACGTACTTACTTACGTACACGTAACGTAAATTACTTTCAATGATTACTCTTCGTTGGTTTCTTTCCGCGAACTCGTTGGTATAGCTAACCATCGTACGTTTGTTCATAGTGCTTAAGGGTGCGCTCTACCTCGGCGTCAAAATCGTCGAGCGAGACTGTTAACTGCCGCTATCTCACATTTTGGAAAATATATGACGGGTGATTTTAAATTTTGTTACTTTAATGCTTTTTTTGGTTTCAGTGCAAAATCGATCGGCGGTCTAATAACGATGTTTTTGAAATTGCAGACCTTTCGCATCTCCCTTCTTGCATCGTTATCTATAAACTTTTTACCTATCTAATTGCAGATTCTTGTTTTTAAGATTATATTGTACTCGTGTATGGTCTTCTTTTTTATTAAAAAATTGTTTTTAATACGTTAAAACTTGATACAAAAACGCTTATTTCAACATTATTAGCAATCACCCTGCTTAGTAATTTAAATTAATATCGAAATTTTAAGACGATAGCGGAGTACAAAATTATGTTACGAAAAGAATGACACCAAAATATTTTAAATCGGTTTACAACTGGGGCGACAAACACGGAGATTCTAAACCCTTGCATCCGCGCGCGGCAGATGGGTAGAGCAGATGGGTAAGGATGCTGGGTGATGAATTTCATAGGCTGATCCATTGACGCATTGACACATAACCTTTCCATAAGAAATTTATCTCAGCCGGCCATGCAGTAGTAAACTTCATTTAATCCGACATCCTATGATCCGGAACGCTCGATATTCAGGCACGACTTTCGAAAAAATTCATATTGTTAGGAATAAAAAGTACCAATGCGAATTCAAGTTCGTTTAGGTAGTCCTGAAAGAACAACATTATGCCGTAGAACGCGTAAAGGCATGCATGACTGGTGACATTTTATGTTTTCATTTTAATTTTATAATAATGTATTTCTTAATTCCAGTTATGTTATACAATGTTTTAATTCTGTAGTAAAACTGTTTAAAAAATGAAATACATGTTTTAATGTAATTTTTTGTTTAATTCACATTTTCGCCGATGGTTATCCTGTAATCCGGAATATTTTGAAATCCGGCACGAGTCATGTAATACGCTGGATTAGGGGGAGGTTACTGTAATATATAAGACTTTGTCCACATAAAGTGATTTTTACGTTAAATTCCTGCAAGTTCCCGGAGGATCATTGGCGTTTTGCTCGTCGTACCAAAGATTAACAGTCGTGACGTAACCTGATGTGTTCGTAGCCCGTACCGAGGTTCCTCACCACACAGATGTCACGAGAGCGATGGGTGTTGCGGCCACGACGTTGCGTGCGGCGTCCCCGAGATTTATGATAGGCTAACAGGTGGGAGAATACATCGCCGTAACTCCTCCGCGACTATATTCAGTTGTAATCAGCCATGTACATGTATGATGTACACCATTTCGTCCCACGCACATGTACAATTGCCCTTCCACTTTTTATTTAATCGTTTAAAATGAAAGAAAGGCGTACCTACTAAGGTTAAAATTGACAGTGGCTGTGGCGATGTATTTTCAATTATCTCGAAATCTAGCGGGTAGATTTTGCTTAAAATTTGGATTAGAGAGCGTTTTGGTCCGAAAATAAGTAAGAAACAGGGTCAACCTCAAGAAAAATCGTTTTTGGCTAAAACTAAGTTTGAAAATGTAAATTTTTAACATTCGTCTTATGTTATGGGTTGCTATCAAGGCACAGAAATAATAACGAAAGGTAAAAAAAAATGATGCTACTTTTAAGCATTGGGTTTGAAACAGTTGCCACCTGTGAAAAGGTATAGTTTGTAAAAACTGTAAACCGTCTTATTTCCATGATAATATATAAACGAATTAAAACCAACTTGCAAGGCTCGGTTAACCCGGTACTTTATAACAAACGTACCAATGAACTAATAATTTCAACGACAGTAAAATATTTATTCAGTTTTTTTAGTTTCCTATAAATAGCGACTTCCTGTACAATTTCCTATTCAAAGTGTCGTATGAATAGGCTGAGTGACATTACCTCATGCACCGTTTCATTTAATATGTATAAAAACTGGTTACTGTGGAATGTAGCAATATTGTCAATTCTAATCACCTCAAATGAATTAATTTGCGATTACGCCATCCTTTAGCCTTGGCAAATTGCATTTCATAATTAACGGTAGTTTAATGGTCAGCAATTCGCCGAGTTATTACAACTTATACGGGAGTGTAATTCAGAGAGAAACAATTAGCATGGTTTAATATCATCATAAATAACTCGTGGAAGTTTATTACTATCACACCTGATTCACATCTCCGTTGTATGTCCCGTCGACCTCCTTGGCATGGGCCCCGTCCAAATAATTCCGCCGAGTGGCTTCGTCCAATCAGGTTATAAAGGAAGGGTTTAGGTAAGGCAGTGCCAAAGTGAAAGAAAGATAAGTAAGATAAGGATGGGAAGTTGGACTTAAACTAGATCAGGCAGCCCATAGCAACATTCTTCAATCAGATGCCCTTTCAGTTAGTCTCTAATGAACATTTAGGATCTCATAACAGCTTTAGATTTCAATCTAGTCGTGTTTATTAAAGGGTGACCAGCTAACCGTATATACAATAATTGTGTTTCTAGGTCTGAAAAGCAGCGTCACGTTGGATTGGAACACGTGTTTGTGAAAGGTCACTGATAAGGGGCGCGGCGTCGATATCGCCCTCTCGTGACCAAGCCGGCTGTCCCGTTATCACCAACTGCGCGCCGCTGTGATAACAGATAACAGCTTGATGAGTCGCACGTACGCCAAATTTATTCTATGGCCGTGTTTTCCGGATTTAATAATGCTTATTTCGTAGAATGGTTATTTTAGCAAGTGTTAACTTTGAATTTTAAACGTTTTCCAAAAGATAGGGAAGGGAACATACATTTCTGTATAACACGCTAGTAGTTTATTTCAAATGGTTTAATGTTAGGGAGGGTAAAACCCCCACTTAATCTAGTCGTCTTTTTGTTTTAAAGCGGCATTACCTGTTATATGCGAATTGTAAATGAATTGTAAAGATCTAATGTTAATTAGTGCATCATAAGCTAAATACTATTGGCAATTAATACATCAATGTTATTGACCTGCATTTCATGACAAATCATGCTGGTTTTTTATACACTCCATAAAACAATCGAAAATGATTCGTAATACGATCCATTCATTTACAGAATTGACTCCTATGATATATAATTTTCACTTTATCAATATATTAAATGACCCTGGAGGTGTCAAATATTTTGTTATTTTCACGCTGAACGCGTTTCTTACCAGTTAACGGTCATCATCATCAATGAACTGATCACTGCCCACTACTGAAGATGAACGGTATAATTCTATCGAAATGCGACCAGCTTGAAGATAACAAAATGTTTTACACTTCAGGCCATTTAATACGCAAGTGTAATCTTAAAAATCCATACGCTAAACACAAATTGTTTTTAAGTTTTTTACCAAACTAGTTTTCTAAAATGCCAACAAATACTGCATTTTAATTTTAGGGTTTCTACTGATTTGACTTTGAATAAATACAACATAAGGTAAATTTACTTGAGAATTTTCGAAACAAAGCTCTGCCCGCGGTGATTAATTTATTACCGCAAATAATAATATTTACATTGTTAATTTAACCCACCATAGGTGTTATTATAACTAACAATCATTAACGATGAACAACAAAGGTGGCCGATGATGTCAAGTTCAAGTCCAGTGGGTTTCCTAGTTGCTGCGGGTTGGTTATAAAACAGTATGATTTATGCATGCCTTCGCCTCCGCCCGCCCGTTCTCCGAGCTGCAACACAGTATATACTGACTACTGGCTCTGTCATTATCGCGCGATTACTATTTTGCTCGCCCGACTCGCTTTGTATGGGCGTTGGAAAAACTCGTATCGGTAATTGCACATTTCGGTCTATTAAGTCCAAGTCGACCATTAAGTTTTGAAGGTCTCTGCTCATAACATGTGGACTCTGATGAGGAAGTTGAAGGATTCCTGACCTTCGTGGCCACGAAGCTTCTTTCATCGGTCGGTTGTTACGGGTAACTATTGTTTGGGTTACTAATATCCATGATGATAGTTGAAAACTGAGTATGCCTTTATTAGAAATTAAATAGAAAACAAATGTGCTAATTAAATCCTGTACTGGACCAAGAAAAATTCGTTAGGTCCACTAAGATCATATGACTCATCTCGTCTGTTTTATATCTTTTAATCGACTTGATTAACATATTGATCAACCGATACACAACCTTGAGGATATTCCCATTGGACTCTCGTACCGTTCTATTTTCACACGTCTGTACTTTCAGTTCATTAGCCTAATTGTTTAGAGAAGACTTGGTAGTGGCAGCGGCTGATTTGTGTTATTTAATTCTCCACTCCTTCGGTGTTGGTGGTTCCCATTTTAATTATAGAAAGAAATTTTTTATCTTAGATTGGATGATTTGATTATAAAGTATTTTACGAGTACTTAAAAGTAATATAAAGAGTTTGGTTGTCTAATTTTAGTGGAAGCCGAGCGAATAGACTTGATTTTACTAGCTAGTTTACTAATCGATTTCATGCATCTGTATGAAATTTGTCATGCCGCTTCATTAAAAAATTGAACAATTGTAATCACTCTGAGTCGTTTGCTAACTCTACACAGCTACTTACAGCTAACTATACAGAGCCCTCTTGAAAGGGGACTGTAACAGCAACGAGCAACCAACTCTGCAAGATGATGGCTATGTGGGATTTATCTGATGCGTTCCAAAACGGGACTCGGAGGCAGTTAGGTTGTTTGTTTTGATTGTGATACCAAACAGGCGGCGCATCATCAGTGACGCAAGGGCCGCGACCCGGCGAGCAGGCGAGGAGAGTCTGGGCCCATGTGGTAGATAGGCCTACTCCGGGGCTGCGAGTGTTGGGTGGAACGGTCACTGCCATGTAGGGTGCGAAGTTCCCGTCTTACGCTAATATCACCGACTACCGTGGTTTTTAATCGTGTTTTGCGATGTTGTAAAATTTGTTTACGTGGGAACACTAAAAGGCAGTAATTTCATATTGGGTAGTAGCATTGACTTTGTACAGTGTACATAGTCAATGGTAGTAGTTTTAGTTTTTGCTTTTCAATCTGGAGTTGGTTGTTAAGTCCCCGTTAAAATACGGCAAGCTGGCTTGAAACTGAACGCTGCTGCCTCTTGCCTACAGCCTTGTGATTAGGCCTATATAGTTTTAGTATCCTATCAAACCAATCTGGACCAAGCCTTGAGTAATGCTCTGAAAAACAAACTATCAAAAAATTCAAGGTGTAGTTCGCCTCCGAGAAACAATGTATTAACAGTTTAGTTCGAACCTATGCGTCAGCGACATTAAAATACGGCAAGCTGGCTTGAAACTGAACGCTGCTGCCTCTTGCCTACAGCCTTGTGATTAGGCCTATATAGTTTTAGTATCCTATCAAACCAATCTGGACCAAGCCTTGAGTAATGCTCTGAAAAACAAACTATCAAAAAATTCAAGGTGTAGTTCGCCTCCGAGAAACAATGTATTAACAGTTTAGTTCGAACCTATGCGTCAGCGACATTACAATACAACGTACTGAGTTTACTGCTAAATGGAAACTTGAGTTTTCCCCGCAACCACTTGACGTAGAGCAATAATTTAAAATACTGGATTTTTTAGTTTTTTTTAGTTCGTTTTGATGGTGACAACTGCAATACATTACAGTTTGGAAGACTGTTTAAAGAGAACCTTGGGAGAAAGGAAACTAAAAATTTTTGTACGTGGACCTCAACATTGTAGTTCGATCTATTATTAGCTGTTTTACGTTCGCGGAGGTATGGGAGCGACCGCTCCCACGCGGAACCCTAATGCCATCCTGATGAGTGCGATCGCTCCCAAGCTGCACTGCTTTACAATATGATTTATTTTTAAGCCAGGATCTGAGCTGGAAATCTAAAACTTTTCACAGCACTGCTCAATAGTATAGTGTATTTCGGGACCACGTGGGTTTTTAATGGGCAGTGCTGCTGCTACGGCGGAGTGAAGAAATTATTACTTCTAGGATGGTGACGAGGTTCGAGCAAATACCTCGCCGCCGCGAACGTGTTAAAAATCTCCTGAACACATATACATATTCTTAACTAAATTTT
Organism: Neoaliturus tenellus; assembly: GCA_030545055.2. Classification (NCBI taxonomy): domain Eukaryota; kingdom Metazoa; phylum Arthropoda; class Insecta; order Hemiptera; family Cicadellidae; genus Neoaliturus; species Neoaliturus tenellus. The sequence goes on from CM061534.1 coordinate 137,283,397, forward strand.
TAGTACATTTATTATTTTATGGATGCGTCAGTTGGCAAGTTCAGCGTTCAGTTCGTTTGTAGAAGGATTATATGTATGACGAGAGCACGAATCCATTAGAATGTTCTCGGAAGAAAGTCGCGGAACTTTCACTCTCACTTTCGCCAAGGTCGGTCAGACCGCCTGGTGACGCAAGCGGCAAGCGTGGTCAAGTTTAGAGCTGCGAAGGTTGGAGAGCTGCATCACATAACCGATTCACATGGGAACACGTTGCAACTGTTGCATGATCAGGAGCGACTAGGCCTTGATGGAAGCACGTGAGAAATCTGAACCGTTAAGAAACTTATGTCTACGTGCCACGTAGGCTACAGATTCGATCGAGGCTAAAGAACCGTCTTTAGTTACCAACCAGTTTGGAACGGTTTCCGCAAAACATCGTGCTGGGGTTGGAACCGTTGCATGAGTTAGATTTCTTGGAAGGAACAAAGATTAAACTGAACCAGTAAGATGGACATTTTAGCTTAACTCAATAGTTCAGCTAGTAACTGAACCAGTTTTGAAAACTTAACGAAATAACAACTAATAGTAAACAAAAATATAGGAACATTAATTTTAAGCAGTTTTCCAAAAGCTGTTATCTGTGAAGAGTCTGGTGTAGATTTAATAGCTTGATTACCATGACACCATAACAAAAAATAATTAAAACCAACGAGCAAGGCTCGGTTAACCTGGTACTAGTATTAAAAGTAACTCACAGACAAAAATAAAGATGAAATAAAAACAAAAAAAATATGAATTTTTAAACGTAAATATGTTTTATAATGTCACGGTTAACTTAAATATAGAATTATTATTAATTCAGTGATAATAGCAAGCATGAAATACGCAATAATAAAGTTACGCTCCAGTTAGACCTGCCCCCTGGCAGGTCTAAGTTGCCGCCGAATATCGCTCCTTTCATACTCGAGTTTATCTTATTTGCGCTACAACTCGGACTCTCAAACCCACAAAGATTATCTTTTACGCCCGGATTACCTAAACCATGTCTCTCGAACCCGAATAGTTCGACCGCAGTTTATCCCTCCCGTATTTAGCTCGGAGTTATCTTTACGCCGCGGCTCACGTAAACCCGAGCTCCCGAACCCAATTTTTAAGCTGACGCGCATAATCCGGTTATAACCAGTATTTACGCCCGGGATTAAGCTAAACGCGAGCTCTCAAACCGCCTCTATGTGAATACTTTTTAATTGAAACTTGAGGTTCAATATCCGAGTAGGTAATGTTTCCGAAAAATAGGTTGCGACCAGGCACTTGATAAACACTCATGCATTTTACTTTATTTTCAACGGAAAAAGAACTGTCTTTTCGGACAACTTTTATACAACTTAAAACTATAGCTGTATTTAAACCCTTAGACACTTACTGGTAGCCGAGTGGTTTACATATATAATACTGTATTGTTCACCACCTCACAATCTTTAACGATGTTGCCAGTTCGATCCCGGGGTCTTCTGGACCAAGAAGTTCTTATTTTCATTAGGCTATTAAATAAATTATGCTGTCATTGTATGATTTCATAAGCCTGAGATAGTAATGACCAGGATTTGGACAATTCCCAATCAAAAATGCTACTGGCGTAGGAAATGTGGCCTTGAATGCAATAGTAGGCCTAGACGAAATAGCACATCGTGACCGTGTGTTGTGTAGCGAAACATTCGCGGTATGTGGATATGCTCGTGTGATTGTATGTCGTGACGACAGCAAGGCCGTGAACTGCCGGAAACAGTAGCAGCATCCTGTATGTAGGCCGGCATGTGGGCTCTGTAGGTCGCCGCCATGGGGGTTGCTCAATGCTCCACCTCTATCACTGACGGCAGAACTATTAAACTGCCTACAGTACTTAGAAGTTGAATCGATACCGTTTCCAAGGAGTCAAACCCCAGGAGAACGGTACTTGAGCATCGTGGTGTAAAGTAACGAGTGTGTTATGATAATTAACAGTAGTGTAAAGCTGATAGACCTAGCTTTACTGCAAAACATCGGTGTTTTCCGAATCTCTTTTAAGCAATGCAAAATGGTATCACATTAACTTTCCTGCTGCATTACCCCTACATTCTTTTTCTCTGGCCTCTGTTTACAAAAAAAAATAAATAAATAAAATAAATAAAAAATAGCGTCAGCTAGGACATTTTAGCTAAAGGAAACTGCTCCTGTAAAATCCTAGGAGGAGCCAAGGTACAACGATATTGAAAGTGTAATAGATTTGTTTTCACCAAACCTTGGACATCGCCTTTTATTCAAATACGTCGCATACGGGGCATTAGTGTTATTTTCGAAACAACGGAGGGGCTTTGCTGGTTAAAATCGCTGCAAAAAGAGAAGAAGAATGAGCGTATTTCCAGAATCGGTGTTGTCTAACAAGTAACAACCATTAAAATATAGTTATATCCGTTTTGGATGGTTGATCACTACTTAAAATAAAGTATTACATTTGCTTAAACTTTGACACCTTCCATAAAAACCATTGACAGTTTTCTCTACAGAGGAATTAATTTATATGGCCAAATCAGATCATATTGAATTCATGATTTTTTTAGTGTAGAAGATTTTAGACTGGGTCGTATAGAAGCTGTAGAATAAAAATTAATGAAGTAACCGGCAACTTTGGCCCCAAGCAGAGACAACCAAACTAACCCTTTTTAGGCTTTCCTTCTGTACATATTTAAGGGTTTTCTCGTAAGTTTTAATCGCTAACTATGTGAACATTGTTACAACAACTTTGTTATAAGCTTATTTAATGACACGACCGTCTAAGCTTTATCACGTCTGTTTACATGGGAATTGCAGACAATTACATGAATGGTGCACGGAAGGCAAAACATTATAAAATTGTCTGCGCGATGTTAACAGATAAAAGAACAATAGCGAATGTATTCAAGTGGACATGACTTCATTGTAGTGTTATGCAACGATCTCTTTAACAAATGGCGATATTTACACTCTGTAAGGTTGGTAATGACCAATCTTGGCAACCGGCATCTACTTGCGTCACTCACCTCACGACTGCAGCGGCAAGTCCTCTGATGTACAAACAACATACGTGATTCCCGATACCTCCTCCACCTGTGGCTGGGAATCACTTCATGCTCCAAGCCGATGATTTACATCCGAATCGATGAAAACCCCTCGATGAAAATTCTGAGTATTGTAGATCTTTCTCATCCGGATTCCCACTTAGTTCTTGCGAAGAAGTACAGTAATTATGTAGGAAATCAACGATCGTTGATTTGCGATGGGGTTTCTTTTTACATGATAGTCATCGATTATGATGGAGTAGACAGGTTCGTTGTAAATCCTTTTTTTACTTGTGGCTGAATTATTAAAAGGTTCCATATTATTTCCTTTTTTATCTTGTCTGACTATAATTTGAAACCGTTCTAACCCAATTATTTAAATAACAGGCACGTGGCGTAATCTTTCTCATTGTTTTTAGAGCTTTGTGTTGCAGTGATTGTAATTTTTGTTGTGCCTTATTAAATCTTACGTCTTATCTTGAAATATCATTTAGCAAGATTTGACAAAATACAGGGCATCCTGAAACACTTCTCCTTACACAACAATTAATATTATTGATGCAGGGTCTCGTATGGAACACAAATCGATTGGCAACTTTCGTAAGTCATACAATAAAATATATTAAAAGTTACCCTATAAGACTAAAGCAAAAGTAGCCGCGCATTCTGACCATTTTCTTAACGAATAGCGGCACTCAGAAGTTATAAACAGCCCTAAACGTTGACTGTGTGCCAACTCGCTCGAGGTTATTCTACATACCGTAGTCCACCGTGGCGATGACGAGAGGACCATCATGGACTGACGAATCTTCATCCGTGGCTGGACAGGACCAGTCAGGATTGGAAATAACTGATATTCAAGGTGCTACTGTGTTGTATTAGTGAATGTTTAATTTCAAAGGTTTTAATTTTGTCGTCGGTAGGCTACTATCAAAGGATTTATTACAAAATTCTTAAAATTATGATACTGTATTCATGATTTTATTACGAACAAAAACATTATCAAGTTGCTGCTTGGGATTCCTTTTTACCCGCGCTGAAAATATATGAACAAAATTTAGTTCTAATTCAATTTGAAGTTCATTTCAATCTAAAATGAGTGAATTATGATTTTTAGTTTCGTTTTTCAGTTGTGAATTTTCAATTTGGGACGGAATATATAAATTAATTTCTAATTTATATTTTGAGTCGGAAAAGAGGACTGAGGGTACGTCCCCAACTAATGGAAAAATTGTGTAAGAAAATATACAATTCTAGTACCGATAGTACTTCATAGTTTGACGTACCAAAAATATTTATGACGGTACGCTTATATCTGAATACTGTACAGCATAACAATTTTATTCAAGCTCATATTGTAGTTTATGTCTTACTCTAAAGTATTTAAGTAAAGTAGCCTACTAAAAAGTTAACAGACTGCATAAAAACCATATACAGGTGAAACGTCGAATCCATAATCCTTGAATGAAATATCGAAACAGGACCACGCCACGGATAATGATATCGCTTACATCGCCACGTTTTCACAGAAGCAGAAGGCTGAGCCTGTGCTGTGGTTTTAGAACATTTGCATGGGCGTTACATAAGCGCGGAGCCGGTGCCGGGTGCTGGGTGCTACACGGACATTATTATTCAATTGAGTTATGGGACGACTCGTCGCGGAAGCGGCCTTCAACTCGATCGTTTTGCAGCGGCGGCGTAGCGGCGTGCTGCGCATTGATAGGCTACACGCATGCGTAGTAGGCTGCGTCTTTGTCTGTGGCCGACAGTTTGTGGGTAGATAGATACACAGAGAAGTAATACGTCGATCTAAGCGGAAGACAACTTCTGAGGCGCTTTATCGAATAGTCTGCCCCAACATCATGGCAGCTAAAGGGGTGACGTCGGCCAGGGAAGGCACAAACAGAAGAGGCGATAGTGTAAAGTTGACAGACGATAGCTCAACTGGTGCCTAAAGTATGCCAGTATGCCGGTATTTTGTTAAATTGTTAAATTGTTAACTTGTTAATTCAAGTAAAAACTTGAAAAATACCGAGCGGAATTTCGGAACATATGCTTCTATTTGTAATCAAATTGCACTCCCCTACGTTAAGTTTAAGATTTTTAATGGACAAATATAAATCATATATAGAAATTATTGTATGCATGGACTTTCCTCCGTATGTTTACTCTTTGTAATACAGTAGGCCATTAAATCAAATGCTGAGAGCTGTCGGGTATCTTTTTTGTTTACTTCGTGTACTTATATGGGATAAATAGACAGTTATCGATAGATATGAATTTTTCTATAATATAATCGGAAAGATAAGTTAGGTTTTCCTCGCTCTTACGTACAGCCCCAGTTATACTCCACTCACATTTTGGGGGGTCTCATAACTGCGACTCCCAATTTGATACAATTTTTAGTTTTCTCTTCCCCTACGTGTATCCATACACTGAATGATTTTTGTTATGTTTTCTGAGGTAATCTCTTCCAATTTGTTCTTTTAATAAAAGTTTCAAAGTTAATTTTACGTACCATCTGTACTGCAAATGAATTCAATACTATAGGTTTTGAATACAACAAGTTAAATGTTTTCGCTTGGCTTATTCATTTTATATGCTACATTTCTTATTGCATGCATGTCTTGAGAAATTTAACTCTCCTATATTGAAGAAGCTATTTATATTGTGATACTATATTTTTTAATTTTATTTTTGGGTCGATGGAGGCTGCCACGATCAGAATCACCTTCGCAACAAACGTTTGCGGACTTATTGTTTATGCAGTACGAAATTTCAAAAGTGTTAAACTGGAGTAAAGTTAATTGCTAAAGCTAAAAATAATTTTGTTTGTAAATACACAACTTCAAATTGTATGTATAAATTTAGACAGTTCAACACTGAACATTTTACACAAATACGTCTAAAACTTACCAATAATTATAAAAACATGTTTTGCAAAGTTCAACTGCTGAGCCTTGTTTTGTTTGGATTTGAGTAGGGTGTGTATGATTTTCAGCGTTTCCTCGCGTGTTTCAAATTAAATTTTCTTGATTAAGTTGGAGGATTGGAAATTAGAACGGAAATTCAAAACATATTTATGAGGAAACAGACCAAACATGTTTGTTGGAAGAACAATCATGAAATCTGTGCTCGGTTTGGTCGTGTCCCGCTGTCGCGTTGTATCGCCGCATCGCACAATGTCTAGAGACAGGGATGGCGTGCCAACACATGTAAAATGTCCACGCGACGACAGGATACCATTTTCCCGTTGCGTTGATACATTAGGTTCGCAATGCCAAGTTCTTAAAAATTTCAAAATGTCGCAAAGGTCTGGTTTGAGTGTTGGAATATAAACTTCCATTGTTTAAAAGTTTTAAATTAAAAGAGAACTTTATATCTTGTGTGTATTACGGCTATTATAACAATTTACCGTACTAAAAAGTGGCTTGGTACTAATAAATTTTCTCGTTACAAAATTTCCTCAAGTTTATCAATTGGTTGTGTACAATTGATTTTATATGGTTTAAAGTCAAATTATATTAGAAATAAGGCAGAATTGTGAATGAAATATACATTCAGAACTCGAAAAATACTACTTTCGAAATACAAATCTCCCTCATCACATGAAAATAGTTTTGCTTGATTTTTTAACGATTACTGTAGGATCGCAGTGAATATTTACAGTCAAGCGTGCTTTTCAGAGGTAGGTATACTAGTCGTCCCTGAAAGTCCTGCAAGTAATTTGCATCTGCCTAAGAATACGCCAACTTATGCAACATTAACGATCTCAGTGTATTAAGTGTTCACCTTACGCAACGCGTTGCCAACATCGACATCGCACCAATCGAATTATCAATCGATTACTCTCTTCCGGTCAACAGAACTTCCTCGAATGCAGCGGCATTACCACACAAATTGCCCTCCGAGGCGCCGAGCCATCAATATTCAATGGGTCTCCGTGTAAACAAAGACTTCGTCTGCAAGCTTGACAAGTCAGAGTCGAATTAATTGTTTGTTTGAAAATAGATTTTTGTAATTTTGCGTGATTTTACATCGCAGGAATTTTTATGTAGGGAAAATCACAAAGGTCTCGTAGTTATGAATTACGGTATTCTTGTCTAAGTACCAGGTTAACCGAGCCTTGCTCGTTGGTTTTGATTCACTTTTGTTATAGTGTCAAGGTAAAAAAGCAATTAAATTTCCACCAACAACCAACTATACCTCTTCACAGATAACAGCTGTTTCAAAAAGTCTGCTTAACATTAATGTTTCTTTCTTTTTGTTTACATTTCGTTGTTATTTCGTTGCCAAAATAGCAACCCATAAGACTAATGTTAAAAATTACAATTTTAAAACTTAATTTTACACCAAATTCGATTTTTCCTGGGGTTGAGGCTGTTTCTAAACTTATTTTTGGGCCAAAACACTCTTTAATGCAAACTTTAAGCAAAATCTAACAGCTATATTTCGAGATCGTGGAACACACATCCCTTCAGATATTCCTCGTATTAGTATAGGATAAGGTCGGTACGACGCTAACACATCAACTGTAATTTTCTTCTCTGTAGCAAAGGGTGTACGTAATGAAGGAATCCCAATCAAAAGCAATTTTCAAAAAGTTAATATGATAGTAGAACGTGTAATTATTTCATGATTTAGGTCGAACCACGAGTCATGCCGAGGAGGAAGTGAATTCATTCGGTGCTATTCCCATGGCTCTGGGGGAGAACGGGTCTACCCGGATGTGTTGATTATAAGAACATTTAGTTCCCATTTGCAGGTCGTAGTACACGAGTAGTACACGAGTAGACGGAGTTGTACTGGGCTTAACGTTTTTCTTATACTAAAGGAGCTCCTTTTGTTATCACAAATATTTCAACTTATTTGGTATATATTTAGTTAGGTGGATACACCTTTTTAAACGTAATTAAAATAGAGGGACGGATTGGAGTTTTATTTTAAGAGTAGAAACCCGAGATGTGTGCTGGATATGTGCACAAGGATTTCGCACGGCTGCATATCCAATATTGTGAATATCTGTAATCATCAAAAACGACATTCATTTACAGCTGAATATTAAAAGATGTTTAAAATGATTTATTCAATCCCAATGTTATTTTAATGGTAAATTTTGAGATTTCAGTGGTGGATATCGCCTTTATTTTCAGTCCGATTCTCATCAGTTTTTTTAGGGGGACTAACTAGAGACCAGGCCCTATCGAACGACAGGAAAAACTTGAAAATCGGTTGAAAACTGTAGGAAGAGTTCTCTACACAAAAAAACCCTTAGCGTATTAAATTAGTATAGATTTTAATTTTTTTATTTTTTAATAAATAGTACTTTATACTAGTAATTATGACTATTTAGTTAAATAAAAGTAAAGTAAAAAGATAAAACAATTTACCAATTTGTAGAATCGCAAATTGCCATCAATGATGAAATCAGCTGTCAACCGTAGAGGTAAAATCCACGTGTTACAGTTTCGACAAAATCATACCTGAGTACAGCACCCTTTGGCCTGCTGAGAAACATCCTGAAAGGCGAGTGAGCGAAGCGAGTGAGCTCGTCTTGAAGGCAATTGAGCACAGCGAACGAGCTCGGCTTGAAAGAAAAAAGCTTTTTGGAATTGGAATTTGATACAAATAATTGTGTTAAGTTTACCGAGCAAATGCTCGTTCCCCAACGTACTGATGATTATTTTCTTGGTTCTATTTACATACTTGCTTCGGCAGTACATATACTAAAATTGGTTATGTCGTTGTAATTTCCACCATTACCACCGTGTAGCCATAATGCACGCACGACAGGCGATAAAAGTTTTATGGACCATTTATATCTCTGGTTAAACACCCTCGACTGATGATCATGTCTACTTTGCTCATGCAAATGTGATTGCTACTGTATCTGAAATAAAAACCGAATTAAACAGAAAAATCTGGAAGCGTCTGTGTTGATTGGTCCAGATTTAGTTTCGGTGGCGGGCGGGAGGAGTGATAAGAGAGCGCTCGGTAGCCGAAGTCAAGGGCAAAGTCAAGGTCGTTCACGCACTATCACTGGCTTGATAACGTCGCGGTCACCGCCACCGTAGCGGCCCAGGCAGATATGGCTGGTAATGTGTTGTTGAGGTCACCCAATGTACTCGGTGTTTACTCTGAAGTATATTGGTCGGTGCGTCTTAACATTAGTTGATATCATAATCTGAAGGTTGATTTTGCAGAGATTGATTTGTAATACAATCGATTTTTTGTAGTATTAGGGAGGTATTTTTTGCCAAATCAAAGTATTAAAAACGGCCGCACCAGCGGAACACCCCACCTTTGCAAAAGGATAGCCATTCACCTTGATCTAACTAATCTAATTAATGCGATTTTCTCTTCGGCTCGTGATTATTTAATATACGGTAGCCATAAACGAGTAAAAGTAGATAAGTTAGTGTCACGATGTTCAGAATTTCCAAGAGCAAATATCCTCTATATTTGGTGTAATTCACTTAACTATTCGATATAATCAATTTGTTTGAGTTAAGATCCAGTTTCGACGGAATTGTTTCCAATGTTTGCTATCGAATTATTCCAAAGACTGAAAAATATCCCACATCTCGAAATAACCAGTGAAGCTTCGGATGTATGCAGCTCTGCAAATTAGTAACACCAATCGGTTTATATCAACTTCGAACCTGTAAGATGTTTAGTAGTTTTCCATTTTGGAATGGAGGCTATAGGAGTTTTCCGCGGCAGTCCGGACGGACGGGATCGCCAGGGCCGCTGGAGGTGGTCGGATCGATGGGGTGGCAGCCGGGGAACCAACCACCTGTGGGTCGCGCTGCTCCGGTGGCGAATTGACCCTTCACATGACAACACAATTATCATGCCAAATAGACATCCGTATTGCCAACAGACCGAAGAGGGAGGGCCTCGCGTTCGCGTCAACCAATCAGTCAATAAACTCTTTTTTCACAAAATACAGTCTTGTGAAAAAGTACAATTGTCCTTCTGTTTCACTCTGTTGGACAACACTTCTCTATCCAACAATCATCGTGAAAAGGGTCATCGACATCGTGACGTGTTTTAATGATATTAATGAAATATGAGGATGTATGTGAAATACTTTGTTTAGTTTTGTAACCAAACAAGGAAAGATTTAGTTAGGATCGTTTTTAAATTGCGCATCTATTAATTACGTTCGTAGTTTGAACTATCGCTGAGTCCGAGATGTGGATTTCATTTGAAACCGTCTCAAAAGCTTGTGATAACTGAAGGAATTACTTCACCACCCCATCCTAACGAAAGAAATTTAAATGAATTTGGATTAAATATGGAGGTCGTGTTTGGATAGAAATAGATTTTTACTGCGGTATTTTATAACTTACAATTGGAGCGTATTTATTTTTGGGGCCTGTGTATGTTTAAAAAAGTGCGATCTACTTTTTCCAAGAAACATGTTCTGCTTCATGGTTTCCTTTTCTCGATCACTTATTCTAGGAAGTCGCATTAAAACTATTTAGTGGTTAATGCTAAGTGGTACATAGTAGTGGTAAAGATTTCATAAATTAAAGTTTTTAAGATCAAAAGAGCATCAAAACACTATGATAAATTCGTTGTATATTCTCTACAAATCTCGGAAACTATTGAACTCAAAGATGCACCTGCACTAGTTTGTATTGGATGTCGAGACCTTTGGTTGAAGAATGATGTCATATTTGTATTCTATATTACATATTTGAATCGAATGAAACATCTTAAAATGGCTCACTATATCCTTCGTACCGTCATATAATTTGTGTGACTTATCGGGTCGGCCGCTTTCAAGTTTCATTTTGATCAAGAATTATGCTGCAGTTTGAAACTTGTGCTCTCGAATATTATTTGATTTAGGCTAATGTCTCCAAGTTGAAGGAAACTTTGTGAAATGTTTAGACGTAATTTATTATTTGTAATCTATAGATCCAAGGTTACCGTTGATACTCCTCGTGGATGCTATTTGATTTATTTACTCTGAGGATTGGAGTTTAAATAATGCATTTTGACAAATCGGTTACTGTAGTCCTACACTTAACAGTGAATTTGTATGCCTACAACACACGCGGAGGATTATATAATCCTCCGCTAAGGCTGTTTTTAGCTTGTCATTAACAAAGACCCATTCTCAGAGTTGATTATATGTTTTCCATCGATGTTTATTTTTAGAAACAAGTGACGTCGTAGAGAATCAACCGATGTGTGGATATACTGGATGCGGCGGTACTCTGTGAGGTTGAATAGAAAACCTAACCAGTTACAGACGTATTTGAAATATCCATACACATATATCTTTTTAACATACATGCTATAAGAGGGTGAATATAAAATATGATATTTTCGTTGGTTTTACTTTTAATATGAATATTTCTTGATATTCATACTCTTTCTTGGTTTTAGTATTTCCCCGCTGAATGGTGTATTGTAAAAGATTAAGAGTCATCTTCACCCCTGGGTGAGCAGCCCATTGTTGCGCAGTCTGCAATGTTAACTATACGGCGTTTAATGCAAAACATGGTATTAGATTCCCCTGTTTCGGACGCCGTTTTTCAACCGATTTTCCTTAAACTTGGTAGGTGTTTAGTTGAATAGTTGTACTATGTCCCTCATACCTCAAAATTTTGAAAATTTCACTAAATTTTTAAATATTACTAAGAAAAATCGAGCTACTTTGCGACGTCACAGAAAGTAATATTTGTTAAATTTTCAAAATTTCGAGGTATGAGGGACATAGTATAACTATTCAACTAAACACTTACCAAGTTTAAAGAAAATTGGTTGAAAAACGGCGTCCGAAACAGGGGAATCAAATACCATGTTTTGCATTAAAAGCCCTATGATTAACATTGCCGACTGCGCAACAATGGGCTACTGGCACAGTGGGCTAACTTGGTAAGTGTTTAGTTGAATAATTATATTAGGTCTCTCATACCTTGAAATTTTGAAATTTTTCAAATATTACTCTCTGTGACGATGCAAAGTAACTCGATTTTCCTTAGTAATTAATAATTACTTAATGTTTGGTTTTCGAAATTTCGAGGTATGGGAGACCTAATATAACTATTCAACTAAACACTTACCAAGTTTAAGGAAAATCGGTTGAATAAAATACCATGTTTTGCATTAAAAGCCCTATGATTAACATTGCCGACTGCGCAACAATGGGCTACTGGCACAGGGGTGAAGATGACTCTTAAACTAATTAGATTGTTTTAAAATTTTATTAAATCTCTGATGATAAAGTTTATTCAGATTATCCTTTGTAAAATGTTATTTAAAGCAAATTTTATCGTGTTGTGTAAGGGAAAACTTCATCAAAGCATAACTCGAAATATTTTACGTCAAATACAATTTGCTGAACTGCATATAAAAATGGCATTGCTAAAATTCACTTTACCCATTTAAAGCAGATTTGCAGATAGTTAAACAAGATTTACGTTGTAATATTCTTTTAGAACAATTAAAGTTGGCGTCAATGTAAGGGTATTTAAATATGTCTACTGTTTGTTACATTTCGCAAGGATCGCTTTTGAAATAAAAGAGGAGGACCTTATCGTAAAGAGATTATCATTGTGTATATTTGCCATTGATATTCCTCCCAACGTTGGAACGGGACTGCGTGGTGGCGCCATCCTAGTCAGGTGTTGTTGCAGAGAGCAGTATCCTATACTCTTATACGAGCAATGTTTGCTTGTTTGCTTGCTTGCTTGCTTGCACAATTATCTCAAAAACGGCTCCGACGATTTCCTTCAAAATTTGGAATATGGGGGTTTTGGCCACCAGAAATCGATTGGAGCTGGTCCCATAGCTGGGAAAAATCCGGTTTTCGCGCTAGAGCCCTTCAAAGATCCCATGTTATCCTTATGGAAATTTTTTAACTGAACAAAAATCAGCTGATAACTGTAGATAAAATAAACCAATGTGTTACATCTTTAACCTGTGGTTTTAGGAAAATCATACCAATGTGCAGCAAACCTTCCGCCTGGCGAGTGAGCGGAGCGAACGAGCTTTGTGTGAGAAACGAAAGTAATAATTTTACCGAGCTTAAGCTCCCCCTGGTCCCCCTGGTACTGTAGACAATGTTAAATTCCCTCCCTCCGCCACACACCGCGCTGTCGGCCTCTACCGACATTATTTATGTTCAGTATCACAATTAAACATCACTATTCAAGGACAACTTCTCCATTGTATCTCCGGTGTTATTTTTTATTTTTAAATCTGACGCTGCGTTCCAGTTAGGATGGATGAATGGAGATAATTATAGTTGGAGATCGGTTGGAACGATGAACGTTCCGGAGATTTGTTTTTACATTGGTTATTCATAGTCTTGTTGGTGTTGTTTTTAAATTAACATTATTATCTAGAATTATGCAGTACGGCAGGGTAGGTGTACTAGATAATTTCATGTGATTTTAATTAATTTTACGTCTACAGAACTAATTATTGTCAACACCATAGCAAATTTGTATAAATAAATCTATTTTGACTATGAAATTCACGTAAATGTCTCAATGCAAATATTATTCAGCACATTCGCAACTCTAGTTTAAAATTCACGTGTGGCTCATCGCCGTAAGAGCGGATGTTACACATGTATAATAACAACATTATCTCTAGCGTCATAACTGGACGATAACTGTTAGAGGTCGCTGGGGGATTCAACGATCTCTTGGCTCATCAAATAACATAGACTATTGTTTTCCATTTTTTAGAAAGAGGAAGAGTATAGATGTGTATTTATTGTGAACAAATTCAGACAGTCTAGAAACCCAGAATAAGGGGAAGGGTTTAATTTGCTTCCTGACTTATTTCATCAGCGATTAAATACAGTAGATAGGTTCTACTGTATACCTATTATACCTTATACCTATTATACCTAATTCAATAAGGGTTTCGTCTATTAAATTCCTTTTTATCTTGACCTACTGAACCGATTTTTAAGTTTGAAGTGTCGTTTTAAAACTCATGATCTAGAGCGTGGGCGAATGGTGATCAAAAAGCCCATTTAGATTTGGGCTTTGCCTTCGCCCCCCTAGCCTTTTATTTATTTCTAGAGGGCGCTTTAAAATGTTGAACATCTTTCATTTTAAGATTTTTAAATGTGACTTGTAAATTAACGGCTGATTACCTTCAGATATTCTTTTAAGTCAGATTGTAAATTTAAAAAAAATCGTCTGTCACTGCATAGGCAATGTAAAGATTAAAATTAAAAATCTGTTGGGATTATATATTATTTTGTGTCATTAATGCATGAAAATTTCCAAAAGAGTTTGATTTTAATTAATATGGATTATTCAAGTTTAAGAACAGAACATAAATATTGTTTGACAAGTTCTATATTATAGGTAGCCTATTATATATAGATTTGATCGGGAGTTTACATAGTAAACCAAAGCTCTCGACCTGGATATGTCGCTGCGGCAGCGTCCCACTGACTGGCCCCAAGTATTTATAGGCAAACTTGAACCACCAAACGTAAACATAACCTCAAACCTCTGTGGCCAATCTCTTTCTGCATGCAGCCTCTCAATTCCACCCGGAACCGATGCACTTTCGGTGACACCGGTTGTCAAAAGTGCAGCTAAACCTATGTATATCTGTTGAGTGTTACCTCGATAAGTAATCCCAGTATGAGAACTCGCCACGGTGTCGGCGAAATCTCCGACACAACCACCACGTTCACGACTCCACTGACGACTGACTAGACTGAGACTGGCTGTGCGTTGGCTGCCGACCAGAAGGTTACCTTCACCACACATTTCCGTCTGCTCTCCTCTCTCCCTCTCCATCTCCATCTCTTGTCTCCTCTCATCTCTCGTGTCTCGCTTCATCTGTTTGTTGTTGTGTCTATTGTGACTTGTTTGATTGTTTTAGAGACACCATGTATCCATGATGTTGGTTATTACTGCCTGTGTTTAAGTGAAAAGAATATTTTTTGAACTATTTTAATTCATTATCATTCCCCATTATCCCTTGTTTCAAAATTTCTACTCTAATTTGGATTTATTTCACTTTAGATCAGGATTGGCAGACACCTGACTTTAATTTGTTCTGTAGAGATTGTTCTATTAATTTGTGACACTATACTGTGCCCTGTAGCTGAGTCTTGGTCTTAGCTCAATAGTAAACTTTATAAAAAAACTCGTGGGGTTAAAACGCTTGTTGTTGGCTGTTGATCACGCTTGCGCTCTTATATTCAAGAACATTCATGATGCATGTACGTCAATCTTGATAACGCAAACCTTCCATAGTTGATAGTTCATCTTTTTAGACTCGGTATCGGTAATAGCAATTATGCAAAACTTATATAAACAGCGCCTCTCGCTGGAGAGTTTGACGCTAAGCATTATGAACAAGGAAGGGTATACTTTTAATCGTCACTATCAAATAGGCTATATAAGCGAAACAGAAACAATCAGCGCCAAAAAAGGAAAGAGTAGCTTAACTTTTCATGAAGAAAACGTTTTCTCTTCGCAAGCAATAGTTATTTGGAATAAATAGGGTAATAAAGGTTGTATGATTTTACTCCTTGAATAAATGAGTACTTGAATAAAAGTCTCGGGTTTAAATCTAAATTTTATTCACTTTGTTTCTTGAGGAGAGGTCGGATTTGATTTCTTTCGACACAAAACATATTTGATATGTGCGCGCAATTTTACAGTTTTGATCATGTTCTTTATGTTTCTTATCACCTATTCTTTATAACCATGGCTTTTTATTTTATATCTGTTTTTTTTATATGATCGGGCTTGATTAAAGCCCTTACTTATTTGTCTGTTTCGCTCTGTCTGATCAACTCAACTCAACTGACCGTTCATGCTGTCAGCTGTTCTGATGTATCAGGATATGTCCAGACCTGTCTGATTATTTAAGTTGATCTTGTTTCCATGTAAAAGATTACATGGCTCTCTTCGTGCTCTATATCCGAATGATTTTCACGATATGCGTTTTGCTTGTTTGTCCAGCTCCGTGCTCTGTTTATTGTTTGATGGTGACCATGACGTTACTTGCAGGATGGATGTATTCCTACTCGTACTCAGCTCATCCCGTCTTCTCGGTCTCTAACTCTCAATGCCCGCGAGCCAAACGTGACTTGCTCGAATAAACACACTCTAATAGCGATGTTTTCAATGACTTTCATTTCACACCCGAGAATTTCCAGCTTATAGCTAAATTTTTGTGGCTCGTCGGCTCATGAAATTCCCAAAAATCGTTTTACTTCGCTCTTATAATCATGCATCTTTGTTTTCTGACAATTTTTTGAGAAACTAGATTGTAACAAAACATGCAATTTAAGTAGAAAACTAGCAAAAGTATAGTAGTAATTTTGTGGTGGAAAATTATTCGAGTGATTAATAGGACAAGTATGGAATCACGAGGCAAAGGATTTACGAAATTTCAGGGAATTGAGGCATTTTCAACCATAATTGTCATGGTTTTCTCGAGGGGGATCAGCATGTACCTTTATTCTTGAAAACATTACTAAACTACAGCATAAACATAAACAACTAATGACTAATTAATTAAATTAATTGTAACATCTTGGTTTCACCATAAATCTTGTATTTGGTGTACAGTATTTGACTTTAATTTCAGCACTGGGTTGACCGAGCCTTGCTCGATGGTTTAATTCAATTTTGTTATAGTAATGAGGATATTAAGTTTACTCCAACAACTAACTATACCCCTTCACAGTGAACAGGTGTTTCATGCATTTTTTATTTAATTTTTGTTTACCTTTCGTTGTAATTTCGTTACAAAAATAGCGACCCATACGACCAATGTTAAAAATTACAAATTTTTAACGTAATTTTTGACAAAAATAGATTTTTCCTGGGTTTGAGGTTGTTTTGAAACTTATTGTTGGGCTAAAATATTCTTAAATGCAAATTTTAAGCAAAATCTACCCGCTAGACCTCGAGATCCTGGAAAATACATCGCCACAGACACTCCTCATACTATAGGCCTAGTGCGTGTAGTATATGATTTTGCATATTTTTAAACAACAAATCCCAAAAGCCATTATTATCCACATTTAAGATCACAAAGAATGTTGGTTTTATGTGATATTCTAGCATAGAGAATAATTTATGTTTTGAGACACATTATTTAGCTGTTTTCTTTAATAAATTCCTGAATAGAACCACTATTTCATACATCTGTTTGCTAGTGTAATTATTCTCGTAAAGTATAAAAGCTGCAATGAAACGTTTTCCTGACCTCTCTTTGCATTTGCTTTCAACTACTTCATGAAAGACGGACGCAAATGTTTCATTGGTGTAAGCGGAAAACCGGAGGCACTAAGTACTATAGTAGTATGCAAGTATACATATTTTTACAATAAAATATAATACGGTATTTTTTAAAAATAACTTCAGTTTGAAATAAATATTTAACTCTTATACATCATGTTATGAAATTATGAGAAATTTGGTTGTCTTAAGAAAATTCTTTGGTTATTCATTTGCCATAGAAATATACATAAAAGATTTTCACAATTGTTTGAATATACGATATTGAAGGGCGTAACTTGTGTATGGCTTGCTTAATGGAATGGCAAAATCCATTCGTTTAGAAAAAATATACTCCCAGAACCGGTTTAATATTACTTACTTATGCAACTGACATTTTCAAATTACATTCTCGAATTTTCATATTTATCGTTTTCTAACATTGACCTTTACTACGCAGCCTTGACGTTACGTTTGGGCGTTCAAGCAAGCAGAGTTCGCGCGAACTTGAACTTGAATGTGTTTAGCGAAGTCTTAATAATTACTCTGATCATTTCCTTGCGAATACAATGTGGTAACTAAGTCAAGTGGTAACTAATGCCTTATTTGTTACTTCTCATAGACAAAACCACCAAACGCCAGACTTCTGTTTAACTCAGCGACCACAGGGTTATACCTAAATAGTTTAAAGGAATTTAATAATCATGGTCGAGAAAATTAAGAGTAAGTAAAATAAACGTTTGTTTAACTTCACTTTTTGGATTTGATAAGTGCGGAGGATTAATTATACTCAAATAATCCAAGGTTGGTTGACAACGTTTAATGCACATCAATAACTAGGCACACCAAACAAATTACTGTAAGCAACAGTCCCTCCCCCCTTCTAAGAATTATATCATCGTAATTTTAAACGTTAATAATTTAAGTTCACATTGACCATCCATCCTTTGGATGGATGTTTGTTGTAAACCTGCCTTAGGTTACTGCGGCAAAACTGTTATTCTTTAAGGCTTTCTCCAAAAGAAGCCCGTAAAACTAAATCACACCTTCAAGAACACCATCTTTAAAAAACGCGATTATTAATAAAGGAGACCGTGGAAAATATCGTTTATTGAGATTTAGTTAATTAAGTTACAAATTAATAATATTTACTCTTTCATATCCGTATATATAAATAGCGTATTCCCTATAGGGAAATTCGCTAAAAAACAACAATTATTTGTTAATTCAATTGTATTTTAACTTAAAACGCCAGCTTTCTGTTGGTTTAAGCTGAGATAGGGTGTGTAAAAAATATATAGGGACATTGTTCAAGTCAAAACTATAGCTACTGTAAAAACATTTTCATTTATACAAATAAATCATCAACTCATATTTGACGAACTTCGTCTTTGGTAAGTAACTAATATGAAATATATAAAAAAATGGAAGGTTCTAAATGTTTTATGTTTCTATACCGCGCGATCCGCGGGTCGAAAAAGCAACCAGTTAATGTTGTCGACCTCAGTTTTGCATAGAGGGTAAGATCGCTACAATCAGATGCGACCAACATGGCATCAAACCGTATTGCGTGTTGAGGTAGTAGTGTAAGTCTAGGAAATCGTCATACTTAACATTAGGATGATTGTAAAACTTGATTGTATATTACTTTATCAAGTACCTTCTTTATATCTTACCTTCGTTTTAAACTGACTGTTTAATTTGGGTAGTTCATTTGCTTGTTTTATCGTTATTATGTAATTTAAACGTATACGTTTACAGTTTTACTGCCCCTCGCCGTTAGACTAAAATAGTTGAGGCAAGCAAGCACTGCATTACGGGGTCGATGTATGAATAAATGAATATTTCCTCCATGATAGTTTCATGCGGTAGTTAGCCACGCGAACTGAGGGATATGTCTATTTACTAGTTGCTGTTCTATAAAGCGACCGGGGAATTGATATGCACAAATTCATGTTGAGATGTGTTTATTTGCTCTACCATGTGTAGTCCTGATAACCAATAATAATAATAACAATAATAATACCTAATAATAATGATTTTTTATTCATCAAATTACATGATATACAGACAAGAAAGTACACAAATTAAAATACACAGGCAAAGTGAATAAATAATAGTAAAATTTATATTATGCTTATTATGTAGAAGTATATAACAAAAATGTAACATTAAACATTGATAAATACTTAGGTTTCCCCCAAGGCCAAGCCCGATAGAGGGTCCTCTCATTTGATTATATATTTTTAACAGAAAAGCAAAATATGTGCCAATTTGCTCTTTAAAATAAACGTCATAAACAAAGCTTATAAACCTAATACAAATGGTGCAAATATTTGACGGTAAGGCCTGTAATTGTTTGTAAACGTAGATACAATGAATAACAAAGAAATTATACATAACGTATATTCAAACAACAAACAATAAATGAATTTACTATAGCAAGATTCACGAAAATAGTCCGATGGAAGTTTTAACAGCTGTGTCCCCCCTCACCCCCTCTCACCCTGCAATGTTGTCATTTGCGGCTATGTTTACCATGTGTAGGCTAATACAGTATAAAAATGTGTTTTAGAATAAATCTGGCAACACTGCATCGACTCTCATCGGACTATTTTCGTGAATCCTACTATAATTTAAGTTGTTCAATTGATTAAATTATAAAGAGTAAGTGTGAACTAACAACGGCATATATAACAACAAAAACCCGATCCTTTCATAAAACAAATTCTAAACTAGGGGCTTGTAGGGGCAAAGGCCCCTAAAAGTCTAAAGGGTACTGCTATCTCCAAAAGTAAGTTTAAATTCATCACCTCCTTGCACAGTTAATGTAATTCTTCTCAAGCTGTACTGTGAATTTACACTCTTGAATTTTCTTATAAAATATTACCTTAATCTTGATAGAACTTATTGGTGGTATAAAATCAGCAATGAAACAATAGTTTTCCTTGTATTACGTACAGTAGTATATTTTGTGGAAAAATAAAAATTCATTACACTACTAAATGTGTGTAATGAGTTCGTAACTCAAATAAATAAAATACTTTTAGATACTTAAGATACTTTATTTTGAAACACCGACGCCCTCTGTGGTGCGTATTTTAAGGTGAGTATGACTGAAGGGGTGAGTGTGATGATTGTGATGGATCAGATGAGGTGTAGCTTTGTTACTGACAAATATCAGCTGTTTTATTTGTCAGGATCATTAATTAATAGCCCAACGACCAAAGGCAGCTGGGTCCAGTATCGAACCATCAAAAAGCACTAACTTTTCTCAGGATCGAACCTTCATATACTTCAATACAACAATGAATATGACAAAATGGTTATTAATACTGTACACCGATGTATTCTGAACCCCTGTGTCTCCAGGTCCCTGTGCACCCCTCCCCAGCTCCTCTTGTTCCCCATGCCTCCCCCATGTCCCTTGTTCCCCCGCATGATCCGTGCTTAGTACTCCCATATGCGCCAGGGACCCGCGTGCCTCCCATGCCCTCGCACCACCCGTACCACCTCGTGTCCGTCCCGCCTCTATGCTCCTGTGCTCCCATGTCCGCCGTTCTTCCCCATGCCCTATATATCCAGCAAAGCTTTTCCATGTCTCCCCCGTGCCCCTCTGTCTAACTACCATGTGCCACCTAAGCCCCTCATGCCTCTGGTGCCCTCCCATGTCCCCCCGCCCCCTCACCACCAAGCTCCTGTTCCCTCCACCCTCTCGTACCCCTATTCCCGTGGTTCCACTCTGTCCGCCATCCTCCCTGTGTTTAAAACCGTTCTTCCCTGTGTCCCCATGCTACCAAAGGTTCTCTTGACCATTGTACCCTCCCATGCCCCCGCGCCCCATGCCTCCCTTTGGCCCCCGTTTCTCCAATGCTCCAGTGCCACCATGCCAGTCGTTCTTCCCAGTGCCTCTATGTCCCCCATGCCTCCCCCACGACCCTTTCGCTCCCAAGCCTCCCCCATGTCCAACTACCCCTGTGCCACCAAAGCCCCAGGTGCCCCTGGTACCCTCCTATAACCCTCGCCCCCCACGTCCCATACACCCGTACCCCTATGCCCCGTGTCCTCTGTCCCCCACTCTCCCGTGCCCCCATGCCCACCGTTCTTCCCTATGTCTCCATGCCCCCCAAGCCCAACTACCCTTATACCACCAAAGCCCATCTTGCCCATCATGCTCCCGCACCCCCCCTTCTCCCATGCCCCCTTGGCCCCCGATTCCCCCATACTACTGTACCCCCATGACCGAAGTTCCTCCCCGAGTCCCCTTGCCCCCGGTCCTAAAGGGTGTATGTTGTACTTCAGGGCCTGCACCCTAAGAACTGGGAAGTCCACTACCCAATACCAGCTCAAAGTACCGAGCTGGGTGAACGGGCATGGCTCTCTTTAAAAAACTGAAGGAGGGCAGCTTCGGCTGTGCCGAACCCTGGCGGAGGTGGCTTTGCCAATGCGCGCTTACTGGGTGTCTCACTCCAGCCCCCCCCAAAAGGGGGAAATGATTCAGGATATCGGGGATCTGGAGCTTCCGTGACCTTCGGGTGCAGTTGCAGTGTAGCCGGCGTCTTTGGCGTGCGGGTTTCCAGAGACCTAGTTATTGCTCTTGGGTACTACCCACATCCCAAGTAAAACCTAAAATGGGGACCTCGAGTTTCGGTTCAAGCCCCTGGCTTCGGCCAATCCGGATATTGTTTTGGCCTCGAGGGTCCCGTGGTTGTCGGCATGCTCGGCACACAGCTTCGGCTGTGGAGGGCCCTCCAGCCTTATCTGGGAACGTTGTTCACATACGAAAGTTGAGAAGAAGCTTGGATAGTGCTGCCACTGACACTCACAGCCGTGTGTCGATTAGGGTTCACTGCCAGTTGAGTACCACAGGCCTGGTGAATTCCGGGTTTTTGGGTGTTTAATCCGCCTTAATGTGATTTGGAGCACTTGTTCCATAATAACTCCCCTTGTCGCAAGACAGGTCCGGTATGGCTAACGCTAGGTACGGACCACTCGTGAGGGTAGGGGGAGCCACCATAAGGACCTAGTCCTTATGGGAGGAGCCTCAAACAAAATGGAAATGGAAAATGCCCCCTGTCCTCCATGCCTCCCCCATTCTTCCACGTACCCCCATGCCCTTTATATCCACCCATGCTACAACATGCCCCCAATATACATGAACCCTCATGCCCCCTACTCCCCGTTCCATCGACATCCCTCGTGCTATGAGTGTAGTACGTTTTGTCTGTTCGTTCAATGAAAAACATTGATTTATATATTGTTTGTTTTTCACACACTGTCATTTACATGAATAGGGCTTAGCTCCCCGTCTGTATGTGTTAACGGGCATTAATTGTTTCCATACTACCTACGTAAAGAAAGAAGTAGAGAATGAATAAAACAAAATATTCCTCACGCAGAGGTTATTCAATGTTTGTAGTTTACAATATTCAGTCGAAAATAAACTAACACTTTAGTAAAACGATTTAACTCTAACCAGCCAAATGTAGCCATATATAGCCAAAATGTTAAATAGTAACATAATAAATAAACGTCATTCACTGAGTAAAGACAATATATTAACTATTATACTAACTGTATCAAGATTAAGAATCTTTTAATTGTGGTCTATTCAATACTAAAAAATCATTTTAGTCCTCAATCCTGATTATATACTAAATGTCATAGATGTGGCTTTTTACCCTACTCACGAAGAAGAAATACACTGTGGATTAGTAATTTTTCCATGGCTATTGGTGTTTTCCCTTTTTATAGTGCATTGCCGATTTAAAAAAAGTTATAATCAAGATTATCTTAACTCAAAGTAAACAGCTGAGTTGTTCAGTTAATATAAAATATTCACTGGAACATCTGCTTAATCACACGTGTAGATCTAAAAATCTCCTCCCCATAAGATTAACATTGGAACTTCACGGACCAATGGGGCGAAGCCCAGGTAACTTTTGATAGTTCTGGTATTTTTCCTTGCGTCCTTGGCACTCAAGCTTTTAAATGAGCCACCGCATACGTTGCCCTATCTTTCTTCTAACTCGAGATATTTCGTGGGGATCGATTCGCTTAAGGAATTATATATATAGATTTTTGGTTTTAACAAATCTTCAACATTTCCTACGCTAATTATCAATTTTATAGTATTATTTACTTGTGTAAAGGATTTGAAGGTTCTATTATATAATCTAGGAGCACTGAATGTGTAAAGATGTTGGTAATGGGTGAGATTTGGTTTATTCAGTGGAAGAGTGTGTAAAAATATTTGTACGATTAGCAACACTTCTAGTGAGAAACAGTTTTAAGGCTTTATATACATATACAAATTTCTAAATGGAAGAATATTTTATTGTTTAAAAAAAGGTAATGAGTGTTCAAATCTGGATTTTTTAGCCATTGCCCTTATGTTGCCATTAATAAATATCCCTTATGTATGGTTAATTTTTGTGTGCCGGTTCATAGATTAAAAGATCAAAGATTTTATTTGGCCATTTAGTATGAGTTCAATACAATAGGCTATGTCAGGGTTTTCTTACATGCTAATACAGTAAAAAAATAAAATAAAATGCTTCGGTCAAACAAGCATTGGAAGTCCACTTCAAACCATGCACTAGAAAAATAAAATAAATAAAACATGAGGTGACGTAGTTGTTGTTCGTATGTGTTAAGTGTTAATGGCCAACGAGCTGAGCAGATGATGACAGACACAAGCTTCTTCGTCAAACTTAAAAAAAATGTCGTATAACGGTTATCATGGAAACTGCCAAATTTATGTACAGTAATAAATTTGACGTAAAATGACCATAACTTAAGTGCACACACTTACGTGCACAACGTACACATGGCAACTGGTGGCAGGAATCTACCTTTGTTCCTTTATTTTCAGACTTTCGATGCCCTTGGCATTTTATTAAGTTATGAAGGGGAAAGGTCCGAACACCGATCTTTTTACTGTGTAACGTTGTGTGTTGTTAGTGAGCGTCTTAACTAATAGCCCAATGACGAATGTAAACTGGGTCCAGAATAGAACCTCGAATACAAACTTTTCTCAGGATCGCACCGGCAGTTTGATTCACGAGCGAGCACTTTTAATTACCAATTCAGCTACCCAGCCAGTTACGGGCAGGGTGGAAAAAATTAAATACTCCTGTCGCAGCAGACCTGCGTGCTCAGCGAATTTCCAAAAGAATTTTAATTTTTTCCTATTTCCAAATTGACTGTTTCCGATCTAAGCAGTCATCAGTGGCGAGGCGAGACGCGAGACCACTCACGGACTCACTGTCACATGCAGCAAGGGAGAGATCGTGACAACGCGCCGTCGATCGCCGACCGTGCTGCCCCCTGTCAGTCGATACCGATACCGGCCGACGCTGTAAATCCGAGCAACGGGTTTCTGTATTATTATTTTTGAAATTTGCATTCTACTTTACATTTTTATTTTTATTTATTTGGCTCGTCCTGACATGAACTGCGTGCTTTGTAGGGCGAATAGATTTTTACAAGTTTAAACGACGTTCACTGCTCCATTAAAAACTGTACGTTTGTTTTGGTATTATTAATATGTGGCTTTTGTGTATTTAATTTCAGTATATACTTAACTAAACTAAAAAATTGTCATACATAATATAGTTGTCTTATCTAATTGTGTAATTGTGTGTTCAAACCTTTTCAAAATCGCTTTTTTATAATAAAAATCCGTTAAAATAGCTCACAAATCTCCAGTAAATTTGGAAAATTTTATCTTTTTAATATTTTGTTTATGATCCTAATTCAACCCCTATCATTCGCAGTGGTCAAAAAATTATACTACCGTATCTATAGTTTAGTATTATTTTCTCTCTACGAGATCTAGTGATCTATTCTGCGCGACCAACCAGCTTATCACGCAGTAGATGAAAGAAAATAAGTTAACGACAAACTTCTCAGTCAAAATATTAATTTGTGAGGGTGGGTTGTCACGTTGGTCGGCCACATCTCAAAATCCAAAACATCCCTAATGACCGCTACCAACCATTCTCGCCTATCATGGCTTATCTGGGAACGAGCCAAAGCTTGACAGATGGTTACATGATACAGCAGATAATCCGGGTAAAAGTTGTTTAGTGGACGGATCCTGCACGCCAAACATCAACATTTTGTCTGATTGTTTACAGTTTTATTAATTTGAGTTCCAGTTATAACTCATCATTTCATTGATTATGTTTCATCAAGGAAAGATTTGATTGATATTTCTACCCTGGGACGGTGGCGACGTCCTGTAATCCAGCTACTTGGAGGTCACGAATTGTGGATAATTAAGAGCGATGGCTTGTGGATGCGATATTCCCTAGGGATTAACGTCCGCACTGGTGAATGCTAGTTCATCCATAAAGACCATCCTCATAATTAGACCAATTCGTATATATGAGGTGAAATTGTGGTTCGGATCCCACGTTAAATTGTAGGTCCCTAGATGCCATTGGCTGTTGGGCTATTAATTAACAGTCCTGTAAGGATAATGTCGGCCTTAGTCCAGTAACAAGACTACAGGATCGCGCCACAATCATCCCACTACCCACATACCATGTGAGGTCCCTGTCTCAAATAGTGCTGATTTAGTGATTTACCCGGTTTAATTCAGTACCGCACTCTTGTTTGATTTATCTTCAATTCCATTTAAAATCTCTTTAGTGGAATTTCGATGTAATTCCCCATTTAATTAGTGCTCTGAATGCGCTTTTTAGTCAATAACTACTTAATTACTTGCCTTTTTACGCCATCAAATTTTCTGAAAATAATCCCTTAACTTTTCTTGGTTTGTATATTTTAAACTGTTTAACTTTTTGGCAAACAACAAAGACAAATTTCACTTTAAAGATCAAATGTATTGCTATAGTTTTCGTAACCAAACTTCCAAAACCATTACTCGCCATAGAACAACCATTTTTGAAAATCAAACCTACTACTCCTCAATTAAACTTTACAACAAATTACCTCCCAACCTAATAGATGTTTCAGAAGCAGTTAAATTTAGAATCAACCTGAAACGGTTCATTTAAAAAAAGAATACTACAGTGTGCGAGATTTCTTGAGTGATGATTTTTCTTTTTAGTTTTTAATATGTTTGTGCTGATGTTGTATCATCTCTGTCGATCACTTTAGAATTTTAAGTATTTTTTATTTTATTTTGTATTGTATTGTATTGTGACTTGTTGTCAGTGCTATAATTTATAGTCTTATGACAATAAAGATATTTTTGATTGATTTGATTGACTATTTTATAACAGAAAATATTACATGTTTTGTTACGTAAACAATAAAACAATCTCGCAGATCTCCGCACAAAACAAACTGTCTTAAAGAAGGTCGTCTCGTGATTTTGCGAATCTCTGAATTGCGTTAGACGATTCGCGTGTCCCCATCTGTCATGGAATGGAAAAGAAAGAGAATCCGACTTGAAACGGCCGACCTTGTGATCGATTGGAATGTGCCAATCTGGAGCGGCTGGCATCGCGATCGCATGCGAGTCCCCGGCCCCTCGGTCCTTCGGCTCGTCACTGTCACTGTCACTGTATCCGCTAATCAACTTGTGCACGTGTGAAGCTCCGAGTGTGAAAGACAAGTAGGCGATTGTGTCTGTCATACGCCACACTTCATGCATACACGCTCTCACTTTCGGAACATGTACAGTAAATGTTAAGTTAACTTGAAAGTCGGGTATGCGCGCTTAGAGCCGAAAACACATTTCGACACATTTTTATTGTTTAGGAATAAAAATTACAATTACATTTAAAAGATGATCTTGTTATTATCTCGTTTGATGGTTTTTGACCCAAACAATGCAAAATGCATTAAATTATCATTTTTGTGGCTTATTTGAATAGGTTTCAATAATTTTACACACAGAAATTTCGAACAAACCACTGACATGTCGACGAGTTTATTTAATCTATTTATTTAATAATAAATGTTACATTTAAAATGTCGATCAAATCGTAATGTTTTTCATTACTCTACACATGAAAGTACACTTTCTAAACGTAAAATGAGCTAAGAAAATAGGTTATTCCCGCCACTACTTGGCAAAATTACATAACTTTAATTTTCTGTGCATTAGTGGTGCACGGAAAGTAACTGTTAAGGGATTTTGTGGTGCAGACCGAACAGCTGTTGCATAAGTTTCCGTGCGTTTGTACCTCGACATAAGCACAGAAACTCATCGTTTTGAGTTCGGTTTTTTTCTTGATATACTAAGTTGAATAAACAAAAGTATTCATGTTGTTTACAAGTTTTTCGAGATCGTAATGAAAAATAATGTTCAATACTCTTCTCAAAAGTGCCATTGCGTTGCTCGATAGCCTTTTCCTCGCTCGGTTTCGCCTCGCGCGTAAATGCAATCCCTCCCCCCAATAAGTCACTCTCGAGACTATTGAAAACTACTATTTCGATCAGTTGGTTTCACATAACATCATAAAAAGTACATGCCGATTAAATTGTTTATGGCATGTTGTTTGGTAATACAGTATTTACTATAGTAATTATAATGTAGGTCGAGTAGCCTCGCGAAAGTTGCATTTTATTAAATCTCATTCAGCTAGTAATTACCAGCTGTATTAGCCTATTGAATTTTCGAATGACGATGAAATGTCTCGGCGATGAAGCAAAAGGGGAAGCAATTATCCCTTGGATGGATTTTCCACATGACAAGTTGTAAATATTCTATTATCTGGTTTCTCATATTTACGTGCTCAGGCACATAAAAGACTTAGGTCATTAGGCATTCATGAGAAATACGTAACCGTTATAGAGAAGTAGCGATGCGAAAAATAGCATTGATAAGTGGTATGTTGTATATATGATATTGTTTTTCCTGTATGAATGATAGAATTTTCTATTCTTTATTTTGAACCCTTTTAATTATTTCAATGCAGATAAAACTTTAATACTGTAGGGATGGATGAACAATACAATGTGATAATGGATTGCAAAATTTTAATTACGGGCACCCCGCCGCCTTTATGGACCAATAAAAGGTGAAGCTCTTTAGCAAAACCGCTGTTCGTTTTCGATAATTACTTCAGATCATCATGAATACGGAACTGGGACCTCGAGAGCTCTGTGTTTTGAACGCCCAGTGATTGAAATGCGGATTCATTTTCATCTTGAAAAGCTTTTTCGCAATTTATTATTACCTTAATATCAATGACTGAATACTTACAATTATATATTAAATCATAAACTAATTTATAACTGCTTGTTGAGTTTATGTAACTTAAATGTGAGCTTATTTACTTTTCAAAAACATATTTTTAATTTTTGTTTCTCTTTTTCTAGGTACGTTTTGTTGACCTTAATGCTGTTTTCTGTGGTGAGTTGTTTTCTTTAACACGATTATATACCTCTTTTGCTTATTTTCATTTAACGATACGTATTGATAAGAAGATTGTATATTCACAGCCTGATTTGATTTGAAATGATCTAATTTTTTATTGATTCGAGTACATTAACATAATTTTTACCTTACGATTCTAGTTTATTATATGTCAGATCATTGCTATAGAGTGGATATGGTTTTTTATATAAAAGGTTTAAAAGTGCTTTTAGGGTTTGCTTAAAATGGTGTTGTACGAAAATATTGTTGTCAACGCTTACGAACTGCAGTAAAGCCTATTTATATTGTAAGTTGAAGCTAACCGCCGGCGGCTATGCGGCCGTCACCCGAGGCGGAAGACATACAGAATGGAGGAGCGAAGGCTGTTCCACAATGGGCTCAATGGTCTCGCTGAATAATATAAAGCGACACAACCGGCCTCCAGCCAACCTCTGCAGCAGTATATCAATGACTTCCTGCTGGCGACGACGACAATCCGTCATACTGCGACTCGTCCGTCGCAACGCATCTACAGAGGGAGAACCGGGTACTTTCACTTCGATGTATGTGCTAGCATTTGAATAAGCCGGTTACCAGGTACCGGGTACACGAGTACGGTCACAAGGGACCGCTTGACTGGACGTTAGTCAACGTGTACATTGACGACAATACTTTTTTCGTGCATCGGTTGACATGTTATTATGACCGGTAAATTTGTTAAAAAAAACCACAGGGTGATTGAAAAGTCACTTATGATTTTTTTCTGTTATTCTGTGAGAATATAAATAGAAAATGAGGGGTTGTTTAATCATATAATGATAGTTAGTTTGCGTTGAAATGAAAGTCAAACACCTGGGTTGGTTGGTAGATTGATGATAGGTAGTTGCTGCAAAATCTGGTACAGTATTTGGGGCTACGGGCGATCAGTTTTGCATTTTTTGGTGATGTAGATCATACGAGTATAACTGTATGAATGATTTATTTTATAACTCCTCGTCATAAATCACCAATCAAAAATAATTTTAAAAAACTGATTTTCAAGCATCATATACGAATGTAATTTTACCTGTACCCCCAGATACAAGATTTTGCAGCGAATCGATTGAAAACCATCAATATACCGTCCCGTTTGTTGACTGGTGTTCAAAAAACCCAAAAAACCCAATAAACTTTTCGTAGTATTAAGTTATCTCGCGTTTGTTTTTTTTTATTTTGTTATTATTATTTATAATGTTTAGTTTAAATAGAATAACAAAAAATCGTAATTACCCTGAAAATTAATTGATTAAAAACCAAGTGAACAACAAACGTGTGGAAAAATCACAATAACCAAGTCTAAAAATATCAATTTCAGAAGTTGTTTTCTAAGGGAAATTTTTGATCACAAATTTTGAATCTAATTGTTTAAAAACATGTTATGTTAAAAGTTACGACAGTCGCGTGGTGTTCTGTCGACGGGAGCTGAGTTGTCGAGTGATACTTTATTATCCCAAGCACCGCGCGGCGCGCCGCCGCCGCCGCCCGGGAAACTTTGGGGCAAGTTGGCCAGCCTGGCGTGCCGCACGGCAGTCTGCCGAGCCCCTTGTGTTTTCACTTCTTGTTCACCGTTAACACCTTTGTTTTCTAACTACTTTGCACTTTTCAATAAGACTCTCTGAAACGACATTTCCATCCTTTTATCGTGGTTTTGTAAATCGGGAATAGTGATTTTTATGCTCCGTTGACTACCAGCATCTACCAGGCTTTATCTGTAGTCTTTAATGGCGAACTTATCAAAATGTATTGTGTGACTAGCTGTTTTCCGTCACGGCTTTGCCCGTGATTGAATTTATTGTATAGGTAATTAAGCTCGTTTGCTATACGCTCACTCGCCCTCAGGTTCAGCTCGTTCGTTACTCTCACTCGCTGTCACGCTAACCTTATATATATATATATATATATATATATATATATATATATATATATATATATATATATATATATATATATACATATATATATATATACATATATATATATATATATATATATATATATATATATATATATATAAATTTTAATGACTATTATTTTTGGTCTCTGGGCACCTCAAAACGAAAAAGTAACATGGTCCCGGGCTTAGGTCTTACCATGAGACCTACGGTAATAGCTTATTCCCTATGGGAAATTCGCTAAAAACCAAGATTTTTTACCTTAAATGGATGAATCTCAACCAAATGAAGCTAAATACCAAGTTTCATCCAAAAATATTGGTTAATAAGTGAAATATTAACACGTCCTTATTCTCCATAAGATTAACATTGGAGCCCCAAAAGACAATGTACTTTGTAATATCTTGGTAACCAATGAAGATAGAGCAAAGCTTCAAAATACTAAATTGTGTGTTTTTTTTAGCTAAATCCAATGGTAACAATAAAAATAAAAAATTTTTAAAAATTACATATGAAAAATGCGAAAAACCCATTTTTGGGGTACAAAACCCCCCAAAACTACCCCTTCCGGTAAGTCGATATGTCTGGTTTACGAACTCATCCGAATAAACGTAGGATTACACATCTCTACCAAATTTGGTGACGATCGGACCGTTTTTACGAGAGTTATCGTGTCTAGGGACACATACATATATATATATATATATATATATATATATATATATATACATATATATATATATATATATATATATATATATATATAAATTTTAGTGACTATTATTTTTGTTCTCTGAGCACCTAAAAACGAAAAAGTAACATGGTCCCGTGCTTAGGTCTTGCCATGAGACCTACGGTAATAGCTTATTCCCTATGAGAAATTCGCTAAAATAGATAAAATAGAGAATTTTAGATTTTTTACAAACTATTGTATGCCCTCTGCGTCAGAGTCCTTTGGACAGATTGCACCAAACTTCACTCGAACCATTCTTTAATAATGGTCAATAATGCCTAAAAGTTTTATTACATTCTGTTGAGCAGTTTCGGAGTCCATATGCAACATACATACATACATACATACATACATACTTCCTCTTTTATAGATAAAGATTAAGCTCACCTTAGATATAAGAAATCGCTGGAACACCTCGATTTGAACTTTTCATTGAATTTGTTTCTTAGCAACCAATAAAAATAGACAATATAGATTTTCATAGTTTATACGAACTATTTTATGTCCTCTGGGTCAGAGCCGTTTGGACAGATTTGCATCAAACTTCACACAAATCATCCTTGAATAATGCTTAATAATGCCTGAAAGTTTATTACAATCTGACCAGCGGTTTCGGAGTCCATAGGCAACATACATATATACATACTTCCCTTTTTATAGATATAGATTAAGCTCATTCACTACGCTCACTCGCCGTCAGGTTTAGCTCGTTCGCTACGCTCCTTCGCAGTCACGCCCACCTTAAATAAGAAATCGCTGGTATACCTAAAATTTTAATTTTCATTGAATTTGTTTCTTAGCAACCAATAAAAATAGATAATGTAGATTTTCATATTTTTTACAAACTATTGCATGCCCTCTGGGTCAGACCCCTTATTTTGAGAGATTTGCACCAAACTTCACATAAACCATGAATAGGCCTAATGCTTAATAATGCCCGAAAGTTTCATTACAATCTGTCAAGATTAATACATTGCAATTTCATCACAATATATATGCAATATATGGAATATTAATACATCCTCTTTTATAGATATGGATTGGATCCAAAATAAATCAACTTTGTGGTGACTGTACTTAGGGTTGGTGTACAAGTTGTTTCCTTTTAAACATTTTTGTTTTTACATGCTTAAAACTATGTGAGGGTGAGGTTTACTATGAAAAGTCAAATTTACTTTCAAACTAATTGCTCGCCTCGCTTCACGCAGCACCTCGATTGGAAGATCCGGAAATAACTTGTTTCCCAGGTGAAATTGCAAATCACGATTTTTACCTGACCTGTTGAATATAGTGATTGCACTTTGCTGTCATGTAGTGTAAGGACTTTACATCAATGAAATAATTATACCTAGATAACGTACTTTATGTGTTTTGTTAAGCAAAATCTTGAAAACAAGTCAGGAAGACAGTTATGAGTTTGTTTAGCTAAAACTAAGACCCTTATGAGTTGGAGAAAATACGGTAAATTGCAGGTTTATCGAATTTCCGTACTGTTTATAGTTACGTGGACAGTCCATATTTTGTGTGTGCCGTTATTGCGTTTATGTGCTTTGCGATGCAAGTCTTGAGCTGGATCGATTCATGTCACAAGAGGCCCCATTATAGAATTAAGGTCGCACGAGCTCGTGTAGTGAACACAATGCTACTGTGCCTCTGAGCGGTCCTGTGCACTAATGAGCGCGCTGTGTGATGTGAATTGAGAATTTATCAGTTAGGACGCCGAGCCATTTAGTTTTAGCGCAGAGAAGTGGAGTAAACCATCACTTTAGCTTTTCTTCACTATGGTTTAAAATCCCTACCTAGGTTTAAGCTGATAACGTTATTCTCTGCGGTTCTGACAAACTTGGCCTCCAATGCCAAACTTGGAGAATGCTTAATGAAGACGTTGAATCGGACAAGTAATATTGGCGACGTACATTAACTGATACAGTATAACTAATGTACCGTGATTATTTTGTCAAGCATACCATTCTCTGTCAGCGCAAAAGTATTTTTGATGTTATATGTTCTTGATTTTTCTGAGTATTTCATTTCAGAAATGAGAGAGAAAGCGTTCTCATTCGCTGTATCCCTTTCGTTTAGAATATAATAGTTCTTCCTTCTTTTTTCAGTTTGATGTAATAATCTGAACATTTTTCGTTTGAGATCATCTTTATTTTTGGTGTTTTGTTTTTTACAATTCTTGGACACATGTGTTTAGAGCATAGTTATTTCGCTATTAAAAAAAAACTAGAGATCGCCTCCTGATCGAAATTCGATCAAAACTTTTGTTGATCTGGACCCAAGAAGTTAAAAACATTTTAAAAACCTATAACTCAAACATCTGCTTTTCCAAATAGTTGTTTTTACAACAGCTGTCTAATGATTCAATCAATCCTCCTTCCTCCATAAGATTCACATTGGAACTTTGAAAGCCTGTGGGGCGTTGCCCTGGAGTCCGATGTGAATTAGAATGTGATTCTGCTCATCTACAGGACTACACCTTTCTAACGGTATGCGCGGATTTCTCCTACGATGCTCACGAGCTGAGAAAAAAGGAGGAAATGAAACATGCTTGCGTATTAATATATAGATGCTTACCATGTGTTGTTAGTACTTAAATTTAATTTCACGTGCAATTATAACATTACTGGAAGTTCCAGAACTCAATATAGGAAAATCTGAGAAAATAAACTATCAAGAGAGTTTGTATCTCGTTGGAGGGATCTTTGGAGCTGGTAGAAAGTGGAGGTCTGTGTTGTGAAGTGTTGTGGAGTCAATTGTTATCTGTCTCGTCCCTCTCGTTGGGCAACGGCTCCACACAGAGCGGCGCAATTGTTAATTGGTTAACTTGGCGTTGCATCAGCTGCACGGAGGCTGTGTAATTGAATTTACCAGTGGTAACTCGCAATCTACAACAACTGAGTTACCAACTACTGAACTACCGTACTGGATTTCGAAACGCGCACCGGCATTCATTTAGTTGCAGATCTGATTGTTTCACTGCTAACTTACAGCGACTGTACATTGCAAATTTACAACCATCTCATCTAAAGTGTATATTAGAATAGGTAGGTAGGCACACTGTTTATTTGATTAAGAACATATATAGGAAAGATGAACCATTACCAATACGTGACGCATGGTGACGGTTAAGCTTGAACCACCAAGGGCCCAGAGGTGTTCTTAACATGATCCTTAACCACTTTAAAAATATCATATACCCGTATTTTCTCGCAGACCTATGATTGGCCTAAGCTATATAGTTCAGCGTTAAGAAAATGGAACATAAAAATCGGGAAAACGAGCAGCGATGGTAAACTTACTACGAAACCAAAAATGAAACACAAAAATGACCTGAGTCAAAGTAAATTTTCGTGGCTCGTTTGCACAGCGGTAAATATGCTCGTTGCCTATTACGGATTTTTTATATATAAATTTTACGTCTGCTATTTCAGACATTTATTTCCAAAACAAAATCAATTGGATTATTTCAAAATTATGTAGTATAATATAATGTCCGAAAATCGTTTCACTTGCAGAACTTCGCCGGTTCAATCCTCCATTATATCCAACGACTGTTCCAAACCTAGTTAGACCTCATTAGCTTTGCAGATATTTCTAGGTGTATTTGAATATGAAAGCACCTCACAACCCGTGAGGTTTATCTGCGTGTCGGCTGCCTACAGGAGGTGGGAGTGTCGGTCGGGCGAGGGGGCCGAGATTGATATAATGTTGTGACGGGCTGACGGGATTGTTGGAGGGGACCGCTATAGATAGACACGAACCTCTGATTGTCTCTTGATGATCACTCCAGCCAACTCCCTGACGCTCGATACGCAGTCTTCCACTTCACACAACATTACATATGATTTGATCATAAATCTTTATTATCAAAACATTGACAATTATAGTGCATCGATGTTGTTCGAAGAGGGATGTAAAGAAACTATTTGACCCAACTTTTTAAAAATTGGTTAGCCCCAAAACTTGAAATTCGATGTTGTTATTATTATTGGTACCATGTAAATAGATCCCGGCCGAAATGTTAAACACGCCTGACTCTCTTTAGAGTTTGTAGGACGTTTTGCACAAGCCCCGGGAAGGACAGGATATTGGAGGAAGAGAAAGGGTGAGGTACAGTACAGCAGACGGCAGTTTGATCATTCTGAGGGCCAACTCCCGTGATCATGTGGCAACTGCGTTTCAGGCTCAAACAGGTAGTCCGCTTTGCCCTCTAAATGGCCAACCAAGCCGACTGTCATTTATGATCCTCAGCTAGGGGTTTCCATGTCCACAGCATTATCCTCTCGCTGCCTAGAACATGGAGGAAGGAAGGGGAATTGTCATAGTGAACAGCAACAATACTTGCCACTTGTTATGACAAATTAATTTGTTGTACCAAATGTCATATTCGCAAATTGTCCTGGGAAACATTATGCGTCGCTGAGTACAACGTCACAAGTTTCTAAAACGGCTATAACGTTTTTTTTTTCTTTGCGCGAGACAAACACTATATAACTTAAAATTCTTCGAATGCATCCCTAAATATGTAGGTTTTTCGATTGTTTGTGATATCTTAAATGTGGGCGTTCTCTGCACGTTAGCTGTTGTTTACTATCAAGGTTTAACTCATGAGTTTTGGGCTTCACCAATGCCAGGAGTGAAGTTAGGTCAATTAGTTTCTTTACACCCCTATTCTGGGTTTACCTTGTGTTTCCCTGCACAATATCGACTACGATACAACCGATGGCCATTCTAACCGACTCGACGATGTTGACGTTCAACGTTGCACGTAGGCTAGTAACTAAGGGTTACGTCACTTAATGAGCTCCCTTTTAGACATTAGACATATTTGCTAGATGCTCTGGACGACAGGAGCTCGTTTTATATAAGAGTGTGCGGCAATCTGCATTGCTTATAGGTTTGTAGTTTTAACAAGCCGTGTTTTGTGAAGCTACGCGATTTTACCAAGAAAGTTGTGCCGCAGGAGTTTGACATTTCCGACAGATCGATGTGCCCTGATCGCGTGGTGGAGCATGTGTTGTGATTGATCAAACTTGTGTGAACGGTTTGTCGCTCGCTGCACGACACGCGCCCCAGCCCAGCGTGTAGCTAGAGCACGCGTGCGGCCCCAGCCCTGGCAACCGACGGTCTCAATCGTCGATCCTGCCCGTGTATTGGGACATGTGGGAATACATTCAAGAATACTTGGATTGCGTTGTCTGTTGGAAGATGTTTTAAAAAGAAATCGCTAGGCCTTAACAACTTGCCATTTGAAGGATATTATATTACACATTATAATATTAATAAAAAATACATTAAACATTTAAAGATGTGAAGTTTTGGAAAATGTAATTTAAGCGCGTTGACCATAAATTTCTCTAAACTTTAACACAATTCAAACCAACATTATTTGTTTTAAAATACAAATTTTACAAAACAATTTTCGTGGCCAGTTTTGGACTGTGTACTGTTTTAAATGTAAATAAGTTTACTTGAATTTTTTATAGAGAACCTCATAGAGGTTAAAGTTCCGGAGAAAAAAGAAAAAAAGAACAAAACATTCTAGACGTTGACAACAAACTTGTGAATGGTAAAGTAAAACTTGAGAGATGCAGGGAATGTTTTGTGATACACATTTTGCTGTCTTCTCTTGTCGTACCTAGACAAGCAACATGCCCAACGGAAATCGACCATTTAAAAATTACAATTTTTAATGAAGGAAAACACAATTTGAAAAAAGTATCACGATGGATAAACATTTTAAGGGTAAAACAAACTTTGAGTTTTCTGCTAAAACTCCGAACGCATTTATAAATTAAGTGTATATGATATGAAGAAAGAAAACAAAATACTAATAAAATGATAACACATGAGAAATTATTGTATGACCGTCAACCAGCGAGCACTGCCGTCAACAGGTTTATTTAAGCAGCAAGAACAATTTTTTTTAGATTTCCGTTTCAGATGTTCTTTGTTCTGTCATTGGCATTAGCGATAGGCATAAACCATTGAGAGAGAATTTTCAACAATTTTTCAAGTCTACTCCCTAATCGTTTTGTAAGGTCAAGAACACGTTCAGTATTCGATAACAACATTTTGGGAGTTGATAATAAAGCGTTTCCATTTTTTGTGGGTTCAACCTTGATTTTGCTTTGAGTTTAACGACATTTGCGTTTGTTGTTTTAGAACATTTTTCATGACCAGCGATTGCTAGGACTAAATCAAACCATTGTACTTGGTGCTCTTTTAAATACAAAAGCATAGAGTGAAAATCTTTGACTATCTCTGTATGGATTTTGGTTCAGCATCTCTAATTCTTTATAGAAATAAATAGTGTTTCGAGAGACGACACACTACCGGACTTTCCACCGGACGGTACATCGGACCGAGCATCGTACCGAACATTACACCATACAGGGACTTAAATTTACTCCGAACATTTCGCTGAATGAGACATCGGACCGAGTAACATACTGGACAAATCCACCGAGCGAGGTTGAGGAAGTTTAGAGAGAGAGCGTGAGTGAGTGAGAGCGATAGAGGGTGAGGTGGAAAGGATGGGGGAGGAGGGGCTTTCCATATCGCGAGCGTTCGGAGCGACGCTCGGTACGGCGTTGGGAGCAAAATTGACCCTGGCATACTAACGTACATTGGACCGTACACCGGACTGATCTTTTTTGTGATGTTTCGCCAGAAAACCGCCTCCATAGCGCTTTTTACGATGCTCGGTCCGATGTACGGATCCCTCTGACACACTACCACCGGACTTGGTGTTTTTGCTTGGTGTTTTTGTTTTTATCTATATTCAACGAGGTTTATCGAACCAGTCATCAACACGTTATATTATTTGTTGTTCTTCCATTAATTAATATCTTACTAGCTGTAAATCTGGATCTTCATTGCCACAACAATTTCAGTGGAAGAGGATTTAAATTTAATGTTAACATTTTTTGTTCACTTTGCACACGCTCTCCCTTTAGTAGTACAGAACTGTATTAAAAATTAGATATGTGTGTTGTATTTAACTGAATTTTTGTTTGTTGGATCCTGAAGGGTCATCCCAATGAAACTGGCTGATGGGTAGCTGAGTGGTTATAGTGCTCGCCTTTGATTCCAAATGTTGCCGGTTTGATCCTGAGAAAGTTAGTAGCTAGTGCACTGCCAAACGAGCGTTTTTTCATGCGTTAAATACTAACTTATTATCACGCAACTTGAATTTATAATTCAGTTATAATTATATCAGCTAGGGCGGGAAAACACACCTCGTGTGGCATACCCCCTTACATTTAATGCTGTTCATATTTCTCGAGTGTTTTCATGCTGCGTTTGTGAGTGAAAAAAAAACGTTCGTGTGGCCGTAGCCTTAAAGGATCTATTCCGGACCCAGTCTCCATTTCTCATCGGGCTATTAATTAATTAATGATGCTATCTAACAACTCGTCGACGTTAGATAGAAACAAGGTCGGGGCGGTTTGGACCATTCCCCGTCAAAACGTTAAGCATTTTAGCCTTAGACGTAGACACAAAATAAAAATAAAATAGATACGTGATTTTTGAATAGATTCAAATCAAACGCTGGCACTTAAACGAAAGTTTTTGTTGTATGTGTCAAAAATCATTGTCCATATTGATATACATTAATAGGAAGTACCGAAGTCTATGGGGCAGGGACTCGCTGGACAATGAAAATTCGTTTTTCAAACCAAAATCAGCCCAGAGTCCATCTCAAATGTTCTTGTCATTCAAAACATGCTCGGATAGAGTAGTTGAGGCGTGAATGCACAACAAACTAACTTTGATATCAAGTTATAATGTTGTAACTGTACAACCCGTCGCCGCTCATGTGTATCTGTACCAACACGAGCAGGTATGACACACGTTGTAGTGGTCGCACGCGCGTGCCCCCTACAATCATCGGCCACGAGTTACTCAAGCGGCTAATTACCTCAGGGGGCACGCGATACAAACACACTCACACCCACTCACACCCACTCACACACACTCACACTCACACTCGCGGTGGTCACGCAGTTCAACTGCAGGTCGATTAAAATTGTGGCTCAGTTATCATTAACACTAACACTCGTACCTTACAATTAATTTATTTTCGCTTCTGATTATGCAGTATTCATATTTGAATGGTTTTAGTATAACTCCAAGACAACTTCAATACAGGCTTTCTTAAGACCGACCTATGGTGTTTGGAGGATTGACAACTATGGAGGCATTTGAACAGCATGCTTTCTCCTGTATTATCCCATTCAAAATAAATGTGCGGTCAAAAGCCAGAATTTTATTTCCCACCACAAGGGAAATTCCCTCAATACCTTCCTCAATTCCCTAGTTTTCTTCACAATCAGATAGGTATTATTATGAACAGACGGTACAATAAAACCATTCATTGTGATTTCGACCTTGAAACTCAGAGTAGAAATTAGCGCTGGTGATCGTGTTGATTCCCCTACTCACTGTTGGAAGCACTTCTTGTTGCATCTCAAACGTCAAAATTAGTTTATTTGTTTACGAAAAAGCAAAACATTGGCCTAAAGTGACATGAGATATTAAACAGCTGTAGTAGTTTTCAGTGATTCCGATTGCTTGGATATTTGGCAACAGGAGGCACAGGGAAAATGGGGGAATTTAAATCTGTGTTTCGATCGCACACTTATTTTGAATGGGTTATAACTTGTTACATATAACTTGATTTCTTCATTCATTCATTTATTTATTTTCAGTACTATCAATCTTATCAGGGGAATCCTAGCTTTGTATCTTTATGTCAGAGTAGCACTTTTATAGTTTTTTTGGAAGCCTGGATATTAACCTATTGTCATCATCCGATGAAGAAATATTGGTGATTCGATAATACAATTTGATATCTTGAAACATCATAATTTCTTGGTGATTTGAAGTATGCGTTTACAGGCTCAGATTCCCCTTTACGCCCGGTAGGACGAGCCTATGGGAGCAAGATGCCAGGGGCGCGCCGCCAAGGGAAAATGAAATAGCTATGTTCTGCGTAGGGTTTACAGGTGTGGCAGTGTGATTATTTCCATGATGCAGTGGTAGGAAAATGAATTTATACTTAGTCATTTAGCTTTTATATGTTCACAGCTACAAAAAGTTTTACAATGAGCTATCATATTGCAAACGATAGCTTGATACAACAGTGATATCAGTAGACGATAGACAGGCCCGGATTAACACTTTTTGACGCCCTAGGCCAAAGGTCACAATCACGCCCCCCCCCCCCCAAAAAAAAAAAAAAACAATCCCATACATTGACTTATTTTTATTCTAATTACTTTGGCTGTAGTATAAAAGCACCGAACACTATTTAACGAAAGAGATGATTAGCATTTTCGTCACTTTAATCTGACTAGTAAACGTGTTGCTCGAAATCGAGCAATTTATTTTAATACAATACAAATGTTACTTTATCTCTAAATCATTGACGTCCGACCAATCCAATATTGTGAATATCTGCAATCACCAAAACTACACCTATTTACAGCTGATTATTAACAGATGTTTAAAACGCTTTATTCAATCCCAATGTTATTTAAATGGGAAATTTTTAGATTTCAATGGTGGATAACGCCTTTATTTTCCGTCAGATTTTCATCAGTTTTTGGCGGAAACAACTACAGACCAAGCCCTACCCAACGACACCAAAAACTTGAAAATCGGTTGAAAATTGTAGGAGTTCTCAAGACAAAAAACCCCTTAGCGTATTAAATAAGTATAGATGACGTATTTAAAACAAATAACGGAGTTATTTTTCTGCTGAAAAACAATGATTTTGCATTAAAATTAATTCAAATTTAGGTTATTTTAAGAGAAAAATCGCAATAACTCCGTTATTTGTTGTCATATCCTTACAAACTTGGTATCCTTAGGTACCAATTTGATTAGTCAACGTTTTAGTCTCTAGGAAAATTTTGAAAAACTTACCGTTTTTAAGATATTTGAGCTTACAAATTTAAAATGGCCGCCATTTTTAAAACACACATCGGAAAAAATAATTTTATTTTCTCTTGAAATGGACATTGGTGTTATAAAGATTCATGCCAAAATTGAACTCAATACATCCATCTGATGTGGAAATCCTATACTTTTATACGAGCAATGTTTGCTTGTTTGCTTGTTTGCTTGCTTGCACAATTATCTCAAAAACGGCTCCGACGATTTCCTTCAAATTTTGGAATATGGGGGTTTTGGCCACCAGAAATCGATTGGAGCTGGTCCCATAGCTGGGAAAAATCCGGTTTTCGCGCTAGAGCCCTTCAAAGATCCCATGTTATCCTTATGGAAATTTTTTAACTGAACAAAAATCAGCTGATAACTGTAGATAAAATAAACCAATGTGTTACATCTTTAACCTGTGGTTTTAGGAAAATCATACCAATGTGCAGCAAACCTTCCGCCTGGCGAGTGAGCGGAGCGAACGAGCTTTGTGTGAGAAACGAAAGTAATAATTTTACCGAGCTTAAGCTCGGTCCCCCTGGTACTTTAAATTAATATGTGTAAAAACCAAAATGGCGGCTGTGTGGGTAACTAACGGCATTTGACTTTTTACTATGATTTTCATATTGTTTTTGGTCCAGGAATAATGGCCTAAAATGTTGGCATCAGGGAGTTCTGAAACACCCTGTATAATTGTAATACAGAAATAAATTAAAATCCAGGGCAAAGGAACAAGGTAAAGGCAAACCTTATAAGGCGACGGTCAAGGCAAATGGGCGCTATTTACCGTCAATTAGGGGAATATTTACCGCTAGTCGGGGGCGCTCTTTGCCGCTGATTATAACAGGCGCTATTTATGCGTATTGGGGGCGCTCTTTACTGTCGATAGGAGACGCTCTTTACCGGCGGTTGGAGGCGTGATTTAACTCTGAACAAGGGCGATATTTACCGTCGATTATAGGACGATGTTTACCGCCAGTCGGCGGTGATGCTCTTGACCGCTAATCAGGGACACTCTTTACGGCATTTCAGGGGCGCTCGTTCCCGCCGCGAATTAGCCCCTCGGGTCCCGTCAACCCGACCTCTTGTTCGCTTGAATAATTCTTTCTTCTTTCTATTTTGCAGAATATTCTATTTACTCTTGTTATTAAACAATTTAAGAAAAACAAATGTGAAAACCCCAAAATTAAATTATATTTGCAGTTAAATAATTTTTTTCCTGAAACGTAGTATAAAAAAGGCCCGTTTGACGCCCCCCTCTCGGCTGACGCCCTAGGCCATAGCCTAGGTTGGCCTAGTGGATAATCCGGGCCTGACGATAGAGATGTATAACAAACAGTAGTTGCCGAGACAAGGCGAGCGGTACGCGTTGTTATTGCCACGGTGACTGTTGCTACGGCCCACGGCGGGAAAGAGTTGTTGCGCATGCGCTTGTCACATATTTGCACCATTATCATCCGTTCTAACCATGAGCATTAATTTTTTTAGATTGGATTGAGTTTTGTTATTTTTCATACAATTCATCGTAGTAAAAACTCCTAATTTTGTTCTTATAACTTATATGGAGTGTGTTTGTGACCATGTTTATATAATCCAATGTCAAATTGGCCTGAAGGTGTCAAAAAGTATTTGCAGAAAATGTTTCTGTGAAATGACTGCCCATCTTCGGCTGCTAAAAAGGTCCTAATAAACTAAAATACATAACGCACATTGTCCCATGTTTGTCAAGAAATAATAGTACTGTACAAACACAAATGGTACTTACACTGCTGGTACCACGACACATTGCGTAGGCCTACGCGTCAACGAACGATCGCACTAAAAATTGCAATTAACTGGTTGGAGTCTGTAGGCTATCTTTAAAGTGTTTTTTTTTTTTTTTTTTTTTTTTTTTTTCGAATTTTGACCTTATAGTTTTTGGGAAGTAGGGGGTTTTTAGTAACATTAATTTTGCTTAACCACCCCTTTCCGAAACTTCATGGAACTCTCAACGAGCGGTTTAAATAACAAATTTTATAAAGTCAGTAAACACATTTTAATTTTAAAAATACGTGTCAGAATCATAATTTATTATTTAGAACATTTACTTTTCTATACTAAAAAAAATAAAAGGTGCTAACCCATTCTGTTTTTGTACTATCACTTACCTTGAGTTTGGTTTAAGACGCAAATATTTTAAATACTCCAGTTTTGAGGTCGGCGACAAACATGCTTTGATGTTAGGAAGGGCCGGTCTCCCCGTGACTTATTTTCATAATCCCCTTCATTCTTGCCATTCTCCCGTCAAAGTCTTTGGCTATTTTTTAAACAAAGAGTCGCTCAAACTGGGCTTGCCGTAAAACGCACCCGTCAGAATAACCAAAGTAATTTTACTGTGTATTATCAATGCGACACCATTAATTCGGCTTATTTTCAGTCATTGTATAGGTCGCATCACGAAAAATTAGAAATGAAAGCAGATACCTCCTATTTATTCAAACTCTCTTGTTAAATGCCTTGTGGCATTGTGCTGTCCAAAATAAATGTTTATTTTCTATTGCGCGTATTACTTTGAAAATTCTTTATAATGAACTGATATTTAGCGTGACGCTACAGGCCGACAATTTACGCAATATTTTATGTATAGTGGTTATACGATCCAGGAAATGGACGATTCGACACGGAACTGACGTCACTGTCAACCCAAGTTTGAGTTGTTGGCTCTTCTCAAAACCGGCACCATTGAATGTGAATATGAGGCTCTCTTGTTTGTCTGCCTTAAGTGCCGTATCCACAAAGGCATAAAATGAAAAAGAATATTGCTGTCTACGCATCGCTAATAGCAATTTAGGTATCGAGTGTGTTTAAACATCGCCATGTGGGAGACCCTTTGTCGCAACCCATAACTGAATTAGCCGTTTCACAATTATCGCCACCGCGGGACGTCCAGGAGGGAACCGGTTGCCGTGGCGGTAATGTAACCAGTTGTACCGTCCGCGGATGTCCAGCCATGTTTATTGCGGCCATGCGGTGTATTTTGCAATTTGGAAACGCGCGGCGGTTCCGCGTTGGCAATAGGCCGGGTCTGCGGGTCGGGTCGGATAATCAGATGTTGGATATGAGAGATGGTCGTGACGCCACCTTGACACCGGGACCGGGTGCCTTGGAATGGCTAAAGTGGCGTGCAGGTTTGCGACACGGAGTTTGTGCAAGGGGTAGTGTGGCCTACCTCGGTAAAATGGTCGATTCGCTTACATTATTTTATCTTTATAGAACTTTATAGACTATCAAAACACTAGGCGCTAACTATAATTATAGTTTTAGTTCGGCGCGCAGAATTGTGGCGTTGGGAAGCGGTTTTGGTGCATCAAACACCCTTTAACGTTGAACCATATTTTTTTTTTCAACACATGGCTTCTAGAAGAGTGTTAAATTTCAGTATGTTGAAGCTATTTTATT
Organism: Neoaliturus tenellus; assembly: GCA_030545055.2. Taxonomy (NCBI): domain Eukaryota; kingdom Metazoa; phylum Arthropoda; class Insecta; order Hemiptera; family Cicadellidae; genus Neoaliturus; species Neoaliturus tenellus. Next base: position 137,328,075 of record CM061534.1, read on the forward strand.
CTACAAAATGTTCTTCACGTTTATATATGTTTGTTCTTTTCAATTTGGGCTATATACCCAAGCTTGGTATTTCCACAGTAATAGTTTGAATTAATAATTATTGATGGTAAACTTGTTTTTGCATTACGTATATGTTAGGTAAAATCTGGTATTTTGACAGAATAGACCGGGGGAGTAGGTTTTTTCGTATAATTACAACTCAGAATTAATTTTAATGCGATCAACTCAGTTAATGACCGATTTATTATCCAAACGTTTGTGGCACACACCTTCATGTTCAAATAAAATCACATAGAGTTTAAACTTCTGTTAACTACCCTCTGCTTTTTAGCGAGCATTTGAACGATTAAAAACCTGACATTTCGTGTGAGATGGAGAGGTCGTTGTTTCTAGCAGTAGCCTATATTACGTGAATGTGAGTCACCTACGACAACGTGGTTTACTCATTCTCTTGGGTGGTTATGGTTAACCACACATCTATGTTAACTAGGGGTGATTATGTGTGGTCGATTTCTCATTAACACGAGCAGCCATTCTGAATTGTTCCCCTCTTGCATCTGGATTATTCGACCCCTTTTCGTGCAGCCTCTTCCTTGCACCGTTTGTAATCCCTCATCAGCTTATGCAAAGACAACCGTACTCCTAATGTAAGAGCTTTTGAAAATCATGAAACATTAAAAACTTTATAATAATTTTCCCTGCTATTATCATTAGTTATAATTACACAGCTCTCGTTAAAGCCAACATAATAAGAAAATACCAAGAGTTGCATGCAAGATACCGAGAGATGCCCGAAGGGACGGGTTTGGGGAATCAACATAATTGGCAATTAGTGTATCTCCCAGCTCCGTTTAGCGGCGCGCGATAGAGGGGGTGGTTAACTCTTTCTCCGATAAACTGTCTACTAGTCCAGAATTGATAAAACCTATATTTAGCTTATGTTTCTAGAATTTTACGGGTTTTCTGATTACGTTTGATTTTACCGCAATAAGATTGATAACCCATAACGTAATGGTAAAATCCAACCAATTAAAAATTCAGTTCGTGCCCCAAGTACGGTATAATCTAAATGTTATTTATTTAAACTATTTGCTATTTATTTAAATGTTATTTTATGTTATTTGTCGATAATTTACTATAATAACATAATATTTAGTGTTATAAAAATCATAATTTACACGTTTGAGTATTCGCACTACATATTTTGGATATTTTATATTTTTTCAATCTGTCCATGTTGGTAAGGTTTTAACTGTACTTTAGTCTTAATTTTATTTTACTCTCAAGTAATTTTTGCTGAAGTTAATGTGTTACATCCCTTCAAAACAACTAATGTTTGACCTTTTTCAAACCTTATAAAATTATGCCCAGCTTGTAAATACAGTAATCCTGACTGTTCAAGCCTTTAAGTAAGAGAGTTAGACCTATTTATGCTTGCACCGTCACAACAAATTAGATCAAAATTTTAGATTTCTGTACAGTATTTGACCAAGGGAGATGTCGTGACAATGGATTGACGGACCCTAGTGTCAAGGAAATGTGTTCATCAAGACCAATAGAGGAAAATTATAACTGATCTTTTCATTCTGTTGTACAAGTTTTTTTGTGTTCCGGATATGAAGCTTGAAAACTAAAACGGAAGTGAAATTAAGTTATTATATTTACTCTATTTACCACTACACAGCTGATTAAATAAGTGGACGAAGCAGTGTTGTTACGGGTACGATATTAATAACCATAATACTCTACCATTTGGATTCAGAGTTAATAAACCATAAGATAGTTATCAAACTAACAATTAATAGTAAATATATATTACTATTACGGTAAATAGATCAAGGTAAATATATGTTACTATAAATTCTACCCTTGTTTACTTTTAAATTCCTTACTTTTGTAGTTGTTGAGACAAACAATCTCCAACGCAAACGAGAACGTTGTTTGTTCTTGGGAGAACAACGAGAACGTTGGGATTGTTGTTTCAGCCTGCAGCATTGGCAACACTTGCAGTTAACAAAGTTGTGTTTTTTTACACTTTCCAACCGTGTTTTCCTTGGTGTACACCTGTGTGTACTCCTTGGTGGTGATAACAGTGGTTATCAGAGAAATTGGCACCATTGGGATCTATAAGACTACAGTCATCACAATTTTGAATGTTCATTTTTTTTGTCCACGCCAGTGGTATTTTTATAAAGTTTTGACGGGGAACGGTCCATACCCCAGTCTTGTTACTATCTAACATCGTTCAGTTGTTAGAAAGCATAATTAATTAATAGCCCAATGACAAATGGCAACTGGGTCCGGAATTGAACCTTTAAAAAGCTACTAACATTTCTCAGGATCGAACCGGCATCGTTTGGTTTCAAAGGCGAGCAATATAACCACTCAGCTACCCAGCCAGTTTAATGGCAGGTTTAATGGGTTGTTAATGGTATCTTTTTACTCCAAATCTATAATCCATAACAACTGCTCCCTTTTCTATCGTGCTGCTGCTGAACCCTACCGATTTAAGTAAAAATTGTATATAGTCTAAAGAAATAGTGTTTATGTGAAAATGAATGACAAGTAAAAATGTTGGTCAAGTTAGTAGCTTGACCAGACGACTCTTGAGCCTAGCATTCCGCGCTGTCCATGACGTCAGCTCCATCGGTCTCTAGTTGCATGACAGTCGCCCATGGGTGACGAACCTCCGTCGCTTCGTCGTTCCATGTCTCGTTGTCGTGTGCTGTGCGGTTACCCTCCATAACATTAACTTGTCACGTTGCCCTCACGCTTTTCACTTATTTTAATTTCATTTCATTTATTCATACAGACAAGCCATTTACAATAATTGTGTACAAACGATTCTTAACTACTTGTAAAACTATTGTGATTCATTTGGGTGGCTTAATTTATAATTACAATTATATATAAACTGTGTACCATGTTATAAATTATAAAAGAGATAATTTTTTTGAATTCTTGCAAAAAGAAGTTTGATTTTACAACGCACAAAATTAAATTCAAACGACAAACCAGACAATTGTAGCATCGAGAGTGAAAACAAGCCTTTATAAATGGAGCACGACAAAAATGAGAAATGTTGTTCTCGATTGCAAGCGAACAGAGTGTGATTATGAACAAAAAGTGCAAAGTAATTTAATTATCAACCAAATACAAATGAATAGCATTGAGAGTGAGAGCAGGCAAATGACACAGAGAGCATGACTTGACTAAAACTGGGGACGCTAGAACATTGATACATGCAAAGAGAAAAAAACAAAAACATTAATAAAATAAATCATTAACAAAGTACTGTATTTATAAATAACAAGGTATAACACTTCAATGAAAGATTTGATTTCATATACAAACATAATTATTTATTTCATCAATTGTTGCTTTAATTCTCAAACAGCTTGCGAATAGCTCTCTTGGCAGTATGTGGTCCAGTATGTGGTGTAGTCCAGTTGGAAATAACGTCCGTCAGAAGCAACGGAGTTTCCCAGCCTCATCATTTATCATCCACAGTTTTGTAAGCGTGCAAGTCCATTTCAATATTTTCACTGTCTCTAAAACCATCTTCAAACATTCATCCGAATCCGTTCCGTCAATATCCATATCCTCCTCCTCCGGGAAAAATGGTGAAGAGGAGCGTCCAGCTGATAGTTTGTGGTGGCTCCTTTGAGGAAGAACAAGTGCTGCGATCTGGTAGAATGTGGCACTATGAAATAAACCAACTGCAGTAGACCAGGACTGTCGATGAAACCATTCATCAATTAAAAGGAAGTTTATGTCAGCCAACTTCCTTCTTAGCTCTAGACTGTCAAGGTTAAGAAACTCAGCAATGGTTCTTGTTGGTTCAATGGTAACTTGTTAACGCTTCAGTTATTAACAACTAACTCCTTGTTAACTATTCATGTTCAACCCAGTTACACCATAGTGTGCGTTGATATGATGAAATTTACAGTTATGTAAATTTCAACTGAACTAGAAATGTCGAGTTTAAGTTTTTTTCTGTGTGTGGAAAAGTTAAAGTTACAATAAACAGGTTTATTGTCTTATATTTAATTTATTAAAATAATTTTTAATGAAGGCATTGTTGTAATCTAGCCATGAAATAGTGCATGGTAATCCGTAATTTACCTGGACATTTTTTTGCCGTATTTAGTGTAGTTATTATTTTATTTCTTACAATAATCAGCAAGAAGACTAAGCATTGTATGTTTGTCTTTGTATGTCTTTTTTCATTGCAATCATATTACGTCATCTGCCCGTTATTAACTCTTTTATATCCTTAGTGAGTTATTAGGTTACTATAATTTGTAAAATACATCATAGAACTTTGCCTCATTGCCTTAACAATTTACATGGTCATCCTTGTTTTGTTATAGGCGAAGCTGTTATTTTTAATTTGAGATAGGTCACTTCGCTATATTTCTGATTGCTAAGAACTGGTTAAGCATTTTAATTACTACTTGCATTTTAATTACTAGTGAGATCATTGTCAATGGTATCATGGAAATGGAAGATCGGGAGATCATGGAATTGAGAGGAGCGAACAACCTCACAGAACTAACTATAATATCCCTCCCAATCAGCTTCCATGGTGTTCAATTTTAAAAGTGTTTTACTAAAATAAAACTGTTAGTGTTGCATAGTAATCATGTTTTTCTTCTTACATTTTACAAAATTAAAAAAAAAATACCGTAATAGTTTTCATCACAAGCAAAGAAAGTGAAATTGTCTGTTGGCTTGTCATCGATAGAAATCAGATTGAGCAGCGTTTATTTTTTCCGGCTCAGAGGGGGTTCATATTACAGAGACTTTATTTACTTGCCTTTGATGTAGGCCTACATTGTTGTAATCAGTCAGTTCGACGTGTGTAGGCCTACAGTGCAGCGCCGTCCGCCGCGCTCCGCTCTGTCGCTATGCACGAGCGTGTGGCATGTGGCATAATTAGTTTGCAGGCGCAACTTTAGGCATAGCGCGACTTCTATATTTTATTTACGAACGACATTGTTGCAGTACACCACCACCGCTGAATCCAACTAAGATGCTTTTTGGGGAATGTTAATTGATTTAGTTGGCTTCAAACGAAACACTGTTGAAATTTTACTTTTGGCGAACTTAAGAGCTGAAAGATTTGTTTTGTGGACTAATTTCCACATGGACGCAGTGCTTCAATGAATTCATTTTCAACATAACTTTAGATTGTTATAAAACAAGTTGTTGAGTTCATTTTCTTAAATACTATTAGCCTAAAATTAAGTCTCAACAGTATCATAACTTATACTTTTTTTTATTGATGGATAATCTTTGAACTTTAAAAGTTTAGAAATTATTAAAATGATTTTTTCTCAATATTTAACGTTATTAACATTTTATCCGGTAGTTTCTAAAAGAGTCCATTCTCATAATAGTCGGTGTTATTTTGTACAAAAAATTACCGCCAACGATTGCAGAAGATTTAAAAGTGATAAGGTGTGCTAAGTTTCCCAACATTCGTGTATCTCTATTCAGGGAACTAGTTATGAACTGTAGAAGGTCCACCACTCTGTTAATATGACATAAATTACATTACTTCCACGTTCATTCAAACCATGAAACTTTAGTTATTTAACTATTTTTAAGGGAAAGTTTTTTTATTTTCCCTTAGAATTCTAGTGAAAGATAAATTCCCATTTGGTCTTCAGGGCGAGTTTAAATGAAAATCACAGTCTTTTCTGTACCGAATAGGCTGACTAACTTAAACATTTTAAGATGTTTACCTTAATTTTAATACACCCCGTCGCAGCAGACCTGCGTACTTAGCGAATTTCCTAATCAGTAATATTAATTTTGACCAGATAAACCTGTAAACCAAATGTCATCACATGCTCATAAATAGGGAAATAAATGTCTAGTCTCCTTATGATAAATAGAAAAGAGTATGCAGGTATGCTGACATGGGGAACACCAAAAGTAGGTTTTTAGCATAAAAACAATTTATTTCAACCATATAAAGCCATATACTAAGTTTCATCAATATCTGTCGATTGCTAAAGGATTTTGTCTATTCTCCATATGATTAACATGGGAAAAGAGTATGCAGGTTTGCTGCCATGATAAGCATAAAAACCAAGATTTTTTTACCATAAATGGATGAATCTCAACCAAATGATGCTAAATACCAAGTTTCATCCAAAAATATTGGTTAATAAGTGAAATATTAACACGTCCTTATTCTCCATAAGATTAACATTGGAGCTTCAAAATACAATGTACTGTCTTTAGACTTTTTAATATCTCGGTAACCAATAAAGATAGAGCAAAGCTTCAAAATACTAAATTGTGTGTTTTTTTTAGCTAAATCCAATGGTCAAAACAAAAATTAAAAAATTTTTAAAATTACATATGAAAAATGCAAAAAACCCATTTTTGGGGTACGAAACCCCCCAAAACTACCCCTTCCGGTAGGTCGATATGTCTGGTTTACGAACTCATCCGAATAAACGTAGGATTACACATCTCTACCAAATTTGGTGTCGATCGGACCTTTTTTACGAGAGTTATCGTGCCTAGGGACACATACATACATATATATATATATATATATATATATATATATATATATATATATATATATATATATATATATATATATATATATATATATATATACATATATATATATATATAAATTTTAATGACTATTATTTTTTGTCTCTGGGCACCTTAAAACGAAAAAGTAACATGGTCCCGGGCTTAGGTCTTACCATGAGACCTACGGTAATAGCTTATTCCCTATGGGAAATTCGCTAAAAGTAATTAATAATGGTTTCTTTGATGATTTTGCCTAATTTATGACTGCATAAAAATTATAAAAGCATTTCGTAGGCTACTTAAATTAACCTAATAGTCAGTGCTGAAAGGTTGCAACTAATTTCAATATTTCCTTGCCCCTTTAAGCGACTTTAAAGGGCGCCTGAGGGAACTGCGGGCCGGCTACCATGCTGTAAAGGGCGCCGCCATGAAGGGTCGCCGCTAGAAAGGTCACCGGGAAAGGGGACAGCGTTATCACTGGATCGATGCACATTTTGCGTGCTTATGGCTATTTTCCATACTTAACGCCGGCAGTCAACATTGATTTCATGCCACGAGCTGTTTAATCAGAAGGGCTGTTCTGACCTCGCCTCTCACTGCGGGGTTGGCAAATACGATACACTAAAAGTAATATCCCGTACAAGTAAATCGGCGAATTTCGGAATGAAGTGTTTTGCATTGTTCCTTTGGGAATCAGGATGTAGGTTTTGTTTTGGACGTCATTTGGACGTTTTGGAAAATTAAATGTGGAGCTTCATATCCTCACTAACGCGCAAATGTCACCTGCGTGTTGTTCCTAAAATGTAAGTTCAGTGTGTGTCGTATTAGTTGGGCCTTGCCTCGTTAAGCTACACACAAAATTGTTTAAATAAATGAGCAGGATATGAGGTTTTGCACAAAAATAACAAATAAAACAGATTTTTTTATTAAAAAACTAAATAGTTTTTTTCTTTACAAGTCCTTAGTGATGAAATTCGGCGAATTGAAAAAAAGGAAAACGCAAAACCCTAATGTTTGATCCTTTTGAAACAAATAAATGTCGTTCCCGCATCAGGATGCCTATGCCTATGGCCCCTTTTACGGCTCTGCAGTGAAGTTCGCCATACCAGGCCGTCACATTACATTTCACAGTAATGCATCTGTTCACCGTATTCGTGGTATAAACAAATGAATGGTTCCAGAAAGCTGGCTGCATACACTTATTTTTTAAGTTGATTTATAATGTGGAATACGTGAGTATTTCTATTCTATATAGTCGTTGATTTGTGCGCGCCCGCTCCAACATAATTTTAATTTGTGTAAAACCCTGTTTTATTTTTAACTGTACACCAGTGATTCGCCACAACAAGTTAACTGTAATCATATTAAAATTTCCAATAAAATAACAATGTTAGAGAGAGAGGAAGTTCGCTTGCTTCGCTCACTCGTCTTCGTTCAGGAATTGCTGTTTAGCTTCGTTTACTGCTATCTGTAAATGCTTTACTATTGACAAAAAATACTAATAAAAATTGTGGATTCATTCCGAATATCACGTATAATAGTGTAGGCTGCTTGATGCCGTGTATGGCCAGCAGCCGCCCTACATGGCTCCTCTACGGAACCGCTCGTCAGTATGACACCCGGCGAGCAGTGGCGTCATGGAAACGCTTCCAGAATGCAAAATGTTCTTTGGTACTCTACCTACCAGTATACGAATTTTCACTAAGCCAACCATTATAATTTACAACACTCTAGGCCTTTCCTAATTCTTGAAAAAAAAACTGTTAAGAACAATTTATCCAATAGGCCTACAAGGGGATATTGGTCTACTTATATCTGATGTTGTTGAACCTAATAGAACGGTTTCCTTAGATAATTAGGTTTGTGCCTACCTAAACAATCAAATTGACATGTTTATAAAATACTAAAGAGTAGGGCCTATAAGTACAAGGATGACACATAATTGGTTTTACGGAATAGGCCTACTTTTCCGACGCTCCAACTAAAATCGTAGTATTTTCTGTAAAATATATTATTGTTCTTGGTATGGCAGTTCAAAGAAGTACATTTTATAGACTACCTTACATGTTTGTACTATTATAGTGGTACTATTTACCACAAATGGAGCTATATCCGTCGAGTATCGACGGGCAACCACTAGTTCTTACTAAATTACAAATTTACATATGATTACTGAGTGAAGAACCTAAACGTTTAAACTGAATCTTAAGAACTTATTTTTACCTACGACAATGTAGATTCCACTTTTTGTAGATGTTTGGTGATTTAATGTGTCTTTAATGTTAATGTCTAGGGCGTTGTCAAGTAACCTACGCTTATCACAAGTTGCCGATATCTGCGTCAATGTCATAATCAACGGCAGAAACGCTTTCCATGATCGTGATCAATGCGATGTTGCCGCTCCGTCGCCCTTGACCGTCGCCTGTTGCCGCTATATTGCTCTGTGCACAATGCTTACTTTTCCTCCAGTACTCTTTGTCTTTATTGACTTCTTCGAGTCCTTGACCGATTTAACAGTACGTGTCTCAATGGCTGCCGTATTTTATGATTTTTAAATCGTTTGATAACTGCTGCCGATCGAACGATCACGCTATAAAATTTTACCCGGATAAAACTTTTTGAAATAAAAATTAGTTGAATGCAAATGCATGCGAATTATTTGTAATTTTGAGAACATAGTATTTAAAAGTACAGTAGACACGGTTCCAAAAATTTTAAAAATTTATCGTATCACATATTGCATGTATACCTAATTTACATGCCTAATGATGTTTGTTTTTCTTGGTGACATTTGGAACTGTTTAGGGTAGTCTTCAAGCCAAAGTGGGTAAACAATTTATATTTAACTTGATAGTGTATGCATATTTAAAAAAAAGTTTATGCAATCAATAATGATTACTGTTGCTGTTTTTTACCAAATTTTCCTACCAATACTTAAGAAAGTTTATTAAGCCTATATATTATGTTAAGTTCTCAGGTAATTTGTCAGGAAAATCAGGGCGACCTGAATATATCATTTTAGTTTTGCAATGCAACCCGCCAATGTTATGAGTGGTTACAATAGGTCTACTCCATTGTGAAAATAAATTCTTACTACCCATGGACTCGCCCTTTTAATTGTTTTAAGGATAATTTATTTCAAGTCTCTGTTGAGGGGACAAAGAAAGGTGGGGAAAGCTGTTAACATACTTTAAACAACAACAAATCATATATCAAACTGAAGGAAAACTCATCAAGTTTAATTAGAAATGCTCTATCTATATGAGTATTGTTAAATGTGCATATAAATTACGGTACCTTATCCCGTCTATCAAAAAATTCAACTTTTCCCCTAATGCCAGTTTACAATTTAGTGTAGATATCTAGAGAGATGAAAAAGGAGCAGACTTTTCAAAGTAAGTAATTACACAAATCTTTCTAAAAGAAACCCCACTGGGTCGACTATCTTGTACAATATGACTTGAATGTTTAAGAATGTTCTGGTGTGTTATATCCTACTTATATCTCATACCTGTCAAACAACAGGTCATTGTTGAAAAAGTACCAGGTTAACCGAGCCTTGCTCGTTGGTTTTTATTCACTTTTGTTATAGTGTCAAGGTAAAAAAGAAATTAAATTTCCACTAACAACCAACTATACCTCTTCACAGTTAACAGCTGTTTCAAAAAGTCTGCTTAACATTAATGTTTCTTTCTTTTTGTTTACATTTCGTTGTTATTTCGTTACCAAAATAGCAACCCATAATACTAATGTTAAAAATTATAATTTTAAAACTTAATTTTAGACCAAATTCGATTTTTCCTGGGGTTGAGGCTGTTTCTAAACTTATTTTTGGGCCAAAACACTCTTTAATGCAAACTTTAAGCAAAATCTAACAGCTAGATTTTGAGATCGTGGAACACACATTCCTTCAGATATTCCTCGTATTATAGTATAGGATTTAAGTTATGAGGTTATTGCCAAGTAAATGAAGAGTTTCTCAGGAGAAAAGATGGTATATTTTGTTTCTAATTAATGATTGCTTGACATTGAAGTACATGTGAAAAATAATATCATTGTTTCTTCACTTCAGAATTCAAACAAAAATTTTTGTAAACTCTATTATTATTGAAAACACTCAATTTTCAGATGAAAGGTTTCTTTACATTAAACAAAAGTCATATTGACTCTTTGTAATTAAAACTTAACGAGGTTTACAGTTTTCCTTCAGTTTAATAAATGATTTTGATAAATGATTTATTGTACTAATGGTATTTAAAACTAAACTGCTATAATAACTCATTGAATCTACGGAGTTCTTTTTATACTTTGTAATGTGTGTGTTTTAGTGTATTATAGTTTTTAAATATATCTTTTACACAAATGTCTATTTAGAGACAGTGTCGATCCATCTTTCTCACAGGTCATGAACATGGAACTTCCTCAGGTGAGGTGATGATTATTGGTCTGGTGTGTCGCAGGTGCCGCAAGACTTCACGGACTTCAACCTGCTGTGGACCGGTGTCCATCCGAAGCCCCAGGTGCTGCGGTCGCTGAGCAGTCATCAGCGTGTCAACCACTTCCCCAGGTACCTCCATGAGTGCTACTCACATAAAGTACAAAATCACAAAGCTAGCGTATGACTTCTTTCAGGGCTATGCTCCCTCTAAAGAACTTAGTGCCAATTGATAGCCAGATCAATAGATAATAAAGTGACTGTTGTGAACTGTAATACTAGTATTAAGGAAGGTACTTAAAGATATTTTCATGTGGAAAGGGTGACTTGACAAACAAAGCCATATCGTAACTAAGATTTTGGGAAAACGCATAACAAATCAGTGCTATGAGTCACCATCAGTTTTGAAGTTTCATATTTTCGTATACAACTTGCCCAAAGTTAGGGAGGGGGGGGGGGTTGATGTACATGTCCCCCCACCCCCGCTAAATGTTTACAAGCAAATGGCCTACCCATAAAGAGTACAACCATTGACTATGATACAACTTAAGGCCTACCACATCTATTAAAAGGAGTATAGTCAATTCCAAGAAATGGAATAAAAAAATGCTATAATTTATTTTTAACAAACCGTTAGTTGACTAATGACATTTTTGTTTGAAGTACTGATCGCCGCCTGATTGAAATTCGACCAAAAACCCAGCTGATCTGTACCCAATTAGTTTAGATGTTCCAACTGGAACATCTTTCTTTCTGTTTTGCTAGCATTTCCCATAACAACACTAACAGCTGTCTTTTTACCATAAGATTAATATTGAAACTTTGAAAGCCTGTAGGGCGTAGCTCGGGTGCCAATGAGAATTAAAATGAGATTCTACTCATCCACAAGACTACCTTTCTTACGGTATGACAGATTTCTCCTACGATACACACTAGCTGAGAAAAAAGGAGGAAAACATGAAGCCAATTAACATATGGACTAAAAATCACCTCCTGATCAAAATTCAATCAAAATTTCAGTTGTTCTGGATCATTGAAGAAGTTTACAAATAATACTAGTAACCTACGCAACTCAAACAGCACTACTTACAACGTTTCCGATTGAAAGAATCGGAAACGTTGTTTTTCCTGTTTAGCTAGCATTTGTTAATACAGCAGCTGTCTAATGATTCAATCAATTATCCTTCTTCCATAAGATTAACATTGAAACTTTGAAAGCCTCTGGGGCGTAACCCTAAGGGCCGATGCGAATTATAGGATTCTGCTCATACAGGACCTTACCTTTCTAACAGTATGCACGGATTTCTCTTACGATGTACACAAGCTGATAAAAAATGAGGAAAAGAAGGACCCAGTTGCCATTTCCATTTGTCATTGGGCTATTAATTAATGATGCTTTCTAACAAATGGTCTATGTTAGATAGTAACAAGACTGGGGTTTGGACCGTTCCCCGTCAAAACGTTAAAAAATGCCTCTGGCAAAGATAGACACAAAATAGACACACACAAAATAGACACTCTTGCTGAGAACTATCTAGCTCATTCATAATATTTTAAAAATTATTATTGTTGTATCAATCAACTCTCGTAAAAGATGTGTTTTTATAAATAAAAAATAAGCTGTCTTAGTGTTTAGCTGTTCATATTTAATAAATTTTGATTTTGTTTTACAGATCTTACGAACTGACACGTAAAGACCGACTTTATAAAAACATAGAAAAAATGCAGCACGCCAAAGGAGTGAAGCATTTCGACTTCATCCCGCAGACGTTCGTCATGCCGGGGGACTTCCGAGAGCTGACGACCTGCCACTACCGCACCCGAGGCCCCTGGATCGTCAAGCCCGTGGCGTCCTCCCGCGGCCGCGGCATCTACATTGTTAACTCAGTGAGTAGCACATCTCATCCTCTTAAGCCAAATTGTTACTTCTGACCTAAAGTATTATTCCTCGCACTTACACCCACCAAAATACTTTGATTTTTTACCGGTTTTAACTAGTGGAAGTACAGTGGTACTACACAGTAGTCTGCACGGTGATACCTGTAAATCTTCGGTACATATTTAGTTCAAATTCGTACATGTATAAGATTAGGGAAACATTAACACATTCGCGGCGGCGAGGTTTTTGCTCGAACCTCATCACCATCCTGAATGTAAAATTTGTAAAACCCACCGTAGCAGCACCACTGCCCAGTTAAAACCCACGTGGTCCCAAAATACATTGTACTATTGAGCAGTGCTGTGCAAAGCTTCAGATTTCTAGCTCAGATAAAATAAATCATATTGTTAAGCAGTGCAGCTTGGGAGCGATCGCAGCCATCAGGATGGCATTAGGGTTCCGCGTGGGAGCGATCGCTCCCATGCCGCCGCGAACGTGTTAAGTTCTACTTATACAGTGTAATACTAGACTTGCTTACTGATTCAGTGTCTTACCGATAGTAGGCCTTTAAGGTGCTTTCTGAAAGTGTTCCTGGAAAATTGCCGAATTATATCAGGTGACTTAAATTAAGTTAATATTAATGAGTTTTGTTGGAAGTGGGTAAAATTTTGCATTTCTCTTTCTTACAATATGTAAAAACAACATTTTTACTTTTAACGTGTTTGAAATATCACGTTTCAAAAGGGAGGCCTTCTCATTGCCCATTTCTAGACGGTACATATTTTCATTCGTACACTTAAAAAAAATGATGATATTTAGGTTGGTAACCTCCAACTGCCAATAAGAACTGTTAGGCCGTGGCGCCCAAGAGAAGTTTAACCAGAAGGACGGTTCTCCAAAACTTGAAGAGGGGTTTTTCTTTACTTGCTTTCATTTCCTGATCCAAAACAAGAATATATTTCCCTTATCTTCCCAGAATTACAGAGCACATCTTCGCCTTTACACAATATTCACACTACCAAACTGTAAATGTTATGCCTAACTGTATTGGCTAGAAAAGGTGCCAGCCAGAAGGGATCCCATTCTAACATATGACATTTTTTTATCCATAATATTTGAAATAAATTTATTGAACTAAAACCACTTAGGCTGAAAAAACAGGTAATAATATAATAGGTGCTTAATAGTGTATTGTCTGTTAGAGAAATTATATGAAAACAAAACAAATAAATGTTTGTGTACCAAATTTGCTTATGGTTGTATAGGGAATATTAGGGAAGTATCATGAAACAAAAAGTCATGGCTAAGAATTGTTTGTGTTTAAATAATTCAATCGCCATTGAAGTAAAAAAAGATTGTGATTTGTTTACGAAATATCTTAAAATCTGTATATTAATAGGCAAGCATGTTTCTTTTCCTTCTTTTTTCTCAGGTTGCTAAATCAACTATTTATATTATTGTCTGTCATTATTTGTAAGATAGAGCTCAATCAAAGGATTTTTAAAAAAAATCACTGCAACAATATTTTTATACACCTTAGTCCAAGTTTTTATTGATTTTAAACACAAATAGTTTTAATCATGAAAACACAATTTTTTGTGCACTCCTCACTGTTATTCAACACATTTTTTGAAAGAAAAAGTTAAAAAATATTTGCAACTAATTTTATTAATAAACTTTATTTGTAGACTGAAAATTTCTAAAAATAAATTTATAGGTACATAGACTCATTAGGTCAAGTAAAGGCCCAGATCTGGGTAAGTAGTTGCTGTAATGGTAAGGGTACTGGCTAATACGTCGAAGATTGGTAAATATGGTTTCTCTTATGGTAAAGTCCAAGCCGGGATGTCGAAGATTGGTACACAGTCGCTTTGGTGGTAATGGTCTTAGAAGTCACTGAAAATTTAGAAGTAGTCGCTCTGATCTTGGAATTCACTGAGCATTTAGATAGTCACTCTGATGAAAAGATCTTAGAATTCAATGAAGATTTAGATAGCCGCTCTCATGGTAAACGTGCTGGAAGTCACTGGAAATTTATGAAGGTATCCGCTCTCATGTTGAAGGCCCTTGAAGTCACTGAAGATTTGTTTGATTTAAAACTATTTCAAGGTGCAGATGTTCTGAAATTTTTTATATAGAATTTCTTTGAATTCAAAAAAAAACCCTCTTTAAAAAAGACATCAAACATTTCTTAATTTAGTTGTTGACACAGTGTTTAATTTTTACATTTTACTAACTGGACAATTTGTTTGAATATTAACTTAGACAATTTTGAATGGGACCTGACAGTTTGTGATTCACTGATAATTTTTAGGAAATGAAATGTTTAAATCGTTACTAGGGTTACAAAAATAGCAATGCTTCAGCTAAAAAAACATTAACATATTCAAAATTTATCATTGCACCATTCATCATCTAAACGGATGAATGGTTTTAAATGGTTTAAATGAATTCAAACATTATTACAAGTGGGAAAATGTTAAAGCGTATGGGTCTTTGGCATAGTTCAAAACTGTTTGAGCAGGAAAAGTTTGTGTCAGCCCAGCTAGAAATATTTATGCATTGCTTTAGTTTTTAAACTGTTTAAATAAATTGACTTTTTTGGTCAAATTTTGAAGAGGCTACGATCCCAAATTTTAATAATTTTCTGGCTCAATTTTCATCCTGAAAAACTATTCTTTATAACCAGACTTATCCAAAACAAAAATATATTGTCGTAAAACTTATCACAAAAATTATAAATATCAAAATTAATACCCTACCAAAACAATAATACAAACTGGAAAAAAGAACATGTTAAGTAAACTTAATATTCCTTGAAAAAGTGAAAAAAAGGAATAGTAGATGAAGTTGTGTGAGTGGGAGCGAGAGGGATGATGAAGTGATATCGCGGAGTAGTGTGCAATGTGCCGTTGTTGGGCACTATTGACATGTTTAATGTCTACAAGTGGATTGCTCACGCAAACCCCAGCTTAGCAACCCTTGTAACCGCTGCCTTCCCCTCTCCACGTTAACTCTATCCATCATACTTGATCTTTATCATTCTGTGTTTAGTTTCAATTTGTTAGGAACTTGATTGCGTATGTGGCTCTAAACTATTACTCAAATCAAAATTGGAAGACCTCAACACTGGACAAATATTACATTAACTGTAAAATTAATTTAATTTAAATATTAATTGAATAAATTTTATATGTAATTTTTTGTTATTGAAATTAAAATTAATCAAATTAAAATAATAGTTAAATTTAGTTTAATTTATTGAGAATTTTTAAAATATAAATCATAACTACGACATAATTTCTTTCTTTGGTGATTGTTTTTAAGTTATAATATAACTTAAAAATAACATAAGAAATTAAAACATAAATTATAACATAAGAAATTAAAGAATACCTTACTTAAAGTTATATACATAAATATTTATTTATTTTATAATAAACTATTATTTTTACTCACTCTGTGAGATGAAATTCTAAATGCCGCACAACCCACTTTTAATCCTCCTCTTACCAAGTTTTTTTAGGTGTAATTTTTCCTATTTATTTATTTCCTTATTGTTTTGCTTGACAACTTTGGAGAACCTGATTTAATTTAGTCTATTATTCATATGAATAATAGACTAAATTAAATCAGGTTCTCCACAGTTGTCAAGCAAAACAATAAGGAAATAAATAAATAGGAAAAATTACACCTAAAAAAACTTGGTAAGAGGAGGATTAAAAGTGGGTTGTGCGGCATTTAGAATTTCATCTCACAGAGTGAGTAAAAATAATAGTTTATTATAAAATAAATAAATATTTATGTATATAACTTTAAGTAAGGTATTCTTTAATTTCTTATGTTGTGGATTGTACAAAATATATTTAAATAAGCATTTCAGTTAACCTCATTTCATGG
Organism: Neoaliturus tenellus; assembly: GCA_030545055.2. Classification (NCBI taxonomy): domain Eukaryota; kingdom Metazoa; phylum Arthropoda; class Insecta; order Hemiptera; family Cicadellidae; genus Neoaliturus; species Neoaliturus tenellus. The sequence goes on from CM061534.1 coordinate 137,344,853, forward strand.
CTTGACCACTTTATACTAATCCACATGAAATATGTCTTGACATCCAATGTGTTGTACATCATACTTCATTTTTATTGACCGTACAGATAACTCTTTACTATAAATTTAAGGGACCATGAGTTTTCTTTGAGTTAAGAATATTTAGACTTACTGAACTATAATATTTATATTATGAGTTAATAATATTTATAATGTACTGAACTATGAATTATAGAGGGAATTTTTATATATCTTAAAAAAGTAAAATGAAACCATCATTATTTTGAAATAACGTTTGGTTGTTTATTTAACTTAGGCAGGTCTTTACAAACGAATTTAGAACCATTAGAGATACCAAGAATTTAAAGTTATCGAGGTTCGATAACAAGTAAGCAAGAATACTGTTTTTTTATGTATCATTGTTTTTCAATAGCCTGACGAAGTGCCTTTAGAAGAGTCAGTGGTGGTGGCCAAGTACATAGAGAACCCGCTGCTAGTGTCCGGCCACAAATGCGACCTCCGGCTGTATGTGGCCGTCACCTCGTACGACCCGCTGCTGGTCTACCTCTACGAGGAGGGGCTCGTACGGCTGGCCACGGTCAAGTACGACAACAACCGCAAACACCTGTGGAACCCCTGCATGCACCTCTGCAACTACAGCATCAACAAACACCACTCGGACTACATCAAGGTAGAAATAAAAAATATCTGTCAACAGCAGATCAAAACAGTGTGCCATGCTGTGTCATAATCTGAAGAAACTATACAATTCAATCCATTATTTAACACTCAGAATTTGAAAATAGAAATTTGTGATTTTATAATCAATCATGTCAACCATTTGCCTTAAAAGCGCTAAAGGAAAAAGCTCCCTACTTTTATTCATGCTATCAATGAAGAACACTACAATGGGACCATCTTTGCTAACCGATTCTATGACCTGGCAGTCTAGTACAATCAAATGTTTTAGATTAGAATTAGTAGAGAACTAATGTTTATTTTGTGAATTTCAATACAAGTTTTTCATATCTGTTCGTCTCAGTTTTCAATTTTTGACACTAATTTAAAGAGTGCAAATGTAAATAAATATGTTGAATTTCAATGTTGATCTAGAGACTGGTTACAGAGATAAACTATAGCAAATATTCCTGTCATCTGTTTCTATCTCTTAAACTTAATTTTGTCTGTGTTAACATTTCTTGCATCGTGTTTAGTCTGATGTACTTTGTTTTTCACCTGACTCTTTCTCTTGTGGGGTTGTTCCTCCTCAGTGTATGACATTTTGCTCTTGCAGAAAAAGGCCTTGAGGGTTTTGACATATTCGGGATACCGTGACCACTGTAGGCCCATTTTTGAGGAGTTGGGAGTTCTCATGATGTACAGCCAATACATCCTCAATAGTTTGGTCCTCCTCAAGGAAAATATTAGCTTATTCTCCAAAAGGGAACATATGCACCACCATAGAACGCGCCACGCCCAAGCTCTGGACATCCCTCGCTGCAGATTGAGTGGCACTCAGAAGGGATACCCTTACTTCTCAATGAAAATGGTGGGTAGGCCACTCTACTTCTTCGAGGAGCTTCTTGAGGAGCCACTTTTCGGTCACAAACCCCGCCCTCTGCCATCTCTGAAAGTTTTAAGCATTAGTTTGATTTATTAATTAATTATTAACTTGACGCAACCTATCCGACGGTGTCGGTCAACAGTGGAGACATCAAGTATCAAGTATCAAGTAAGTAAGTGTGTTTGGTTCAGTCACCTGATGTATCACGTTATTGTGTTGGCATCGTGTTTGTTAAAGAATAGAACAAGATTTGCCTGTGAAATGTAGGCTTTATTTTACACAATTAAACTTATTAAAACACATACAATTCAGAATAAACTAATGAGTGTTGTAAAAACATTGAGGATAAACAAATCAATAATAATGATAATAATCAGCTGTAGAATATATTTCTACCACATTCTCCCCAGCTAGTATAAGTTATAATCTTTAAGGTATGAAGGAAGTTTCCTCTGCCGTGAACTTTGTCGCTGGGTGATTTCTTCATTAATTAGTTGAGATTGAATGTTTGTTCTAGTTTGTTCTCCTGTCAGCTGTTTTGATGACTGAGAGGTGTCTTGATTGTAATCCACTGGTAGTTCAATTCTTTCATCATTATTAAGGGTTTCAGATTCCGTAGCATCGTTGTTCTCATCTTGTGGAGGATCTGAGCCAGTTTTTCCACAGGGCGCCAAGTTTCGTGTTGAGACTGTAGTCTCTCGCCCATCTGTTAATCTCACATGAGCGTAGTCTGAATTTCCCTCGAGAAGAGTGACTTCCTCAACTAATGGTTCATATTTTGATTGTCTTACATTACGTCTCATTAATACTTTCCCAGGAGTCATTAGCCAAGTGGGGGTTGAAATGCCACTTTGGGAACGTCTAGGGTGTCCAAACATACGTTCATGAGGAGTGCAATTGGTTGCAGTGCATAACAAGGATCTTATAGAATGCAGTGCATTATCCAACACCATTTCCCACTTTGTAATGTTGAGATTATCATTCTTGAGTGCAAGTTCTATAGTTCTCCAAATAATACCATTATACCTCTCAACCTGGCCATTACATTGAGGGTTATATGCAGTAGTTCGGCTTGAGGCTATACCATTTTGTGTCAGAAATTCTTTCAATTCATGAGAAAGGAAGGAGGAACCTCGGTCAGAATGAACATAGCATGGTGTACCAAATAAGGTAAACAATTGTTTTAATTTGCTAATTACAGTTGACGAAGACATATCTGGACAAGGATAAGCAAATGGAAACCTCGAATATTCATCGATAATAGTTAATATATAACGGTTTCTCGTGCAAGTAGGAAGAGGGCCTTTAAAATCGAGACTAAGCCGTTCAAACGGTGATGTAGCTTTTATTAGCTTACCTTCATGTTTGAAGAATCTGGGTTTGACTTCTGAGCAAACTTTACATGAAGCCGTCATTCGTCGGATGTCGTCAAGGGAGTACGGTAGGTTCTTACAACGTACCCAGTGATACATCCTCGTTTCACCAGGATGGCATAATATCTCATGATATTCTTGCAGTTTCTTTTGACGATCGATCATAGCGGAGCACACCCGTGACAAACTGTCAGCAGCAACATTTAGTTTACCAGGTCTGTATACTATATCATAGCTATAGCACGATAGCTCCAGTCTCCATCGCATGATTTTTTCATTCTTGATCTTACCTGGTAGCCTTGTATTAAACATGAAGGAAACTGATTTCTGATCAGTGATTAATTTAAAGTGACGGCCCAGTAGATAGTGTCTCCATTTGCGTATTGATTCAACAATCGCATAAGCTTCCTTTTCAACAGAGCTATGTTTTAGTTCACTATTGGTTAGGGATCTAGAAAAGAAAGCTACTGGTCGTCCATCTTGGGATAGAGTTGCTGCTATAATTGTATCTGAGGCATCAGTTTCCACAGTGAAAGGTAAGTCTGGATCTATAGGACTCATTGAAGCGTTTTCAATCTCTTTCTTAAGTTGATTGAATGTGTCTATTGCCTTTGTAGACAATGGAAAAGAGCTCGAAGTCAAGACTTTGATCTTTTCAGAAAAACGTGGAATATATCTTGAAAAATGGGAGAGCATTCCAATAGCCCTTTTAAGTGACGGTGTGTTTGTTGGCAAGGGAAAATTCTTCAAGGGCAACAGGCGATCTGGATCAGGTTTTATAGTTTTGTTACTTATAGTGTAACCAAGAAGACTAATTGATTTCATAGAAAATTTACACTTATTTTCATTAATGGTCAGATTATATTTAGAAGCTGCTGTCATCAGCTTTTCTAAATTCCTATCATGCTCTTGTTGAGTTTTGCCACACACCGTTATATCATCTAAGTAAGCAAAAGTATCACTAAGGTTTTCTGCTCTGATTATGTTATCAATTACCCTTTGGAAAGCAGCAACTCCATTTGTTACTCCAAATGGAATTCTAGTGAATTGGTACAATTGACCGCAAGCTTCAAATGCTGTTAGTGGCTTATCTTCTAGTCTTATAGGTATCTGATGATACGCACTTTTTAAGTCTATAGCACTAAATACTTCATAGTTAGCTACTTTATTAACAATATCTTCAAGGTTTGGGATTGGATATGCATCTAGATAAGTAAACTTATTTATGGTATTAGAGTAGTCTATGACCATACGCTTTTTATGATTTTCTGAACTGGTGACAAAAGCCTGTGCTCTCCATGGAGAGACACTCGGTTCAATTACTCCGTCTTTTAAAAGTGATTCAATTTCAGTAGAAATAAACTTGTAGTCTGATATTGTATATCGCCGAGATCTAACAGATATAGGATGGCAATCAGGACAAAGATTTTCAAATAGAGAAGCTGGTTGAACATTTGCAGCTGCTACAGACACTATAGCTAGTGGAGATTCGGCCCACCCAGGGTCAATTCGAGTTTAGAGTGGCGACTAAGTAGATCATGACCTATTATTACGTCACAGCAAAGGTTCGGTAGAATACATAGAACAACACCGTCATAAGAATTCCCCATCACTTTTATGTTAACTTTGCATTCGCCTACAGTTTTAGATTTTAACATGGATGATGCCATAGAAACTTCGCTAATTTTAGAAGGATAAGGTGTTATTTTTAGTTTTCTGGCCAGATCGTTGCTTAAAAAGCTAGTAGTACTGCCTGTGTCTATGAGCGCTTGAGCTTCCCTACCATTTATATTTATTTTGATAATCGCTTTTGAGAGTCCTGGGTGAGAACTTGAAACACAAACTATCTGATTAGAGATTGCCGAAGTTGTGTGTTTTACCTGAGAGTTTGTACAGAAATTTGAATTGTTCGTTTGAGAAGAGGATTTACATACCTTTATGAAGTGTCCCTTCTTACCACATCCCTTACATATTGAATCTCTAGCTGGACATTCATTTCTCGGATGTCTATTAAAGCCACAAAAGAAACATTTATTTTTCCCGCCGGAAGTAGCAGCTACTGTCGGATTATTTTGTTCATCTTCTATACTTGATGGGGCTTCAGAGTCTAAAACAGAATTCAAATTAGAAGATTGCTGATAGAGAAGCGCATGCTCTTGTGCGCTTTCTAAGCAACGAGCCTGTTCGTAAGCGTTTTTCAGTGGTAACTTGAAGTTTTCTAGTAATCTTTGACGTATATAGGGAGCCCGTAAACCATTCACAAAAGCATCTCTTATGCAGTCGTCTCTGTTCACTTCCGCGGTAGTAGCTTTGAAATTGCAGTCTTTGCTGAGTATTTTCAATGCTTCCAAATACTGGTCAATATTCTCTCCCGGCTGTTGGTGTCGTGTGAATAGCTTATGGCGAGCAAATACTTCATTGACTGGCTTGCAGTAAAGATTCTGAAGGATACGAATTGCTTCATCAAAATTCTGAGCTTCCCTTATGTAAATGTATATTGAGGGTGCTACAAAGTTAATCAATAGCTTTAGCTTTTCTCGTTCATCAGGGTTTGTAACTTGAATAAAGTTTTTGAGTGTCCTGTACCAATAATCCCATTCTAGAGTTGCTGTTGATGAGTTAGGATCTATTGATAGTTTTGATGGAGCTAAATACTTTTGCATGTGTTGTTTAATTGTGTAAAATAAATTGTTAAAGAATAGAACAAGATTTGCCTGTGAAATGTAGGCTTTATTTTACACAATTAAACTTATTAAAACACATACAATTCAGAATAAACTAATGAGTGCTGTAAAAACATTGAGGATAAACAAATCAATAATAATGATAATAATCAGCTGTAGAATATATTTCTACCACATTGTTATCGTACATAGTGTATGGTATGATAATGTTGCCGTGTATGATGTATGGTGTATGGTGTGTGTTGTCCAGTCAGAGGACCCCGAGGCGGAGGACGTTGGCCACAAGTGGACGCTGAGTGCGCTTCTAAGGCATCTCAAGTCCCTCAACTACGACACGGCGCTGCTCATGCAAAGGATCGAAGAGGTCATCATCAAATCCCTCCTTGCCACCGCTCCGTCCATCATCGCCGCTTGTAAACTGTTTGTTCCTTCGTATGTTAACTGTTTTGGTAAGGTTCACTAATGATAGTTTGGATTTTATTATCTAATTTCAATTTTGAAAAAAAAAATATTTTTTGAGTAACTGACAACAGTAACACACTTACAATGGAAATAACATTACCTAGAATTCACTCGCAATAAATTTTTTTATATTTTATAACCATTCAAAATTCTAAACACTTAATCTTAGTTTAATCAAGGCAAAGAAAACTTTTCTAATACAAGTTGGAAGGATAATACCAAAATATATAAACGTGTTGACTGCACTCTGGTATAAATTTGTTCAACCTGACTTTAAAAACGCAACACATTGGTCAAGTCATGTTGGTAACACTGCGCGATGTTGGCAGAACTGTACGGGTTTGACATCCTGATAGACTCTGAGCTGAAGCCGTGGCTGCTGGAAGTGAACCTGTCTCCGTCCCTCGGCTGTGACTCTCCGCTGGACACCAGGGTCAAATCCGCGCTGTTGGTAGACCTGCTGACACTGGTAGGCCTGCCGGCGGTCGACCCAGTCATCCGGCCACCCACGCGAGCTCACCGACCCACCACAGCTCCTCACCTGACAACGGTTGGTACCACTGATCTACTACACTAGAACACTGCATGGCAATAAAACAGCACGATGTTTACAAATTACAAATTACTGTTAGCTAAAATTCTCTTTATTTGTCATATAATACTGTATGCCTAAATTAAAAATTCTGTGAATTTAGTTCTAGTAGCTGAATATAAATCCTTATAGTTACTCTTCTAATGATACAGTAATTATTTAACTGAAAATTATCCACATGGAAATGTTCAATTGTTAGCCAGCCACTTTGCCCTGCACTTAAATTATTTATAAGCCTAATATTGTGTGTGACGAAATCAATTGCAAAATTGTATTGTTGAAAGATGGAATAAATAACTTTTCATTGACTATTCAATGATTAACTTTCATGAGGAAATGCTTGGAGTATTGGATGTAGTCATGCGAAGTTAGGAGGGGGTAGTATCATTGACTATGTACACTAACGTGAATAGACCTCTCATCCAATGCATTTAGTTTGAGGCAAAAATTTGGAAGTTCGGCGGACGCCGCACCAGAGTCGCTGCCATCGATGGTGTTATTATTCAGCTGAATTTACAGTGCTGCCAAAACATTTTACTAAAACATAAACATAACTTTCAGTTATAAAATGTTTCATCCTTGGTTTAGAAGAGTGGTAATACTGATTTATCTGATGGACGCCGTACGAGATCGCACCACCGTCAATATGCTTCACACACGCCTATGCTATGAGAAGTCTACTCACGTAGTGTACAAAGTCAATGGTAGTATATAAACTCCAGCTTTGAACAGTTTCTCTAATTATTTTATTCATTTTCTTTTTGTAAAATGTGTCATTTGGCTTGTAAAACTAGAAAAATATACAGTAGAACTTTGATAGTTCGACATTTTTTTATAGTCCGACATTATCTCTGACAACTTAACATCAGTAACAACCGATGGTGCCCATGTTCGAGACTGACAAAGGTGAAAATGTAAACAATGTGGCGAATGATTTTCAGTGTTGGTTAGGTTAAAGTTCAGTCAAGTTATTGTTTCATTTAAGTGTTTCCTAAATTCAACTCATGATTTTTATACTCCCTATGTTAAAATTTCCCATATACTCCCTATAGTTCGACACTTTGATACATAGACACTCTCTAAGTCCACATAATGTCTAACTATCGAGGTTCTACTGTACTGTATAGTTTTGTTGTATTTTACATTAATTTAACCATAATTCTCTTAATTTGTATTTTTAACAAAATAGAGTATTTTCTTATTACTCAAGTCTAATGTTGTACTTCTTGCTGCTATTGTTTTAATTCCTAAAACACTACTGTTTACCAAGTGTAAATTGTCTAGAACTAGAATTAGCGAATAAGAATAAGCTCGTAAACATTAATATTAGCGAATAATATCATAATCTGCCTCTCTTAGAGATGACTTAGAACATATGAAAGCTTTATCATATTATTTCAATAGACTGACCGTCCGCCACAATAGTCCAAATAATAGAGTTACTGTTAAAATTTGTAGGCAAATTTCTGCCATTTACAGATAGATTTGCACCCATCCTTGTTAATTCTGGCTTTGCTTTACCAAAACATGACTACAGAATTTTCAACCGGCAAAGGATTTTGCTGTGTGGTTAAGAAGTGAGACAGCACTGATTCGGAGATCATTCGTTCCTCTTCCCAAAAGAAGCTACTAAAAACTAAATAGAAATCTGGTGTGTGACAGAAGTGATTAATGCTGTAATTTGGTAAAGTGTTGTTGTTTCCGCAGTCCCGTCGCGTCCAGTCGGCAGACTCGCTGCCGAACGTGAAGCACCGGATCCACAGCGCGCCCTCCCACTCACAGACACTCACCGCAGAGGAGGCTCGCATGGTCCGCTATGCTAAGGCCCAGTACGAGCGACGCGGAGGCTTCATACGCATCTTCCCCTCGGCAGAGAGCTGGAAACGATACTCTGCTTATCTAGGTAGTCCTATTTGATTTTGAGAGTCCTGAGAGTTTCAGTTTGTAAAATAATTAATTGATTTTTAGCTTGAAATTCAAATTTATTTTTAAACACAATTAAATTTTTAGTGCTTGTTCCATTTTTTTTTTTTTTATTGTTTTTAAAGGATTTGTTAGATTATTAAATTTTACCAGTACTTGTTCTATTGTATCGTGGAAAAGTAGCTGAATGATGTCATTAGGAAGGTACTTTTAAACAAGATCTGTGAATATAATCTAAAACTGTTTTTGTTGGATAACGTTTCACCAACAGCTCAAAACAATAATAACTAACAACAATATAAAATTTTAAAGGTTATTTACAGTTTATTATGAACTTAAATTCTGCTGAAATGGTATATATCTAAGGATAGCATTGTAATGAATAAATAAAAGTGTGTTGAAGCTGTTGAGGAAATCCATATATAATTACTTTAATTTATGCCATATTTATTCCCATTCACACAATAAGGAAAAACTATTGGCATAGAGCAACTAACCATACTGGAAATGAGCTATTGCTCATACTCTGTCAAAGAGTACTTTAAACAGTTAAAAATTCTTACAGTATATGGCCAGTATATATTTGATGCAATTTTAGTCTTTAAAAATAAAAATAAAGTAGAAAGTGCCTATCCAGTACATTTCACTCATTCTTATAATACAAGGAATAGAGATTCAGTACTAAACAACCGTCACCGTCTAAAATTCTATGAAAAGAAACCTTCATATGCTGGGGAAAAATTTATTAAATATATTCCTGATCAAATTAGAAAAGAAAATAATCAAACAAAATTAAAAAAGCAGCTAAAAGCTTATCTCACTGACAAAGCACTATATACAATAGATGAACTTTTTCCACCTTCCTCTCTCCTAGTATGAACTTGGTTTAATAATTATGAATTCTTGTACTAACAATGAATCTATAAATCTGTAATTATTCTGACGCTGTTCGAATGCTGTACACTGTACTTCTATATGAATAAAGATATTGTCTATTGTCTATTGTCTATACCACTGACTGATGTAAAGAACATGATGGTGCTCTAACGCGTGCTGTAATGTCGCAGACCCGGTGACCGGTATCCCGTCAGTGCCACCCGGCACACAGTGGTGCGTGCCGCCCAACCACAACACCAACCTGACGCTGCACCAACAGCTGTTCCCCGACTCAGTGACGTCGATGCTGCCGTCGGTGATCAGCGCTGAGCGACTGTGCCGCTACGAGCGAGCACTGAGCCGCGGCCATCGCAGCAGTCTCGACGCGCAGCATGGCTCAGTGGTGAGCGACACACAGCGCGACACCCAGCTCGACACTCGTGTACTCAAACAGGAGCTGGTCAAGTGTCTGAGCGACGGGTTCAAGCTCAGGTACGGCACAAAGTCGACATTGAGGAAACAGTTATGATAACACTGATAGCATGAAATAAGCTCGCAAGGTTTTAGAGAGAAAAGAAAATATAAGAGTATAGTCATTTTAAAATTATAATTATAACAAAAAGTAGGAAAGAGATATTGTGAGCTCAGGTCACCAACATAAACTAGAGTTATTAAAGAATCAACAAATTACAAACAAAGCATTATTTCTTCACAGGAGATTGGTTGCCAGTAAACTTAAATTATGAATCGGACGCTAATGTCATATGTGCGACTTTCAGTTGGCCAGACTGAGAAGCCACACTACATGACTGAGGGCGTAGCTCATTAAATAAAAGAGACATGTTAAGATTCAAACCACATATAATTACCAGAAATTAAATCCACATAACAATCAGAAAATGCAATCTTTTCAACAAGTAAAATAACCAATGACAAATAAACTTGAAAGGAATTTTACTTATTCATCAAATAAAGATTAATATTAGGGTTAAGTAGACTGGAACTCTCAAGGAAATAATTCAAAATTTTAAACTAGAGAAACTTTGAACAATTTATCAATTTTGGATAGTACCCCCCTTAATTTAGAAAACCCCATCTAGTTTAGACTTACCCCGGGCCTCAGGCTTTGAGCCCCATGGCCCCTCGGACTTAACTCCCCTAAACCTATACACTCACATCACTGCACTAGACTGACTCTCCTGAAACTAAGTCTGCTGCTGACCTATTTAAGCCAGAGCTACCAATGTGGTCAGCATAAACAAGCTAGTGTTTAATAACAGTTCCAGTCTACTCATACAACAGCAAGCTCAAATACTTCCTCCTTACATTACTTCCTTGACCTCACCTGAAACTAACAATTTAGAATCCAAACAATCAATAATTAAATAAAACAATATGAATACAGTTCCCCCTTACACTAAATTGTGTGAAAACAAACTGAAAAATTTCAAAATTCATTATATAGGTTAGCGTAATACTTCAACTTTTTATGAATAAAATGGATTTAAATCGAATTGACTGTGTATCCATTCCCTTGATAAACTGTGTTTCTCTTATATGCTTTTAAACTGTTTTTTAATACTACAAATTAATTACATTAAAAAGTATTATTTTTATTTTGGGTGTATCTACGCCAGTGGCATTTTTTAACGTTTTGACGGGGAACGGTCCAAACCCCAGTCTTGTTACTATCTAACATCGACCAGTTGTTAGAAAGCATCATTAATTAATAGCCCAATGACAAATGGCAACTGGGTCCGGAATCGAACCTTAAAAAAGCTACTAACTTTTCTCAGGATCGAACCGGCAACCTTTGGATTCAAAGGCGAGCACTATAACCACTCAGCTATCCAGCCAGTTATTATTTATGTCCTAAGAATTAAATATCAATTAAGTTCACACAAAATTTAGTTTTGTAAAAAAGTTAATCAGTTTTGTAATTGCTGAATGATTCAGCTCTTGAAACAACCCTTTCGCGGGCTATGTTAATAATCAAAATATTAAATGAACATCCTCTAAACTTTAAAAAATTTTTTCAGTATTGCATATATCAACTATGTACATTAAAAAATTTTCTTAATTTTTATGGTTGAGACCTTTTTTTTTAGACAGCCATTTAAGTGAATATTTTCAGACTAAAGCTGCGTTGACACTGGAGTTGCAAACAGGTGTTGAAAACAAAATGTTGCCGATTTTTGTTGCGTTAATGAAAACAGCTCTAAATTTGTTTGCAACGATACAAGTTTCAGACAGATTTAGAGTGTCTGCAACTAAGTTTTTGTTTTCCACCGAGAGTGAAAAACAAATGTTGCAGATAAAAAGTTGCATACAAATGTCTGCAACTCTAGTGTAAGCAAGGCTTAAGTATGAACTTAGTATTTTAACGATTATCATAGGCCACCTACTATTCCATCTTCGTTGTCCCACAGTAAGATCCAAGCAAGGCAGGCGTTCGGCCAATATCTGCAGTGCGTACTAGGCCGCATGAGTGGGCAGAAGACGAAAGCCAAGATACGAGTCGATGATGGAGACAGCGAGCTTATACTGCGCTTCCTTCAGAGGGCAAGTCACAACTTGCGCACGGCGTACCACGTCAAGGTAGGTAGAGGCCTGGTACGTGAACACAGGGCTGGCCGATCGTGTTGGGAAAATTCAAGTTGCTTCTCGCAAAAATAAATACACAATTTCTATTGAAAGTGGTGATAACCAATTGTTACAAATTTTGTAAACCTCTTATGCAGAATTCCAACAGAATGTTTGTCACATGAATATCTTTATTGTATTAAAATTAAGCAAATCATTTTTTATCACTAAAGTAGACTCCCTTTAAACCGGCTACCTTGGGACCACACTGCGGTCAGTTGAAGAATTGGCCAGTTAAATGATTATAACTTAGCTAAAATGGTTATAGAGAAAATTCAAAAAATATTTCCCATGGCATTATTATGGGGAATCAACAAAACACTCTTTCTTGCTTATTCATTGGCATTGCATAATAAAATTTTGTATGAATGGTATAACTTGATAAATTTGGAGATGAAGGGTATAAAATTCACTAGAAAGGGTATAACTCAAATTTGCTTACAAAACCCATGTGGTGGAAAACCTACGCACTCACCCCCATGGGGTTTATGGGTAAATAAAAAATACTGAACTTCAATTGGAAATTTGGTGAGTATGCAGGTCTGCAGCAACGGGGGGTATTTAAAAACTACCCCTGTGTGCAAAGTTACTCTCTAAGTATTTGTGTTCACCATCAAGTTAAATAATGTAAAAATTCCATATTATTATTATTATTGATAATTAATTAATTTGTTGTAAATTAAGCTTTAGTGCCTTAAATTACAAAATTAAACGTCACATTTTAATTGGTTCACTAGTAGGTTTGAAAAATGAGATCAACAAAAAATGGGCAAAAATGTGAATGCTGGTCTCCAATTCTCTTATTTATCTCATTGCACGCTCCATATCTGATGATGTTTGTATCAGGCACCAAACCGCAGTCTGATTGGCAAGGACCGAGCAGCGATTGTGGCCAAGAACCTGAGTGACTTCCTGTACCTGTATAACAAAGAGACGGAGTCCATGCCTGCGCCGGCCGACACAAACAACTTCGTGCCCAACCGACTGTTCACGCTCTTCCTGCAAGTGGCCAAGTATGTTTCTCAGTGCTAATTCACTGTGTGGAGTGTTGGAGAGCTAAAAAAGTTTTAATCCTTTAAAAGAATGCTTTGAGAGCTCTGAACATCTCAAGTACAAGACAGCATTGCAAATATATTTTTAGATATTGGCAGCTACAAACAGCATGGCCGCTGAGAGGGGGGGGGACAGGGGGGGCAGTTTGCCCCGGGCGGATGCCCGTTCCGGGGGGAACGTACGCCGCGTCACCAAGCCGCCAAGAGATACACCACCTTGCTCGTGCAAGAAGTCGACGCGATGTTGTGGTGCGCCCTTATCGGTGCACAAAGTATGTTATTAGATCCAAAAACAAGTTTACAACTCCTGAATTTCTGAGTCTGATTGAAATTAGCGTGGTTTCTTCATTAGACATGGATTATGTCGTGGATTATTTCATTAGACATTTAATACAGTTTTTTAAAACATAAGGTAATAATAAACCATTTTAAATTAATTTTATTTAAAAATTGTCCTATAACCTTAGCCATTTTAAAATACTTAGGCCTAAAACAACGTGGTAGCTCTCCAATAATGACTCGGACCAAATAATACTCGGAATAATGTATATACAGTACATTAATTATCTGTACCTTACAATAATTCAAATAACATATTATTATGAGTCAATAAAGAGACGAAAGCAGAATGTGTGCATTAATACAAAATAAATGTTCAGAGAAATGAAAATAGAAATGTACAGTCAACTCCCGATTATCCGGGGGCGGATTAATCGGGTTGCGGATTAACGGTGCTGGCAGAAGGTTTATTTTATTTTTTTATAATTACGCCTTGAACATATAAATAATAACTAGAGATGTCTTCAAAAGAGACAATTATTGTAAAAGGTTTTATTTGACCAAGTGTTAGCGAATTTCCCATAGGGAATAAGCTATTACCGTAGGTCTCATGGTAAGACCTAAGCCCGGGACCATGTTACTTTTTCGTTTTGAGGTGCCCAGAGACCAAAAATAATAGTCATTCAAATTTTTATATATATATGTGTCCCTAGACACGATAACTCGCGTAAAAATGGTCCGATCGACACCAAATTTGGTAGAGATGTGTAATCCTACGTTTATTCAGATGAGTTCGAAAACCAGACATATCGACCTACCAAAAGGGGTAGTTTTGGGGGGTTTTGTACCCCAAAAATGGGTTTTTTGCATTTTTTATATTTAAATTTGAAAAATTTTAAATTTTTATTTTAACCATTGGATTTAGCTAAAAAAAACACACAATTTAGTATTTTGAAGTTTTGCTCTATCTCCATTGGTTACCGAGATATTACAAAGTCTAAAGGCAGTACATTGTCTTCTGGGGCTCCAATGTTAATCTTATGGGGAATAAGGATGTGTTAATATTTCACTTATTAACTAATATTTTTGAATGAAACTTGGTATTTAGCTTCATTTGGTTGAGATTCATCCATTTAAGGTAAAAAATCTTGGTTTTAGCGAATTTCCCATAGGGAATAAGCTATTACCGTAGGTCTCATGGTAAGACCTAAGCCCGGGACCATGTTACTTTTTCGTTTTGAGGTGCCCAGAGACCAAAAATAATAGTCATTAAAATTTATATATATATATATATATATATATATATATATATATATATATATATATGTATATATATATATATATGTATGTATGTGTCCCTAGACACGATAACTCTCGTAAAAATGGTCCGATCGACACCAAATTTGGTAGAGATGTGTAGTCCTACGTTTATTCGGATGAGTTCGAAAACCAGACATATCGACCTACCGGAAGGGGTAGTTTTGGGGGGTTTTGTACCCCAAAAATGGGTTTTTTGCATTTTTCATATGTAAATTTTAAAAATTTTAAATTTTTATTTTGACCATTGGATTTAGCTCAAAAAAACACACAATTTAGTATTTTGAAGCTTTGCTCTATCTCCATTGTTTACCGAGATATTGCAAAGTCTAAAGACAGTACATTGTCTTTTGGGGCTTCAATGTTAATCTTATGGAGAATAAGGATGTGTTAATATTTCACTTATTAACCAATATTTTTTGGATGAAACTTAGTATTTAGCTTCATTTGGTTAAGATTCATCCATTTAAGTTAAAAATTCATGGTTTTTGTACTTATCATGGCAGCAAACCTGCATACTCTTTTCCCATGTTAATCATATGGAGAATAGGCAAACTCTTTTATTTATGGACAGATATTGATGAAACTTACTATATGGCTTTATATGGTCGAAATAAATTTTTTCTAGTCTAAAAACCTACTTTTAGTGTCCCCCATGGCAGCATACCTGCATACTCTTTCCCTATATTTATCTTAAGGAGAATAGACAATTATTTCCCTAACTATGAGCACGTGATGACATTTTGTTTACAAGTTTAGCTGGTCAAAATTAATATTACTAATTTGGAAATTCGCTGAGTACGCAGGTCTGCTGCGACGGGGAGTATTTTCATAATTATACTGTACAGTACATTTCGATAGGTGTATTGTGTTTACCCCGCAAGTCAGGTCGAGGTTATGACAACGGAGATGATGCGTTGTTAGCGTGTTGTCGAGTGAGACGTGCCGGGGTGGCGGGGGGAGAGAGAAGAGGGGCGGGGGAGCAATGACCTTCACAACACCTGAGCGGGCGTAACCTGACCACGCCCTCGTGCCACGCGCCAAATGCAAGCGACCAATCAAAAATTTAGATCATCCCGCGATGATCTAAGCCAAAGTTGTTGCCAGTCAACAGTCAGTCGCTACTGATTTGCGTAAGAAGGTGCTTTGTTTAGTGACCTCTTGCGTTTGTGCATTTATAAATACCCCCCGTCGCAGCAGACCTGCGTACT
Organism: Neoaliturus tenellus; assembly: GCA_030545055.2. Taxonomy (NCBI): domain Eukaryota; kingdom Metazoa; phylum Arthropoda; class Insecta; order Hemiptera; family Cicadellidae; genus Neoaliturus; species Neoaliturus tenellus. Next base: position 137,360,808 of record CM061534.1, read on the forward strand.
CAGCGAATTTCCAAATTAGTAATACTAATTTTGACCAGCTAAACTTGTAAACAAAATTTCATCACATGCAAAATAAATAGGGAAATAAATGTCTATTCTCCTTAAGATATAGGGAAAGAGTATGCAGGTATGCTGCCATGGGGGACACTAAAAGTAGGTTTTTAGCATAGAAAAAATTTATTTCGACCATATAAAGCCATATAGTAAGTTTCATCAATATCTGTCCATAAATAAAAGAGTTTGCCTATTCTCCATATGATTAACATGGGAACAGAGTATGCAGGTTTGCTGCCATGATAAGTAAAAAAAACCAAGATTTTTACCTTAAATGGATGAATCTCAACCAAATGAAGCTAAATACTAAGTTTCATCCAAAAATATTGGTTAATAAGTGAAATATTAACACATCCTTATTCTCCATAAGATTAACATTGGAGCCCCTAAAGACAAGTACTGTCTTTAGACTTTGTAATATCTCGGTAACCAATGGAGATAGAGCAAAGCTTCAAAATACTAAATTGTGTGTTTTTTTGAGCTAAATCCAATGGTCAAAATAAAAATTAAAAATTTTTTTAATTTACATATGAAAAATGCAAAAAAACCCATTTTTGGGGTACAAAACCCCCCAAAACTACCCCTTCCGGTAGGTCGATATGTCTGGTTTTCAAACTCATCCGAATAAACGTAGGATTACACATCTCTACCAAATTTGGTGTCGATCGGACCATTTTTACGAGAGTTATCGTGTCTAGGGACACATACATATATATATATATATATACATATATATATACATATATATATATATAAAATTTTTAATGACTATTATTTTTGGTCTCTGGGCACCTCAAAACGAAAAAGTAACATGGTCCCGGGCTTAGGTCTTTCCATGAGACCTACGGTAATAGCTTATTCCCTATGGGAAATTCGCTAAAAAACTAATTTTAAACATTAAAGTGGTTTAATTGCGTTATTATCTATTTTTTAAGTCAATTTATTTTCAAGTTAAGTGTTAGTAAGAATTGACGGAAATTGATTAGGTCATAAAATGGCTAGCGTGTGCCAGAAACGAAAACGTGTTGTGTTGAGCATACAACAGAAACTCGAAATAATAGAAAAACTTGAAAAGGGACACTCAGTGAAGGTTTTGGCTAAAGATTACGGAATTGGCGAGCAAACAGTGCGGGATTTAAAAAAGAAAAAAAATGAACTTCTGTGCTTCTGAAAAATGTGGTTCTGATTCGTCGTCGGTATGAAAAAAAGAAAAACAATGAAAAAGTCCACCTACGACGAGTTAGACAAAGGCTATTTTTTTTTTCATTGATGGCTTACGCCTGCCTTGCTCCCAATGTGCACTGTTTTTGCAGGTTTTGCACTGTAGTGCACTTTTAAGTTTGTAGAGTAGTTGATAGGACAGATCGGTTTCTTCTTTTGAGATCTCTTAAGTTTGTTTAACATATGAGGTTAAGTTTTTGTGTTATGAACATTACGCAAACAATAAACATTTTATAGGAATAACGTAAACTAATCGTATCTTTTTTGGTATTTACTTCTTTCCTAATAACCTCGAATTTTCATAAAACCGGACACCCTTCCTTCCACATTAGTTCCAAGTTTTGCGGGGCTTTAATTGTACTCAAGTAATAATAATTAGTTCTCAGTTATATCTTTGATAATATGAAATGTTTGTTTGGTTTTCCAATTTCTTGGGTTTATAAATGATTTGTTTTGTGTAGGAAATTTTAGTGACAGCAAATTTGACATAGAAGAACGCTAGGCTAAAGCTTAAAACAGGTTTTAACCCGGTTAATTTTGTGAGGAATAACATGTGTTGTGGGCGCAGGGAGAGTGACCTCGAGCACATCCTAGTGCTGAACACGCAGCTGCACAAGTGCGCTCAGGTGCTGCTGGGTCAGTGCGGCAGCCCCTCCGCAGCCAAGCTGCAGAACCAGAGTCTGCTGCACAGCATCAGCAAACCGCTCAACCCTCACGAGAAGGTCCGCTACTAACAGTACTATTGACTTGCCATCATGGATATCTTAAAAATATCCATGTGCCCCTGTGATTATTTTTAAAAGGTTTATGTAGATCACAAATATTCTTTCACTCATTTCATAGACACTGTCTTAACTCGTCATCTCAGGCAAGATATATTTCAGGGTAATGGTTTGGCCACTTAAACCGAATTTAACTACAGTTTTCCTTGGATTAAATATGATGAGTTGTAAGTGGTACTAAATAATCAACATATTCCTGAATCAGGTTTATGGTGTAACATTGATTTGAACAGATAAATTGCATTTGCCATAAACCATTCCTGTAAAACACGACCAATCAATTGTATGAATTGTTGTAATAATAGCCAGTTAGAAGGAAGTAGCTCTCCTGACTGGGTAGGCTGGTTGAAGCTTTGGATACTTTGAGCCACCGCGGTGGGTATGACTAAAGGTGGAGTGTGGTGATACTGCGTAGCTTTGATCCTGGCAAACACCAGGTAATTCTTTTGCTAGGATCATAAATTAATAGAAAAATAAATAAATTTGAAGCTGTTAGAAACGAGGCTGATTGTGACGGCATCGAATTTAGTAAAATGACATTGTGGGTTTTTAGCGTTGATCCTATTTTAAGTGGAAGAATAATGATTTTACATTTACAGTACCGTTACTTAAAGTATTATTTTTGTTGTGAGGTCCTAGTTTTTGGCTATTATATTACATGTTTGATTTTTATGGATATCTAGCTGTGGTACTACTGTTCTTAATTAATTTTACTCTCTCCAGTATTCCTATAGTTTATTGTAACTAAAATCCCACATTTTCTGGTGAATTGCAATTGTAAATTATAAAAATTTGTTTCAAACTCATTCCACCCTGTATAGCTTTATAAAGGAGTTTCATATCAAACATCTGACTACAGTAACAAGAGTAGTAATAATTATGGATTTACAGGCGACTTTCTTGGACTGTGATTGCAACAAAAAGAGCCTTCCGCAGATGTTGAGCGGAGCCAAAGAAGTATCCTGTTCTCACCCGAAGGTCTCCCGAGCGCTATAGCTACCAACGTACATCACAACTTGTACTTATATATCACCAGGTCTTGCATCTTAGCTTGGTAGTTCCTACAGTGAGCCAAAGATAACGAGATTACTATATAAATAGATTAACTTTTGACAATCTCAATATAGTATAGGAATGTTTAGGAGTTACGGCATTCGAGTTGAACTTATCAGACTATTTAATTTGTTTACATATACAGTTATACAGTATATACTGAGTAAAATTTATATTGTTCTTTTTTTGCTTATTTTTATGTTAAAGTTTTTCTATCAAATGATTTATTTTATTTATTTTGAAGTAATCTCTTTATGTGGCTCTATGTTACATTGTGTAAGCTTTAAAATCACTTAAGAAAATAAAGGAGATCCAATCTTTCAAAGACTAGAGTGAAGTATGGGAAATACAAACACAATTTATTGAAAAGTGTTTTAATTATGTTTAGTACTATTTTATATTCTATCATTCCTTGAAGTGCACTCAAGCCGATATTCTTCTGTTTTTTGTTGTTCTTTTTTAGAAATAAATATTTTTTCTGTGGATGAGTTTATTGTCAAATAATACTATAGGGTAAAGTTTCAACCTCTATTGATCTAGTTGCTTACATGGTAACAAAATGTATCTTTGCCTTTGATTTATTATTATTTATTGAGCTTAATCTTTGGGATACACGCACAAAGAAATATTGATTTAAAAAATGTTTATTTAATTTTTTTGCTAAGTGACTTGATCTGGTTTGAATTTTTTAACTGAATAAAATCTGTAATGATAAAAAAACTGACTGACCTGAAAATATCTGACTTGATCTGTATGAATTTTATTTCAGTTTGAAATTTATTTCAACACAAAACTTTTATTTCAATACAAAAAATAATTTTTCAGTTGAGGAAAAGATAACACTGAGTCTCTTTTGCACTCCAATGTCCAAGACAAATGTTTTATAAAAAATCCACACCAGATATTTTGAAACTCGAGCTTAATTGTAGTTTTAAATAATAACAAAATGTTTGACTGATTGCAACTGTTAACATTTATTTATAGTTGAATAGGCCTTCAGTAAATCAGAATAGCAGAAATGTGATTGATAAAGCATTAGGAAGCCTAAATCATGTTGATTTGTTATTTTTGATTGTGATGTTCAGCAAAATAGCAATAAAATGTCGGACCTCTCGTTAAACTGCTGAGTATTTATTGCACAGCGGAACATTAAAACTATCAACTATGAAAATATTACTATTGTTCACAGAAAATAAGGTAATATTTGTGATCCATCTTAAGCTTAGATTTAACTAGGACTAAAGAACTGGATATCATTTCATGGTGTGGACATGTTATTGTAAGCACAATTAACTTTCCCTCTCTCCTAAATAAATCTTGGTTGTTGTTGTGGTTGGTACTGGCCTTAGTTAAAAATGAATTAATTAACAGCAGCTAACAAGAGAGATAGAGAGAGAAAAAAATAAAATTGAGGTAACTTAGTGATTTTATTGTTTGTAAGTTAATTGTGATTTTAGAGCTAAAACTTTAAAAGTTAACTGTGATTGTTAATTTGGTTACTGTATTTGCTTTCTAACAAATTGCATTCCTGAAGTAAATTCTTCTAGTCGGATGTATTTCATCTGTTACCAGACATTGCTTTATCAAGCGCTCGCTAGTCAGTAGTCAAGCACCGTCTTCAGGCTTGTGTTCATAAATGATCTTGTCAATTGTTACTCTAATTATTTATTTACACACTTCTGAATTTGTTTTTTACACGTTGAGTGCTGAAATTTCATACAATATGGTACCAAATTTGTAATTTTTTTTTTAATTTATAGGTATTTGCTTGTATGTTGCTGATAAAAAGTTGTCAGAAGTTGTCTTGGCATCTATTTTCTGTCAAATTTCATGTTGTAATATACGGTACGTAAATTAATGTAGTCCGCCAGTATTGCCAGTGATCGTCACTTAAAACTTTGAGAACTCTCGTCGGAGCCATTTTCATCATCAGAATACACGTTCTCCAACAATTCAGTACCCTGCTCCATTTCTCAAATAACACCATAAGTAACAATAGAAAACACAGTGAAACACTATCACCTCGTGCACTCCACACCCCGGAAGAATTGGCAAACGACCATTCACAAACCGAGCTCGTGGACTGCACCAATAAGCAGCGACGTCGCTTAAGAAACAACACTGCCTAAGTGACACTTTTGGCAAAATTTAGAGTTCTGTATCTCTATGAAAACATATGCATTTTACATGTCATTACGACCTAGTTTAGTGAAAATTCAACAGAATTCGGTGCTATCGTATTTTTCTAACACCGCCTATCTCACTGACAAAAAAACACCGCCAATGCCCAACTCCACCAGTTCTATTCTATCATGGCAGTCAATAAGAGACTGATGTCATTCTGCATAAGGTGAAATTTATTTACCGTTTTGATGGTTTTCCATTGATTTTTAAAAGATCACAGATAATGTTAGTTATTCTCTTGGTTATAAAACAAACATTTCTATTTATTTTTTTTTATTTTATAAGAAGAGGTTGGCGGACCTCTTTTTTTTTTTTTTTTTTGCCTTACTTTGTCCCGTCCACATAGACTATTGATCTGTGCGTGGATCATATTAGACAATTTCAAGCGTCAAATTAATAGCTTAAAATGTTTATTGGAGATAGGCGGAGTTATATCGTATTCTTCATGTAATACAACACCGCCTACATCCCCCGCGAGTTTTTTGGCTCTCCTGAAAAGTTTGCATCTTGTCACTTAGGCGGTGTTGTTTCTTAAGCGATGAGAGAGCAATATAACCTCTCCCGGCAGTAGCTAAAGCCCACACTGAACCATTGTTACAGGCCAGGAGTGCTACGTAATATTACGCTGGCCGCTGCAAGTGCTACTGCACGCGGCACTGTCTTCTCCACCCCTTGAAAAATGGCATAACGGGAAATGAACTATATGCCGAAGTGAGCACTAGAGGTGCAGAAAATGTATTGACTCCTAAAATTTCCCCCAATTGTACTGTTACGGATCGAAGATTTCCCCCAAGATACGCGACATATATGACTTTGTCTTAAAACTCAACAGCTTACAAAAGGTCACAAAATTAATAACAATTTTTGTAATTTTAGCTTATTATATTAAAACACAATTAATTAAAATCAAATCAAAACTACTTACCAGTAGGCCTACTTCTTAAAACTTATATCTGTCATAACTAAAAAAAAATCTTGATTAGATGCTCAGTTTTAACTTCAATTATGAAGGGAAAAAATTTATAATTTCCCCAAAATTTATCCAGACAACTTGAAATTTCCTTCGATCCTAGACTGGGTGTCTACTGGTCACTGAAGTCACCAAAAGTCACCGAAAGTCACTGATTTTAGTTAATGGTCACCAAAGTCACTAAAAAGTCACTGATTTTTCTTTAAAATGCAAGAAAAGTCTCACTTTTGTAGTATAAAATTGCAAAAATAATGTAATTGCGAGCAAAAGTTTTGCGACTTTTACAATTTCCCCCCAACATTTTCTCTTAGAGACGGAAAAGTCACAGATTTTTAACTATATTTACCCCCAAAAGTCACTGATTTTTTTATCACTTTGGCAGTAGACCACCCTGCTAGATTACCGGATCGGAAATATTCTGCACCCATGGTGAGCACATGAACTGACACAACCGGCAATGACTAAGCTCACACTAAACCATTATATTTCGGGCATCAGCACTAAGTAAATTAAAGTAGGCCACTGCCCGCGGCACTACGTTAATTAACTAACGTTAATGTTAAGTAACCGCACTCAACGTGTTAATTTTACCATATTATAAAAGGTATCTATGAATAATTCATTCAGGCACAAAGAACAGTATTATCACTGGTTGTGTTGACTTTAAATGTGCAATATTATTTAGAAATAATTTGTTGCACAGAAAAATATAATTTGTTCTATTTTTATATAACTTTATATTATAAATAGTATTTTTTTAGTTATTTAAGTTAATTTATTTGTTATCTTTAATTATTTCTATTCATATTTTTTTACATTTTGTAGTTTGGTTAGTGTTTTCTGATTGAAAAACGCACAGATTACTTTTACCCTCCAAGTTGTTATTCATTGTATAATGGCATTTATTTTAAGTACAGTTTTATTTTGACTTGCTACAAATTTACTACTCAAGAAGCTTGATGTCTCAGTAAAGCTTTTATAACGATGAAAGTATTGCAAAAAGCAATGAATACAATGAAATGAAATAAACACCATGTTTTCAAGTTTAATACTGCCTTTTTATATGAACTACACTTTTTATGGACAGAAGATGCAATTCAGAGAGAGTTGTGATACAATTGCATTGCATGTTTTATAACTATGGCCTCAGGGCAACAGAATCGTTCTTCAAATTAATTTAGGTTCAGCAGTTGTGTTCCTCAAGGCTTAATAACTGCCAGTGTAACTCAGAATTACAGTACACTCTCGTTCATCGGACTCGGCGACATCGGAACTCCGCTTCATCGGAACTGAAAATCTGGATATAATTAATTTTTTTTTCTTACGAAATAAATAATTTTTCCGTTTTAGCGCCTTCAATTTCCATCTATCCGCACAACAGTGAAGTATCACATTTTGCATCAAACGTCATCAGGCGTTTTCCATAATCTGTACCCATCTATGTGATTTACGAGCCCTGGAGTACGTATTCGCACAAAAATAGAAAGAGGAAGGGGGCAGGAAGTGAACATCCGTTTCGACCGCTTCATAAACTGTCATTCAATCATTCAGTCTGTCTCGCGTCGCGGCTGCACCTGTGTTACGTGGAAGTCAGTTGACTGCTGGAATATGAGTGGAATATGAATATGGAATATGAGAATAACGATTTTGGATCTTTATTTCCTGCATTGTTTTTATTTCTGTAGTTTCATTGTTACAATGTTCAAAGTTTGAGTGCCTTATTTTCATAAAATCTCTTGTGTTATCTTAAAAACAAGAGTGAATATAATCACGATAGGTCACCGGACGGGTGGAAATGATGACTCACGGCGGACTCCGCTTCATCGGAATTTTTTGACATCCGAACCGGCCGTCCGCCACATTAGTTCCGATGAACGAGAGTGTACTGTACTTTTAGTTTTATAAGGATGATGTATCTGTTTTTATTACTTTGGGATGATAAGCTGGGAAACATTCTGAGTTGTTTGGGGATGTTTCAAGGCACATGTTGGATTATTTCTACCCCAAGAATATATTTTTTTCAAATTTTGTTTGCCTGAATTGATGATAAGAAATGTTGGCAATATTTTATAATTTTGCATTTTATGGTTGTAATTATTTAGTTTTTCCACATTTCATTTAGCCATTGTTTTTATTTTTAAATCATCAAAATGCGTTCAGTCGCATTAAACAAAAAGAACCTGATAAATGTGCTCAATTTAATACCAATTTCATGAAACTCAGATCACAAGACACGTTACAAGACAAGTATGAAGGCCTATTCAGAACGTAAAATTATGATGTTGTATTCTTTGGAGGAAATTAATCCAACATGGGCATTGGCATTTTTTATCATGGCCTAGATTTGTTATATGCTACAAATTTTCTTGTGACATTGACTTTCATCCTTTTTTGATAAGTTATAAATTCTGTGAACAGCATTATATGGTATTTTATAATGTATTCTTTAGGTTTACATACCTTAGGTTTCTTTAGATTTAGGTTTACCTTCAAAAACATACACTAATTGGGAGTTGTTTCTAAAATTATATAAGCTTTGGAAGATTAAAAACATTGATACGTTTTAAGAACGTGATTAAACTAAACTTCCTAAATTAATCCCCGCCACCACTTATTGTTCAAAAGCAATACCGGTACTCACAAATAATAAAGTTAGTTTGGCTTCAACAGTGTTTCATTTTTATATTTAGTTTAGTAACATGTAAATTTCACAATTTCTATTTCTTCTGTACTTAAGTTTGAGAAACAACTCTAATTAATATTCTTGTTATTGATTTAAAAAATCAAAACCTTGCATTTAAGAGTACTTTTAAAAAAGCTCACTTAAGAGGGCGTTGGAGTGCCGCCATATTGGATTTATTTCCCATAAGAACAATGTTAAATGAGTTGTCAAATAACTCCTTTATTTACAATCAGAAAATTACGATTTATAGCTCCAAATAAAGGGTCTATAAATACGGATTTTGTTTGCGAGACAAATTTTTTATCATAGGTATAATTTTTTAATAAATTAAAATTGAACATATTGCTTTTTTACAGCAACCTAAAAATTTTCATAAAGCCTTGATGTAAAACTGGTGTCGCAAACAAAACGCCAAATTTTATTAAGATTAAAACAGAGTTAATTCTAAAGTAATCGGTTAATAAATAAAAGAGTTATATGACATCTGCTGAAAGCATGTCGAACTCGCATCAATAGAAAACTTGGTCGCTGGTTTGCCTGCGCTCTACCCGCAGGTAGTAGAAGCTTAAGCTCTTTCCGGCGCGGAAGGACACACCGTTTTTCGCGCGTGATTTGAATCCCATATATAAACAAATATGCCGTTTTTCGCCAAAAAAGAGGTCAAAATAGCTTTTATTGTGTATTTTTGTTGTTTACAAGTTAAATTATAAATTCTGAGGATAATATTTTATTCAATTTGGAATCCTAACAGATCTAAATTGGTCCTAATGTCACTATATGTCCTAATGTCACTATACCGCACCAACTACAATTCACTGTCGGGAATGGTAAATTTGCACTGGCACTTAATTTTATTTATTTACATATTAATTACGTTCTGGCTGCCATTCAGTGCCCCAAGTAGCGACATGTTTGTCTTTACGAATTAGCAGGCACTAAAGAACATGCAAACGTTTTATAATTAAATTCAATATTTAGGAAAGTAATGGGTAGGTTTTACGAAATCTGTAGTTTTTATTTGTTTGATATTATTTTCTAAATATAATACCTACAATCTACAAACATATGAGAAAAGTCACGAGCACATAATTAATTATTTCGTATGCTGCTGTAGTTAACTATTGCTAATCATGAAATTTGGTATATAAATTGTAAAAACAAGCAAAAATAATAAAAAAAATTCTACGAGAAAATATAAAAACATAACTTCGCTTGCTCACTCGATAGCCTGGTGACAGCGATATGCAACCCAATTATATGCAGCACTGACATTTCTAAACTAAAATAATAATGCTATACAAACTGTTTCAATAGAGTAATAGCGCCGTCGCAGAAGACCTGCGTCCTCATCGAATTTCTAATGAAATTATTTATTTTTTCTATTTCCCCATGGAAATTATGGGGTTGAGTCTGTAGGTTTGTAGGTAAAAAATATAAAGTAGAGAAAATTTCCAACACAATACATGCATAAAGTTTGTTGTTACGACCAACCATGATGAAAATATAGCTATTTGAAAATTGGCTAAATTTTGGTACCTTTCTAAAAAAAACTTGTTATTCAATACTAAATCACATTAAAACAAAGAAGAAGTAACAATCAATCAAAGTGCCAGTTTGGAGTGAATAGAGGCAAGAAGAGAACGTCTGACAGCTTCTAATTTCGGGTTGATTTGCAACAGAAAAGAGTCTTCCTTACGTGCACCTGTGGTCAGAAAACTACTCTACACCAATAATATTGACTCTGCTGCTACACGATATGGCAGAAGAAATGAATCTGTGGGTGGCAATAGCTGAATTAGAGAAGTGTTTGGGAATTGAAATAAGAAGATGTGGCCTCTTCATCGACCAAAAGCTTCAGTATTTAGCAGCGTCTCCAGATGGCCTCATTGGTGATGATGGTGTTGTCGAGGTAAACTGCCCCTCATCAGGAGCAATTTTATATAAATACGTTTTTATGTGCAATATTAGTTTGAGTGTTGGAAACAATTATTATTCATCAGGACAATGGCCATATTGATAAAGAATGTAGTGTTGTTTTACATTCGTTTATCAAACCGAAGCATCAAATATAACTAGAGGGGTTTTAATGTTTTAAAACATTTTTTCGACCAAAATCGGCTCATACTAAATCCTCATAAAACAAGATACTTAGCCATTTCATTGCGAGCCGATAACGTACCTGTCGATCACCAGCTGAGATTGCACACTTGTGGCGGCTAGAATGATTGTAATTCGTGTGAATGTGTAGAGCGAGTGTCTAATTTCAAGTACCTGGGAATCGTTTTTGACAACCGACTTAAGTGGACAGATCATATCCAGTCAATCAATCAGAGTAAGGCTTAGGAAATTCATCTTTGTTTTTCGCACTCTCGGTCGAATTCTTAACCGTCAAATACTAAAAACTGTCTATTTTGCTTATGTTCAGTCCATCCTTCAGTACGGTATAATGGTTTGGGGAGGTGCCCAAAAAAGCTCAATTCTGCCATTTATAATCAATCACCCAGAAAGCCATTATTAAATCTGCGCTGGGCAAAAACCCTAGATTTCCAACTGATCAACTATTTAATGATTTGAGAGTCTATAACATTCCACAATTATACTAAAGATCTTTAGTAATGTACATTTTTAAAAACAAGCAGATTATGTTCAATCTATCTGTTCACTCTTATTCGACAAGATTTAAGGCAAATTCAGGTCCTAGAATAAACCTCCCCTACCTATCCTTTTTCCTAAAATAAACAAATCAATCAATACGACATGCCCTTTTTACTCTGCAAGTGTTCTTTATTCTAAATTACCGGAAAATCTCAAATGTCCCAGTCCTTGTAGTATTTCCAAGTATAAAAAATTAGTTAATGAATTTATTTTAAGAATAGGCAGGGGAGGAGTTTCCGAATACGTAACGTCGGATTACCGGCAGTGAGGTCTCTACACAGAGAGAGTGTCAATTACGGTAGGTCTGTATGAGTGTCATAGATATGTGTGAACGGTGTGTGCGGGTGTGTGCGGTGTGTGCGGGTGTGTGTGGTGTGTCTGTGTGCGCGTGCGGAAGTGAGATGTGTGTATCTGTATGATTGTGTGTATGCATGAGTCAAGTCTCCGGGGGTAATCTTGAATCGCCGAGTTTTATATGAATTTCCAGTTAATCTTCAGGCAATTAATTTAAAGACAAAATTGGTATTCCATTATTTCACAATTTGCATCAATAATCTATAAAAAAATCTTATTCTGTAGGAACATTTTAATTTTAATTTTATATTGATTCCGTAGAAAGCTGTATATATTTCAAATACTATATCCTCTTACCGAATTAAGTGTTCAGTGTACATTCTACTGATAAGCATGAGGAAGTTTTTTTTAGTGGTACTGATAAGTGGCTCACTTTCCGCCCACATACCTCGGCCTCTGCGGGAAGTTTTTATTTCGTTATAATGTTGTACACTTTTTATGTTATGCTTTCTGGAAATAAATTAATTTGAATTTGATTTGAATATGTCTATGGTAAAGGCAATTTATCCTAAATTTCAATGATTCTAACATTTTTCTATTAAATTGAGAATCTGTAATCCTTTCATTATCTTCGATGACTTCAATGATTATTTACTCAATATACAATATGGCTTTTAACAATTCATTGTTAAAATGATTGAACGTTTATAATTCACTAAAATTGAAGGCTTATCCCGCGTATACGCGGTTTATCGCGTATGATTGATTTTCTGCCGATTTTTCTGGAGGATTACATTTTTAAGTGAGTAATGTTAGTTACATTGTGTTTTTAAAGCTATTTTATTTTGAAATTTAGTAATGTATGATTTACTTAAGTCATGATGATTAAATTTATTCTTTTTAATTTATTAACTCGTTCAAATTTGCCTTTAGAATTAAAATATTTTCAAATTGTAAATGTTCTCAATTACACGTTTTGCTTTGTGCGATATTTTACGTTTTTTTATGTGGTTAAAGAGATTCCTGTAAATATAGGCTAGTATTTATATATGTGTATTTAATTGCAAAGCTCTTTCGTTTGTGAGATTTTTTTAAAGACTATACACTATTTTGTAGGATATTTTATGTGGCTTATAGTATATCTGTAAATATATGGTACATTTTTTTGTTGTTTTCCAATGGTTATTATTATGTTATTATTATAATACTAGTGGCTCATAGGGGCAAAAGCCCCTAATCATAAAATTAAAATAGCATGAACCATAGTAGATCACCAATTCTTTACTATGAAAGTTTCCAGAAAATTTAATTTTAATTTATTTTAACAATACCGATTGAACAGGCTATTCGCCCCCACAGCACACTTTACAATCCTGTACTATTAGGCCGCACGTTTGTAAATGCTTCATTCTGTCTGTTGTTAAACTTATATCGATCTATGAAAAATATGTTTTGCAAGAAATCATAGTCCCTTTTATCTATAATGGCTTTTTAATATAACATAGGAAATCAGCAATGAGAAAAAAACATTACAGATGTTCAGCACCCATTTCAGAGTCAACTAACATCCAATACTTTGTATCATACCCATTTCATTGTCTTGTTTGTCCTAAAATTGAATAGATCTTAGCTTCTGTCAGATTTTTATTTTTTCTTCACCAAGTTTAAACACAGCCGCTCAAAATAGATCATCTTAACTCCCTGTTAATATTCGTCCCTCCAAATTAAAATTAATGATTTTGTGTAAACAAAATCATTAATTTTAAAAGCAGACTTTTAAAAATCACTATATTATATGGACAATTTCTTAGGAGAACCTTTCAAAAAATAATCTTTCTTAAATATCTCTCTTAATATCTTTCTTTCACCATTTTGTTATAAAGTTTTTGACATCCTAAGTAGGCGTTGTTTCTCAAACCAAAATTCATCGCCATTGCGTCCCCATCACGATTAGAATCTATTTCATAGTTTGCATACAGCCTCAGTTTTTTACAATTTAAATTATTATAACATAACGGTAAAAAAACCGCAGTCCATTTTTAATAGTTTGTAACGTTGGTAACACTCCTAGTAGAAATTTTAGTTGCACAAAGCCTCAAAACGTCTTATTATAGTATTACCAATCTAGATATATTATGTCATTTGGTTATTAATAGTTCTTCACTCAATAGACCTATTATCATCTCTGTCCCTCGTTTTAAAATAAAATCATAAAATACGTTTAAATGTACACAAAGCAGCCGGTTTTCGAATCCCCGAGCAATTGGAGGACGTTTTATGTTATTTCTTATTTCCTTGTAACTTTATTGATAATCTGATAATTTTCCCTCATGCATGGGACCGAAACCTTTAATTTGAGACCCCTACCATCTTCCTGCGGGCTGCAAAATGCTCTCAATTTTACTCAAAGAATTTCGCTCACAGAATTATAGTCTATATATAGATTGCTTCTCTTTTGGAGTGAATTATTTTATCATCTTCACTCAATGTTATCATCTGTGTCTAGTTTTAAAATTAAACCATAACACATGTTTTAATTTACATAATACAGATGTTTTCGAATCCCTATGCTATTATGGAGGACGTTTTATGTGATTTATCATTTTCTGTTAACATTATGGACACGCCGATAGTTTCCCTCGTGCATGGGACCGAGACCTTTAATTTGAGACCCCTCCCATCTTTCTGCGATCTGTATGACGCTCACAATTTTGCTCAAGAAATATCGCTTACAGAATGATATATATACTAGTGGCTCATAGGGGCAAAAGCCCCTAGTCATAAAATTAAAATTACATGAATTATAGCGGATTACCAGTTCTTTACTATACGAAAGTTTTCAGAAAATTTTAATTTAAATAATATTTTAACAATACCGTTTGAACAGACCATTCGCCCCCAAAGCACTCTTTACAATCCTGTACTATTAGGCCACCCTTTTTGGTAATTGCTTAACTTTGTCTGTTGTGAAACTTATATCGATCTATGAAAAATAAATTTTGAAAGAAATATTGATTCCTTTGAGCTATGACGGATTGATAATATAACATAGAAAAGCGGCAATGAGAAAAAAACATGATGGATGTTCAGTACCCATTTAAGAGCCAATAAACTTTCAATACTTTGTATCAAACCCCTTTCATTGTCTTTTTTTAGTACCTGTCAGATTTTTCATTATTTTTTAGTCATCAAATATAAACACAGCGCCTCAAAATAGATCATATTCGCACTTACTCTCAGCAATATTCGTCCCTCCTAATCAAAGATCTTGATTTTGAGTAAACCAAGTATACTTTTTTTAAACACTATACATAGAAAATCTTTAAAGGGGAATATTTAAAAAAACAAAATCCTTATAATTTTCTCATTTTGTTATAATGTTTTTTACCTTAAATTACCCCCATCATTTCATCTTCCAAATGACCAAATCATTTCCCGCTAGTATTCAGGGCAAACGTCTCTTCTATAATCCAGCAATCTATGAAAATGACTAAAATGTTTCTGGGAAAATTCAGCTAACAGGATAGAACACCTCGTTGAATGATACACTTTAAGTTTCAGTTAATGTATCATCGTCAGTCAACGTGATCATTTGACACTTTTCGTCTTAAAATAAAACCAAAACAAAACATGTTTTATTGTAATTAATGTAGGCGTTTCTCATACCACAATTCATCGCCCATTGCGTCCCTATTACGATCAGAATGTATTTTATGATTTGCATACACACTGAGTTTTTTTTTTACAATTTAAATCATTATAACAAAATTAAAAATCAGCAGTCAATTTTGTAATAGTTTGTAAGGTTGGTAACGCTCCGAGTAGAATTTTTAGTAGCTCAAAGTTGCTCAAAGCCACAAAACTTCTTATTATAGTATTACCACTCTAGGAATATTTTGTCATGTGGATATTAAAAATTCTTCACTCAATACTATCATCTGGTCCCTCGTTTTAAAATCAAACTGTGTTTTAATGTACACAAAACACACATTTTTCGAACCCCTATGCTATTCTTATGGAGGACGTTTTACATGATTTCTCATTTCCTGTTAACATTATGGACACGCCGATAATTTTTCCTTGTGTATGAGACCGAAATCTTTAATTTGAGACCCCTCCCATCTTTCTGCAATTTGCATAACGCTCACAGTTTTGCTCAAGAAATTTCTTTTACATAATTATACATTTTTATATTACAATTTATTATAATTTTTCCTTGTGTATGAGACCGAAATCTTTAATTTGAGACCCCTCCCATCTTTCTGCAATTTGCATAACGCTCACAGTTTTGCTCAAGAAATTTCTTTTACATAATTATACATATAGATATAAATAGATTGCTTCTCGTGGTGTGAATTATTTTATCATCTTCACTCAATGTTATCATCTGTGTTTTGTTTTAAAATCAAACCTAACACATGTTTCAATGTACACAAAGCAGCCGTTTTTCGAATCCCCATGCTATTCTTATGGATGACGTTTTACGTGATTTCTCATTTCCTGTTAACACTATGGACACGCCGATAGTTTTCCCTCGTGTATGGGACTGAGACCTTTAATTTGAGACCCCTCCCATCTTTCTGCGATTTGTACAACGCTCACAATTTTGCTCAAGAAATTCGGCTTACAGAATTATATATATAGATAGATTTATGTTTTATATTATTTATACGATATATTATTATGTTTCTCAGTTATCTACAATATAAAATATTCCGTATATTTGAAATGTTATTAGTCTATGTGATTAAGTTTTGTGTTCAATATTTCTGTAGATATTGCAATATTAATTGAATTGGATTGTTGTTAGTAGATTAATTTGTTCTATGTTTGTTTGTATGGTGATGTTCGCAACCACAATTAGTGATCAATTTTATTGATCACTATTATTCCATGTAAAAATTATCAACTTAACATAATTTTCGTACTTGTTTCTTCAACGATGTGTGTAAAGTTAAATAGGGAAAATTTTAATGATTTTCGAATGATTGTCGAACTTCAAATGATAATTGTATACTGAGTGATCCAGACCAACCGCAAACTTCTCTTAATACTATCAGAATTAATTCGCTCAAAAACCAATTGTACCATTACCATTTTGTAGTTACCTCAGATTTACCTTTATTTTGCATATTGAAACATTATGCATTTATTTGTCCACTTACCCGAAATATTAACAGATTATATGTTTTTATCGTGATTTTAGCAACCAGCACAATTAAATGTATTGATCACTATTTTCAAGGCAATGTTTTTTTATTCTTTTTCACTTGATTTGACTGAGGAAATAAAAACTAAATACTATGTAATTGTATTGTTTTTATTTACAACTATGCCTATAATGTTAATTTTATGGACTAAAAATGGACCTCGATGGCTATCCGTACCCTTCAGTTTATACATAACTCATATGCAATAACTTATTTCAAACTACGAACAAATGCAAACTTTTAGACACCTCCAATAACGTTAAAATTGGTAAATAATTATGTATAGAGTTACGTTCGCAACGGCCTCAAGTCTTAAAGTACCTATACTTTTTTAAGGAACGTTTAGTTTGATTTTAAATAATTCATAACTTGACAACAGTGCCATTAATCTGAAGGGAGACAGAGGCCCCAGGCCCGAGGGCGCAGGTCCTGTGGTCCGATGCGCGAGCTCCCCCGACCCAAGGCTCAAACTTTGCTCTACACCCTCCCAAACCGGTTTTATGGTTCGCCTGTCTGTCATCGGGACTACTTTTGCTAGCCGAGTGACGCATTGTCGCCCGAACTTCCTGTTCAGTCAGTTCTCAGTTCTGCCGCAATTTATCCCTAGTTCGCAGCGCCACGGTCAGCAACGAAATTTCTCCTGACTCCAACGCCCTCTTAAGTTTCCAGAAATCACCCGTTGTTTGAATTGAAACTTCAAAATAGAATACATTCAAATCTACTAAAAATAAAACGATTATTTTAAAATAAAACTTGGTTTTTCATATTTGGTTGGGTCTAGATCGTTGCTTGAATCAGCCAGTTCCACTTAGTTCCAGGTAGCCCTAGTGGTAGTCAGAGGTCTTTGTAGCCTCTTTCCGCTTATTACCCTTTTGTACTTACTTCAATAAACATAGTTAAACTTGTAAGCAACATAATTCTGTACATATTTTGCAATTCTATGTAAAATTTTACTCAACGAATTCCTGTGTTTTTAGCTAATATTGAAGACCTCACAAGTGAATTCAACCCTTCGCCCAGTAATCCAAACATCGGAATCCTCTTTATGTAATCCTAAAATGCGTCTGTTTTTCGCAAACATTATTCGCAACCTAACATGTACTTAACTAATTGTTTTTATTACCTACTAAATTAAACAAATTGGTCTACCACTGGCTAATTTGTTAGTGATACTGCAAGATATCATTTGATTACTGTGTTATTTTAAAGTGTAGAACTTCAAGCTCGTAACTTTCTTGGTACATTGATATCCAAGCCTCACCTGACTACCGCCTAACCAAGCCTGCCTTAGTGACATGGTAGTGTAATTTAGACCTGTGCCTTCACATCGTAAGCGCCATTGCCCCATTAGCACTTTACCATACAGAGTAATGTGTATGATTAAGGATATGTCAAAGAGTTTACACATTTTTGACACTTTTTCCCAATATTAAGTTTGTGTTGTTGTGTTTAGTTGTCCTTAATCGATTTTATTACGAAATTATGGAGGTGATGGATTTTTACTATTCTGTCTAAGCCTTCCAATGGGAAAACTTAGTTGTTTACTGTCTTTTGCATTAATGTGAGCTTAATTCAGATGTTCATTTGTAATTGTCAAAATATTGAGAGCATGCTATTAAGTACTTTTGAAATTATTATTTTAAAAAGTTTTTTACGTAGATAAAAAATGAAGTCCTTAATTGCTTATAAAACTAATTATGAAAGTTGGAGTACCTATTATACTAATTGTGATTTTTTAAATCTCATTCAGAAGCCTCTACTATTTCCTTCCATGGACATATTTATTATATTAAGTATGTTTATCAGTAAATGGTAATTAATATATTTTTAGTTATTTTACAAACCATTCAGAAACTTATTAGTTAGATACTACATAGTAAATTGCTACTTGGTTATATTGGCTTGGCTATGTTTAGTTGTGTGACAGCTCAAACTAGTGTACAATTAATCCAACATTATGCTTGATTTAATCTTTTATGTATTGATAACTTCCGTGAAAGGAAAAAAAAATACAAAACACCCCTGCGGCATTTGAGCACAAATATTTTATGGATAATATCAACCTATTTTAGATGACTAGGTCTAAAGAAAAATTTCCGCTAACTCTACACTTCTTTTTCATAAACAGTCTGCCACATTATAATCCAATTTGTTTTTTATGTTAAGCGGAATTTTTGCCACTTTTATTGTGATAGTGCCCCTTATCTGTTCAACCATCATTGACAACTAATATTACAATGACTGAGCAGTACTTGTGGCCATTTGACGGGGTTTCATCTATGTAGCTTTAAACTTTTAGCTCATATCCATTTTTATTATTTGGAGACCATTGAAAACAGATTATTGTTGGTGGGTTTTTGTTTTAATACGGCCTAACTTTTACCATAAACTTAAAACATTCATTCAATAGGTCTTAGCCCTACGTGGGAATTTTGACACTTTCATATTTACCCAGTCAACCTTGTGTCTTATAAGGTATAACAACTTATAAATTCATCCAATTTAGAATCACACTGCAATCTAATCCAAGCGCTCAGATTAAGCAATACTTTTGGAATATATTTAATGTCAATTTAAAAACCATGATGTTTTTATGTGTACCGACTTCTTTCATTTGATAAGAGGTAAAAGACAACTTTTTTCTTATCAGGCAAAAGTATGAATAATTTTTATGCCTGAAGTGTTTTGAATTTATAAACTGGGTTTCCTTTTGTTAACCCATTTAACACCAAATAACTTACAATGTGTATTGCTTATTTTTTCTATATTTTATATATACTTGCAAATCTAACATTTTTAATGTTGTAACCATACTATTCTATAACATATTTATTTCTCAAAAGCAAAGAGAAGTAAGACAGCATTTCAACTTTGCTACTGTGCATAGCATAGTGATGGGACTGCCTCCATGTACAGTGTTACCGTAGTGTTAGTTAATCTTATCATTGTCACACATTGTGGGTAGTGTTAACCGTATTCGCACATGCATTTTTGTAAAAGAGAGGCTGTGATTTTCTCAACTGTGTCTTTGTGATTGCTTTGCTCACTTGTTTTTGTTGCTAGTTGTTTGTATTTTTACTCCTTTTACATTGTCCAATTTTGTATTTTACTGAAATAAAGGATGGGGTCTTGTGGGATGACTGTGATTTATTATATCCTTATCTTTTACTCTTTACAAGCAGTAGTAAAAAATAAACAAAAGTTGATGGTGTTTAGTATTATGTGCAAAAATCTGTTGTTGGCAACCAACACCAATATACTTTCTTTTTTCGATCAAGTACAAGCAAACAATTTTACATGTTGATTGGATTATTTACTAGTGATCGGTAGCAAAATTTGTGTACTAACCGGCTATGACACAGGTATTTTAGCAGCAGTGTTGAAAGACCATGGAGGTGGATCGCTGATTATGATAACTCTGTTAGTGGGAGTTGGTGAAAGGAATTACTAGAAAAAAAATCTCCTACTAACTTTAATTGTAAGTGCTTCTGCTTAACTCTCAATGTCTTAACCCTCCATCGGGCACATTGCGGAGATTAACTCCGCATTTCATTTTTGATTGTTGCCTTCCGGATTACTTTGCAATTATATAATACAAGAGGTTAAATACCTGAATTGTCACAGTAATCCTTATATCCTCCAGTAGAACAGGCAACCGATTTCGGCACATCAAAGGTGCCATTGTCGAGCCTAGGCGTGAAATTTTCCTCCTGACGTGAAACACAAAAACAAAAATAATAATAGAACTGATAACAATGTTGATAACAACAAAAAACCAGTCTATATATCTACAGAATTCGGCATGTATTTAAATAACACGCTCAGTAGAGAAATGTCTAATAGCAATGTTGTGGTATCATTTAAAACTAGCAATAAACTATCATCTTTAATAAAACACAAAACGAACCGCTGCACTGATATGAAAGAAGGATCTGGGGTTTACAAGCTTAAATGCGGTGACTGCCCAAGTTTTTATATAGGACAGACAGCTCTAACATTCAAAACCCGATTTAAAGAACATCTGCCGAAACCATCAGTTATTCACAAACAAAACTCTGTTTATGCTGACCATTTAATAAACAATAAGCATTCATATAAAGACATTAGCCAAAGCCTGGAAGTATTACAACATCATAAAAAACGAGGTAGTTTACTGGACACTATTGAGGAATTCAACATTTTTAAGGTGGGCATTCAACACCCCCAACACATCCTCAACGAAAAATCATCCTTTGAATCAGATATATTATATGAAACGGCCATGAATGTTGAAAGTATATTATCAAGAGCCACTGATAACAGAGAGAGTAGGGGGAGGGGAAGGGGTGGACAAGCCGGCGACAGTCAGTCTAGACCTACACCCTGAACCTACAGCCGCGCCGGTATAATTGTCGTATGGTCATACAGTTTTTGTTGTGTTCGTACAGTGGCGGATCTAGAACATTAATAAGGGGGGGGCTAACCAGGGGGTCTGCGCACCCCCCCCCCCCCCCGGTCGGCGGGCCTGACCGGTGGGGGGTTCGGGGGCCCTCTCCCGAGAAGTTTTTGAAATTTAAGTGTTAAAAATAGCAGTTTCAGGTCATTTCTTCACCCATCGCTTTGGAAAACAATACTAAATTGCCAATAAATTTTTATTACAAACAACAGTTTGGCCAATGCACCAACTTTCATTGCTCTTATTATCATTAATATTTAATGAGAACTTCTTTTGCATCGTGAAGTACAATGCATACATTAACCTTAAAAAATTTGGTTCGTTTTTATAGGCCTATCACTGTTGCTATCTAAATTTTCATTATCTTTATTTCGTATTGAAATGGTACACTCTCGTGTTAACACTTTTAACTTTAATATACTAAGTCGGTAATAGGTATAGGTAGGTTAATATTTTAAAATGTTATTAATACAGTACATTTTATCATGGATTAGCCACTAGATCACGTATAGGCCTGGAGCACATGTTATGTAGATCACATGTGGTGAACTTATAGCAAAAGAGTGGTTTACAATATTTCTGCTCTGTCTAGTGATCCGGAGGGGTTTCACTACCATGGTTTTGGGTCTTTTTGACCCATTATAAAGTGTTTACAGTTACAATTACATTAATCCTTCAATAGTGAAGTTGTCGTAGTATTAAAATTAAATAGACACAGACTCCAACACGGACACGGTACATTTCAATGAACAAAAACTGGCCATTATGGCATAATAAAATCACGTGCGTCGGCACCAAGTGATGAGACTCGGCCTTTCAGACTGTTTTAATGTAGGACTACCGTTGCGGATGCTGCACACTGGTTTATTTGTTGTCGGATCAGATGTTCTAATTTTTTTGTTAACAGATCATTTCATTATTGTTACTATTTCTTAAGTTTTAAATTCAATTGCAACTCTAAAAAGTGCTTAGTTGTATTATCCATTTACTTTACTTTTATTTATCTAAATATTCATAATCACCAATACAAAGTATACAATAAAAAAATTATCCTTTTTATTATAGTACCATCCGGTAATTAAGTAACTGGCTACAATGCAAAACCGGCTACAATGCAAAACCACATTGGACACTTGGTTTGTACTTTGACCGTTGAGTCAGCTTCTTCATTATTTCTTTTTTTTAGTACTTCATAAGACCATTGTTAAAAATTAACGTAATTAACGTAACCATTGGTAAACATTATAACGAAAGAACTTAATTTTACTTACTAAGCTAACTACTTTTTATGTTATTCGAAGTGCGGCCTTAAAAACACATCTATTGAAAGAAGACTATTTACTGAACATTGTGTGAAAATTACACGTTTCTGAGTTTTACTGTTTTTGAGTTGGGCTTGCTTAAAGTCAGCCATGTCACCGATGATCGTGGCGAACACATCTCCGATGAAGGCTGTGACGCTGGGTTAGTTATAGCTGTCTAGTCGGTCTTATGTATGACTTATTACTACCGTGTGATTTGTTTTGAGTTAGTGAAAGTATTTCTGACCTATATCAATAACAAACATAACCTAATCGTCGCAGCGCATTGTAAACCTTGACTGAGTACTTGTAGCAGGCCCGGTGTCAGGCCGCGGGCGGAAATGCGTTCACCGCGATCATCGGTGACATTTCTAACTTTATGGATGTAGAACCGATTAACCGCAAGACTTTAAAAAGTGAAATTTTACACAATGCTCAGTAAATAGTCTTCTTTCAATTTATGTGGTCTTTAATACTGCAGATCAAAATAACATAAACAATTAGCTGGCTTATGTGTAACAATAGACAAGTACCCGAATGAAGATTTTCCTGACATGGAAACCTGTAAATATAGTCCTTATTATTTTTATCCCAGAACTGCTTTATTTGAAAAGTTTGAATTGGAGCCTTTCTCGATATCCGTTTGTACATACATATAGACATAATACTAATATACCTCATCAATAATATTAGAGTATAATAATATACTTTTTTGTTAGTAGGGATCGAGTGCCGATATATACTATAATTAGTTTATAAATAGCCTATTTTTGCAAAAATTTATGATTTTCATTTGAATTAGTAATTATTTTAACAAATTTTACCTCCAGTTGATTTTCTCCAGGTTCAAATCTACACGGTTCTGGCTTTGATAAAAAACTTGAACGTCAATTTAGACTGCGACTTCGTCGTATTTTATTTAATCAGATTATCGTTTTCTTTAAAATGAACCAGTCCTATTTTTTCAGACATAACCTTCTTTAGAACTACTTTTTTTATTATAATGAATCTTAATAATTAATTAAGTGATTTCGTTTGAATCAATAGGTAGTCATCACAAAGGGTTTATCAGACATTACACATACAGCATTGCGTTTTGCTCTGCACTGTCTGTGGTTCTTGATTTCGTGCTGTGAGAGGAAAAGTTTGCGCGCCCAATGCAACCAGACATTAAATCATTGACTATTGATGACTATATGGTATCCAAAGTCAATGATTAAATACAACATCTAGTTGTAATTTTGATTCCCCTTCGCCTCCACCACTTCCACTTAGGCCCTATTGTACATCGCATCTTTCAAGGCACGTAAAATAAGTACATTGAACTAGATAGGAGCATTTTATACCCAGCGCCTGATGGTCGTCTGTCGCGCGTCATCCAATAAGGTATACAGCGATTCGAGCGACACGCGGCGGGCGCAAGCCCTCGCGGCGTCGCTCGACGCGATGTAAAAGGGCCCTTAAACTTGAGGATGGAATACGTCACTCCCCATCTCCGCCTCGTAACTATACGAAGTTTCGGCATACACACACAGAGGGACTCTGGAAGCCTCAGAATTGGTGCCCCACCGATTGAGATGGCATGGCGTACCAATAGAGACACTAAAATGACAGTGTCGTCTAGTTGAATTACCAGAAAAGGACATTATAATATCATTTTTAAGAACAAATAAATATTTTTAGGGGTGATGTTTTTATTTCACAGTGTGCATAACAGACACAAAGTAGTTTACATTGAAAAATATCGGAAAAAACGTGCGCTGGTTCGCCGGCGCCCCATCACCCGGCCTGCGCCTGACCCGGGCCGGCGCCCGCTTCGGGCCGTCGCGGCGCCCCACCTTGGCCCCCAAGGGGGGGGCTATAGCCCCCTTAGCCCCCCCCCTTGGATCCGCCACTGTGTTCGTGTAAAATGTGCATCTGTTTGTATTTAGTGTATTCAATGTATTTTAAAAGACTTTATGACGACCTCGTAGGAGGAAAATTTCACGCCTAGGCTCGACAATGGCACCTTTGATGTGCCGAAACCGGTAGCCTGTTCTACTGGAGGACATAAGGATTACTGTGACAATTCAGGTATTTAACCTCTTGTATTATATTTAACTCCGCACTTGCAAAAAATAAATACAAAATGTAGAACACTTTTTTTTACAGCCTGGCCTTCAAGTTACCTTTAATGTGACTCCAGAGGAACTGTGTACTTATCTTCTGGTATTTTTGCATTGCGTAACTTATCAAAATTTTGCTCCCAGGAAGTACTGCTCATGGCCTATTTTGGCCTTATCTACCCCCATATTTCTTATGGAATATGTGTCTGGGGTGGCTGCGCAAATCACAGACTTGAGAGGGTCTTTCGATTGCAGAAAAAGGCAGTAAGAATCATTTCAAAATTAAAACATACATACATACATACATCCCGCGTCGCCCCGTAGACCGCAGACGGCATAGGACCAGTCTTGAAAATTCAGTCCATCCCCAGATTGCCATAAGGAGGGGAATAGGTCATGAAGGTAAATACAATGTTAAGAAGTATACTAATGGGGTGTTGACAAGATTAACCCACTCAATCAAAATTCATCCAGAGAGTAAAGACATCTGTCCATAAGAAATACTTTGAGTTTAGACAAAAATTTATTTAAATTCTGAATTTCTTTTAGAGACTTCGGGAGCTTAGAATAGAATCTAATTCCCTGATAGCTTGGTTTCTGTTCAAATATCTTTAAATTGTGACGCACTGAGGCTCTGGTATCTTTAAATCTAGTGTTGTGATTATGCACAACAGGATAAGACAAGTTATCTGTGATCTTGGCTAGTTTTATTGACTCAAAAATAAACAGGGCAGGAACAGTTAATATCTTCAGTTGTCTGAAGGCCTCGCCACAATTGTCTCTACATCTCAAGCCTGATATGTATCGAATGGCTCTCTTTTGAAGTTTAAAGATGATTTCAAGGTTTTGTTTGGAAGAAGCACCCCATAGGATTATGGAGTATCTAATATGAGCCTCGATCAGACTGAAGTAAACAAGTTTGGATAGGTGAACATTGCCATGCAATGCAATGTTCCGAAGAACGAAAAGTCCTGATGAAATTCGGGATTTGAGGTATTCAATTTGAGAATTCCAGTTGAGATTGCAGTCAATCATGACGCCGAGAAACTTCACCGACTCAAGGCTGGACAGCTGGGTATCACCAATTGCGATGTGAGGAAAGAAGTGATGGTTTGATTGCAGCTTCTGTCTGGTTTGAAAAAATATGTATGTAGTCTTGCCAGGGTTTAGTGCAAGGTTTTGGTCAGAGAAGTATTGTGCTAGTGTGTTTGTGTCAGTGTTAGCGTTGATTTCGAGTCTCAGTACGTCTTTGTCTCTGTTTATCAGTGTGGTGTCGTCCGCGTAGATAATGAGGTTGTCAGGTGAGAGATAGTTATGTATGTCATTGATATAGATCAGAAACAGTAGGGGTCCCAGGATCGAGCCTTGTGGGACCCCTAAGTGCACAGGCAGTCTGTCCGACAGGAAACGCAACTTTTGTCGCTGGTCAGTGATGTGGTCAATTTCGGTGGTCAGTATTCTGTTATCCATGTAGGACTCGATCCAGCTCAAAGCTACACCAGAAATACCTATCGCAGCTGCCTTCTCCACCAGGACGGCCGGATCAACGCAGTCGAACGCCTTTGATAAATCAGCGAAGCATCCGACCGCGCTGCCCCCGCCGTCCATGGTGTCGATGCAGTCCTCGACGAACTGAATGAGTGCAGAACAGGTTGACTTTTTTTGCCTGAAACCAAATTGTTTAGAAATGAAAAGAGAATTTGTTTCGAGGAAATCTACGATTTGATTGGCGACGACTTTCTCTACTACCTTTGATACCGAAGGGAGCAGAGATATGGGGCGGTAGTTCGATGCGAGTTCATCACTATCTTTCTTGTGGATAGGTTTGATTTTGGCAATTTTGAAAATTTGTGGGAAGACACCTGAAGCTAATGAAGAGTTTATGACATGGGCCAAAGGAGAAGCGATTTCATTTTTACAGAACTTTAGAGTTTTCATTGAGATACCATCTACACCACAAGAGGTTTTATTTTTGAACCGGGTAAGTATCTCAATTACAGATAGGTCATTGCAGGGAGAGAAATGAGAGAAGGATGTGTCGGACTCTAATTTAAATCCAGAAAACTGTTTTTTGTCAAGATCAGAGGTAACAGTGGAGGCAGCATGCGCAAAGAAGTTGTTGAAAATGTTACTAATCTGTTTCGGATCAGTTACAGAAAGCCCATCATGACATAAAGAGATGTTCTTGGGAGCAGATTTGATTTTTCCCCTGGATTCATTTACAATTTTCCAGGCCTCTGCTGAAAAATTGTCCGAGCTGGTGAGTCTCTGAGTAAGTGAGTTAGTTTTGGTAGTCTTAATCAAAGTGCGGTATTTTTTTTTAAGGCCACTGTAGAGACGTTTAGAGTCTTCAGTTTTGAGATGTTTCCAGTTTGAGTAGGCGTCTAGGAGTACGCTTTTGAACTCCCTTATATCTTTGGTGACCCAGCTGTCAGCATGAGGTCTCTTTCTGGCAGTTTGCAGGGGACATGATGTTTCAAAATGGAAACACAAAGTTTCCAAGAATCGTTCCGCTTTTGCCTCCGTAGAGGTAGCCTCATATACCTCCTGCCAGCTTTCGAGTCGCAGCCTGAGCTTGAGTTCATCTAGATTTTTTTGGGATGTGGATCTGTGAAGACCGATACCATCTTGTGGCACCCTGTCTCTACTCTGGCAAGTATCATCAAAAGGGATGAGTATCAGTTGGGCAGCATGATCTGAGACAAAAGGCTCGACCACGCTAGCAGCAGAGAATGGAAAATTAATCAGAAAATTGTCAAGGCAATTTTGGGTGCTATCCGATATTCTGGTCGGAGAACTAATTGAGATGTCTAGGCCTAGGCTGATTAAGAGGTCATGCATTTGGATTGCATGGGGCGATTCAGTATGAAAGGGTATATTAAAATCCCCTCCAATACACAGGCGTTTGCAAAAAGTAGATACCTCATCAACGTAATCACAAAAATTATCAAAAAAAGAGTCCAGATTGCCATCCGGGCTCCGGTACATAACGGAGACAACAGTCTTAACACCATTTAGAAGAAAAGCAATTTCAACAACTTCAAAATCAAGATCAATTGAGAATTTGGGTCCAAAGTCCAGAACTCTGATGTTCTGCAGCAAAGAATTTTCCCTAACAAATATCCCCACCCCTCCCTTTCTTATACTATCTCTAGAATAAAAAGCTAAGAGTACATACCCCTTTAATGCAAAGTTCTCCGCTTGTTCCCGTTTTAGGCCCAGTTCACTCACCAAAAACAAGTCAGGTTTTTCCTCCTCCAAATATACCTCTAACACATTTCTCTTATTAGTAATGCAGCCTACATTTAGATGTACCACCTTAAGTTGTTGAGCGGTGGTCGGGGATGGTAGGCTTAACCTGGGGGGTGACTCTATCCTAAATCTTTGCTGGGCTCGTCTGCCCCTAAAAAATTACAGAGTGGTCGTCTATCGTCACATGCCGTCTTTGTGCTATACTTTATATATATTTCTACAAGGGAGCAAAGTGTTTCCTTACCTCTGACATTAAGGTGTAGGCCATGCTTAGTATATTCATTTCTGTGAAGGAAATCATTAATGGACAGAAAGGCCCAGTGATACAAAATGCATTGATTCCTAATGATACGATTTAATTTCTGAATCTCATTATTAATGCTTGGGGTGTTAAAATTGTAAGGCACTTCCACCATGATGACTTTTGTGTTTGGGAGTCGCTCTTTTGCCTTAGCAAATAGAGACGGCATTATCTGATAGTCAACATTGGGTAGGTCATTGGTACCAGCTAATACAACCAGCCAGTCACTGTCATTAAGCCGCATATTACAGTCCCCAAGGTCGCTCAATAATTTTGTGAGTGGAGCACCAGGATGAATATCAGCACTTACCTCATACTCAGTCATGTTCTGTTGGATCATATTCCTGCAGTTTCTTCCATGGCTGTCCATTAATAGTTGGATTTTACCTTTGAGTTTGGCAGTAGATCTTTTTGCAGGTTTGCTGGTCTTAACTACTGGGTCTTTAGTGCTAGTACTTACCAAGCAAGCGCGATCATTCAACTGATTGATTTGCTTAGAGAGAGCTGTGCTGCACACAGAGTCCAAATCGGGTGAGTCCGGCTGCTTGCAGTCGGTTACAGTCGTAATTTGTGTTTTAGGCACAACTGTTTCCACAAGATTCATGGAGAAAATTTCTGAGTTATTACTAATCTTATCTAGGTTTAATACCTCGGCCAAGATAGGCTCAGATGACCCAGAAGGCTTAGTACTAGTACTTACCGAGCAAGCCTGATCATTCAACTGTTCGATATGCTTAGAGACAGCTGTGCAACACACAGAGACCAAGTCGGGTGAGTCCGGCTGCTTGCAGTCAGCTATAGTCGTAATTTGTGTTTGTGGCACAACTGTTTCCACAAGATTCATGGCAATATTTTCTGAGTTATTATTAATCTTACCTAAGTTCAATACTTTATCCAAGATAGGCTCAGATGATCCAGAAGGCTTTTTATCAACATTATCAATATTACTATTGCTTAGATTTTCCTTCTTTTCCTCAAGAGGAACGAAATTGTTAGGCTTAGTCTTAAGGACTACGCTACCTTCATTGGCCCTAGACGTAGATTTGCCATTCTTATTAACTAAGCCTAGGTTAGCCCTACCCATGCTCTTAGAGTTACTCTTAGTACTGTCTGAGAGAGGACTAGGCCTATATCTGGACTTGGAATTTAGGCCTACCTTTCCACTATTGGGAGTGGATTTTTGAGAGTGCATTACACCTTGTGTTGCTTTTGGAGTCTTATTACTACCTACACCCTTCAAGTTGTCTAGTTGTAGTTGTAAATCTTTGTTAGTTTTTTCAAGTATCCCTACTTTATGCTTAAGCTTATCTACACTTGACCTCATATCTTTAGCTGCAAGAACACAGGTAGGACAGACCCAGTGATCCTTTTCTGAGATTAGATTAAAAAGATCTTTTTTCAAGCCACTGCACTTGACAGCAGCATGGAACCATTTCTCACAAACATCGCATGCAATAGCAGCAGCCCTCACAATGTTCCGGGCACAAAAGCCACATTTGACATCTGATATCATGATACTAACTGTTCCAAGATGGAATAAAATTAATCTATTTTATCTGCATTGAATTTACATACCTCGGTGTGACACAATAATAACTAACAAAGTGATGTTATTCAAGAAATTCAGAAGTTCGAAACAAAAAATTCTAAGATGACGACTTGCACTTTGTCGTCCAAAATGGCTAACGTGAAACAGTTGGCTTGTAGTCAAAGATTGGTTGGGCTGTACAAACACTGTTTGAAGGAAGCAGGTTGGGTTTTTAATCTATAAGGTGTGAAAATAAGATTAGAATGGTAATTAGGAGAGATTGATGGGAACGGCAATACTTATCCGTAGATGCGTTGATTGAAGTTGTGGACTATTTTCTGAGTCGTCTATGCAGTTGATGTAATGGCGGCGCGACAATGGAGTTGCCCTAGTCGCAAAGATTCCAAGGTTTCGGCGACGAAATGAATAGTTTCTAACGAACACAAACACGGGATAAATGATTTTTATAACTAAAAATAACTTGAATTTCAATATTTTAAAGCTTTTAAGGCTTGAAGCTGTAATTTAATAAAAAGTTGAAAAAGTAAAATACGGAGCTAACGTGGAGCTGTCCTGCTTCCACCGCGCAGGCTTGCCAACCTTATCCCAGCGACTCATGCCAACCCTAAACCCAGGGAATCATGTAGAGACGCCTTTAGGGAGCTTGGAATACTAACGCTGCCCTGCCTCTACATTTTTGAAGTGGCTGTCTACTGTAAATACAAATGCTCACTCGTTCAAAACGGTGACATCCACTCTCACTTTACGAGGGGCAGGGCCAATCTTAGAGTTCAACAACACAGAACTGTGGCTTTTGAGCATTTGCCTTCTCAGTTTGGAATCAAAATTCTAAACAAGCTCCCCGAAGGCGTTAAACATGCGCAAAATCAAAATCAATTTAAAACTCGATTGAAGAGCCTTTTGGTGTCAAACGTTCTGTACTCGGTCGGGGAGTTCATGATGAGTCGCTGGGAAAACTAAAATTTTAGGTGTTACCGCGAATGGAATTTCGGTACTAATGAAAAGTGTGCTGTGCAAAAGTGAAAATTTGAAATTTAAAAAAAAAGTGAAAATGAAAATTTGAAATTTTGAAAAAAAGTGAAAATGAAAATTTGGACTGATTGTTCTTGTCTCTCTTGGCAGCCTATGTTTTATTATGTCTTTGACGTTTGCAATGCAATTTGTACATTGTCCTTCTGCAAATAAAGATTATTATTATTATTATTATCACTTATCTTGGTTACAATTATAGTAATGATCTGGGGGTCAATTTTATCGAGTGTGCGGAGGTTGCTTTTTTGCACATTAATATTGTATAAAAATATTACAAATACAAAATATAAGAGCAACCCAAATATTTTTATATGGTAGTAAAAAAATATTTTTCAAAATAGTGATTTTTCTCTGTTTAGGGGGGGCAGCGCCTCCGCTTGCGCCCGATGGCGTTTCAAAACTCTAGCACCCGATGGAGGTTTTATAACCAAATTTACTTACCGAAGAATCAAAACTGAAAAATACAAATATGCCATGGTATTCTGACAAGCTGTGTCCAATCAACCATCTTTGAAAGAAAGTATTTTCAATCAATGCTGACTTGTTGTTGAGAATGTACAATGCCTGTTTAGTAGAAGGGGTGTTTCCGGCACCCTGGAAAACAGCCAGGCTTGTACTGATCAGCAAGGGCAAAGGTGATCCCGAGCTGCCGTCGTCCCACAGGCCTCTCTGCATGTTGGACACGGCTGGGAAGCTGTTCGAGAAGCTGATCCGTTTCCGCCTGACTTCGCCGTGGAAGCTGCCGGGGACTTATGCCCCCGTCAGTACGGCTTCAGAAAGGGACGGTCAACGATCGACGCTGTCACCGAAGTTCAGAGAGCTGTGGAGAGAGCCGAGAGCCACAACCATTTCTCCCGTCGAGTAGTGCTTCTTGTTACGCTTGATGTCAAGAATGCCTTCAACTCGGCGAGGTGGGTCGATATGTTGGATGCGCTTCGAAACACCTTTCGTATTCCTGCATATCTGTTGCGGCTCATCGAGGATTATCTACGCTCTCGAAGCCTGATTTATGACACGAGGGACGGAACGCGGACGGTGGAAGTCACTTCTGGTGCCGCACAAGGTTCAATACTCGGCCCGGATCTCTGGAACGTTGCCTATGACAGCCTCCTGAGGTCCGAGATGCCTGAGGAAACCACTTTGGTTGGGTACGCCGATGACGTCGCAGCTCTCATAGCTGCACGCAACGTTGAGCTGGCCCAACTAAAGTTGAACCGAGTCATGCGTGTGGTCGCAATGAAGAGCAAAAAAATGAAGAAAAAGAGGAGCATCAAGATGCTAAAAAGGATAATCGGAATGAAGTTATTAGTGAGCAGACATCTAGGGAACCGCTACCAAGGTCAAAACACCGTCCACAGAGAAAACCAATAGAAAATACTAACCTTAATGCTACCAATAACTTGCCTCCCCCTTTGTTGAATGACTCAATCCCTCATTTAAATACCAGTCATAGTTTAAAATTAACTTGTAACACAGTTGATTGTAAAAGTGGGCTGACAATCATTGCTGACAGTCAAGGAAGGGATCTGGCCAGCTGTGTATCCACTGTCATAGATGATAAATACAAGGTATTTGGACATATTATACCTGGAGCTACATTGGATCATATTGCTACCTCTGCCAAAGATATATCTCACACTAAGTCATACAAAAAAAATGATTGGATAATTTTAATTGGGGGTTCTAATGATATAAAACCGAACCATTCAATGAGTGATCTTAGCAAAGTTTCTGAATCAATTTTCAATACCCTAGAAAATCAAATAGTAAATTTCAGCAACACAAATTTAGTAATATCCACCATTCCTTATCGTTACGATCTTCATGCTGATGACGAAAAACATAAACTTATCTCGGAAATAAATAACAACATCAGAGCTTTAGTCCGAACTAAAAGTAACACCCACCTACTGGACTTACATCTGTTGGAGCGATTCCATCATTCAAAACAAGGCTACCACATAAACAAAAAAGGAAAAAAATTTATATCGCACACCATATGCAGTATTATTGCAAACAACATTGCTTCTTCAAACTCAAGAGTGGTAACTTTGCCTTCAGAAAAATCAATTGTATTAACAGAACAGGATATGACAAAGTTAATTAAAGAGCATTGTAAGGACAATAAGGTAGCTTTCTCACACACAATTTCTGGAGATTTCGGGCATGAGAGGCAGATGACTGCAGGGGTGGCCGTCAAATTTAGAAAAGAGTTTGGTAAGCCTTCTGTTTGGAATTGTGTTGGAAGTCATTTGGCTTACCAAAAGGTTAACAATGGAGCTGGTGTATACAGTTTAATAACCAAGCTAAACTATAACGGCAAACCAAAAGTTGCAGACTACGAGGAAGCTTTTAGGCAACTTACAGTAGATTTCAAAAAGAAAAATTTTAGCCATCTCTTCTGTTCTCCCATGGGATGCATTAGGGATAACATTCATGTGGAAACTTTTGTTAAAAACATTATTAAGTTTCAATTTGAAACCAAAGCTGCTGTGACAATTGTTAATTATGATCAGCAATCAAGTAGAATGTTAAGGAATGGATTAGACCACAACAGATTTTTAAAGAAACTGGAAGCAGCTTTGCAGCATGAAACTTTGAAGTTACCATCTGGAAATAGCAATCACAACATAAGCCTTTCTTCTCCATCATCCTCAAAGGACCTGGTGTCTAGTTTGCCAACCTGCGATCATCTCACCGTCAATGATGTAAATAGTAATTTAAGTGTAGATCAAAGAAAAAGTGTGGAAAATTTAAATTTTGCAAAGAATGTTGATCAGAATTCTTTTTTAATGAGCAAAGTAATTTCTCCGGAGTCAACCTAGAACTTGATTATATTAGCCCTGGTAGCCCTGATAAAAACATTGTTTTTAATGATAGTTCTAAAATTGTTAACATTGCACAAGTTGTCAATTCAAATTTTAAAGATAATCATGTAGAATATAATTGCATTGTCTGTGACAGGAACCATACTTTAAACTCTAAGAATTTATATAGCTATTTTGACTGGCCTGTATGCACAGATGCAATGAAAAATGAAAAGTATAATTGGCTAATGCATATTAATGTTCAAGGCGGGCTTGTTACAAAAATTGATGATTTGATTATTTTATTACTAAATTCTAATATTGCTATAGCATGTCTAAACGAACATTGGCTTACAAAAGACACAATCAGTTTGTTAAATTCTATACCCGGCTACACATTAGCTGCTTATACTTGTAGGAATTCTTTAATTCACGGAGGTTCTTGTATTATTGTTAAGAGTCAATTGAATTTTGTTGAGAGACAGGATCTATGCATTTATAATGAAGAAACCATTTTTGAAGCCTCCTGTATTGAAATAATTAGTTTAAATATTTTAATAGCTTCTATTTATAGAACCCCCTGTGATAGAAATTTTGATAAGTTCATAGATAAGTTTGATTCATTTTTGACCACAATAAAAAAGGAAATAAAGACAAAAAATATTTTTCTTGCAGGGGATTTTAATGTTGACATTTTGGAGACATGTAAAAATCCGAAACAGAAAGAAACTTTTTTGAATTTACTTGAAATGAATGGTCTCTCTGTAAATTTTTATTCCCCCACTAGAATTACACTTAAATCTAAGACATGTATTGATAATGTTATTACCAATAAGTTTAAAACTGGATGTACACCTTTCAAAATGAACTTAGAATTGGGTTTGTCTGATCATAGGGCTCTCTTTATTTCAATTAAGAAAAATAACAGCGGACATGGAAAGTCAAAAATGCATTGTAAAACTAGGGTTTTTTCAGAGAGGAATATTAGTTTATTTCTTAATATTTTAAGTAATACTACATGGCATGTAACTCCACATTACAATTTAGAGGCCAATTATGACAGTTTTCTACGTACGTATAAAAATATCTTTAATGAGTGTTTCCCCCTCAAATTTCATTCAAATCGTTGTGGGCGTGAAAATAAGAATCATTGGATCACAACTGGGATTAGAATATCTAGCAACAGAAAGAGAGCTCTATGTAGAATGGTTAAAGAGTCTAAAGATTTAGCATTTTTATCCTATGTTAAGACGTACAAGAAAATCTTTAAAGCAGTTTGTAAAAAAGCAAAAAAAATACATAGTTCTGAAATAATAAAGAAATCAGACGATAAAACAAAAGCAGCCTGGTCAATGGTAAGTAAAGAACTTGGAATTAAGAAAAGTGCTCAAAATTTCCCAGATTTTCTCGTTGATAATAGTTGGGTTACGGATGGAAATATTATATCTGATTCATTCAACCAGATGTTTTCTAATATTCCACAAGTTTTAAATATTATTCCCTCAACATCTCATGCGGTAAGTTTTCTACATAAAACAAAAAATTCACAACAACAGTTTTCTTTTTCTTCTGTCTCGTCCACAGAAGTGGCAGGAACAATTAATTCTATGAAAAACAAAAAATGCGCTGGTTGGGATGAAATTCCTCAAAACGTAATGAAAGCTAGTTCTAATTTTATATGTCAACCTCTTAGTTTCATTATAAATCAATCTTTTGAATGTGGTAAATTCCCATCAAAATTCAAATTTGCAGAAGTTAAGCCACTTTACAAAAAGGGAGCAAAAAATATTTTTGACAACTATCGCCCCATATCAATACTTCCTTGTTTTTCTAAAGTTTGTGAGAAAATAGTTGCTGATCAAATTTTAAATTTCTTAGAAGGTAATAATATGTTTGTAAAAGAGCAGTTTGGTTTTCGTCGAGGACAAAACACAATTTCAGCTATTGCAAATTTTGTAGACCAGGTTGCGACTGCCTTGGATGGATCACAGAGCACTTTAGGTGTGTTCTGTGATCTAACCAAGGCTTTTGATTGTGTGCAGCCAGAGTTACTTTGTGAAAAACTTAAATACTATAATTTCAGTGAATCTGTGGTGTCTTGGGTGGCATCATATTTAAAAAATCGCTTTCAGAGAACCAGTATTGTCAAGAATGGGGTTAAGTATATATCGAATTGGTGTGAAATAAAATTTGGGGTACCTCAGGGTTCAATTTTAGGTCCTTTACTCTTTTTAATTTATATAAATGATTTACCTTTAAATGTTTCACCTAAACTTGTTCTTTATGCTGATGACACTACGGCTATTTTAAAAGCAAATTCAACAAATGACTTGAAATTAATTTTTGAAAACTCTCTTATAGAACTTGAAAATTGGTTCTTGGCAAATGGATTATTACTGAATAACTTAAAGACACAGATTGTTAAATTTGAAACAGCTCATAATAAAGATAAATCTCTAAATGATATTACATTTAAGGGTGTTTCTTTTCAAAATAATAGATCTGTGACCTTTTTGGGGGTTGAAATTGACTCAAATTTAAATTGGAAAGTTTGCATTGGTAAAATAGTAAAAAAATTAAATTCTGTTTGCTTTCAAATGATTGTTCTGCGGGAAGTGATTGATTCTCAAACGAAGCTTATGGTATATTATGGTCTTTTTTTTCCTATTGTAAGTTATGGAATTGAATTCTGGGGTGTATCTTCTCATGCAAACCAAATTTTCAAAATGCAAAAAAAATACCTAAGAATTATGACATTTTCATCCAAAAGGAAATCGTGCAAACCCATTTTTAAAGAGTTTGATTTACTCACTATTCCATCTCTTTATATTTTGAAGTGCTTAATTTATGTTAAAAATAATTTGAATTTATTTTATAGTGAACAAAATAATCATACATATAACACCAGATTTCGAAATAATTTTCAGTACCCTAGACACCGCTTGACACTGTTTCAAAAAACCCCCATGTATATGGGTAAAAAGCTCTTTAACCATTTGCCTAGCAGTTTAAAAAATATAATAAGTGAAAATAAATTTAATAAAGAGTTAAAAAAATATTTAATAGGAAAATGTTATTATTCTG
Source organism: Neoaliturus tenellus (assembly GCA_030545055.2). Taxonomy (NCBI): domain Eukaryota; kingdom Metazoa; phylum Arthropoda; class Insecta; order Hemiptera; family Cicadellidae; genus Neoaliturus; species Neoaliturus tenellus. The sequence continues at coordinate 137,397,780 of CM061534.1, forward strand.
TAGAGGAGTTTTTAAAATAAATTGTTTCATTACGAGGCTACATCTAACTCTACTTCTATTTAATGTTTTCTGTATTGATATTATTTAAGCAGTTTTTTTTATGGATTGGTTTATTTATATTTAATTTGTTCAGTAGGGAGGGATGTATTTTGCTTTGTTTTATTTTAAGGTTCTTTAGGTTAAGAAATTTATTGACAATGTCACATGTTCTGTACTGGCTTTGCCAGTTTTAAAAGAATGTAATTTTGACAATAAAGTGATTCTGATTCTGATTCTGATTCTGATTCTGGTCAACACCTGGATGTCAGATCACGGTCTCTCGCTTGCTCTCAGTAAGACGGAGATTGTGATCCTCACGAAGAAGAGGATCGACACCGTCGTGCCACTCCGAGTGGGAAGGGAGGTGGTCACATCAACTCGTGCCGCCAAATACCTTGGGGTTATGGTGGACACCAAGTTAAGCTGGAGGGATCAGATCTTCCGTATGGCGGACAAGGCCGCTAAGGTAGTCACTTACCTTAGTAGGCTGATGGCCAATGTCGGGGGTCCCCGATCCAGCAGAAGACGTCTGTTGATGTCCGCGGTCCAGTCCGTGCTCCTTTATGGGGCAGAGGTGTGGGCAGGCGCTCTAGATAAGGAGTGCTACAGGTTGCGACTCGCCCGGGTTCAGCGTCAAGCTGCGCTTCGGGTGTGTTCCGCCTACCGGACAGTGTCCGAGCCTGCCGTCCTGGTGGTCGCCGGAGTCATCCCTGTCAAGCTCTTGGCAGGGGAGAGGAAAGCAATTTATCAGAGACAAGGCGAGATCGGCAAGGACACGGCAAGAACAGAAGAGCGCTCCCGAACCTTCCAGCAGTGGCAACACAGCTGGGAGCACGACACCCGAGGACGATGGACTGCGCGACTCATCGAGCAGATCCAACAATGGGTAGAAAGGCGGCATGGCGAGGTGGACTACTTCCTCACGCAGTTCCTGACAGGTCACGGCTATTTCAAGTCGTACCTGAACCGGATTGGCAAGACCGGTTCACCGGATTGCATCTACTGCCCGGGCGTTCCCGATGACGCGGAACACACCTTCTTCCGCTGTTCGCGTTGGGAAAGGCCCCGCCTGGAGGCCACAAGAAAACTCGGTGTTTTTTCGGTGGACACGGTCTGCCAAAAGATTATGGAGGATGAGAGCAACTGGGATTGTTTGTCACAGTTCGTCCGGGGCATCCTCCTGGAAAAGAAAACCGATCTGGACCGCGAAGTGGCCGAGATCCCTTGATCGAGCGGCTGACTCCCCATCTCCGCCTCGTAACTATACGAAGTTTCGGCATACACACACAGAGGGACTCTGGAAGCCTCAGAATTGGTGCCCCACCGATTGAGATGGCATGGCGTACCAATAGAGACACTAAAATGACAGTGTCGTCTAGTTGAATTACCAGAAAAGGACATTATAATATCATTTTTAAGAACAAATAAATATTTTTAGGGGTGATGTTTTTATTTCACAGTGTGCATAACAGACACAAAGTAGTTTACATTGAAAAATATCGGAAAAACCTGCGCTGGTTCGCCGGCGCCCCATCACCCGGCCTGCGCCTGACCCGGGCCGGCGCCCGCTTCGGGCCGTCGCGGCGCCCCACCTTGGCCCCCAAGGGGGGGGCTATAGCCCCCTTAGCCCCCCCCTTGGATCCGCCACTGTGTTCGTGTAAAATGTGCGTCTGTTTGTATTTAGTGTATTCAATGTGTTTTAAAGACTTTATGACGACCTCGTAGGAGGAAAATTTCACGCCTAGGCTCGACAATGGCACCTTTGATGTGCCGAAACCGGTAGCCTGTTCTACTGGAGGATATAAGGATTACTGTGACAATTCAGGTATTTAACCTCTTGTATTATATTTAACTCCGCACTTGCAAAAAATAAATACAAAATGTAGAACACTTTTTTTTACAGCCTGGCCTTCAAGTTACCTTTAATGTGACTCCAGAGGAACTGTGTACTTATCACTTATCTTTGTTACAATTATAGTAATGATCTTGGGGTCAATTTTATCGAGTGTGTGGAGGTTGCTTTTTTGCACATTAATATTGTATAAAAATATTACAAATACAAAATATAAGAGCAACCCAAATATTTTTATATGGTAGTAAAAAAATATTTTTCAAAATAGTGATTTTTCTCTGTTTAGGGGGGGCAGCGCCTCCGCTTGCGCCCGATGGCGTTTCAAAACTCTAGCACCCGATGGAGGTTTTATAACCAAATTTACTTACCGAAGAATCAAAACTGAAAAATACAAATATGCCATGGTATTCTGACAAGCTGTGTCCAATCAACCATCTTTGATGGATTTATTTCTAGGTGAGGTACCCTGACACTAGGTGAAACTTTCTACAAAATATTGCTCATAAGGAATGACCTTTGTTTTTCTGTATTTTTTTGTAAAAAGAGTATTAGCCATACTCAACCAGTAACTGAGTGGGACTTAGTCTTTTATGTATAAAATATAGGCACTGATAAGATGAATAGAGTTTGTTATGACTAGGGGAATCTGCAAAGGACAAAAAATACATGGTTAATCAAATATATTTAATGAAATCTGTAACTTACTAACCCTACGAACAATTTTTTTTAGTTTTAGGTAATCCTTATCAAAATTTACATTAATATTGGTTGAAAAATATATAGTTAGACATACATCAACTTGAACATGGAGTCCTTAAAAATTTTAATTTTTACAAGCTAAAAAAAATTAAAAGAAAGTCTTCAATTACTTAACAATAAACCCCTTTATCAATAGCTCTGAAGACTTGATCAACATTAAACATAGTGTTGTGTTTTTTATACTTCCAAGGTTACACTACTTTATTATCATCATGAATATCCTCCACTATTAGCTTTAAAGTATAACCATATCCTTTTGCCTTGGCATCATAAAACCTCTCCAAATCTTCGTCAGGCACACAAAAACTCATTTCACCACCTTTATCAGAATTACTTTTTGAATCAAGGGAAGCTGCAATGCATGTTTTAAATTCTATTTCTCCTTTTTTAAAGCTCACCACAAGATAGAACTTTTGCTTTGGTTTGGCTGATGTAATGTGATACACCTTGTAACTGATTATCTTTGAAGAGCTGTCTCTATTGAACGATTTCCAGAATAGCTCATTTTGATAAATGACTGCCGAATATAAATTTGCATCTTGTGTTTTATCAAATACATAAACCTGGGATAGTTGAACATTAGGGAAATGTACTTCACACTTGTTAAATCCTGTGCTATTCTTGCAGTTTTTCACATGATCTATCACACCTTCAACGGTGCCTTCCCATTTACAAGATCCAAAATTGCATAAGGTTGGCCTATACTTGCAAAATATTTCATGGTCTTCTTTTTTGTCAAAGAATATTTTGTCACAACCTTTATCAGAATATATGCAGGGCTTAGGCAAACGCTCAAGTATTTGGCAAAGCAGTGTTGGTTTGTAGGGTAGATAGTTGTGTTGGCAGGTTGGACACTTTACCACATTGCTGAAACAAGATCCGCAAATCCCATGGCCATTTTCACATTGTTTAAGTGATGAGTCTAGATTTCCAAAGCAGACAGGACATTCAATAAATCCTTGAAGATCTAAAACGAGTTTTTTTATTCCTTTTTCATAATTTTCCTGCAACAATAAACAAAAAATAAATTATTTGTAAATGTGTCCAGTTTCAAGAACTTTTAACATTGTGTAAGATATTTACCTTAAACTGCCTAAGTTCTTGAGCTGGTTTTGTTTCTCCTATGCACATTTCACTGCAGGTGCGGCATATTCAGGGAGATTAGACTTAAAATTACATTAAAAACACTAACACATTATATACACCAGTCTACGCGTATGTAATGTGTTAGTGTTTTTAATGTAATTTTAAGTCTAATCTCCCTGAAGATGCCGCACCTGTGGTGAAATGTGCATAGGAGAGACAAAATCAACTCAAGAACTTAGGCAATTTTAGGTAAATATCTCACAAAAAATAAATAAATAAAATAGTTATATACATTTTTTTGAAATAGTTATTTTTAAAATTTATTCTTTATACTCAAACATAAAAATCATCTAACTATATGAGAACTGTTTGCAAAGTAACTTCTGTTTGCTCATAACATAACAAAATAGAGCATTAATTTTACAGCATATCATCGGGACATGGTTTGGCATTCAGTTGAAGGAGCATCTTTTGCACTGTAACAAACATATAATTGAGTTGACAATGTGTTATATATTGATTTATTTCTATCAGCTGTTTTATTTATTTAAATTACCAAATGTTTATAAATATTTATAAAAGATTGTTATTGTTTACCTTCGTTCAATAAATGTGCTTTACAACTTCTTTTAATGTAGTTAATTTTCAAATGCTGTAATGGCGACGAGCACCAAGGAGCAATTAGAAACTTTAACCAAACTGGTAGTGCAACTAACTACTCTACATGCTAGTAAACTGCATCAGACAGTAAGTCATTTCTCATTTCCTGAATACTCAGAACCAGAACCAGTTGACCAGTATCTCAAAAGATTCAAACTTAAGTTGAAGCTCAGCAATGTTCCTGAGGATCAATATGCAGATCAACTACGAGTTCTCATGAGCCCTAAGCTCAGCGGTGTTTTGCAAACACTTGCATTTCCAAAAGAAACATCCACTTTAAGTTTTGATGAGATTGAGACTTACCTAGTAGGTCATTTTGTTAAGTCGAAAAATAAGTATAGTGAGGCAATTTTGTTCAGACTTATAACTCAAAAAGAAAATTAAACTATTTCGGTGTTTGCTCAAAGGCTTAAAGAGGGTGCAAGATATTGTGAATTTGGAAGTTGTTTAGATTATTCTTTGATAGTACAATTTATTCATGGCGTTGCTAGGGATGACATTAGGGATGAGATTGTGTCTAAAAAGCCCGAAAAGTTTGATAACGTTATAAGGATAGCTCTTGATATGGAAGCTACTCGTGAAGCTTCAAAAGTGATAAAATCCCCCTCTACCACCGAAACTTTGACTCATAAAATTTCTCATGAAAGTCGTCCAAGAACTAAAAACCACTCAATCAAGCCCCCAATACCCAAATCTACTTCACCTAAAATCCAAGAAAAAACAAAATTTACATGTTTTGGTTGTGGTGGAAACCACTTAAGGTCTAGGTGTCCCCACAAAGACGCTCAATGTCGAGTATGTAAAAGATTTGGCCACATCTCTAATGTTTGTCGTTCAAAAAATAGGCAAATTAACGAAATTCAATCAAGTCCAGAACCCGAAGTTTCTGAAAACTCTTCTTACCAGTCAGATTGTGAAGTTTTTTCCTCCATTAACTCCATATCCTCATCAATCCCACGGGCATTGCTAAATGTTACTATTGCAGGACAAGAAATTCAATTTGAACTTGACACGGGCGGTGCTTGCTCCATAGTAAGCATTGATACTTACAAAAAATTCCTGAAAAAGTTTGAACTCCATCCTACTAATCGTGTCTTTACCAACTATTCAAAACATAAATTTGAAAGCGTTGGTTTCTGTAAGGTCCCTGTCACTTATTGCGATCGTACCAAAACACTTGATTTGTATGTTGTTAATTTCAAAGGGGATAGTATTTTTGGGCGAGAATGGATCATTCATTTCGTTGACAAGCTAAAATTTGAACATTTTTTCCAACCATAAAGTGACGTCAGGACTAATTTGGTTACTGATCAGCTGGCTCCCACAACAGAGCAGAAGGGTGCTCTTGAAAAACTTCTCTCAGATTTCAATGAGCTGTTCTGTGATTCAGCTGGTACATTGAAAGGAGTGGTCGTTGATTTGAAACTACAATCAAATGCGAACCCAGTTTTTGCTAGGGCACGTCCAATGCCATTTTCTTTATTAAATACATATAAGGAAGAAATCGACAAGAAAATTCAATCTGGGTTTTACAGAAGGGTTTCTTCTTCGCGCTGGGCTTCTCCAACACATGTTGTTTTGAAAAATGGGAAAATTCGTATCACAGGGGATTATAAATGTACATTAAACCCCCAGCTAATTGTTGATGAGTATCCAATACCAAGAATTGAAGAATTATTTCACAGACTACGTGATGCTAATGTTTTTTGTAAGCTTGACATTGCAGATGCATTCATGAGCCTTGTTTGTTCGGAGGAGTCCTGCAAATTAATGACACTGAATACACCTACTCATGGTTTGATACAGCCAACACGTGCTCAGTACGGTATAGCCAGTATTCCTGCTATTTGGCAACGCAGTTTAGAAAAAGTTCTATTAGGAATTGACTCTGCTTTCAATTTTTTTGATGATATCCTGGTATTTTCACATAGTTATGATGGTATAATTAAGGAACTTAAATAGGTTTTTCAGAGATTGCAAGAGGCTGGGCTGCACCTCAAGAGATCAAAATGTGCTTTCCTTCTGAACAGTGTTGACTACCTTGGTCATAGAATTGATGGTAATGGGCTTCATAAAAAGACAGAAAATGTTGTTGCAATCGTTAACGCCAAAAAACCGTCTAATGCTCAGGAATTGCAGTCCTTTTTAGGTAAGGTTAACTATTATCATTCATTTATTCCCAATTTGTCCTCAATTACAGCCCCCCTTCGAATCATGTTGAGATCATATAAACATGGGCGGAGTTTACCTCTGATTGCTGGGGGGGCCACCGGGAAAGGACATTTAATACCCTAATATCCTCTATATTCAGGTTGACACACAACCATCTTTAACTAGGCCGTGGCGTTCGAAGTTCGAAGTAGGCTAAACTCAATTTATTTTAGGAATACAAATACAGTCATGACACTCATCGCGGTCAGTTTTTATGGAACCCATAGGAATGGGGAACTGCACTAGCGCTCCCTTTGTCTATAGAATACCAATAAGTGATTAAATGTTAGAACTATTTTAATGATTTTTTAACTAAAGGATTGTCAAAGTAGTAGATGCACGACATTTTGATTTAAAAAAAATCATATACGAGGGTGTCTCTAAAGTACGTCACCAAACTTCACAATATGGTTAATTGGGTTAAAATAACCAAAAAAGTTCATTCATGAGTACAATGTATCGTGATGCTAAGGTTAAATTCTGTTGATGGTAGCCTACGGATGCATAAAAAGTCCAGTGACATAGGGATGTAAAGAAAATTTACATTAACTGTAAAATAAAGCTATTTTTAAGATACATTATCTAAAGCGTCGTAGCGGGGCACGGCCACGGCGCCTACCCACCTGAGTTTGACGGTCGTCAGTTGTGCCAACTGTAGGGCCTAAGGTTATATTTTCCCTTAGCGATCTACGAAAATCCTTACTTAGTAGTTCGCGCAAACAGTGTTTAATTTATGATAATCTATTATTATTTAATTTACTTTCAGAATCGTACATGAACATAGGTAAAAAAATGTAAATATAGAAAATAGTGTTATTTTTAGAATATGTTAAAGTGAGATAAAACTTTGAACGTTAGCTGAACGGATAATTATTTAGCTCGTAAACTTTGTTTTTTACATAACATTTTGAAATTTTTGGGGGGGCCCGGCCCCCCCAAGGCCCCCCCGAAACTCCGCCCATGCATATAAATTTGGATGGAGTAAGGAAGGGGAAGCCGCTTATGAATTTCTTAAAACAGAACTCATTTCCGACAAAGTTTTGGTCCCTTGCCATCCAGAGTTACCTTTGGTTCTTTCCACGGATGCAAGCCCGTTTGCTATAGGAGCAGTTCTCAGCCATGTAATGCCAGATGGAAGGGAACGCCCTATTGCATTTGCAAGTAAAGCCTTGAACAAGACGGAGAAAGCATATCCTCAAATTGATAAAGAAGCTTTGAGTATTGTTTGGGGAGTCAAGAGATTCTTTCAATACGTGTATGGTCGAAAGTTTACTATCTACACAGATAATAAGCCGGTCTCTCATATATTCGCACCCAATTCTCTCTTGCCGAAATTCACTCTTTCGAGGAATGCTAACTATGCAAGTTACCTTACAAATTTCGATTATGACATTAAGTATCGGCCCTCTTCACAGCATGTCAATGCGGATTATCTATCTCGTTCAGTTAAGTCAGAGGAAGGAGACAAAATGTTTGCATTTCAGATTATTGATGAGGATTCTGTCAACAGATATGAAGTTCCTTCTTTTGAACACGATGAGTTTGATATCTTCACAATCGATCAAGTTAGCCAGCTTCCTTTTTCCCCTGAACAAATTGCTAAGGCTACATTAAATGATCCTACTTTGTCCCAAGCAGTTACAGCATTAAGGGAAAGTCAGAATTTATCTGCACTTGGTTTTAAAGGAAACGAATGTGATTACAGTCTTTCTTGTGGGTGCTTAATGCTTGGTCACCGAGTAGTTATTCCAAAAAGCTTGCAGGAACATATTCTTAATGAGTTGCATTCAACTCACTTAGGGATAACCAAGATGAAATCCCTCGCAAGATCCCTAATATATTGGCCCATATTGGCCCAAAATAGACTCTGACCTAGAAAATATAGCAAAATCATGTCCGCAGTGCCTTTCTCATGCAAATTCTCCAGCAAAAGATAAGTCACATTTCTGGGAATATCCTCATGCAGCATGGGAAAGAATTCATTTGGATTACGCAGGACCAATCTTCGGAAAACATCTCCTAATAATTGTCGATGCATATTCCAAATTTCTTCAAATTAAGATTACATCTTCTATATCTTCCGAATCAACTTGTAAAATCCTAGACGAAGTTTTCGCTTCTTACGGCGCCCCTAAGACAGTAGTTACAGACAACGGTACGCAGTTCACAACCAAAGAATTCAGGGAGTTCCATAAATAGGGTGGAGTTTTATTTCACAGACGAACAGCCCCTCATCATCCTTCAACAAATGGTCAGGCGGAGCGATGTGTGCAAACCGTCAAAAGGTTCCTGTTATCATCCGAAGCAAAAACTAGCTCCTTGCAATCAAAACTTAATAAGTTTATCCAGTACTACAACGAGGCACTGCATCAAACAAGGCGAGCCTCCACCATTGCTATTTCTTGGTAGAGTTTTGCGTACAAAGTTGGACGTAGTAAAACCATCTATCACAGAGAAGATGCAAATGAAACAAAACGAAAAGGCAGTTGAAAGTACCAGAATCACCCGAACTTTTGAAATCAACCAACCTGTAATGTTCCGGAACTATGGGTCATCCTCTTCTACCCCATGGATGAGAGGAAAAATTATTCAGAGGCTTGGAGAAATCCATTATGAAGTTATGGGGTGTGATGGTGTGATTCATAAAAGACATGTCGACCAGATTCGCCCCCAAAATACAAACCAGCCTGGATCAGAATGAGTGGGGAGAATTGTTATATATTGATTTATTTCTATCAGCTGTTTTATTTATTTAAATTACCAAATGTTTATGAATGTTTATAAAAGATTGTTATTGTTTACCTTCGTTCAATAAATGTGCTTTACAACTTCTTTTAATGTAGTTAATTTTCAGATGCTATACAATGTCTGAGGACTGTTTTCGGGAATGGTACTCATTGAAACCAGTCAAAGCTGAGAGAAGCGACAGACAATCTGTGGATACTTGATGGGTGACCATGAAGAAAGCAATACCTACTTCTGACAAACTTCTAAGAGTTTATCACTGGGACTTTCGAAAAATTTAGTTACTATTAAAGAGAGTTTTGTTCAGATGTCAGAAATGATTCGCAACAAGGTATGTCAATCTCAGACTGCAAGAAAAATTTAACTTTCATGAACAATGAAATGCCGATGACATGGCTCTGCTTGCAGACATAGAAATTATCTGAAGAGATTTTAATAAAAAAGTGAAAAAAGTTGAATGAAAAATACAAATAGAAACAAATACATAGCAGAAAATGAGAGTAGTCCAGAAACAGATCTTTGAGTAGATAATTTTTAATTTGAACATGTCGATGAGTTTAAATTTCTCTGTGTAACAATATTACACATCATGGTAAAGGAAAATTTTAAAAGAACAGTTCTGGCTTCCGTAATCTACTGGGTCTACCAAAGTCAAAATTGATCATACAACAAATAAACCTTCATGTTCTATTTTAAGGATTTTAAATGTGGCACAGTTTTAATAGTTAATAGTTCTGAACGGGACGAATAAGAGTAATAGGAAAATATACTTGTTTAATTTTTTTGTTTTAAATTTGTTACAACTTTTGTTTGGTAGAGTCTTTAGTTGCACACAATTAACAGAACTTACCTTATCAGAATTCTTCAAATCTATTCCAGCTTGAACTTCTGATGACTTCAATTGGCTGAAGTCAAAACCCAATTTTGAGATACTTGTAGACTGGACCACTGATGGCTCTTTAGAACCTAGTTTGGTACAGACAACAGTTTTATGTGAGTGAAAAAATCCTAGGGATATTCTAAAACAACACATTAAACAATGTATCAAATAAAATAATAACAAGTGTTTATAAGAGCATTTCATAAACAACTGAAAATTTACATACCGGTAAATACATAATGCCCTCTACAAATTCTAGTTCACATGCAATAAAACAATTTTTAAATCAGGAAGTAGACACAAATTTTACAACTACAGTGGAAGCTCTCTTAACCGACCTCGGACCAACCAAACGTCGGATTAACTGACCGTTTTCCTGGAGTATAAAAACTTCCCCCGTGTTTAAAAAAACTCATGTTTATAAAAAAAATTGATGTTTTAACAGGACGATGATATGTTTCAAGTCAAATTCAGTCAGTTGCTCTCAATAATTAGTTCAGGCAGTTTGTACTGTGCTGTGTTTCCTAATTTATAACTTCTTGATTAGCATTATACGTGCTGGTACTGATATTCAGGTTGAAATTAATAAAACGTCTTCCAATACTACCTACTCGATATATTTACACTTATACTGTAATTGTTTACAAGACAGTAAATATATATAAAAGATCTTATAATGGCTATCGATTTCGACCGGTCACACCGGTCATCATCAGGCCCAATCCGAGAGTGAGAGAATCAAGATGGCGTCCTTGCTTAAATACTATTGGTGCAGGAAGTTCCGGGAAACAAGATGGCGTCCATGCTTAAATCTTACTGGCTACCGGATGTTCGGGAATATATTCTGGTAGGTTCCGCCGGAATCGAAGTTCACTTATTCGTTTATCAACTTGTCCCTGTTTTTACATTTTTCTTTAAATATATATAATTCTTCCCATGCGTTCATTAAGTTTCCTTTCTTACATGTCTTGACTATTTGCAGGTTTTCTTCTATGGTTTTTAGGGAGTGGCCATTTTCTAAAAGGTGCTTTGCTACATTTGATCTTTCCGGTTTGTTGTTCTTCCATGCTGATATATGGTTCTTAAATCTCTTTATAAAATCAACGGTCTGTCCAACATAGAAGATGTCACAATCTTCACAGCTAATTTTGTAAATACCGGATCGATTGAATTGGTTATTATCTTCAATCTTGGGGTGTCGCAGTCTACTCATGGTGTTTTGTGTTTTGAAGGCGACAGAAACTCCGTATTTCTTGAATCTATTGGCGATCTTTTGTGTCACGTTTCCAGTGTAGTTAAATACAGCGAATCTAGTGGATTTGTCTTTTTCATTTTTCAATGTAGTCTGGCTGTAGAGGCGATTCTGATTCTTTATTTTTCTTATGATTTTATTTCCCATTTCGTCTATGAGGCTAGTACGGTATCCATTGGCTCGTGCAATACTTTTGATGGTTGCTATTTCTTCTTTGCGGCTGGACTCACTCAAGGGGATCTTGTATGCTCTATATAACATTGACCTGAATACAGCAGACTTGTGGCTTAATGGATGGACGGATTTATTGTTAATGGTTGTGTCTGTCTGTGTCGGTTTTCTGTAGATGGTGAAATCCAGTTTGTTCTCCCTTCTTATTACTGTCAAATCTAAGAAATTGAGTTTTCCATCTTCTTCGTATTCACTCGTGAATGTCAGATTTCTATGGTGGCTGTTAGCGAATTTCCCTATAGGGAATACGCTATTACGGTAGTAGTCACGGTAAGACCTAAGCCCGGGACCATGATACTTTTTCGTTTTGAGGTCCCTAGAAGCCAAAAACACCGTTCGTTCAAATTGATATATATGTATATATATATATATATATCTATATATATATCTATATATATATCTATGTGTCCGTTAACACGATAACTTTTGAACGGAACCTCCGATTTTGATGAAATTTGGTACAGGGATGTAAGCCAGCGTCTACTAGGTTGAGTTCGCGAACCAGAATGATCGGACCATGGGAACAGGGTTTTATGGGGTTTCAAAAGGGTTAAAAATGGGTTTTTGGCTTTTTTTACTTTTATTTAGAAAATTCAACAATTTTAACTTAAACCATTTAAAAGAGCTTAAAAAAACAAACAATCTAGTATTTTGAATTTTTTACCCAGCTTAAATGGTTATGGAGAAAATCCAAAAAGTATGTTTTTCATGTTATTCTTATGGGAAATCAACAAAACCTTCTAACTTGCTTATTTATTGACATATCTTGATAAAATTTGGTATGTACATTCATTAGGAAGCGTTTAACTTATATTTGCTTAGAAAACCCATTTGGCGGCAAACCTACGTACTCACCCCTATAGGGTTTATGGGGAAAATAAAAAGAACACCATAGCCTTATAAAATTTGGTATGTACAATCACTAGGTAGGGTTTAACTTATATTTACCAACAAAACCCATATGGCGGCAAACCTACATACTCTCATCCCCATAGATTTTATGTGGTAATAGAAAATATACCAAAATTCCATTGGAAATTCGCTGAGTACGCAGGTCTGCTGCGACGGGGGTATTTATTAATTTCAACATGTCCTCTGCTTCTTCTTCTTTTCTTTCTTTGAAAATAATTAGGACGTCATCAACATATCTTACATATATCTGGATATCGTGGTCCACCTTCAATTGCTCCAAAATAATGTCTTCTTGGTGTTGCAAAAATATTTCTGACATTATTGCAGAGAGAGGACTTTCCATAGCTAGGCCATCTGATTGGATGTAGAATTTGTTGTTGAATCTGAAATAATTCTGGTCCAGTACAGTCTTCAGTAATGTAACAAGTTGGTTAACATACGATTTTTGCAATCCATTGTTTTCTAGTCTACATCTAAAGAGATTTATTGTTTCATTCACAGGTACATTACTGTATAAATTCGAAATATTAAAGGATACTAATCTACTATCTTTGGTAATATCAATATTCGTGACTTTATCAACAAATTCATAACTATTTTTTACATTGTGTCTGTATTCTAGTTCCAGATCATTAATCAAAATATTTGACAGCATCTTAGAAACATTGTAGGTTGGTGCTGATTTAAAATTCACTAGAGGTCTAATTGGTACATTCTTCTTGTGAATTTTTGAATTCCTTTCATAACAGGTGCTTTTGAGTTTAAAATGTTCATTCGAGGCCTACATTCTTCAGAAATTACTTTATTACACTTCTTCACGACATCTGATAATTCTCTTTGATATTTTTCTGTAGGGTCTTTCTTCAATTCTTTAAAATTGTTTTCTTGGAATAAAATCTTCTGTCTTCTTAATGTAGTCATTTCGGTCCATTATTACTACAGCATTACTTTTGTCAGCTTTCATTGCAAGTGCGTTATTTTCTTCAAGTTTCTTCTTTATTTCTTTACATTTCTTAATACCTTCTTTCATTTCTTGAGTACATTTCATGATCTTAGTTGGAAAATCTGTAGTAATATCTTGTCACACTGCACATAGGTCTACATCTTTCAATATCCGAATGTTTGCTTCAATATCTGTAGCTACTATGTCCTTTTGATTCTTATTATCAATGGCAAAATTATGTTTTAGTTAGTTAGTTAGGGGTTATTTTATTAAATTAAAAACAGTGGGTGAATAATGTAACGTGAACATGGGTGAAAAAATGTTTATTACACGACATAACTAATGGCAAAGCACATTGTACATTAGGACACACTACTTCAGGTTTGGACATAAAATGATCTTATTTGAGAAGAACATAGTTACACGCGTAAACTGACTTGAAAAGTCTATAAATCGTGGGGTTATCACTGTAAATTTAACAATGATTAAATTTACTTCCTAACAATTTAACAGTCTGTTTACTTTATTAATTGATTGTGTTAGGAACAATTGATTGTTTTGCAACCATTTTTTTGTATTTTCACTTGTTTTATGGGTTTTAACACATATTTCTGGTATTATTCTCGGTTTGATCAACCTTTTTGGTTATCCGACAATAGTCTGGTGCCGTAGGAGTCGGTTAAGAGAGCTTCTACCGTTTCATTAACACAAAGGATAATCCTATAATAATGATAATAATAAGTTTTTGAGTTATCAGTGACTGTGAGGCAAATTAAAGGGAATCTATATATATAATACGTGATGCCCTTTTTTTGTTAACACTACTCCTCCCTTATTTCTGGACCAATTTTAAAGTTTGAGGTGTCAAAAGAATGGTCTCAGTTCGTAGTTTTGCAATAAGGTTTTAGATTTTTGATATTTTAATTCTGAAGCTCACGGGAAGCCCTCAAAGTTCATTTTTTGTCTATAAGATTAACATGGGGAACAATTTCTATTGAATTGCTAAATAAAACAGCTGTTGATAGTTAAACAAACAAACACATATGTTAAAAGCTGAATAGAAGCAAATTGAACTGGTACTGAAATATCAACACAATTTCATACTTTAATACGAGGAGTGTCTAATCTGAGGTTTTAACCTTTTCTCAAAATGTAGCTGGTAGACTTTGTTTGAACGTTTTATTTACGTGTAGGCCTATATGGGCACAAAAATAAGATTAGTAACTTAACCCTACAAAATTTAATTTTTCTGTATGAACCAACTTTGGAAATTGAAATTTTTGATCTGGGTGGGTTGTCCGATTAGTATTGAAACAATAACGGAAGGTGACAAATATTAAAATAGAACTAAATTTGTGTGCATGGGTTTTTTAAACTGCTGTGAATTAATTTTCCTTCATTTACACGAAAATTAAGGAAAGGGGATGGTTGGTCTACAATCTGTTTGTTTACTACAAAAAAAATTTAATGCAGAATGCTACACATATTAAAACACCTGTTTAAAAGAGACATTTTAAAGTTTTTTACCTCCACTATATAAAAAAAGCTTATTACATAAAGAGAAATTATAAAGAGAAAGTATAAAGAGAAATTTTAACCAAAATGTTAATGCACATAAAACTAAAATGAACCACACCATCAAAGATGTGGATTCTCTTAATTTTTATGATTTCTTAATTTAAATTTTGTAACGCCATATACAGTTAAGTTCAAGAGGATTTAGTTCTTTATAAAAATAGTAATATTCACTATTTTGACGACCAGGTACCTCATACAGTACTATAAAACAGCCGTAGTGGAGTGCTGCACAATTCATAGGACCGTGGAGTTGTAATGAAATGTTGATTTTTATTCTGTTGTCATTTATGTTTTATGTTTGATGAACTATGTAGGTCCAACATCTGTGAATTTATTCTAAATTTTATAGGAGTGTTTAGACAGAGGCCCTAGGACAAATCGGCAAAAGAACAACTACGTAATCTTAGCTAATTTAGATCTAAAAAAACAACCACCAAATCTCAACACTATCACATTGGTAAGTTGGAAAATTAGTAATGAAGATCGATTGATGAAACAACAATAATGTTTAATCTGATTACTATAATTTGATTTGTATTCAAAGTAACTCTGTTCATCATCATTTAATTAATGATGCTTTCTAACAACTGGTCGATGTTAGATAGTAACAAGACTGGGGTTTGGACCGTTCCCCGAAAAAACGTTAAAAAATGCCACTGGCGTATATAGACACTAGAAAAATTAACATGGAGTTAGGTTTGATCGCGAGGTATACTCTAATAAATGCAGCGCATTGCGCTGCACGGGCCCCCTAGTTATTGTATATTTGCCGAATCTCCAAAATCTCGATTTGTCCTTAAGGTTGCCTCCCTTAGCCTTTACAGACATTGCATCAATGAAATTCTTATACACGCCTCAGACTATAATTTATGCAGTAGTGCACTACCAAGTTTTCAGTAAACTGATCTTCAAGATTTATTTGTAAAAAGGAATAATTCAGCGCTATGACAAATTTCCTTCAAAAGCTAGATCATTTCCCTTTGGGTTATCATATGGCCTTGGCTTTTCAAAAGTTGTTTTTATTCTTATATATACTCACTTTCGGCATGTAATATTTAATAATATCAGAGTTTTTAAACTTAGCTGTATAACATTTACCAGGAATTTTGAAGACTGAAAAGGAAGTTTATTTGAAAATTGGTTTTGGTAAAAACAAACAATAATTGTCTGATTTTCTCTTCCACGAAACCTGTTTTAACTATCAGCCAACTTTTTTTAAAAAAGCCTTTTAATTCATATTTTAATTATATTTTTACTGAAATTTCTTACTTTCAACCAGATTTTAAAACACCAGATTTTCAGCTAGAGTAGGATTTACTCCATTAAAAATTAATAAATCATTTTCTATGACTAGTTCATTTTACATTTCTCATTTTATCTATTTTTATTTTATTTTGTGTCTATCTACGCCAGTGGTATTTTTTAATGTTTTAGCGGGAAACTGTCCAAACCCCAGTCTTGTTACTATGTAACATCGACCAGTTGTTAGAAAGCATCATTAATTAATAGCCCCATGACAAATGGCAACTGGGTCCGGAACCTTTAAAAAGCTACTAACTTTTCTGAGGACTGAACCGGCAACCTATGGATTCTAAGGCGAGAACTCAGCTACCCAGCCAGTTCTGTATTGTAATTTGTGTAATAATTTTCAACACTTGGAATTATTTGACTCTATTTCATTTACTGTATATAAAAATCGCATCAAAGACTGACTATTGAGGATGAGCCAGGACAAATCTACTGTGTGACAAATCTTACTGCCCAGGCAATCAATTGCATGTAAGGGCGTCGCTAGATACTGTAAATAAATAAATAAATAAAAATAAAACAAAATATAAACAAGGCTGAGTTTATTATCGCGTCAGATTACAGGCGACACTGACTTGACCCTCGCACTCTCCGCTCCCCCTAATCCCTCTACCGGCATGCCGCCGACGCAGCTCAATCCAACAACATTTCTAGGAATTGAATTCTTTTCTCTTGTGTTTTATTTTAATTTTTTTCCAAATTTTTGTATGAATTAATTTTACAATAATATTTTTCCTCTTAAAATTTTCATTTATCTGGTTAATATATTAATTTCTGCTTGCAGCTCAAAGCTGACGCACAGTCCTCAGTGCCCATGTAAGCTCATTCCATACCAAATTAAATAATGTAATTATTAATTAATTTTGACCATATACCTTTTGAGTTCCTTGGTTATTGTATGCAAATAGATTTATTATCATCATCATCATTTGTAGATGTAGTATTTCATATTTTTTAATTATAAATGTATATTTTTTGGAATAAACGATTTCTTTTATTCATTCATCATTCAGAAGCAATGAGCAGAACTAAATATTTTAGGGAACATAAATTAGTTAAGTATCAAGATAAGTAATTCTTTTGTTAATGATATATTATCACTATAGCACTACCGGTAAGTTCAAAGTAAAGTGCCATTTTATATGGGGATGGTATAAAGTCTGTAGAGGGCGCAGCTCAGTGAGCTTTTGCATTGGTAATACAAAAAAAAAAAAAAAAAAAAAAAAAAAAAAAAAAAAAAAAAAACACGGGGATATTTTTAAGATAAATTTACAAAAAAACAAAAAGATTAAATAAAAACTTTTTTTGTTCTTTAAGTACGCCTGTATTGTACAATGGCCCACGATAAACCATGTAAAACGTTTTGTATCATGATTTTTTAACTTGGTTTTATATAAAGTTACACTTAAGTATACAGTTAAAATATTAGTCCACAGTTGACTCTCTTGATAAAAAAGTAATTTATTTGGAGTCAGAAACTACGCTAAATAAATATTTTGATTAAAAATTCAATTAACAAAACAAATTCTTCCTCAAAATACTTAGTAGGGAGAAAGCGAGGGGGCGGGGTGAAAATAATTGGTTAAAGTATCTTTAAGACTTTACCTTGAAGTGTTTTAGTTGCTGAGCTTGAAACACCATCCAAGTTGGCTGGTCGATTGGGGGTTAGCCTAATATTTTTTCTGATCCTTCTAAGTTTAGGATTCGAGGTGGAACCAAAAGAAGAATCTTGTTGATCTGCTGGCACAGGCATAGGACATGGAAGTTCACTGGAAGCAGTTGACTGAGTTCCTGCCACATTTTGGGCATTACCTGAATAAGGAACCACAATGGCTAGATATAAAATAATGTTTGTCATAAAAGTACAGTGCACTACGGTGGAGCCCCGCTAATCCAAAATAATTGAGACCGGACTAATTGTTCGGTTTAGCGAATTTCCAAAATCAGCGGAATGCATAAATAATTCAACATACCGTGAAACCGGCGAATCTCGGACAGGGTGGTAACCTCGAACACTACGTACACTTTCCATAAAATATTTTTTCTGAACTAACCTGTTGGACTAATTAGATGTTCTTTGTATGGTTACACAGAGAAGAAAACGAAGAAAACACCTGTTTTGGTTAGATGAACGTAGGAGAGAGTTTGATATTTTATTTTACAGGTTGACCAACCTTGCACTTTTTGCCAAAAATAAATCTGTCTGTAACTAAGACATATAATTTTCATAAATTTATACAGATTTTTTTCAGGTTGGCATGTTTTTATTCAGAATTTAATCACGCTTACAACAACGTAACTTTCAGTTTTATATGACTTCAGGTTAAAAAAAGTTACATTTTATATAGTACAGTTCAACGTTGGACACTCTCATCCCGCCGGCCAAGACTGCCGCAGCAGCTTGCTACCTCTCAGAACAGCTGGCCCCGGCTCCCGTCGAATAAAGACACATGCCTAAACTGAGTAGCCAGTTGTCATTGTGATTTTGTACGTTGTGACTGTCTTTGCTACCTATCTTTTACTGTGCTATTATCTTTTACAGCGATCAAATAGAACGTCCGCTGGAAGCCCCAAAATTTAATTTTATTAATGACTGTATGGTCTCATTTGTTTTTTTTAAATAAATTTGATGGGTGCAATGTGTGTCAACATCAAAAATGTAAATGTAGCTTTTCTATACATTTCATTACCTAATGTTTAAATGTCTTTGATGTACAAGGCATTCTTTTTACAATTAATTACTTACACCGTAGTGCTTTTATACACTACATAAAATGTATGAGTTTAATTTTTTTACACTAATTTTTTTACACCTACATTTAATTTCCTAACATTTAAAATGTCTTTGATGTACAGGGCATTTTTTACAATTAATTAATTATATATATATATATATATATATATATATATATATATATATATATATATATATATATATAAGCGAAATCCCACTGACTGACTCATCACGAAATCTCAGGAACTACCAAACAGATTTACTTGAAACTTTGAACACAGGTTCGTCTTGCCTCCTAGGTGCTCACTAAGAAACGATTTTACAAAATTCCTTAAGGGCTCCGCCCCACACGTCTTCAAAGTTACCATGTTATTCTTATGGAAGCAACATTTTTGTATTTGAACGTATGATTACATTAAGGAATATTAATTTTGTAAACAGCTGTTCTCATTCAAATTATTGAGGAAAGAATAGTAAAAAAAACTAGAGGATAGTTGCGGCGAGTGAGCTTAGCGACCAAGCTAAACCTGACGGGGAGTGATTACTGACTGACTCATCATCAAATTTCAGGAACTACCAAACGTATTTACTTGAAACACAGGTTAAACACAAGTCTGCCTCTTAGGTGCTCACTAAGAAATGATTTAACAAAATTCCTTTAGGGCTCCGCCCCATAGAAGCTCACAATTACTGTATAGCCTACGTGTTGAAATTTGACATGGATGATTTTCTTTGCTTATAGATACTTATTGAGAAACTGTTTTGCAAATATAGTTTTTGAAGAACTTTAGGGCTCCGCCCCACTGAACTTCAGAATTACTTTAGGGCCTCCGGGGTTGATATTTGACATGGACGTTTCTCTTTGCTCATGGGTGCTCACTAAGAAACGGTTTTGCAAATACAGGGGCCCAATTTTTCAATCGAGTGAGTATTGAGTTGGTGAGTTGGCTTATTAGCAAACAATTTTCATCCACCCTAATAGGTAATT
Source organism: Neoaliturus tenellus (assembly GCA_030545055.2). Lineage (NCBI taxonomy): Eukaryota > Metazoa > Arthropoda > Insecta > Hemiptera > Cicadellidae > Neoaliturus > Neoaliturus tenellus. Next base: position 137,417,958 of record CM061534.1, read on the forward strand.
AAGAATGAATGCAATATTTAAGGTCTTTTAAAACTTGCGCATCCAGTAATTAATATTTTTCATCAGTATTTCAAGGGAATGTTTTATTCACCATTGTGGCATATGTATAAATACCCCCGTCGCAGCAGACCTGCGTACTCAGCGAATTTCCAATGGAATTTTGGTATATTTTCTATTACCACATAAAATCCATGGGGATGAGAGTATGTAGGTTTGCCGCCATATGGGTTTTGTTGGTAAATATAAGTTAAACCCTACCTAGTGATTGTACATACCAAATTTTATAAGGCTATGGTGTTCTTTTTATTTTCCCCATAAACCCTATAGGGGTGAGTACGTAGGTTTGCCGCCAAATGGGTTTTCTAAGCAAATATAAGTTAAACGCTTCCTAATGAATGTACATACCAAATTTTATCAAGATATGTCAATAAATAAGCAAGTTAGAAGGTTTTGTTGATTTCCCATAAGAATAACATGAAAAACATACTTTTTGGATTTTCTCCATAACCATTTAAGCTGGGTAAAAAATTCAAAATACTAGATTGTTTGTTTTTTTAAGCTCTTTTAAATGGTTTAAGTTAAAATTGTTGAATTTTCTAAATAAAAGTAAAAAAAGCCAAAAACCCATTTTTAACCCTTTTGAAACCCCATAAAACCCTGTTCCCATGGTCCGATCATTCTGGTTCGCGAACTCAACCTAGTAGACGCTGGCTTACATCCCTGTACCAAATTTCATCAAAATCGGAGGTTCCGTTCAAAAGTTATCGTGTTAACGGACACATAGATATATATATATATATATACATATATATCAATTTGAACGAACGGTGTTTTTGGCTTCTAGGGACCTCAAAACGAAAAAGTATCATGGTCCCGGGCTTAGGTCTTACCGTGACTACTACCGTAATAGCGTATTCCCTATAGGGAAATTCGCTAAAATGTAATTTGAGCAGAAAATCTCACCAACTCACCCGTTTTCACTCACCTAACAAATCGGTGGTGAGTGGTTTGGGTGAGATAATCTCACGTGAGGTTGAAAATTCTTCTTCTTCATCTTGATTTCAACAGGAAATAGTTCAATTTGTCAATAACAACTTTCATACTTTCAAAATCGTCTAGGCTATGTTTACGTTAGTTAAATAGCCTAAAATGTATATTGATACTTACAAGTGTGTAATTGAACATTTAAAATAAAAGAAGGTTGTAATTATGTTCTAAATATAACAATGCAAGTCATTTAAAATCTTTAAATTAATAGAACTTGAAATATTAAATGGTGTTATTAATTTGACGTTTGAAACCGGATGCTAATACAAACTTCAATTTTACCATCTCGAGACAGTCAGTAAGGAGCAAACTGGTGAGATGTAACTCACGACTCACTTGATTCAAAAATTGGGCCCCAGTTTTCGAAGTTCTTTATTAGGGCTCCGCCCCACAGGACCTCAAAATTACTTTTGGGCCTCCGGGGTTTAAATTTGAATCGGACGTTCCTCTTTGTTCATATTTACTTACTAAGAAATAATTTTGCAAATTTCCTTTAGGGCTTCACCCTACAATTTCTCAAAACTACTATAAATCTAACGGGTTGAAATTTAACATAAACATTCTGTTTTGAAACAGTTTTGCAAATGTAGTGTTTTATGTTCTATAGGGCTCCGCCCCACATGACATCAATATGACTGTAGAGCGTACAGAATTAGGGTTGGAATTTGACATAGTCGTTCCTATTTGCTCATAGGTTCTCAGGGCCTTTTCTATTTAAGAGTCATCTTCACCTATGATCCACAAGCCCATTGTTGCGCAGTCGGCAATGTTAATCATACGGCTTTTAATGCAAAACATGGTATAGCATTCCCCTGTTTCGGATGCCGTTTTTCAACCGAATTTCTTTAAACTTGGTAAGTGTTTGATTGAATAGTTATACTATGTCGCTCATACCTCAGAATTTTGAAAATTTAACAAATATTACTGTTTGAGACGTCGCAAAGTAACTCGATTTTCATTAGTAATATTTGTTAAATTTTCAAAATTCCGAGGTATGAGCGACATAGTATAACTATTCAACTAAACACTTACCAAGTTTAAAGAAAATCAGTTGAAAAACGGCTTCCGAAATAGGGGAATGCAATACCATGTTTTGCATTAAAAGCCGTATGATTAACATTACCGACTGCGCAACAATGGGCTACTGGCCCAGGGGTGAAGATGACTCTTAAGAAACCTTTTCTCACTAAGCACAGGTTTTGCAAAATTCCTTAAGGAAGTAGATTTCGTTGCTCTTTAAAAAGATTTTGTTACCTATACAATAAATTTAATCACGGGCGAAGCCGTGACGGGCAACAGCTAGTAGTGTTGTACACATGACATGTACCGTAATGCATGAGTATTCATTCCCCCTCCCCCTTCCATCACACTTCTTTGAAACTTTTTATACTGAGTGCTGCAAAAAACTGAGATGTAAAACACTGTCCATACATGGACAGATGAGGTTATGTCTTGAGTTTTAATGCTATTTCAATGGGTGTTCGACATTACAACACTCTGGGGTGTAATTTCGGACACTTTTAATTTTAGCGAATTTCCCTACAGGGATTACGCTATTACGGTAGTAACCATGGCAAGACCTAAGCCCGGGACCATGTTACTTTTTCATTTTCAGGTCCCAAGAAGCCAAAAACACTGTTCGTTCATTTTCATATATATATATATATATATATATATATATATATATATATATATATATAGATATATCTATCTATGTGTTCGTGGTACTGATAACTTTTGAAGGGAACCTCCGATTTTGATGAAATTTGGTATGAAGGTGGTAATGAAAAATTGCCAGAGTTTGATACAATTTTGTGTTTACATTCACCAATTATTAATTAACTTAGATTTTCTAACAACACCCAATGGCAGAAAACCTATATACTCAATCCTATGGTGTTTTTATGGGGAAAGTAAATAATCTGAAATTCCATTGGAATTCGCTGAGTACGCAGGTCTGCTGCGACGGGGTGTATTTATAAATTTTATTTTGAAACACGATGAAATAAGAGGTGCAGTGATATAATAATACACAATATTTACCATGAGAGACGGAACTGTAACCTAAAAATAGGTAAAGTGTCCGGGATTAGCCGGTTTTACAGACTTTATTTACTAAAACAGGGAGTATGATAACAGAACTCAATACAGATTAAACCACTGAAAGCATTTGCTAGTGGTGGAACTGCATTAAATAGTGGAAAATTGAGATGAAACAAAAAGTTAATTAACAAAGATCATACCTCAGATCACATCCTAATAACAGTAAACTCCATGTAATATCAACAATTGAGACAAGTAGGCCTACAGCAAAAAACTTGTAAAAGTATTTGTGGATTAGGAGAGATTTAGGAATAGCGGGACTAGTTAGTTAGTTAGGTAGTTGTTTGTACAGAATTTTTTATAGTTAAACACAATGGGCATTTTGATAATTCTCAATTTCGTATCTGAGACTTGTTAAGAAATAGAATTACATTACAAAATGATAAATTGTATATGTAAAAGAATTACAACTCTTAAATAACCTAAATAATAAATATTGAAAATTTTTCTTTTTTAACTTTAAATAGCTTTCCCGACATGCTTTGCAATGCCAACTTGAGACATTCTTTGCCCTTCAGGTGAGCTCATTCGCTACGCTCACTTGCCCTCAGGTTTAGCTCGTTTGCTGCGCTCACTCTCCATTAGGTTTAGCTCAGCTCAGCAGTTTTCAAGATATAAGCGGTGTAACTAACACGACTTTCTTTTATAGATTATTAATAAATAAATAATGCTGCCAGTTGTTGACTGTTTGAAAACATTGTCTTCATGTACATTATGTCTATCTTACACATTTTTTCTTTTAGCTAACATCAAATACCTTCTGTATTCTACTGAGACCTTAATCAGGGAAAAGTAAGCGTTCTAAAAACAGGAATATCCGATCACACTGGCCAAATCACCATCTTAGAAGCAAACTAAAGGATGAAGAATACAACTTCATACAAAACTCGTCAGTTCAATGACACAAATCTATAAAAGTTCAAGAACCAATTGGTAATTTAATCGTGGGAAGAAGTTTACAGTTCACCTGATGCAGAATAGCACCAGCATATTCGAGTTTCTTTAAAACTGTAACACTGACATTGGACGAAACATGCCCAAACCAAAGATTTGGTAAAAGGCAGAGAAGGACAATCAAGTCATGTAGGTCCGAAATGGCAATCAATGAAATGAGGAAAGCCTTTTTCACTGCTCAAGAAAATTTTGTCAGTGGCTCTGAGCAAGACAAGAATAAAGCTTTTCAAAAAAAGGAAAACATATAACCTAAAACTAAAATCTACTCGGAGGGAAGCCAGTGAAGAACGAATAACAAAATCCTCAAACAAGAGTAGGGCTATCTGGAGCATTATCAGAATAATAAGATCACCCCATCAGGATTCCTCAAACATGGAATGAGAACTCGAGATTGAAGGAAAATTAATATCAGACACACATAGCGTAGCTAACTACTTTGCGTCAACTGTGCAGAAGAGACTATTAAAGCGAAAAATAACACCATCACCCCAGTCTGTCACGACATTCCGATCCACAACCCCGAATCCACACTTTCGAATTTTGCCCGAAGGCTACGGCCACACATGGCGACTTGGTCGCCGCGACACTAACGCCGCGACCAGGTCGCGGGTGGTGGCCACATTTACGCGACAAACGCCTGTTTTATCTTGTTTTATCGCGGTTGACAAAAATGAGTGAGTTCAATGAGTTCGGACGATGACCATCTGGTCATGCTCGTCATTTGCGCGTATTAAAAAATATATATGAAACTAAGGTTTGGAATTCATCCCATTAGTTTAGACTACAGCATGGACAATTTCTCACAATAATGAGGTGTCTCAGGAATGATGACGACAAATTATTATCTTATTTTGTATGAGTTCATCGTCATTCAACAAGATCTTATCGTAAGTCCAGGATGGAGTTTAGAAAAAAGATACGAAATAGCGTCTTGCAATTCTACCAGAAGAGCTTATATGAATACTGTAAAATAGTTTGTTTTAATATTCCATAGTTTACCCTAAATGAAAGTTCTTATCGCCGGGTAAACAATTATTTTATTTCGAAGGGAAAAAGATGCTGTAGAGATTACCAGAATTTCTCATCACAATAAAATTGTTGGGGAATGTCATTGGGTTTTTAGATGTTTAGAAGTTTACAAATAATGCCTTATAGGGCCAACATAAGCAAAAATCAGAAAAATTTGTTATAAGCTTACAAAATAAATATCAATTTTTAAAGAAATAATAATTTCATTGGTATAAGTAGTTAAGCGCATTTCTAACTATTTTCTATCTATGATTTTAACTTAGGCATACTCTCTGATCATGGCTTTGATGATCAGTAACACCTTGATACCAGGAGCTGGTAAAACAATTGTACTTTTAATGTAGTTAATTGTGTAATGCAAACACCTATAAATAAATGCTTTTGCGATTTATGCAATTGGCTTTTAAGGTCTTTGAAACACAATGTTACTAACGTCTCGGCAAGTAGCCTATGCCGAACTCAGTAACTACTTGAAAATGTTTAGGGGGAAACTAGCTTGAAAACAAACAATTTTGATAGGAATGCAGTATTTGTATGATTGGTCAAATCAATAGAAAAGGTGGTAGACACTGTAGCGACGTGTCGCTAAGTGTGGCCAGCTCCATAAGATAACATGGGGAGCGTATTTGTCGTCGGCTGTCTTCGCGACCAGAAAACGCTACCGAACGCGTTTGATTTGCTGTCGCTAGTCGCGGGTCGCCTTGTGTGGCCGCCTTCACTTGATTCAATGTATCACACTTTTTTTCTTTGTCGTGGAGTTTGTGTCGCGGCGACTAAGTCGCCATGTGTGGCCGTAGCCTAACCGATGTTGAGGAAGTATCTATCTAGACATCTAGAGTAATTCACTCTATGAAATAAAAATCATCAACCGGAATTGACAACATTTCCTCAAAACTCCTGAAGCAAACTGAAGAGGAAACATGCACTAGACTGACTTATATCATCAATCTGTCACTGGCAGAAGGAAGATTTACAACCAAACTAAAAGTTTCTGCTACATAAGAAAGGTAGCAGAAGAAATGTGAAAAACTTCAGACCCACCTCACTCGTCCCGGCTGTGTCAAAAATCATCGAAAGGATAGTACTTGCCAGACTTCTAAATCATCTGAAGCTCAACAGGCTTATCCCCAACGATTAACACGGCTTCATAGCTGGAAAGTCTACAACGATAGCACTTGTTGAACAAATTATTGACAACCTAGAAGCAGGAAAAACTGTAACAAACGTATTCCTAGACCTAAACTAAGCGTTTGATTGTCTAGATCAGTGTTTCCCAACCTTTTGGTGCCTGCGTACCACCTGAGGCTTTTCAATTTTTTGGTGTACCACCCAAACCCATAAACATACCCCCCTCCTCCCCCCGCCATACAAATACAGCCGGAGAGAGCCTAGGTTATGGTTTCCCTTTTAATATATTTCATAATATGCCCCTAATTAGCAGTCCGAGAAAAAATTAAACTCACTTTTAAAACAATTAATTTAAAAAGTTATATTTTAATAGAAAAACACATAAATTGGGATGAACATTTTACTTTGAAGCTATACAAATATTACTATTGTTATTAATTAACGTAATAGTATAAGTAGGCATAATTATGTTTTCCACTCTGAAAGTAAAAATTGCTAGCTGCAGGCTTTATAAATAAAGTGTCATAGGGCCTAAAATTCAATTGAAACAAATTGTTTCAAATATGTACACACTTACAACGAAAAAGGTTATTTTGCATTTCTACAAAAATAACTAAATAATAAAAATACAAAATGACCAAACTAATAAATAATATTAACAGCAAAAGAGGTTGTTAATGGGAAATTTGCTGTTATTTCTTGCTCAGGAAATAATCCCTTTCAGAGGACTGATTAATAAGGACTAATTTTACATATGCGCAAATAACAGTCACGACACAAACTATTTTGAGGTTGGTTTAACCTCGTTGGAATACACAAAATGTGTTCCGGAGTTACCAAGTGATGAACTTCATATTCTTCAATTAATTTTCCCTCACGTTTCATTGTTTCTACAGAGCATGTCTTGTAACTTCAAATGGTACAGTACACTCTCGTTCATCGGAACTAATGTGGCGGAAGGCCGGTTCGGATGTCAAAAAATTATGATGAAGCGGAGTCCGTCATGAGTCATCATTTCCGCCCGTACGGTGACCTATCGTGATTGTATTCACTCTTGTTTTTAAGGCAACACTAGAGATTTTATGAAAATAAGGCACTCAAACTTGGAACATGGTAACAAATGAACCTATAGTAATAAAAACAACGCAGGAAATAAAGATCCAAAATCATTATTCTCATATTCCATATTTATATTCCACTCATATTCAAGCAGTCAACTGACTTCCACGTAACACAGGTGCAGTCGCGACGCGACACAGACTGACAGTTTGGGAAGCGGTCAAAACGGATGTTCACTTCCTGCCCCCTTCCTCTTTCTATTTTTGTGCTAATACTCCACGGCCTCGTAAATCACATCGATACGTACAGATTATGGAAAACGCCTGATGACGGTAGACGCAAAATGTGATACTTCACTGTTGTGCGGATAGAACGAATGGAAATTGAAGGCGCAAAAACGGAAAAATTATTTATTTCGTAAGAAAAAAATTAATAATATCCAGATTTTCAGTTCCGATGAAGCGGAGTTCCGATGTCGCCGAGTCCGATGAACGAGATTGTACTGTACAAGGTAAATACAGAACTTAAAATAGGGCTAATTCAAGAGTTCAGACAGGTACTGGACACCTGGAATATAGGTATTCTCGGAAAAGGGAGTTTTAACTTAAAATAATTTAATATGTTAAGTTGGTACGAAATTGCTTTAGTAAGGAAGAGGTAAAGCTACCTATTGGAGTTTCTCAAATTATGAATAAAAGCGTTGTAACGCAGAACTGAGCTGACCAAAACGGCTGACGTTATCAAGTAGTTCAAAAGTGTTTTTTTTATTTTTCCTGTATTTTTTCCTTTGTCCCTCGCGTACCACCTGAAATACTCTCGCGTACCACCAGTTGAGAAACACTGGTCTAGATTATAGTCTAGCAATAAAGAAACGTGCTTCTCTTGGAATAATTACTGCCGCAGCCCTCGAGTGGCTCAAAGACTCTACAAGACAGGCTACAGATAGGGGAGCTAAAAAAGTTATAAAACGACCTATCAAGATCAGTTAGATTGTCACTTTCAGCTATAAAACGAGGTGTCCCCCAGGGTTCCATACTGGGGCCTGTTCTGTTTGTCCTGTACTCCGAGGACCTTACAAAATACATTGAGTCGTTCACCCACTCTGTAATGTATGCGGACGACACATTCCTGGTAACCATTAGAGATTCAGTCAGAGTTGGAAGGTTCAACCTATATTGCAACATGCAACAAACATAGCACAGGAATATTGCATGAAGATGACCTTGTCTTCAATGAAGAAAAAACAAAACAAAATGGCAATGAATCGCCATAAGGATGAAGTATCCTGTACCTTGAACCTCCAATTAGTACAGTCAACCACGCATCTTGGGCTAATCCTGGATTACAGTATTTAATCAATCAATGAAATCGTTAATCAAATTTATTTTTCCTCCATAAGAAAAATATTGGAGGAATCACATGTTTTGCAAACTGCCTTCAACATGTAAGTCCCATGTATTAACGATGTAGCCAGGTTGTGCTCGGTTGTAAATTTGAAAGTGGCTAAGTTAAGTTTTGTGGCTTATATTTAAAATTGTACGTGTTAGGTAGCTTTCATGTTAGGTAAGCGAGTTGGAGATAAGGAAATATGTGAAAAGGAAGTGCCGAAAATAGGGTGATTAGAAACATCAGGGTGAATAGAATCAAAACTTCAATGAATATTGAAAAATTTCCCTGCTCGGCTTATGATGAAAATAAGGATAAACTGTCTACCTGGCAAACCTTTTTTGGCATGTTTGACCAAAAACATGCTTCTGGTTGTTTTATGATGTATTGTGTGTCAACATATTTGTTGAAGAATATTCTCTCCAATACTTTGTTTTGTAGACTAGTACAAACTGGTATGAGATATAGTCATCTAATAACCATTTTATACAGTATGAGCTATATCTATATTTATTTAATACACTAAGGGTTTTTTTGTGTAGAGAACTCCTCCTAAAATTTTCATCGGATTTTCATGTTTTTGGTGTTGTTGTATAGGGTTTGGTCTGTAGTTGTTTCCACCAAAAATTGTTGAAAATCGGACTTAAAATAAAAGTGTTATACTCAAATTAAATTTGAAATTTTTCCATTAGAATAAAATTGCGTTTGGGTTGTTCATTTTAAATATCTGTTAATGTACAGCTTTAAATACGTGTAGTTTTTTGTGATTACTGATATTCACAATATTGGATTGGTCGGATGTCATTGAAATGTAACTTTATATTTTATGACCTAGTGCTATAAATGTTTATATTATATTAAAGTAGAAAAAATGGACTAATAATATAAAAATTGTTACCCTTACTTTTTGTTACCAAAATTAGCCTGTAGGTTAAAAATAAAAAAAAGTACACAAAAGTATGCTATGTAACGTTGCCCTCCCCTAAAACAAATTTAGATACACATTATCAAAATTCCAAGATATACATTTTGTTTAGAAATTTATGGTGAACAAGAAAATATATAATTAATATAGACAAGAAGCATTTGAAAAAATTTTATGAGGAATAAAACAAGACATGTCTTAAGGTACTTAACCTAATCCCATCAAGCTATGAACATTACACTACAGTTGAATTAAAATCAAAAGAGTATTGGGACTGGCGGTGCTTCGGCAGTGTTCGGCAACACTCGGGTAAACCCGCTGATTTAATCAGCTGGTAATGGAAAATTCGGCTCATCTGGCGAATTGATTCATTTGAATCGATCTTTTTCACGAATAGAATTTTGAACCTATTCTTTTGTCCGTATTATACAGCTGTTTTTCCACACCTGTCTTAAGGCGATAAAATCGAATTTTATCGATTATTTGACGTTGATATTCTGTGACGTACTTTTGGGTCACTTGAATATTTAATTAATTTTAAGTTTGTACGTAAAAAAAGAGAAAAGAAGAAGAAGAAGAAAAGAGTTAATAAGAGAAGAAAAAAGTTATAAGAAAAAAGTTAAGTTGCTAGGATCGACTCAGTTTGAAAGCGAGGTTAATTACGGGGTTCGCGCATAAATGCATAATCTATTAAAACAATTAATTGAATTACGAATGCCAAATTATACTAATAATTTTGTACGTAATTTCTCGCCCATGTGATGTCCTGACTAAATAATTATGCCGTCGATGAACAATAATAAATTTAATTACGGTAACCTAACCATTGTATTGGTTATCAATCACGAAACACGCAACGTCAATTGTTACTGGCTAGTGTAGCAATAGCATTGCCAAATTCCACTGGATTTTATAACCAGATTGTCAATTTGATTCTTATGCGTTTACTTTGTCCCCTTAAGGAGTCAAGGCACTTTTTTCCCTAGGGAGACAAGAAGTTACTTTACTTAAGAGGTGGGGGGAAAGGTTTCCGTAGGCCACACACCTCTATATCGGGGGTCCTTCGCTCGCAGGCGCGCGTACTGGTCGGCCGTCATGCTCGTGCACTGCAGCTCTCTCAAGCAGCTCGGTGAGGCCGGAGTGCTCAGAATAGTGATTGATTCTTCAACCAGGTAATTTAGTCGATTGATCAATTTAATAGTCGGAGTAGAATAAGGCAGATTTATAAAACCTTTAACAATAAATCGTAGTAATAATAAATAGTAATAGTTTCTTCAACCAAGGTAAGACGACCAGGGCCGCCCCGAGGGTAATAAGCGCCCGGGGCGAGATTTTGATCTGCGCCCCCTAAATTAATTAATTGGCCTATATGTGAACTGTTATGTTAAATTACAATAAGCATTAAATTAGGTACATGGCTAAATTTTCAATCAATGCTGTTAGGCCTAGTTTGAATAAACTAACTAAACAAATTCACTTGTAGGTACTACTATAAAGCTATGTTGACACAACCATTTGTTGACAAAACATGATCTGGGTCTGCACAGGGAATACAAAAACTAACAGGCCTACATACATTTTTGGTCGAGTGAAAAGATGCGGCTGAATTTCAGCTAATCCTCCAATAATTCTATAGTCCTAATCCTCAATTAAAATTTTAATTTGAACCAATGAAAAAAAAATTCTTATTGAACCAAATGTTTCTAAAATATTTAGTGATGCAGTTTATAGAATTTTGTGAAGTGTTTGAGCCTTTATAAAACGGAGATTTCGGCGCCCCCTTGGTCGTGGCGCCCGGGGCAACTGCCCCGGTTGCCCCGCCCTCTGGGCGGCCCTGAAGATGACGCCTAGTTAGCCTATAATGGTAAAACCGGTCCTGATTTTGGTGCTCAACACCAATGCCGTGTCGGGGCCGTGCATTTGTTGTGACGTCAAATGTAAGGCGTCAACTGAGGATTTAAATTTCTATTTATAGTTTGGTGGGGATGCTAATGAGCCTCTTTCTTAATCGTCTATTATAGATGAAATAGCTTGACAAATAAAAAACACGACAAGGTTATATGCAATTATCTTAATTTTTTATATTTATGTAACAACATAGATAATAAATATTAGTTAGTATGAAGTATGAACTACAGGCCTATAAACATAGGTACTTGCGAGATCCATCAAATAACACTAACCTTTGTATGATAAAAAGGGCCTTGTAAACAAAACCGATGAAACATCTACCTGGTTCTCATATCGCGATCGAAACAAAGATATCATCTTACAATCAATACGAATTGGCGAACAAAGAATTCTCTGTGGTCGCTGATACAAATGACTCTTTTAGAAAATGACATATGATTCATTCAATTCACATTTTGATTCGTTCATTTGAACAACTCAGCAGTTGTTTACTTAAAGGAGCCGACTAGTCCCGAACGTACCCGAACACTGCCGAAGCACCGCCAGTCCCAATACCCTTTTGATTTTAATTCAACAATAATTCCTACTCATATTTACAGCTAACTTATGATCGATAAAAATGAGTACATTGGAGTGTATAATGAGTGAATATTGGAGTTTATTAGTACACAATGAGTTGAGTCCTCTGAACTTAATTGTTTGCTATTAGTTGTTTTAAGATGTGGCGTGTAAATTATTACTGGGGTACTTTGATAAGCAAACACTAAAAAATAGCCTTTAATGTTAACGCTAGAAAAAGTTTATCAACATATTTACCTGTAAATGTGCTGGTGTTCCCGAAAAAAGAATTTGCTTTAGTTGAACAAACATTGAAAAATCTTCCCGCTTTCTCAGTAGGGGAAAGGATATTATTATTGGAAGAAAACTTATTTTTTGCAGTACCAAAATTGATTCTGTTAGCAAAGGATCTAGTGTTTTCTGGAAAAGCAAAAAATTGCTTCTGGGGAAGCGTAGGCACTCCGGGATTAAATACACTTTTGTGTTCCAATGGAGAATTATTTACACAAGAGCCAAAAACACCCGTTCCAAACGTAGGCTTTGAGGAACAAAAAATGCTTGAGTTTCCAGAGGCAGGATTCCCAACAAAACTGGTGAAGCTTCCGTTACCAAAAGAGGAGTTTGTCATATTTGATCCAAATGGGCTTTTATTCACCATCATCAAGTTGTCATTAAACCCACAGTTTATGCATTTGTTTCCATTATTCCACATTAATGGTGTCCCACACATCTGCAAACAAACATATGAATACTGTATAGTACAAAAATAAACAGAGTTTTAGGAATTTCATTATTTTTTTAAAAGATTTTAAGCTCCCTCTCCCAAGCTTATTACAAGTCTAAACACCAATCTCCCACCAAACTCAAATAAAAAAACTCACTCTAAGCTTGTCCTCAACTCATTTTTAACTTGCTCCAGTAGAATTACATGACTAAAGAGACTCATATTGAGTTTAGTGGGAACTTGTTTAAGCTCCCATTAGACTTGGTTTTGAATTAGGTGAGTGAACTTGGTTTAGGCTCATTTTATACTTGTTCCAAACTTGGATAAACAAGCTACATACAAAAAGCTTTTATTAAACTTATGTTAGGTTTAGTGGGAACTTGGTTTATACTCACAATAGGCTTGGTTTTGACGTATGTGAGTGAACTAGTTTTAGGTTTATTTTTGCTCATTTTAAGCTCATTTTATAGTTGCTCCAACCTTGAGTAAATAATCTATATAGTTTGTCAAAAATCCACTGGGATGCCTATTTCTACAAAAATAAAGGAAATGTATGATTAGACATGTATTTTATTTGTACTGTATTAAAATTGAGTCTCAAAAGTTTATTCAGATGAATAAATCCAATATTTTTAAATAATAATGAAAAAAGTGAATCAGCGGGGCCAACGCTTGCCACCTTCACCACTTCACAATTTATTTTAGATATCGATTTATAAATTTTGTTTGAAATATTAAATGATTTTAATGGGTATGATGTTGCGCAGAAGAACTATAAAGTTAATATTTTTGTATATGATAAGGTGTAGGGTAATCGTGTTGTATTAACAAAATACCCTTAACATTTCAACATATATTGTTTGTTATCAAAACTTTCAGCATAATTGTAGAGATGTTTTCGGCATTAATAACAGGAGCATAACCTTACTGATCTGAAAAAATCCTACAAGCAAGTTGTTAGTTTTGAAAACAAACAATACATTATTGGCAATTTACGATTTTTTACATTAATATTTACAGTCAAACTCTTCAGCAATATCTTTTCATGGAATTATGAGCTAAAATTGCATAGAAATGGCAAATGTTGGTCAAGTTCATACGGATTTGTTTAGTTCATTTGGAAATATAGAGGGTTTTAACCTGAATAAACTTTTGAAACTTACCTTAACAAGAACTTAAAAACAATAATTCAAACTTATAAAGGCAAACGCGGAATGCTTTGTAGGACGAACAAAAATCTTCCACATCAAGAAACGTACTTTTCAAGATGGCTTGGCGGGCGTCGTTAAAGTAGCAAGCCGTTGTGTAGGAGAGAAGACCGTTGGAGGGGGTTTGAAAACAATGACCAGGGACAGAGTGCATGCGCAGACCTGAATAAATGTTGATGTAATCACGCAGCTTATTTTAAACTCACTTTCGTGAGCTTGTTGTGGGCCTAGTTTATGGCCCAAAAACAAACTTGGCAAACCAGGATTAAAATGAGCTCCAACGGAGCTTAGGTTAAATGTTGTGTAATGTTTGGTTAAATGTAAAACAAGTTCATTACAAAAAGTTATTTTAAGTTTGGAGTGAATTCCAAAAAATAGCTTTCTATAACAAGATAGAAATCGTCTAAAACCAAGTTTGGTTTAAGCTTACATGTTGTCTAGGATATGTAACCACATTTCTACTGAGTGTCAAAGCATTCAGTGTTTACCAAAACAGCTCCAGCGCGATTCCTAATCAACCTTGACTGGCTCAATATTCCGGATGGCCTTCTGATCCAATATTATATATTCACAATTTCAGTAAAAACCCTATTTTTCTACAGCCTCACTTCACGGTAACCCTGTAATAATTTTGTGAATCTAAAATTATGGTCTGTTTCTTAGTAAAATAAATCCATATGAAGTTTTCATTTGTGGTGCTTTACAATTTTGTGTCCTTCACTGTCGTCTGGTGTAAAGTTTGTTTTTATCATTGTCACAAAAATGAGGATACAACGAGTTATTGGCAAATCCCGTAATGTTTGGAATTATCCACTTAAAAACTGTCTCGGAGTGTTATTTATAATGTTATAGAAGGTTGTAATTTACATAAAAAATAAAGCACCAGATGGTCTGGATGTTTTTTTATTTGTATAAGGGTCCAGCCACGAGTTGTCTGAATTATACGAAGTCGACTGCATGTAGATTTCAGTTTCACAAAAATCCTAGGCACCAAATGTTGAGATTATATATTAATCTTAGTTCATTTTATAATTTGTAAGTCTGTGGACTTTACCATTTCAGTTATAAAGTATTGAAATTAATGTTATCAGCTGATTTAATTTATCTTTGTTTTAATTCCAAGGAAATGGAAGATGTTATAAATAAAATGAAGTTTTTTGAGTTGTTTAACACGTTGTGTGCGGACTACAGCTATTGATGTAGTGCGGCGCCAGCCCTCCTGGCGGCCTACAGCTATTGATGTAGTCACGCCACTCCCACTTTATTAGTTCAGTATGAGCTCAGCCATTGTCCGGGATCGTTTTATCCCTTTGCCGCCTGTCGTGCCAGTACACAGGTCCATTTTGGCGCGTATAGTTTTCCGTTCTAGGGTTTCTGTTCAGGACGGTACCGTGGTAACTTCATACTTTTGTCTGGTGTGTATAGTTGTTTTTATTTTTCATTTATTTTTCTATTCTATTTTTTTAGTACTTGTTGTGTAAAAAAAAACAAGTTTGTGGATCGTTAGAAACAGTTGTGGTAGTAAACGGGCTACTTTATCCTAGCGGCGACTTACGCGACCGGCGCCACCGGCAGACTACATCAATAGATGTACCGGAAGTAATGTCATCAATAATGACAAAATTGGAGTCCTGGCGATCCTCAGATAATATTTTTATGCATTCCTCTCATTTACTCGGTGTATAATCAGTTATTTTATTTTAGCCACTCAAAAATGCCTTGCGGTGACTCACGCGACCGGCGCCACCGGCGGACTACATCAATTGATGTACCGGAAGTGACGTCACAAATAATGACCAAAATGGAGGCCTGGCTATCTTATTATGACATTTTGGATGCATTCATATAGTTTACTTGGTGAATAATTAATTATTATATTTCAGCCACTGGCGTGAGCAATATTGATCATAAGCCGCACTCAACGTGTTAAAAAAGTGTTTTTATAATTCTGCGTAATGTTTGTAAGTCAATCTAATTTAGTTTCACAAATTTTGAGATTCACAAATTTGTTTCAACTTGGTAGCAGGCTGGTGGTTCAAAATTTAAGTAGTTATTAAATGTATGAATATTTTTTGCTCAAGTCAGAAAATTGAGAGTACGGGAAAATTATGAGACAAAATTATGCAGAGGAAAATTATGAGAGGGATTCCAGGGATGACATATCTAGTCATTTGTCTTAACTCAAAAACTTGTAGAATGCCTTAAAGCTTTAAATTATTAAAGACACTCAAGTTAACTGTAACTTACCTGAATTATTTCTGATATGTAAAATTTTAGGAACGTTACCGGAGGAGTATTTCTCATTTAAGTCTAGTTGGATGTTGATGGGGAAATCCGAGAGAACCATTGACAATATTACTACTCAGCTTTGTGCATATGAAAAGGCTTTAAATAGTAAGAATGTACATAGTTGTAGTGAAGCTTTAGCTGTATCTCAAAAGAAATCTGATAATAAAAAGGTAACAAAGAAAGATTCAGGGGTAAAGTTTCAGAAGTCGAATCAATAGTTTGTCACTATTGTAAGCAATCAGGACATAAAGTAAAGCATTGTTCTAAGTGGAAAGCTGATGGCAGGCCCACCAAGCCACCTGGTCATTTATTTATTTATTTATTTATTTATTTATTTACAGTATCTAGTGACGCCCTTACATGCAATTGATTGCCTGGGCAGTAGATTTGTCACAATATTGTCTTAGCCTAAATGCTTATTCTACATAACAAAAATCTTGTTTCGTGAGGGTTAAAACAGACAAAAACTATTTACAATAAAAGAAAACAAATGCCACCAACTGGGAAAGACTCTCATGACATGATCTGGAAGCATATGAGCCTGTCAAGCCCCGCCTGTGCTGTGTGTCAGGTACTCAGAGAGACTATAGAAGCAGTTCTGAAAAAGATAATCTATAGCCAGCTTTTTGAATTTTTTAATTGAAGGTTCCTGTTTAATACTTTGGGGGAAACTGTTGAAGATCTTTAAACAAGAGTAAGAAGGTGATTTTTCTAGAAAAGTCGTTCTATGAATTGGGTATTGCAAAATGTTGGAATTTCTGGTGGAGTATTGATGAAGATGATTATTTTCAAAAAAACTTTCTGGATTAGATTTAACAAACATAAGACACTGGAGTATAAATAATGAAGGAAGTGGAAGAATTTGAAGCCGTTTGAAATGTATTTTGCAGGATTCTCTTGGACTAATACCGGACAACAATCTAATGGCCCTTTTTTGCATTTTGAAGACTCTGATTGATTCAGAGGAGTTGCCCCAAAAAATGAGACCATATGAGATTAGTGAGTGGAAATACGCAAAATACACTTGCCTCAGAACATTTTGACTGACAGATTGGGACAAGGATAGCAAAGCATAAAATGCCTTACTGAGTCTAGGAAGAAGTGTGTTCACATGCTGTCGCCAAGACAAAGTTGAGTCGATATTCAGGCCTAAAAATTTTGTTGAATGAACACAATTAAATTGAGGGGGTAAGTGTGACGAGTCAGAATGAGATGAATTGCTATGGTTGGTGTAAAAATTTATAAGCTCAGTTTTTGAAGGATTAAGTTTTAGACCATTTGCTATGCACCATGAATTGATATTGTCCAGGACCTCAGAAAGTGATTGAGAAAGGTTAATTTTATTTTTGTTTGAAGCAACAAGAGAAGTGTCATCAGCATACATCAAAATCTTAAAATCAGTAGAAATATCAGGAAGGTCATTGCAGTAAACAAGGAACAGAAGAGGCCCCAAGATGGAGCCCTGGGGAACTCCAGAAGTTACACTGCGATAGTCACTCTGAGCACCCGCATTCAACTCTACTCTCTGCAGCCTTCCTTCCAGGAAGGACTTCAACCATCTTAGAGAGGTGCCAGTCACACCATAAAATTTTAATTTTTCGACAAGTATCTCAATGCTCACTGTGTCGAAAGCCTTAGAAAGGTCACAAAAGGCACCGACAGTGAACTGAGACCCATCCACAGCAGCAGCGACCCCACTGACAAACTCATAAATTGCATGTTCAGTGCTCTTGCCTCTACGAAACCCAAACTGAAAACATGATAATACATTGTTATCTAAAAAAATTCACAGAGTCTAGAATGAACAATCTTTTCAATAACCTTGGAAAAGACGGACAACAAAGAGATAGGCCTCAGATTGTCTAGAGTGTGCAAATTACTCTTCTTCGGGATCGCTCTGACCACTGAGAACTTAAGTAAGTCTGGGCATTCGCCCTGTTGGAAGGAGCGATTGATAATATAAGTGAGTGGCTTAACCAATAAGTGGGAGCATCTTTTGAGCAAGAAAGGTGAAATATCATCCCAGCCAGCAGATTTTTTGGGTTCAAGAGATCTGATCACCTGAGATACCTCTCTCTCCGTTGTCAGCCTAAAACATGCTAGCAAGTTGGGACCTCTGTTATGATTTGTCATTAATTCTAATGCTTTAGCTACATTTGGCTGAAGATTTAACTTACTTGTAATTTCACAAAAATGTTTGTTCAGGGTCATGGCTATGTCTTTTTTGTTTGAAATTACAATATTATTATTAATAATCTTTTCCACCTCAACTTTCCTGTCCCTATTACCACTTTCCCTAGCGACAACTTCCCATACAGCTCTTACCTTATTTTTGGATCTCAAGATATAGTCATTGTTAAATTTTTGCTTAGCTGCTTTAACACACTGTTTAAAAATTGCCTTGTATCTTTTAACAAAAGACACAAAAACAAGATCTTTACACCATTTACTCTTTGCATGCAGCTCCCTTTTCCTCTTACTGGAGATACGAATACCATTCGTAATCCAGGATTTAAGACCGTTTTGTGCCTTTTTTGCTGGTTTACTTTTAAGAGGAAAAGCGGAAAAAACAGCCTGTCTTACTCTGCCAATGAAGGTTTTGTAAATTTGATTCACATTTGAGTTTTCTTTCATTGTGCTGTCCCAAGTTTCACCCTGCAAATCATAGAGAAAGGCAAGAGTATTTCTCTCAGAGAAGCATCGACTTGAAACCTGGGCAGCTTTGATCCTAGGTGACTGAGCAAGGTGTATTACTAAATTCCCAACATGATCAGAAAGGCCCGTTTCTACAGTTTTGCAAGATTGTGGGTTGAAGTTAGTAAAAATGTTGTCCAAACACGTTTTAGAAGTTGGTGTGATACGTGTTGGAGTGTGGAAATTGGGCTGCAAATTATATGAAGTTACAAGGCTGAAGAATTGGTATTTAAGATTGTCACCCAAGAGTGTGTTAATATTAAAATCGCCAGTTAAGAAAACTTTTGTGTTTTTGAACTTTCTAAATACATTGCCAAGTAGCTTATCCAAGGTTGAAAAAAAATAATCTAAGTCAGACTTACTAAATTTAGGTGGTCTGTAAATACAAAGCACGACACAGGGCAATTCACTTTTTATGTACACTGCGGCACACTCAAAAACACCCTCTTTAGAAAAATTATTAAATTTTTCAAGAGATTCTGCCAACACCCGCTCCCCAACCAGGATACAGGCTCCACCTCGAATAAATTTTCTACGTGGAAAGTAAGAAGCTAAGCTATAACCCATAATCTTGTTTAAAAGGAAAATATTTGATTCATTAAACCAATGTTCAGTTATGCACAAAATGTTAGGCTTTTCCTCCAGAGAGTCTAAGAAAACATTAAAGTGGTCTATTTTCAAACGTTGGGTCAATCCCTGTATATTACAGTGAAAAATTGAACTGTAAGAATGTGAGAGAGCCTGCCTCCTGGCTGAGGCACGGGTAGCTGAAGAAAACACAGCACTGGGCACATTCAATTCACTATCGTGGAGTAGGTGGTGGTCTCTAAAAAACCTTGATGTGGTGGTTTTTCTTCCGTGGAGAATGCAGGTTCCAGCATTGTAGATTCATGGCTGGGAAATGGTGGGAAGTCATCCACAGAAAGATTGAAGAGATGATCCTCGATCAGCGACACTGTGTTGATATCAGCTGGTTGCCTCCTCACTGTAGAGTTTTGATTGATGGATATCGGTGTTCTAGGTTTCTCAACTGGGAAGGGCTCTATCGCGTCCACATTAGCATGGTTTGAAGGGATCGCAACTGTTTGTGGCTGATCTGTAACTGATTGTACTTCTCCTTGAGATAACAAAGAAAGGGAGCGCTGGTTGCTCTGTGTAGGGCGATCATTAAAATTTAATATAGCTTCAGACATTAATCGTCCCAGGAGTTTCTTGCCATGTTTACTCAAATGAAGACCATGACGCGTGTAGTGGGTCCTCAATAATGATTTGTTGATGTCCATATATTTTATTTCTAATGGTCCGGAATAGTCCAGAATAGTCTTCCTTATAGCCATGTTTGCATAGAAGATGTTGTCATTGAGATGAGGACTGTCATAACGATAAGGGATGTTGACGATGAGGATTTTTGCCTTCGTCTTCCATGCCAACAGCTCACGCATTCCCTGGTTGACTGTGAGGTTTCCTGGGTCATACGTTGCAATGTCGTTTGTTCCAGCCGCCAAAACAACAAAGTCCCCATCACTCAAATCAGACAACATTGAGTATCCTGTCTTCACCACCTGTTTGAGTTTGGCTCCGGGCTGTGAATATACAAACACACTGTAATCAGGAAATAAAGTGGCCATAGAATTGTATAGATTTTTTCCGTGGCTATCGGCAATAAGAACAACTTTTCTTTTCTGAGTGGTTTTTGAGTCTAGGGGAGCCCTGTTTGCTGAATGTTGCAACTGACTAGATTTCCTTTCTGGACCTGTCTGATGGACTTGAGCTTCAACCGTAATGACAAGTGGTGGATCCCAGACTGAAACATCTTGTTCATTAGGGGATAAAGGCAGGAATCTATTCGCTGTTTCAATGTCAGTATTATTTATGTCACTTACTTGGTTACTTTTAGCTGTAAGGCATCGTTTAGGAAATTGGTATCCCAGACCGTTTGAAGTTTTGTTATTATTTTGGGCATTGTTTTCCATTTCCCTAAGCTTTTGAGACAGCTCAACTCGGTCTGCTGAAAGCAGAGTGACAATGGCATTTTTATCTTTAAGTTCACTATGTAATTTTTCATTCATGGCTACCAGGTTTTCGACTTGCTTCTTCAGTGCTGTAATTTCCTTCTCAGTCACTTCTTCAAACGATATCGATTCCTCAAGATCTGTTTTCTGTGTTTTCTTGATGTTTTCAAGAGCCATTTTTAAACCTTCGTTTTCTTCAGTTATCTCTTTTAACTCCTCCGTCAAATTGTCTATCAACTTTAGGGCTTCGTCGTATTTATTTAAACATCCCGAAACTTCCGGAATGATGTCTTTGATGGCATCATTAGAGAACTTCCTACAAATGCCGCTCATAACTGCATATATACTCTCGGCAGAGTCAAGAACTTGTTTATGCATGAGGTCTTCAGTTAAAATGGGGATTTTAATCATGCTTTGAGAATCTTCCTCTTTGGTATTGTCAAACACAAAAAGTTCAGCTTCCTTTATGGCGTTCAAAAGATCACTTCTGATGTTATTATTTGCAGCAATCTCAGATTTTAAATACAAGTCATATTCGTAAAGGTCTTGTTCTTTACATGAGCCCGTTTCTTGAGTGCCAAAGAACACTACGTTGTACTTAAAACTAGTTTTGTTTTCTTTTATACTCTCTACAAATGCAGGCCAAGGTGAGTACCCTCTGATCTTAGCAAACACTTTTTGTCCCCTGCTAAAGTTACAAGGGTTTTTGGGTTTCATATCAAGTCTCAGTTTATATTTGAAACATCAAACAAAGTTGGAGACAAAACTGTGATTTTGATACATAAAACAATAAAATAGTTTGTTTGCAATGTGATTTGCGCTGTTGGCAGCACTGGTTGCAACAGCCGAAAAAAGTGAGAGTAAGAAGAAAACTACTTGTTCACGACAACTGTCAAAAAAGCAATGTGGTGGTGACGCAACTGATTGTTTACGTATAATGTATTGATTGATTCCGCGCCAATATTGTGCGTTAACATGAAAGTTCTTGATTTACCCTATTTCAATCAAAATTGTCAATATTTAAAATCATTACATTTACAAAATATGATGGAGAAAATTCTGTGACTGATGTTCACAAACTTAGCTAACCTCAAAATGTCTTACGGGAGATAGCTTGAAGTTCAAAACGTGAGGTAAGTCTTGAGATTTAAACACTTTTTAGGCACTACACTTTAAGTCAACTTAACAAACAACTTCCATCTTGCCAAAAGGTGAAGTTCAGGAGACTTCATCTGGTTTTAACAAATCAGAAAAAGGATATTCCAAGGTAAATGTGGGTCTCATGACATTTAGTGAAGTCAGTAATCTAACTGCAGATCCTGATGAGTACTGGTATGAAGATAACGGGGCAAAAAATCAAGTAACTTATAAAGATGACATATTCAAAACTTTTCAACCCTTTCTAGATAGGCACGTTATGACAACTGCAAATGGGGAGTCCATCTGCACTCTAGGTAAAGGGACTGTGGAAGTGGAAGCAGAAGTGAAGTAATTTTAGTTGGTGAAGTATGATCTTCTTGATGTCTGTTATGTACCTAATATTAAGAAAAACCTATTTTCCGTGCTTGCCACTCAAGATCGTCATCTCAAAAGTGAGTTATTTCAAGAACTGAATCCTGTTTCTTGAAAATTGGTGGACAACTAAGGTTGATTGGGTCACGTTCCAGGAAAGGGGGACTTTATAAGTTATCGATGAGGGCTGTTCGACCATCAAATCCTATACAAGTCAATGTAGTAATGTCTGATGATAACCTGTTACAGCTTTACCATGAACGTTTAGGTCATCAAAATAAACGTCATGTAAAGGCTACAGTAGAGCGAGAGATTTGTCTTAAGCTAAAATTGGACAGCGAGTTGTGTGAAGGTTGTATTTTCGGCAAAAGCCATAGGTTAAAGTTTGGTACTCGAGAACGA
This sequence comes from Neoaliturus tenellus, assembly GCA_030545055.2. NCBI lineage: Eukaryota > Metazoa > Arthropoda > Insecta > Hemiptera > Cicadellidae > Neoaliturus > Neoaliturus tenellus. The sequence goes on from CM061534.1 coordinate 137,440,899, forward strand.
GCGACTGCGCCTGGTGAGCTGATACACACGGATGTCTGTATTGCAGGTAATTGTTACTTTGTTCTGTTTAAAGATGATTTTTCCAGATACAGACAGGTATATTTTATGAAACAGAAGTCGGAGGTTCCAGAAAAACTGAAGCAATTCTTAGCCGAGAGTAGGACTACTGGAAACACCGAAAAGAGATTTTAAGTGACAACGGAGGTGAGTTTGATAGTGGTATTGTAAAACAGATTTTGCAGGAACATGGGATTAAGCAGAGGTTGACAATGCCTTACACGCCTGAGCAAAATGGCTGTAGTGAGCGAGACAACCGGACCCTTGTGGAGACTGCACGGGCAATGATGCATGCCCATGAGACGATACCAGAAGGATTGTGGGCTGAAATGGTCAACACTGCAGCTTACATTCTAAATCGAACCGGTCCATCAAGTGTTAAAGACAAGACACCTATTGAGTTGTGGAATGGAAAGAAACCAGCGTTGAAACATCTGAGAATAATAGGTTGTGATTGTTAGGCACATGTCCCGAAACCAAAACGGACAAAGATGGAGAAGAAATCGGTAAAAGGAGTACTGATCAGCTATGGCAACGACGACGGATACCAAGTGTGGAATAAGGGAAATAACACTCTTATAAGATCAAGAGATGTCATTTTTCATGAGGAACCACTACTTCAAGAGAGGGCTGTACGATTGCCAATCCATGATGAGAAGACTGAAGCAAATGAGGAGAAGAATATCGATGATAACAAAGAAGTTATGTATGAACTGGATTCTAGACCAGAACCAGAACTTGAGGAAAGTCCAAAGTATGAACTCAGGAACCGAGAAGAAATCAAAGCTCCAAGAAGATTTGAAGATTATGTAATGTGTGCAAAATCAAGCATGAGTGACATCATCGAACCACAATTTTACACGGAAGTTATATGGTCTAAAAAAAGTGAAAATTGGAAGAAGGCTACGGATGAAGAGATGAGATCTCATGATGTCAATCAAACTTGGACATTAGAAGACTTACCTAAAGAAAAGAAATGCATTCCATGTAAATGGGTTTACAAAGTTAAAACTAATCCTGACGGATTGTAACGGCCGCGTCTGAATGGCGCAGAAAAGCGGAGTGGCGGGAGGTCGAGGTCACGTGACGGAGGGGAAGCGTAGGAGGGGTACATGTCCTCCGGGCCCCGGTGGTCAAGTCATTCGTTGCCGAACCCTGGTGCAAACCGGTACTCCTCTCGACCACGGCAGCACCAGTAAAGGGTCAACGCCATATAAAGATAGACGGGGTGCTTGAACCCGAGTGGAAACCTCTAAAGAGAGTTTACTACGGCACGGTAAGCTAACAAAAGCCACCTGTTCTAAACACCTCGATTTAATTATCTTAGTTTACTACGAATTAATCCATTTAGTTTATTCTAAGTAAAATTAAAATATATTTCGACCCACGGGTCCTCGACCCATCTCGTATTACTGGCCCCGAACCCTTTCTGATTCTGATTTTCAGGTGTTTTCATTTTAAGTTCCAATCGTCAGTAGTTTAGTTTATAATTTTATCCGATTTACCCCAGTGCGATTGTTTTAGTTACATTTATTACCTTAGTTATTACCCAGATTTATATTTTGCGTTTAATTTATTTTTTTCGAAGAAGTTTTAAGTTAGTAGTATTCGCTTAAGTTACTTATTAAAAACTTAATTTGGTGAACGAACCAAGCAAACTGCCCGTTGCGACAAGCCGGGTCGGTGTCTTGCACTTTTGATATCACAGTCGGCGAAACTAGACGTTGACAAAACGTTTGAGTGCATTATAATAATTTTAAGCAGTAAATCGTAATTCGTAATTCTGGTTTTATAAATCGGCCTTCGATCATCAAATTAATTATTCGATTACCTGCATGAAGAACCAATAGGTAATTAAATTAATCAACTTTATTATTTGGTCAAATTATTTTATTAGAACGTCACACGAGTGAAAACCCAACGTATTAAATTTAATAATATATTTCGGCATTCGTCATTCCATTGTTGTTAGTAAATAGATTAACCATTTACGTCGTGAACCCTAGAATTAACCCTGCTTTTGTACTGAGCGAATCCTAGCAAAACTTATCTTTTTCTTATGGTGGCGTACGAACTAAAAATTAATTACGTAAATATTCTCGTGACCCGAAAGTACGTCACAGGATCAATAGAAAGATTTAAGACAAGGTTAGTGATCAAAGGATATTCTCAGAAGAAAGGCATAGACTATTTTGAAACATTTAGTCCGGTAGCCAGATTGGGAACAATTAGATCAGTGCTAAGCACTGCGGCAAATGAGAACATGGTTATGAAACAGTTCGATGTTTCTACAGCTTTTCTCTATGAAAACTTGGAGGAGACTATTTATGAAACAGCCAGAGGGTTATGACGATGGATCAGGAAGAGTTTGCCGCCTAAACAAGAGTCTGTATGGTCCCAAACAGGCTCCTCGTTGTTGGAACAAGAGGTTTGGAAGCTTTCTGACTAAAGTAGGCTTAACACAAAGTGAAGCTGATCCCTGTTTGTTCTTCAAGAAAGAAGGAGTAAAGAAGCTGTTGTTGGTACTTTATGTAGACGATGGACTAGTTGCATCAACACACGGAGATATGCTTGAAGACTTCCTTAAAGGTTTGAAACAAGAGTTTAAAATTACAGAGAAACCTGCTTCTTACTTTCTAGGATTTGAAATAAGCAGAGATGAGAATGGCTCAATACGTATTAAACAGGAAGGTTACACGAAAAGACTCCTGAAGCGATTTGGCATGGAAGACTGTAAACCAGTAGCGACACCGATGCTAAAAGACACATCAGTAGGGAAAGTGGACACTGAGGAAAAGGTGGAACCCAAAGAATTTCCTTACAGAGAGTGTGTTGGAGCACTTCTATATCTTGCAACAGGAACACGTCCAGATATTGCTTTTGCAGTAGGCAAAGCATCACGATCACTTGAAAATCCATCACCCGAAGACTGGATTAAAGTCAAAAGGATGTTAAGGTACTTGAAAGGTACAGTTGATATGGCCTTAGAATATAAGTCAAATTATAAACCTGGTATTCTAGAATGTTACAGTGATGCTGACCATGCAGGGGACGAGTGCAGTGGGCATTCTACTACAGGTGTTGTTTGCTTATACAACGGAGGTGCTATAACTTGGTTTAGTAACAGGCAGTCATCAGTTGCTATCTCTAGTACAGAAACTGAAGTTGTTGCAGCCAGTGAAGCTTGCAGAGAAATCATTTGGCTTGAAAGATTGTTACAGGAAATAACAGTTCTAAAGGAGAGGCCAACACTGTATGTTGACAACATATCAGCAATCCGCTTAGCTGAAAACCCAGAAAATCACAGAAGAACAAAACATATCAGGACAAGACACTTCTTCGTGAGAGAACTAGTATCCGAAGGCAAACTGTATGTGAAACACACACCTGCAGAGTTTCAGTTAGCTGATTGTCTAACCAAGCCACAACACAAACCAAGACTAAAGACACTATGTGGTGCCATGGGATTATTGTCTTCAGACTGAAAATTACAAAATGAGGGAAAGTGTTGATATTATATGTTAATCTTAGTTCATTTTATAATTTGTAAGTCTGTGGACTTTACAATTTCAGTTATAAAGTATTGAAATTAATGTTATCAGCTGATTTAATTTAGCCTATCTTTGTTTTAATTCCTAGGAAATGGAAGATGTTATAAATAAAATGAAGTTTTTTGAGTTATTTAAAGAAGTGTTTTTATAATTCTGCGTAATGTTTGTAAGTCAATCTAATTTAGTAACTACTGTTTTGAGATTCACAAATTTGTTTCAACACCAAAAACTTAACTTAAATTACCTGATGATGAGATGATTTTCTTGCGACATAATCCTCAAAACGAAGTTCCTCCAAACTTTTAGTTTCATACTCCTTCATGCCAGTTATACATTGAAGTTTAGTAGAAATAGTTTGACTAACTCCACACTTCACTTCAGTGTCAAAACCAGGGACAGGGATAAACTTGACCACAGTTCCAGTATGAGCCATTGGTAAAATTAAGGCACTGAAAGTGATAAATTAATTTATTCTACTTTAAAAACAGGGACTAAAGGAACAAAAGGCTAGTGTTAGAAAAAATCAATTAAGTAAAATCTATTAAGAGGGAGGAAAAGAATACTGTTATACAATTATTTTAAAGTTAATCAACTGTAGGCTTTAATAGTACATTTTTTGTAACAAAGGTTAGGTTGAATCCAAAAGTAGTCCTACCTGCAGTCTTGTTTAAAACCATTTACCATCCTTTTTGTCAGTGACCCCCTTGTCGAGGGAATAGACAATGTCAATAAATAAAACATACTTAGTAAAACATAACTAATTTTGATCACACATTAAACTCAAGTGTAAGACATGCAGCATGCAATCACGCGGTTACCCTCCTTGAGGGAATAGACAGCGTCAGTAAATAAAACATACTTAGTAAAACATAACTAGTTTCGATTACACATGAAACTCAAGAAAGGCATGCAGCATGCAATCACTCGGTTACCCTCCACGCCCATATGTGCTCGAAAACCTCTTCCACCCTGTAGTATGGACGCACAAGCAACATCTCCCTGCCCGCTCGATGGAACATCCTATCACCCAGATCCCGCAATACTTCCGGAGTTTATTATAGATTTTTATTGCCGATGCAGGGTAGAATTTTAGAGTTCCTGAGAGCCTAGTCCATGGTACATCGAGTTGTCGTCGATTTCTTGTGTTATGCTGGTGGATGTCACTTTTTGTGGCCAACAGATGCACACTGCTCCTAATCTGCAGGCGAATATCCACCAACACCTTAAGGTGCATTGTCCTTGGAGCGACTCTCGCGATAGTAGCGGAGCGATAGTCGCTGAGCAATCGTCGCTCAGCGATAGTCGCTAATCACGTCGTTGTCCCTGAAGCGCTATAGGTTTTACGCTCCCTGGTAAAAATAGGTTTGTAGAGCGATCTGGTGCATTGTTATGCTGAAATGCAAGTTTATTACAAAATTATCTTGAAAATAATCATCTACCGTGTTATAAACTTAACTAATTAAAAGTTTCTCAATGTTGCTTTAAATTTATCAATATTTTCCATCTCTTTCATTTTCTGCGGAAGTTTGTTACAAAATTTCATACCCATAAAAAGTGGTGTTTGCTCAGTCAATTTCAATTTGTGCATGGGAAATAAAAAAATACCTATAGCCCTTGTACTATAATTATGTTTAAAATATTTAGTTACACTTTAAATAGGCCTATTTAATATGCAATAATAAATATAGGCCTATTTATAAAAGATTTAAAAATAGTTACTATTAACAAACACATTGTTATTCCAAATTGGGTCAAAGTTTTAATTTTGACTTGAAGTGCAAGGAAGGTTGAGTATTAAATGTATAAATAGTAATTTAAAACCTACTTAGATACAGCTGAATGGCTGAGCGGGTTAAGGCGCTAAGACACTGACTGAAAGGTCATAGTCAATGGTTGTAGGTTCAAATCTTGGTGCAGGTGGAAAACTTTGTTCGACTTCATTTACATTTTTTTAATGTATTGGTTAGAAAAAAAGCATTCATTTACAAATTTTGTTGAAAAAATCGTAAAATGTTCAGTAAAACATAAGTAAAAAAAAGGTAAAAACTAAAAAAAACACATTTTTAAAGTTTTATCTATATTAATAAAATTAGAGTTTTGTCTGTACGTTGCTTAGAATTTTGAAATTTTTGGTTATTTTTACTTGTTATGCATCGCAGAATCCAAAATCGGTGTCATCAAAATTTCTTTCCCTCTGTCTGTCTGTCTCTCTCTCTGTCATTCTGTCTGTAACGCTCATGGGTCCTATTTTGTCCTCTTTTCACTGGATAACGACTTTACCTAAGGGTCTAAATTTTTTTCATGTCATAGACTAGAGTGGTGTGAAGGTTCATGACAACTTTAATTGACTTAGCGACCTTGGGGCTTTGCCCCATAGTATGTCAAAGTAGCCAAGTTGTGCTAAAATACCAATCTTTAATCTCTTTTCACACGACAAGGGCTTTAGTAAATGATATGAAAATTTTTATTATTGTTAAATGTTGCAATTAGAACGGTTTTAGCTGCTCTAAAGCATTGTTCGTCAAAAAGGCTCTGCCTTATAGTAAAATAAATATTCAATGTTAATCTTATGGGAATATTTAATTCTACCTTTTTATCTATGCTCTTTAATCAGCTGGATTAGACAGTTTGTCATTTTCACCACAGATGGCAACACTTAAAATTTTATATACAGACTCTTTCATATCTAACCCTTTAACTTTTCACTGGCCTAAATACAGTGAATAAAGTCAACTAATTATTGGTTCTAAATATGAATATTAAAATAATTTATGGAAATTATTACAAAACCAGTTTTGACCCTTAAATCTTAAAATGTTTCTTATTGTCATTACAAACTAATTTTAGTTCCCAATTTAGCTTTCATTGCACGTTCTGACAAAAAGAGGTGTATTTCTTCAAACACAATTTGTAGTTAAAACCAATAGAAAAAAACCAATGAGGTTTACAAATTACTCAATCTTTCAAGTAGTTTGGGTATAGACGGGGCAATATTAATGTGTAAGAACTTAAAGAGTAGGGTTCTTATGAAGAAGTAACGCTCCTTTCACACATCACGTTTTTAGCCGTGCAAGAAAAAACCGCACAATTTAAAAACTGTCCAAAACACAGTACAAGTAATTGTCAGCTGGTTAAAAACCGTAAATGTGCCTGTGTGAAAGGTCTCATAAGATTCTATTGGAATGTACGCCGTACGATTTTTATTCGTACGGGCAAAACCGTGATGTGTGAAAGGAGCGTAAGAAAGTCGCTCAAAAACACTCATAGTACCACTGTAATTTTCATTCAAGGATTACGCTGATTGGTTGAATGGAATCAGATGGTTTAAGAACATATTTGCAGAAGTTTTTTATTGTTTTTTTTATTTTGTGTAAACAAACAAATATACTTATTTTGACATTTAGAAGGTAAAAAGAGCGCTTCCCGTGGCAATAAGGAAAAGTAATCCCACCATCAATGTTTAATTTTTCTCTGTTTTTCGACATAACTTTTTAACATGGGATGTCACTATTTATTCGGTTTTGTATACATTGACTGACAGCACATGAGGTTTTAGGTAAAAAGGTAAAGTCTAAAGACAAAAAAATTGAATTAAGTAAACCTAATATCCACACTGAGGTGCGGTGCCTATACGTTACTGACAGATGTTGCGTTGTTTTACTTGGTTTGGGAATTAAAATTTTAACTAATTTTGAATTTAGATTTAATATTGTACATGTCTGTACATATCTTTCATAGGTAAAACAAGATGCAGGGGTGGAATACATTGGATTTGGCATATAGCTATCGTCACACCCAATCAAGGATTCAATAGATTTCATAAGAATCTATAATATTTTTTACAAGTCTGAGTTTTCTTAAATCGTCCTATGAGTTTATACTCATAGAACTATAAAGTAAATCACCATACGAATATAAATGTTTAATCAAACTGCAACAAAATCATTAATAGAAATAACTTCTAGACTTAATGAGAAATGGATTTAACAAGATTTTGACAAATGTACCTGGTAGCAATTAAGCATAAAACTTGATATCTAGATACGTTAGAATGAACCAGATGAAGGTTGTATATTGAATTTGTGAAATCACTAATATCATTCGTTTAATAAACTGTACACACACCCCGTGCGAAGAACGGGTACACAGCTAGTTTATATGAAAATTAGTGACCTCTTCACAAAACTTTCATGTGAAAAAACGTGAAATTTACATGCTTTTCACGTAATAACGTGACAAATGTAAAAAGAAAACGTGAATTTCACGTGATTTTTACGTTTTTATACTATCTGGGTATATAGCTTAAGTTGACAACTTTCAGTTATCAACACTGGTATAAACACACCTTAGGAAAACAGAATCCCAGATAACCAGACTTATCAGGTAACAGATAAACACAATCATCACAACATTGGTTCTCAATTGACAATTTTAAGTGTTTCCAGATAAAAACTTTGTTACATCAGCAGTTAGCTCACAGTCAGCTAAAGCAAATAACAAAGTTTATTCTGTCATAACACAGTCCAGAGGCTAAAATTATCCGACAAAGCTGCAATTTGTACATTAAAAAAATGCAAAACAGCTGTTATTCTCATCTCATAAAAAGGCAAGGTTGAGTTTGTACACAGTAAAACAAGTTAGCAACAGAGGTGCCCACCCCCCCTTGGACCAAGACTCACCCCCCCCCCCCCACCCAAACCGGACCGGGACTCCCCACGGCTATAAAATTTGTAATCCCCCTCCCCAGAAAAAATATCCTGTTCTAAATACATATTCTTGTGTAACTTTCTGTAATTCTTTAATCAAGAAATTTATTTAAATGTAGGCTTGTCTGTTTAATGTTATTAGTTGAGTAATCTATAAAAAAAAACTAAAAAAAACTGCAAAAGTGGTTAGAATGTAGGCTTTGAAGTAAATTTTAAAACTTTATAGGCCTATATCTTAATAAGTTATACAATTGAAACGCTATTTCTTAGTAACTACTAAACCAATTTTCATGATTAAGTATCAATTAATAAGCAATAAGCAATATTTATTGTCATCAAGCATTACAAACATGCACTGGACATCGTCATAATCTTTAATTCTAATTAATCTACAGTTTGCAAATCATGAAAAATTCAAAAGAAATGCACATGCTAAGGAGCATGATGAGTATATTTGCAGCATTTCCTTTAAATACACGACTATCCTCAGGGTTAGCCTACGTCCTATATCTCTTTAAAGTCTCGGGCCAATGCAATTATTACGGAAGATTAAGATTAAAACTAAAATAATTATCAACATTATACACATTAACCTACCTTTTTACTGGTTTAGCCTAATACAGGTAAATTCTTATGTTTTAAAAGTGAAATGTGCTGGGGTCACTGTTTGTCTTTGACAACGTGAATAGGAAGGCACGGCATCTATACTAAACTTGGTATTTGATTGTTCCGTTTGTTTTGGTGTTTCATCAATCATCAGGGACACATGAATCTTTATAATTTTCTTTTTGTGGATGGTTTTTATACGATCCTATTTAATACATTGTCAGCTTTTAGAACAATATTCAATAATTGTCTGGTTTTGAATCATTGAACAACAACCTAGAAACCTTGAATAGGCCTAACTAACTTACAAACTAAACTTTTTGAGGTTATCGCACACGCACAACAGTCAGATTTCTGTATTGTGAAATTTCATAGACCAAGGCTATGAAAAACGTTACTTTTCGGACGAAATTACAGACAGCTTAAGTGCATACAATAAATTAATGTGTCTGTATTTTGTGTTGTTTCATAAAATAAAAAAAGATATAAGCAAGTGAGTCAACACTTTGGCACCGACTTCTGCCGCTCCCGCGAATTACAAAGCGCGCGTCATTTGCAGCTCGCCCGTTTCCATAGCAACTAGGCCTAGGCTTCTAGATTCTGGCAACCTTAGAGAAATGACTACAGATAGTCACTGTGTTCGTTCACCAACAGTTTGGGAAAATTGATGGTAGGCCTAAATCCTATTCTGTACAGTTTTTGACGGTCAAAAATGGCTTGTGTATTTAAAAAACTTTAGTTATAAGTTTACTCGTTATAAAAGTATACTTCAAAAAATCGCCCCACCCCCCCATCTCGGACAAAATACCACATTTTCGACCCCCCTCCCAAAATTTCAAGGACGCAGTCTGCGTCGTAACCCCCCCCCCCCTGTGGGCACACCTGGTTAGCAACACGAGGAGTAATTCGATCATTTATTGTTCCCTATTGGAAGTTTTTAATGAGACAACAACATGTAAAAACTATTGTAGATCTAACATGTGCTTGATAAGCCTCTACCAATTAGCCTACCACTTTATTATTGGGGTTAGGTAGAAAGGAAGATGCAGCAAATGCTAGAGATGTTACGATAATAACTTGGCACTAAAGGTGGGATGAGGCGCCTGAAGGGTATGATGTATGCAGGACCTTACCAAGTGGACAAATTGTGGCCATGAGGAAGAAGTAACGTAGTTGCCTTCTGCTATTTCAGGAAGTGGGTACAGTTTCATTAAGCGCCTACACTGATATCTGATGAAAATATCGATGGATAACTTATATTTATTGAATCAACTAAGGTATAGGTACTTTAGGGTAGGCCTACAGTTTCATATCAAACTTAGTGCCTGCATTACTACTGAATGAAAAAAATCAATCAATACGATCGAAATATCGCATCGGATGAAATATTGATATAACGCATCGGATGAAATTTCAAACAATATAAGTTATTGTATACTAATTTTAAACATGTGTTTTTTATATTTTTTTACTTTTATTTATTAAATATTAATTTAATTGCTTGTTTATTTACCATTTAAACCAAGAGTTTACTGGGTTCATATTACGTATTTATAACTCATCTGGTTTGGATTCATGAATTTCAGAAAAATTAACTTTTTATCTTTAATAATGAGTAGGAATGTGTTAAGATTTTTCCAAAATAATGAAACTGATACGGTACCAAAGGTGTGAAGAGTTTGGTGAGGAGATGAAAATGAAAATAGATGGTAATGATAATGTTTTTTTTGGATGTCAAAAACGAAAAAACAATCATTATACATCTAAGAGAGCTTTGACCAATATATTTTTTTTGGGGATCTAGGCTTGGCTTGATCAACCTTTTCGATAATGTCTGGCCTACATTTTTAGCAACAGTAAGCCTATAAGAAATTATGAATTTTTGATACATGAAATAACTGTACAGGCCTATATGATTAGATATAGGCCTACATATATCAATACTTTGATCCAATGCTATATACTAATTGATCCAATGTCATATATCAACCATATCGATCCATATTTTCATTCTGTAGAAATGTAGGCGCTAACTTATATGTAACTGCACCCGTACTTTAAGTTAGGAATCAAAATTTCAAATCGAGTGAAAATATCAAATTTTGAAATAAACTGATGATAAGATTGATAAAGACGAAACTTCGTTATCCGACTTTGTTAAACTTGTTATCAATGTGGAAATTTCGCTTTTGCGATTAAAAATGTGTGATAAAAACAATCGAATCAACAACGATATTGGGATAAGAAATGTACCATAATAATAGGCCTAATCTAACCTCACAATCTAACCGTAAACAACCTTTACTTTTATTGACAGTGATGTTTATAACAACAAAATCAATGGTGTTTCGAAATATTTAAAACACATATTCCCTCAATACAATTACAAAAAAATTTTTCTGATACGTATTGGCAGCATTTCGTCGCTTAAGAAACATCACCGCCTAAGTGACATTTTTGGCAAAATCGAGATTTACGTATTGGCAGCATTTCGTCGCTTAAGAAACATCACCGCCTAAGTGACATTTTTGGCAAAATCGAGATTTTTGCATCTCTATGGAAACATATGCTTTTTACACGTCCTTGCGACGTAGTTTAGTGAAAATCCAACAGAATTCGCTGCTATCTTGATTCTTCTAACACTGCCTACAGGTATCTCCCTAACTAAAAAAACACCGCCAATGTCCACCTCCACCAGTTTTGTTTTGGCATGGTAGTCAACAGAGATGGATTTCATTCTGCATAAGGTGAAACTTATTTACAGCTTTGATTCATTTCCATTGATTTAAAAGATCATAGATAGTGTTAGTTATTGTCTTGGTTATAAAACAAACATTTTAAGAGTCAAATTAATAGCTTAAAGTGTGTTTTGGAGTTAGGCGGAGTTATATCGTACTCTTCTTGTAATACAACACCGCCTATCTCCCTCACGAATTTTTTGGCTCTCCTGAAAAGTTTGCTTTTTGTCACTTAGGCGGTGTTGTTTCTTAGGCGACGATTTGTGACATCATTTTAGGTCTAACGAGTTCTGCTTCTTATCACAATTGAGATACAAGTAGGCCTAACTCACACAATAAACTTGGTTAGTTTATTTTGTGTTCTTCTTTGATAATATTACAGGTCACATTAGCTCAAAGTTGTACTTGTTTTTGTTATTTTTAGTTGCTTGTTTGCAATAGGCCTAGGCTATAAGGTACCGTATAGGCCTAAGTTTTATTTTCAAAAGGTATGTTTAATTATATTAGAACAAAACTAAATCAGGTGATAAAATAATAATCGTATCGTGTAATTGTATCGTTGATAGAATAACAATATTATCGCAAAATCGAAATTGCCACATCGAAAATAACGGTGGAGTCAGATAACGAAGTTTCGCCTTGATAAAATATAGGCCTATTGATTAAAAACAATATTTAAGTTAAGCCTATTATCTAGGCTAGCCTACTTCTTTTAAAATGAATCTGTACCCAGGAAGTAGCTCATTTAGTCCTATTACTGGATAGGGGCCTAAGAAAGGTAGGGTAGGGGCACTTCAGTGTGTGTATGATCTACCCAGGGGAGGAGGACAATTTCCATAATTCTTCCTTTGTGACTTTGTGTGCCAAAAAGCCAATTCGCCAAGGACATAAGATTGCTCGTCTCTACTCTAAGGCCTACCCTGTATTAGGCCTAACTCAAACACTCACCAGTATCATCAGTTCAAAAGAGCCAGACAATATTAAACATGTGTGCATACAAATCCAACCATTTCAAATCGCTTTGAAGGAAAATAAATTCAAACACTAATTTATTTATCTATTCATCCTTGCCTAACAGCCTTAGCCTTATACAAACAAACACAACCACGACAACACAAACAAAGGCCACGGCCACAATCACAAACAATCGAACAATCGAACATCAACATCAACAAAGAACAAACCAAACAATCAACGAATCAACATATTCAACACCTGCTTTCCCTTTTTTTTGTCTAGTTTACTTCAAGGTTGGGTTTGGTATTTAATCATGCAACCACATGATACAATGTTTTTTTTTGTTGCTTCTCTTTTTTTGTTAGTAAGTAGGATAAAATAATTTTGTTTATAGTCAGTTTTGGCGAGGACTATGGCAATTCGTTGATTGTATCTTTAGTAGTTAGTTATTTAGAATTTTGGTAACCTTAAACAAGGAAAACTAAGATGGGATTGGATTCTGAGGAAGGTCTGGGCTATATAGGTATTCTTGGTAATCTTCAACATACGCAAAATTTTGGACAGTGAAGGAGGGATTTTCCTATGTAGCCTTTAAAAAATCAGAAATTTTATATGCTATATACCATTTACCATATACAGGGTGATTCAGGACGAAGTGCAGAAATTTCGGGAGGTGATTGTACACATGAAAATAAACAAGAAAGGTCATATAAAGATATGTCCTAAAATCCTTTGTTTAGCCACTAGCCGCCATTTTGTTTTTTATACGTAATAATTTTTATCTCCGTAACGATTTGATGGATTTACTTCATATTTAGCATGAACCTTTATCACAACGATGTTAACTTTTAGAGAAAATATTATTATTTTTTTATGTGTATTTTCAAAATGGCGGCCATTTTAAAATTTCAAACTCAAATTTCTCAAAAACCGCAATTTTTGTAAAAATTTTATTCGAAACAAAAAAGTTGACAAATTTAATTATCTAAACAATGATACCAAGTTTATAAAGATCTGACAACAAATAACGGAGGTATTGAGATTTTTCTGTTGAAATAACCTAAATTTACATGATTTATAATGCAAAATCTATATTTTTTTTTTTGCTGAAAAAACTCAATAACTCCGTTATTTGTTGTCAGATCTTTACGAACTTGGTATCATTGTATAAATAATTAAATTTGTCAAGTTTATTGTCTCAAATAAAATTTTGACGAAAATTGCGGTTTTTGAGAAATTTTAGTTTGAAATTTTAAAATGACCACCATTTTGAAAATACACATCGGAAAAGAATAATATTTTTTCTAAAAGTTAACATTATTGTGATAAAGGTTCATGACAAATATGAAGTAAATCCATCAAATCGTTACGGAGATAAAAATTATTACGTATAAAAAACAAAATGGCGGCTAGCGGCTAAACGAAGGATTTTAGGACACATGTCTATATGACTTTTCTTGTTTATTTTCATGTGTAGAATCACCTCTCAAAATTTCTGCTCTTCGTCGTGAATCACCAATAACATAAAAATACAGGGTGAACAAACTTAACTGTGCCACCATTGGCATATCCTAAACTATGAGATTTAGAGAAAACTTTAAATGGGGAACATCACCTATTTTTTAAGATTATAAAAAAATATGAATTCCATTTTCTTCTAAATGGCCGCCATTTTCCAATATGGCGTCCGACTTTAAAGTTTCTTATGGAACACCCTACATTTTATGGTGTTTTTGGAATGTACATGTAATTTTGAGACATTTTTATTCTTTAACATTTTTCTCTAAACCTAACGGTTATTGAGCTACAGGTAATTAAAGTTCATTTTTAGTTCCATAAGAATAACATGGGTAAAACTTTATCTGCTCATATCTCCAAGACCATTCCGTAAAATAAAAAAACACTCAAGAATAAAAATGTCTTAAACTGATGTTTTAATGCCATTTTTTTCATAATAACACCAATTTGCTACAAATTTTATTTTTTGACCGCCATATTGAAAATAAGTTAATTTATGTGTAAATGATAATTTTTATGTGTAAAATGTTCTTCAAACATAATTTTAAGACATTTTTATTCTTGAGTATTTTTTATTTTACCTAATGGTTTCGTAGATATGGACAGATAAAGTTTTTCCCATGTTATTCTTATGGAACTAAAAATGAACTTTAATTACCTGTAGCTCAATAATCGTTAGATTTAGAGAAACATGTTAAAGTATAAAAATGTCTTAAAATTACATGTACATTCCAAAAACACCATAAAATGTAGGGTGTTCCATAAGAAATTTTAAGGTTGGACGCCATATTGGAAAATGGCGGCCATTTAGAAGAAAATGATATTCATATTTTTTATCATCTTAAAAAAATAGGTGATGTTCCCCATTTAAAGTTTTCTCTAAATCTCATAGTTTAGGATATGCCAATGGTGGCACAGTTAAGTTGTTCACCCTGTACCCAGATAGCACAAAAACGTTATTTTCACGTGAAAATAACGTTTCTTTTTTTACATTTTCACGTAAATTTCACGTGAAAAAAAGGAGAAAATCACGTTATTTTCACGTAAAAATTGCACTGAATTTCACGTGAAAAAAACGTGAAAAAAGACGTGAAAATGACGTTTTTGTTTCACTTAATTTTTACCTTTTTAACTTATGTTTTACTGAACATTTAACAATTTTTTTCAACAAAATTTGTAAATGAATGCTTTTTTTCTAACCAATACATTTAAAAAAATTTAAATAAAGTCGATCAAAAATTTCCCACCCTCATCTGGATTTGAACCCACAACCTTTCTGTCAATGACCTAGCGCCTTAACCCTCTCAGCCACTTTTGCTGTACCATAAACAGATTTAAATTACTATTTATACATTTAATACTCAACCTTCCTTGTACTTGAGCAAGTCAAAATTAAAACTCTGGCCCAATTTGAAATAACTCTGTGTTTGTTAATAATAATAATTTTTTAAATCTTTTATAACTATATTTACTATTGCGTATTAAATATTTAAAGTATTATTAAAATTTATATACGGTAACCAACGCATGAAATTACATAATGTTGGAATAATGTAAAGGCTAAAAAATATAATTATAAATTGTTGATACCACAAATTGAAATTTAAATTGTTATTACGAAAGCTATAATTAGACAATATCTCTACATAAGTAAATCTGATACTTTGACAGTCAAATAAAATTATCAATAACTAAAAAGTAAAATAAAATTTGAAAATAAATTTTTTGATTTAATTTTTTAAAATACGGTATACATTTTTACATAGATTTTAAATGCAAATATCCTTACTCTCTCGTTTACCCGTTTTTTAGATTTAAATTTTGCCACATAATTTGTACATGAGAAATTCGCCTTTTTCTCATTTGACATTTTTCACATAATTTTCACGTTAAAATGATATTATATTTTCATCAGTTTTTGACATTTTACATTTTTAACGTAATTTTGACGTTAAAAATAATCTTCTTTTCACCTTTTTTTCACGTTCACATTTTTCACGTAATTTTGACGTGAAAAAAATATTCTTTGTTTCGCCTTTTTTCACATTCACATTTTTCACGTAATTTTGACGTGAAAAAAATATTCTTCTATTTACTTTTATATAATTTTTACATTTTACACCTGAAAAAACGTGATTTTCACATTTTGTGCTGACTGGGCAAGATCGTGCCACAACCATCCTACACTCATCTCTCATTCATATTTAGGTTAAAATACCTACTGTGTGAAGTCCCTGTCTTAAAAAAGTGATTTAGTGAATATAAAACATAAAGTAAAAAAAATGTAAAAAATGTTGGTGAAAATCACGTTTTAAATTTTACGTTTTTTTTACTTTCACATTTTTACGTTATATTCACGTGAAAAAACGTATAATTTTTCACTTTTACATTTTCACCTTTTTTTCACGTGAAAATAACGTGATTTTCACATTGTGTGCTGACTGGGTATCTATTCTATATTATTATATATATAATACGTGATGCCCTTTTTTTGTTAACACTACTCCTCCCTTATTTCTGGACCAATTTTAAAGTTTGAGGTATCAAAAGAATGGTCTCAGTTCGTAGTTTTGCAATAAGGTTTTAGATTTTTGATATTTTAATTCTGAAGCTCACGGGAAGCCCTCAAAGTTCATTTTTTTGTCCATAAGATTAACATGGGGAACAATTTATGTTGAATTGCTAAATAAAACAGCTGTTGATTTTAAAACAAACAAACACATGTTAAAATGAATGGAAGCAATTGAACTACTGGTACTGAAATATCACACAATGTAATAATTTAATAATAGGAGGAGTGTCTATCGTGATGTTTTAACCTTTTCTCAAAATGTAGCGGGTAGACTTTGTTTGAACGTTTTATTTACGTGTAGGCCTATATAAGGGCACAAAAATAAGATTAACTTAACCCTAGAGAATTTCATTTTTCTGTACAAAACAAGTTTGGAAATAGAAATTTTTTATCTGGGTGGGTTGTCCGATCGGTATTGAAACAATCACAAAAGGGGACAAATATTTAAATATATACACTAAATTTGTGTGCGTGGGTTTTCAAACTGCTGTGAACTATATAATTCACAGGAAAATTAAGGAAAAGTTATTGGTTGTAGGTGTAATAATCTGTTTGTTTACTATAAAAAAGTTTAATGCAGAATGATACACATATTAAAACACGTGTTTAAAAGAGACAACATAAAGCTTTTTACCTCCAGTTAGCCAGAAACAAGCTTATTACAAAAATGGTTTGTATAAAGAGAAATTTTAACCAAAATATAAATGCACATAAAACTAAAATGGACCATACCAACAAAGAATAGATTATCTTAATTTTTATGATTTATTAATTTAAATTTTGTAATGCCATGGGCAGTTAAGTTAAAGAGGATTTAGTTCTTTATAAATAGTAATGTGGACTCATTCACTATGTCGACGACAAACTCATACAGTACTACAAAACAGCCGTAGTAGAGTGCTGCATAACTCATATAGGACCGGGGAGTTGTAATGAAATGTTGATTTTTACTTCTGTTGTCATTTACGTTTTATGTTTGATGAACTATGTAGATCCAACATCTGTGAATTTATTCTAAATTTTATGGGAGTGTTTATACAGAGGCTTTAGGACAAATCATCAAAAGAACAACTACGTAATCTTAGCTAATTTAGACCTAAAAGAACAGCCACTAAATCTCAACACTATCACATTGGCAAGTTGTAGAATTAGTAATGAAGATCGATTGATGAAACACCAATAATTTTCCCTGATTATCACTATCATTTGATGTAACTCTGTTCATTACCATGCAGCTAGGTTTGATCACCAGGTATAGGCCTACTCTAAAAAATGCAGCGCATTGCGCTGCACGGGCCACCTAGTAGCCTTTGTTAGTTGTAACATTTATCAGGAGTAAACTGTACCAAATTTGTTATACAATAACATTTACTACACCTCTAGCAAATGCTAAATATAGAAAATGATAAACAGAGTGTCCCTGAACTTTCTACGGAATTTTTCAGGCAGTGCGGCAGGGGTGCTCACGGGGGGATTGATAGCGCGGTTTGCACTATCGGGCCAAAATTTGGGGGGTATTTTTGTGATTTAGCGGGGATTTTTCGTATTTGTAGGGGCAATGAAGAGAAATAATATTCGAAAAATTTTTAAGTAGAATAAGAGTATGTTGACTAGAAATTGAGTTTAAACCGTATATTTATAAACATTGCTCTAAGACGAAATGTTGTGTAAGCAATAAGGAATTTATATTTGTATTAAAAGAGCTCATGATTAAAAGTGTTATAGCTATTTACCCTACAACCCTTTTTGCTGTCCAAACTTGCGTGGTTTATGGTAAGGCAACCCTGAGAACAGTCTGAAATTAGTGAAATTGGCGAGATTAATTGCTCACTAAGGAAATAAGTATCCTTGGTGACAATTTTAGGCTGGCATTCGGAATCATATTTTGTAAAAAATGTTAACAGAAAAATATTTTATTAATGAGTGGGAGGGGGTTTAACCATTGATGAATGTAAAGCTGCGTCCACACTGGCCGAACATGTTCGCCGAACAAAGTTCTTCCGAACTTTTGTCTGTTCGTTGTTAACCTTTTAGAATGTAGGCCTAAATCATATGACCGGTCATTGTTCGTTGGGAATGTTTGTTGATTTTTTGTGTTCGCCGAACAAGTTCGCCACGAATGTTCGGCCAGTGCGGACGCGGCTTAATAGTCAATGGTTTAACTCAATTCTGTATTCTACTTTGGTTTACCACTCATTATGAATAAACTCGTTTTATTTTCAGGTGACCGGTAGTTTATTATCATTGTTTAATCCTTTCTAAATTGAAGAGAATTCAAATGACGGACGAACTTTAATGAATAATTTCATTCAAACATATAAGTTAAACAAGTAACTTAGAAGTTTATTTTGCTGCTGTTGTTATGCTTTTTCGTTTAGAAGTCCTGAACAGGCGTTTTGGCCATGCACTTTTCAGACGACGACAAATAATTGCAAACACACCGGCTCCGCCCTTGCGTACTAATAAAGTTACAGCTTATAATGACGACCCATCCCGTCACGTTCACACTAGGCGATTCCAGAGGGGGTGATATACAGCAACGTTAGAATTCGCATTTGCACTGGATGGGAAGTCAATTCTAAAAAAGTGCGAGAATATTCCCGCATAAATTAGGCCTACTTGTGCAATGTTAAAAATCCCATCATTAAAATATACCCCCGTCGCAGCAGACCTGCGTACTCAGCGAATTTCCAATGGAATTTCAGATTATTTACTTTCCCCATAAAACACCATTGGATGCAATATTCCAATGAGCGTTACATAGTTGTAAAATTTTATACATTAAACAATGTGCAAAATAAATTTTTTACCATCATACAATTCTGCCAATTCTGACTTTCCAAGAAACATTATTTAATTTTTCCCTACAGAAAAGGCTGATAACATGGGTAGGATAGCGAAAAATCTGACTAAAATTACATTTTAAACCATTAAAAATTATTGTTGCATGACCTTTTGATTCAAATTCTAGAGTACATTCTGGTTCTAACGTTCACGTTGGCCACACTTTAACGACATTGTATAATGTTAACGGTGAATACTTAGAGGGTTACTTTTAATAAATTATATAATTTACATTTACCTTTATAAATTCATTCTTAATTTATTTTTATTATAAATCACCTTTTTTTATTTTTTGAAATAGCAATTTCATAGCACTGTTACAAATGAATGTGCAGGATAACAAATGTTTTCATAATTTTTGTTCAATTTGATTCAATATTTATGCGACCATGAAATTTATTGAAGGCAAAGTAAATTACAAACTGGATTATACTAATAATATAATAAAAAAACAGGTCGATATTAATTTTTGTCGATGACCCCAAAGAAGTCTGTGGCTCAAAATAAGTAGACTCCTCGCTCTGCGATTTAGCGCCTTTAATGTAGTTTAGAATTGAAAGTTTCGCAAGATGTTGTGTTTATTACTGTTGACTAGCGTACATATTTTATGAGTACAGTATAGGTTAAAAAAGTAATTTTCAATTTTAAAATATTTAGCTTTACATTATTTATTTAATCATGATTTAAAATAACATATCTTGTTTAGAAAAACAAGCATCATAGAATACTTCAGCATTGCTGGACGAAATAATGGTTATTTTAATTATATAGAGTGTAAAAAGTTATAAGATTTCACAACTATGTGCTTAACAAATATTAAGTAAAAAATAGAGAGTCAATAAACCTTGTCATTCTTATGAAATCATAGACCGAACGATGAAGTAAGAGAGAACGATGATGAGCACAAGACTCAAAGTGAATTTCTTCAAGGCACTATTAATTCAATTGCCAACGATCAAAACACTTAATCGTAAATTACTCAATTACATGATGAAATTCGTCTAAATATCAACAACTTTCCCGCTGAAAGTTTGTTTCTGACCCAAAAATAAAAAAAATCCTTTTTTTTCCTAAGTAACTTTTTAATGTCAGACTAAATAAAAAATTAAAAGTTTCCAACTTGTAAATCACATTTCACAAATTAAAAAATATTCATATTGTTAGATTCTGCATTTCATACAGAAACTGAATATATACGTTTTATAGCATATCAACCAGTTTGGTTAGGTCCAGGGGCGTGTAAACGGCGGCGCGCTATCCTTAAATTAACGCTGATTTCGCCGTAGATGCTAGGTTGAACGGGGGGATTTCACGTAAAGGAACGGCACTGGAGTACAGCGCGCGCAACCAGGTGGTGAGATGCCCAATTAAAAAAAACAGCAGAATTAAAGCCATAAGGCCTGTTCTTCTTATAAGACTCTGTATTCATTGCCTAAACATATACAACATGTAGTGAAAATTTGGTGAAGACAGCTTTCATCATTTCTGAGATAGCATTTGTAGCGCGGCATCGTAGTTCCAGTTTTCTCTCCGGCAGCGCTAGCGGCTCAAGATGACAATTGGAGCGCCTCGACCACCAGCCTCGGTGGATCAGTTGGTTAAGGCGTTACCTTTCTGACCAGAAGGTAGCGCCTGGGGCGGGTTCGAATCCCGCCCGGTTCACCGAGGGGGGAGTTGGTGTCAGTGCACAAATGCATATGATATTGGCGTCCTCGGGATAGGCTCCTGGCACAAGCTGCCAGGAACCCTGAAAGCTCCGGTGAGACAAGCCTATGCTTTTAAAATATAGGGAGGAGCTGATATTGTATGTATTTGTGCACTGACACCAACACCCTTTTGCTATTTTAGAACGTCAAATTGAAAGCCTAGCCTTACGGCGTTTTTTGTGTTAATATTTTTACATTTTTTGCAACATAAATTTAAGTACTGGGGTTGTATGATGATTTAAAATGTTCGGGGAGAGTCTTAGAGTAACAAGAAAAAAAAAAAAAAAAAATTAAATTAGACGGATGTCTGTTACGGCCGTCGGCCGCCGACGCAACTTTGGCCACGGGGCTTATTACGGCCGCCGGCCTTGAACGGCATTTTGACCACAGGTGTCTATTACGGCCGTCGGCCTTAAAAGGGTTAATTCTGAGGCCCACGGGAAGCCCTCAAAGTTTGTTTTTTGTCCATAAGATTAACATGGGGAACAATTTATATTTAATTGCAAAATAAAACAGCTGTTGATAGTAAAACAAACAAACACATGTTAAAAGCTGAATAGAGCAATTGAACTACTGGTACTGAAATAAAAACAGTTTCATACTTGTTTGGGCAAAAGAGAAATTTATAAAAGCTATTTAAATAAACTTCTGATTTTCAACCTCAATAGAATAAAAATAAATTGCTGATTCTAAAGGATAGATGAATTTGTGAGTATTAATAAATAAACCAGAGTTTGTGACAATATTAATATAATTAAACAAAATTCAGCATTAAAAAACAAATAAACAAATTATTTCTCAAAGATTTACAGCAAAGAATAAAATTAAAATAATTTTCAGTTGAAAAAAGTCCATCAAAAAGTATGACTGCCAGGAGGATTTGATCCAGGAACCTTCAAGTTACAAGTCCCAAGCTCTAGCCACTGGTCTACAGGAACAGTTGAAATTAGTTGTATTGAATGGTATGGAGACAGCTTCAACAGCTGTGACAGTTCATGTGAAAACTAGTTGAATTTGGCAATTTAAATGAACTGTAATGGGATTCTGATGACCCACAAAATAAATGTCAATAATAAAAATATTTGAATATTAGGGATACTGAAGACCCTTTGTGAAACCATGTCCAACTCACGCTACATGATGAATTTAATTCTGCACCACTTTGTCACAAGAAAGTACATGTCACCATCACTCTGTCTGTGAACTCACTGCAGACTGGGGGCACGGGGAAAGCACCAGACATTTGACCAACTTGACCGTTGACCCTCACCTGGCAGCCCTTTGTAATACAAACTAAAGACTCTAGATAACTAAACAGTTGTCTTGTATTGTTCTACATTATGCCATTTAAATGATTGTGTTACAATTTTATGTTTGACTATTTACAATAAAATAAAACTTCTTAAATAAAGTGAATTACAATAATATTTGAAATAATGTCTAACTAATATTTTCCTCATTTAAGATAAATTGATACAGTTGAAAATATATGGGAGGCTTAAACATTCTCCCCACCGAAATTTCCAAAGAAATTTCCTAACAAGGTGAAAGAAAAGGTTCATGGGTAGAGAAAAGGGTGTTAGGCAAAGTGGTCGGTTTGGAGAGGACGGAGCGGAACCAACTTTACAGCAGGTCTTCTAAATTTCGAATTTCCACACTTGACTGTCAAAACTCTGACTACTCCATCCTCACCTGGATGAACTTGAACAATTCTGGCCATGGGCCACTGCAGAACAGGAACATTTGGGTCTCTCAACAGGACCAAGTCTCCAACCTTGGGGTTTTCACTATCTTTTGTCCATTTATTCCGTTTTTGTAAGGAAGTCAGGTACTCAACTCTCCACCTTTGCCAAAAGTGCTGTGTCATCCTCTGAAGCAACTGCCACCGAGAAAGAGCTGGAACCTTATCATCTAGAAGTGACGGTTCTGGAGTCGTCAACAGGGTGCCTCCTATCAGGAAATGTCCGGGTGACAAAAATTCAGTTTCTTCAGGGGCAGAAGATAATGGGCACAACGGCCTAGAGTTGAGGACAGCCTCAATTTGAGTGAACCAAGTAGTCAATTCTTCAAAGGTCAATGGTGTTTCACCTGCTACTCTTCTGAAAAGTGTCTTGGCGGACTTAACGGCCGCTTCCCAAAGTCCTCCGAAGTGGGGAGCATATGGAGGATTAAAGTTCCACTTTATTTGCAATTTCGTGGCCTTCTCAAGAATTTCATTTTGAGTGGTTTCCTTGCAGTACCAAGAAGCAAACTCTCTGAGCTTGTTAGCTGCTCCTTGAAAGTTTGTGCCACAATCTGAATAGCATTGTTCAGGTAGTCCTCTACGGGCTATAAATCGATGAAGGGCAGCGATGAATGCGTCTGTACTGAGTGCAGTAACAATCTCCAGATGAACTGCCTTAGTCCCCATACACACGAAGAGGCAAAGGTATGCCTTGCTGATTGCCGCCTTTCTTCTAAGGGATTCTCTCAGAGGAAATGGTCCTGCAAAGTCAATGCCCACATGAAGAAAGGCACGGTTCATGTTTACCCGCGCTGGAGGCAGGTCAGCCATCTTGGGAGTGAAGGGCTTGGCTCTGTCCTTGAAGCAAATCAAACATTTAAATGTACGGTGACGAACTAGACTTCTCATGGCAGGTATCCAAAATTTAAGCTGTATTAATGCCTGTAAAAGTCCAGGACCTGGATGTAGGTAGAGTTTGTGATAGTAGTCCACCAGCAATGTAGTAAAGTGACATTTTGGAAGTAAGATCGGATGCTTCTGACCATAAGGTATAGAAGATCTATTCAGTCTTCCTCCGACCCTTAGTATGCCTTTTTCATCAAAAAATGGCAAGAGTTTTGAAAACTTCGACTTGGCGATAGTTTCCTTAGTTGATACTGAAGATTCATTGTGAAATAGATAAAACGATTGAAGTTCCCTCAATATGTACACCAGTGCTTCGTTGATTTCATAAGAATGAAGAGGACCACTGGTGAGTTTTCCTTTCTCCAATCTAGCCTTAATATTTTGGATAAATCTCCTTATCCAAGCAACTGTGTCCAAAACCTTGTGGTAGGATGAGTGGGAAGAGATGAAAGAGATTATGAATGGCTCAGAGAGAGTGGTCACCAAAGACTGAGTTTCAACCTTTAGTTCAGGTAAACTTTGTAAAGACAGATCTACCGCTGACCTTGGCCATGAGTCAATGTGTTCACACAACCAGTCTGGCCCACACCACCATAGCGAGTTTTCCTTAAGTTTGTCTACTGATGATCCTCTTGAACCAAAATCACTGGGGTTCTCATGAGTGCTCACATGCCGCCAGCATGATAAGGGAGTGATGTCTGTGATGTGGGACACTCTATTTGAGACAAAGACCTTTAGTTTGTAAGGAGGAGTATGAAGCCATCCTAAAACAATAGAGGCATCTGTGAAAAAGACTGGCTCCTCAAATCTGATTGTTGTAGACTTAGAAAACATCTTGGAGACAGAAAAATAGAGCTTAGCCAAAAGGTGTGCACCGCACAGCTCAAGACGAGGTATCGTTACTGTTTTAATCGGTGCCAGTTTTGTCTTAGCGATAATAAGGTGTGATGTTATTGATTGCTCATTGATTGTTCTCAGATAAAGAGCGGCACAATATCCTTGAGCGGATGCATCAGAAAATCCCACTAGTTGATAACAAAGTGGTTTGTTGGGTACCACAAGTCTTGGTACACTGAGTCTTGATAGGCTACTGAGCTGTCCTACAAAACCTTCCCAAATAGATTTCAGATGGGATGGAATTTCTTGGTCCCAACCTAATCCCAGTTTCCACAAGTCTTGGATTAATCCCTTTGCTACAAAAGTGATCGGTGCCAAAAATCCTAAGGGGTCATAAATTTTAGCAACAGCTGAAAGAATAGATCTTTTAGTATATACTAGATCAAAACTTTGAACCTTGTACATGAAGACATCATTAACTGGATCCCAATGAAGTCCTAAAATCTTCACGCTGGAGTCTTCATTTGAAGAAAAGTTCACTGACTCTGTCTGTCTGTCAGAGCTGACAACTTCCAGAAGTTCATCACGGTTGCTAGCCCATTTGCTAAGGCTAAATTGTCCCCTTTTTAGCAAGTTGATGGTTTCCTCCTGAAGTTTCAAAGCTTCGCTTAGAGAAGATGTCCCAGTTACTATATCATCGACATACATATCCTGAGAAATGGCTTCAGCAGCTCTAGGGTAATTTTTTCCTTCATCCAGGGCAAGTTGTTTTATGACTCTAAGAGCCAAGAATGGAGCAGAAGTCAATCCATAAGTTACGGTGTTTAGCTCATACTTGTTGATGGGGTCAACTGGATTAAACCTCCAATAAATGTGTTGGTAGGGCCTGTCTTCTGGATGGACTAAAATCTGTCTATACATTTTGACAATGTCAGCTACAAAGACAACAGGATGTAGTCTGAACCTCAAGAGAATGTCTCTGATATCTTGTTGCAGTTTCTCGCCAACCATTAGATGGCTGTTCAAAGATTGGAAGTGTGAAGACCGAGCTGATGCGTCAAACACAACTCTCAGCTTTAATTTTGATCGATCTTCCTTTACCACACAATGGTGAGGAATTATGTACTTAGACGGTGAACTTGTTGCATTCATATGGCCCAAGTTTAAATATTCTTCCATGAAGTCATGATACTCTGACATTAATCGTTTGTCATTCATCAGTCTTCTTTCCAAATTGTAAAATCTCTTGAGTGATGTTTCTTCAAAGTTACCCAATGTAACGTGAGTACTCTTGAATGGCAAGCGTACGACGTACCGGCCATCCTTTGTCCTAAAATGTGTATCCTTGAAGTGCTGTTCACAAGCTTCATCCTCGGGGTTAGAGCTAGCAACAGCAGAAGGAGGTTCCTCCAATTCCCAGAATCGTTGAATCTGTGTGTGCAAGTCTTCAGCTTCATTGACAGTGGTGAAGAAAGAGCTACTATTACCACATGAAATTAAACAAGTACCAGATACTCGTCCAACGACTATATACCCAAATACAGAGGAGAAAAGTTTTGGTTGGTTTTCTTGAACTGTAACTGTAGATCCATTCCAGATGTCTGAAAATAAGTCGGAACCAAGCAAGAAGTCTACAGGACCTGGTTGCCAAAACTTCGGGTCGGCTAACTCAAAACTTGTGTAATTTGTCCAAACGTCAACAGGCATAGTGAAGTTTGGAAGATGAGAAGTTATGTTATTCACAACTATTGCCTCAGTTTCAATGACAGGGGAGCACGAATTGCGTGGTTTTAGGCAGCAGTGTACCTTGCCTCTGGTACCATCAAACACTGTCTGACCAATTGCACTGATCTTATGGGGGAATGATTTAACGATTAACCCCAGTTTGTCAGCACATTTTTTTGTTATGAAAGAATGTTGACTTCCAGAATCCACCACCAATCGTATTTGGCTATAATGTCCATGCACATCTTGAATTTCTGCAACAACGGTTCCTAATAATACTTGACTTTGCTCAGGAAGAGTTGCCGTTAACGAAGACCCAGATGAGCCCGCAGCCACATCCTGATTTTGGTTAGCTTCTTCATTGGCTTTTGAAGGGGGGCTGTTATCATTTGAAGAAGGTATATGTAGAAGGGAGTTATGTCTTTTCTTGCATACTTTGCAATTCCACTTGGAGAGACATCTGCTAGTAGAGTGACCAGATGATAAGCAGTTTCTGCATCCACGCCAGGATTTTAACAATTTTTGCCTATCATCGACTGATGCTTCAATGAATTTGTTGCATTTCATTAGGCTATGAGAGCCATTTTGACACAACCAGCAAGAATCCCCAGAATTATCCAGCTTTGAAGATTTAGTCATTGAACTGGATAAGAGTGAAGTCTTCATACTCCGATTAGATAATGATTTCCCATTATTATTATTCTTCGAAGGAAGAGAAGATTTATTCTCCACATGTTGTAGGTTTCCACTTGCCAGTTGAAGTGCTAAGCAGCGTTCACGTAGAAATTTGGTTAAATCATTAAAAACAGGAAAGTCCTTTCCTTTGTACTGAAGCTCAAACTGTTCTCTGGTTGAGTGATCCAGAAGTCGAACAGCGATGTGAAATAAAATAAAGTCAGCTTCATCAGGAATTTTCAGAAGTTTAAAGGCAGCAATATTGTCTGAAACTTGAGAGAGAAAAGATTGGAGTGAATCCACAGTGGCCTTTCCTTGTTGCGGCTTAAATCCCATCAACTGATTGAGGTAGTTTGATGCAAGCATGCGTTTGTTGTTGAAAGTTTCATTTAAAGCCTTCCAGGCGAGATCATAATTGTCTTCAATTAACGGAAGGTTACTTATTACAGCAGAAGCAGTTCCAACCAAGGAGGAGACTAGATAGTGAAATTTCTCCATTTTGGAAAGTAAGGCATCATTGTGGATGATAGAAGTAAAGGCATCTCGAAATTTGGGCCAATTAGTTATCTGGCCATTGAAATGTGGAAGATTGATTCGAGGCAAATTTTTATTGTTTCTGACCTCTGGCACTGTTAAAGATTCATTGGGGTTGATGCTTTGTCTTGAGGTAGTAAAGGCAGGTTGTTGCTGTGAAAGAATTATCTCATGATTGGTGTGCGCCTCATAGTAGTAACGCTTAGCAGAGGCTTGCATTGTTGTATCATCATCTTGAGGAAAGGCTGGTTTGGTAGCATGCTCCTCATTTTCATAAAGTTCTACGAGTTCATCCCAAACCTCCTCGAACCGTGAAAAATACTTTTCAAGAACCTTAAACATTCCTTTAAAGGCATTATGATGATCCTTTTCTTTTACAGCTAGTCTACCCTTCTCATTAATTGTTTGTATTTCCTTAAAACTCTCCAACAGCTTTCGCTTCAAGGCTCTGGACTTTCGTTTGAATGTTTCCGCATCCATGATGGAAGGGACGGGGGGGGGGGGGGGCAAGATTTTGGAATGGTAACAGAGTGTTTAGAAAATAAAAATGTTGAAATTGTAACAAGTTGTGACTAATGTACACAAGAGAGCAGTTATTCACTGAAATGACAAATTAATAGCTTAAATGTACAACAAGGAACAAATAATTATTAATCCATAAAAGTATTTGATGAACCGTACCAATGTACAATATCAAAAGGCGAGGCCTATGAAAGAAATGACAAGTTAATTCTGTTGAGACATACTTGAAGTTATCCAGTAATTCACAATATGAAGTAAGATAATTTAACTTGATTTGAATCAACGCAATAATTACAAATAGAAATTATTGAAATATCCCTCTAAGACAGCAACTTACAATATAAAAATATTTTGTTAATTGATGTATTAAAAATTGAAACCTTAAAATATTTTATTGATCAGTTAAAATATTTTATTAACAATCACAAGTCTTCTATCCGGCTCGAAGGACCAATATGTTTGGGCAAAAGAGAAATTTATAAAAGCTATTTAAATAAACTTCTGATTTTCAACCTCAATAGAATAAAAATAAATTGCTGATTCTAAAGGATAGATGAATTTGTGAGTATTAATAAATAAACCAGAGTTTGTGACAATATTAATATAATTAAACAAAATTCAGCATTAAAAAACAAATAAACAAATTATTTCTCAAAGATTTACAGCAAAGAATAAAATTAAAATAATTTTCAGTTGAAAAAAGTCCATCAAAAAGTATGACTGCCAGGAGGATTTGATCCAGGAGCCTTCAAGTTACAAGTCCCAAGCTCTAGCCACTGGTCTACAGGAACAGTTGAAATTAGTTGTATTGAATGGTATGGAGACAGCTTCAACAGCTGTGACAGTTCATGTGAAAACTAGTTGAATTTGGCAATTTAAATGAACTGTAATGGGATTCTGATGACCCACAAAATAAATGTCAATAATAAAAATATTTGAATATTAGGGATACTGAAGACCCTTTGTGAAACCATGTCCAACTCACGCTACATGATGAATTTAATTCTGCACCACTTTGTCACAAGAAAGTACATGTCACCATCACTCTGTCTGTGAACTCACTGCAGACTGGGGGCACGGGGAAAGCACCAGACATTTGACCAACTTGACCGTTGACCCTCACCTGGCAGCCCTTTGTAATACAAACTAAAGACTCTAGATAACTAAACAGTTGTCTTGTATTGTTCTACATTATGCCATTTAAATGATTGTGTTACAATTTTATGTTTGACTATTTACAATAAAATAAAACTTCTTAAATAAAGTGAATTACAATAATATTTGAAATAATGTCTAACTAATATTTTCCTCATTTAAGATAAATTGATACAGTTGAAAATACATGGGAGGCTTAAACAATACTTTAATAATACAAGGAGTGTCAATTGTTATGTTTTAACATTTTCTCAAAATTTAGCGGGTAGATTTTCCTTGAACGTTTTATTTACTTGTATCTGGGCACAAAAATAAGTTTAGTAACTTAACCCTAGAAAAATTCATTTTTCTGTACGAAAACAAGTTTGGAAATTGAAATTTTTGACATGGGTCTTATGGGTTGTCCGATTGGTATTAAAACAATAACGAACGGTAACAATTATTAAAATAGAACAATAAATTTGTGTGCATGGGTTTTCAAACTACTGTGAAGTATGAGGAAAAGGCATAGTTGGTTGTAGGTGTATTAACCTGTTTGTTTACTGTTTGTTGCAGAATGCTACACATATTACACACCTGCCTGCACATATTATGCCTGTTTAAAAGAGACAACATTTAAAAGTTTTTTTTTTTTACCTGTTATAGTACAGAAAACAAGCTTATTACAAAAATTGTTTGTGTAAAGAGAAGTTTTAACCAAAATAAAAAAGTCACATAAAACCAAAATAATGGACTACACAAAAAAAGATTTAGATTCTCTTAGTTTTTGTGATTTCTTTATTTAAATTTTGTAATGCCATAGAAAGTTGAGTTAAAGAGGATTTAATGCTTTATAATGAGGGGTCACCCCCATAGTATTGTCACCCCGGAGGAGCGGTGCTGCACACAATGGGACTGGAGACATCGCCCGCGCATGCGCAGAAGCCGGCAGGTAAGCCTAATCAGCAAGGACTCAGTCTCAGTCGGGAGAGAGTCGGGCAGCCGCAGCATGAAGGTTCTGTGAGTACTTTCAAACCTTTGGGGGGGGGAATCTATCTGGGGTAATAGGCTAAGAAATACTTTTCTAAATTTACGTTAATGATGTAATTATTTAAGTATATTTATTATCTAGAGATCACCCTTCTCATCAGGCCTGTAAATTAACTTAATTACTTGTTTCTCACAATAAAATGTCCCTAGTCGGAATTAATAGATTTAATATGTAGGATCGATACTCATCAAAGATGGCTTGCCTTGTCAGGGGTTTGCAAGCGTTTAATATTCTGCGGATAATCCTCCCAATTAATTGTGCCTCTGGCATTGCTCCTCAGGCCCGTGCAGGTAGCCACAAGGCTACCGGTGGCCACAATAAATAGTAATGTGGATTCATTCACTACATGGATGACTAACTCCTACATTACTACAAACCTAGCCGCAGTGAGTGCTGCATAACTCATAAAGGACCGATGAGTTGTAATGAAATGATGATTTTCATTCTGATGCCATTAAAGTTTTATGTATGATGAACTATGTAGATCCAACACCTGTGAATTTATTCTAGATTTTATAGGAGGGTTAAGACAACAAAGACAAATTGGCAAAAGAACAACTATGTAATCTTAACTAATTGGGACCTAAAAGAACAACCACTAAACCTCAACAGTATCAAGTTGGAGAATTAGTAATGAAGATCAATTGATGAACACCAGTATTGTTTTATCTGATTTTCACTATAATTTAATTTGTATTCAAAGTAACTTTGTTCATTACCATGGAACAAGGTTTGATCACCAGGTACTCTAATAAATGCAGTGTGTTGCGCTGCACAGGCCTCCTAGTTGGTTTTATTACTTGTAGATTACATGCATGAGGGTTTTATTGTCTTGTGAGTGTGTGTGCCTGAGTCGAGGGTATGGACTATGTAGTACTACTCTAGTAAACAGTAATAAACTAGGTAAAAACTTGGTACTGAATTTGGGATGATTTCTGGTTAGTAATTAAAATATCAATAAAATAAAAATATCCATTTATTACAAATTCTTTATACATTTTACTAAAAACGTGATGTAAATACAGGTACTAACTACATAAGATTATTTACAATAGCGTTCTTTGAAAGTTGAATAAGGGGGGGGGGGGTTTGATTGAACAACTTTAACAGGAGAACATAAGTTACTTTTGATTAATTTCATAGAAGTCATATGATAGTTTAAAGAGTAGTTTAAAAAATCGAAATGTTTTCATACCAGTAGCAATGATCCAAATTCTACATAATAAAAAAAAATCTAACAATACCAAAGCATTTAATATTTTAGAAACATTAAATACATACGGCTATACAAATAAAAAAATGTTCCAAAATAATAATAAAAAAATATAAAAAAACTAGCATTGACAAATTAAAAGTGAAGATATTACAGAAGCAATGACAAAATCAGTATGACTCCTTTCATTAGATAGTTTTAAGTTATCAAGTTTACTTCACAAGTTTACACAGGATACAAAGAGGAAGTTTCAGAAATACATAATATTAATTATATATAGCTATTTACAATATAAATTTACTAATACAATTTACAACTGGATCTCACCAGTAAAAAATAGTTTTATACTTGGTAAAACCAAAAGAGTTACTTTAGTTGCATTCCAAGCCAGCATTATCGGCTCATTTAGTAGTTATGAACAAGAATACAAAAATGTTAGACTGCTAACTGCGAACACAAAAGTATGAACTAGAATAGATAAAAAAGTAGAAAAGCGTTATTTATCCAAGTCTTTTCTTTCTACCATTTCTTTCATATTTTAAAGGATTCACATTGTAAATGTTTTGTTTTCATAGGTAAACATTTTTATAGGATAAAGAAGTGAGTCTTCTTGTAGTTAAATCACAACGAACACTATACAAGCAGTACAACTTGAAATGTTGCAACAGAATTTTAAACCATTTTTTTATTTTCTATGTGTCTCTAAACCATTTCCCCACTTACTTTATAGTTAGTTAACTATATCAATACAGAAGGAATCCAAATGCGTAATATGACTAATAAATTAAATTTAAAACTATTCTCTGAATAGATAGAGAAGAAAGTAGTAAAACATATCTACTAAGAGTACAATAACTGTTGATTATATATAAAAAAAAAAAAAAAAAAAAAAAAAAAAAAAAAAAAAAAAAAAACATTTAATTATTGACACATTTTAAATTTTAGGGAAAAGGAAATAGGAAAATTGGTAAACACTTATATGAATCCAACACACACGAAGATTCACTGGGTTGAAGAAAGTTCCAGTTTGGACGAACTTGCAGTCTTTGGCGAGGAATGTCAGTTAGTCTAGGACTAGGCGGAGATGACTCGTCAGCCGGGGAGCCTTCTAGGCGGCATCCAGTCTCATAGGTCTGCAACAATGAAACCGATATGTCAGACCCTGATATTGATATAGAGAAAATTTAATCGGCATTTAAGTAGTAATGACCTACTACAAATACCAAATCCCAAATAAATCTTAAAAACCAAGATAATAAAAAAATTAGATCTATGCCAATTTGCCAAGAATGAACCTTAAAAGGGGCATCACTAGAGGTATAACCCAACGGGAGTTATTTTCAGGCTGACGAAACTTATTCTCCACAGACCTTCCACCAAGGAGTATGGTCCTTCGCTGGAAACCTAAAAGCTTTGAGGAGTGTGTAGGTCTACGCATTCACTGACGTAATCTTAAGTAAAAATTCCCCTTAATAAGCTGATTACAAGTAAGAATGAGAACAATTTTTAGTTTGGGGTACAGTAGTTATTGTAACTAACCTATTGAGAACTTAACATGTATGAAATGATTTGAAGCGTACAGATAGAGCACAATAAGGAGAGGAAGGTTGAGACATTACTAAATGGTTTGAAACTTAATTTTGGACTGATTTTTAAACAGGTTTTGGATGTGTTTGGCAACTTTTAATCAAAGAACCACCAGATGCGGTGGCTCAGTGACAGAGCCCTAGACTCACATTACAAATAGCTGGGTTCATAATGGGCAACCACTTAACGAGGCTTAAAAATGAGCAGTAGACTATGTGACTATATATATGGCACCATACGGTCCTTAGATCATCACTTAGTAGTTAAGTTTAATAATCCCTTTTTTCATCCACTCACCCATGGTCTCCTGTTGGATCTCGACCTTGTACGAGGGGTTGTCATAGGCGGCGGACGTGGCCTTGCGGTTGTTGGCCGCCGTGATCGGCGCCTTATTGTGGCCGTGCTTCCGCATCAGCACGAGTGAGAGGATAATGACGGCGGCGACGGCCAGCGTGGCCAGTATACTGACGGCCACCAGCGGGCCGTAGTAGTCGCTGCTCTCCACCAGTGGTGTCGCCTCTAGCTTACCTGCGCAAAACAAAAACCACATTTGACTATAATTGACCAATCAATCAACCCCTCCCTTCGTAATGATGTCTTCCCAGATCACCGAAAGATTGATACAATCAATCCAATTTTTGAGAAGGATGAAGGATTGACTGAAATCAATTTTACCTGTTAAGTTTTGAACGTGTAACGTGACATTTTAATTGACTGGTCAAATATTTTGAAAAAGGAATTTCGACTTATACAACAACAAGGGTTAAGGAAAAATAAACCCATCATTGATATTATCACAAAATTATTTAAAATAATGGCTTGGAGAGGAAAGTGTGACTTGAACATATTCCTTGACTTCTCTGAGTGATTTTATACATCATGTAAAGCTGTTGAACCAGTTAGAGTCTGTTGTAGTCCTGAATCTTGCCCCACTTGAAAAACAAACAACAGCAAGGCTGAGCCGCAGCACAAATGAGCAGCAGTTTCATTTGATTTAAAGTAGAAATTTCTAACACATTGTCCTTAAAAGTTGTAGTACCCCATGTTGTTCAACAGGGATGAGTTATCACGCCAGTACTTTCTTTTGTTTACTTTGGCCTACATAAATACCGGTAAGTGGTATTTATCAATCAAGCCAGAATGGTGAGGAGATTCAATATGCAGATGACACGAGTCTCTGACTCTTCAAATCGAATATAGGGTTGTAACATTGACTTTGTACACTACGTGAGTAGACTTCTCATAGCATAGGCGTGTGTGAAGCATACTGACGGTGGTGCGATCTCGTGCGGCGTACATAGAAGTACACGTAATGTAACATATGATAAATAAATCAGTATTAAAACTCTTCTAAATCAAGGATGAAACATAACTGGAAAGTTATAAGTTTTATAACTGAAAGTTATGGGGAGACAGCGTTACTGGGAATGAAATTAACCTTAAAACGGTTTTGGACGAACTACACAAAGTAAAAGAAAATTGTTTTGGGATTTTTTGGAGTGATCAAGCCCTCCAAAAAATCCCAGTTGTTTGTAACTAGGCTAGCCATGGAAACCGAAGCAGAATATATTAAGGAACATCTTAAACAGAACAGCATCACTGGAGTTCACTGTGAAGAAGTTAAAACCAGATTCCCTGGCTACAAGTCATTTAAAATTGCGGTCAACTGTGACGACAAAGAAAATGTGTTGAAAGCAGACATGTGGCCCGAAGGAATATTGATCAGTGACTACAAGCCCCGACCGCTTCCACTTAAACGCTACCAAACTAAATCATTTTTTATGCCAGAGAGTGAACAAAATACAGAGGGACTAGTGGTTAGGCCTAACTCCAGCAACACACCGGTACAATCTAATTTAAAAGTAGTTAGCCTAAACGTTCAGTGTTTGAGAAAAAAAAACTTAATTTAGTTACACTGTTTGTTAACCCATGTGATATAGACCTACTCTGTGTGTGTGAACACTTGTTGAGGACAGAGGAAACGGAATTTTAATCAGGTACTAGGCAATCTAACTTTAGCTAACTCTTGGTGTAGAAATGTACACAAAAATGGTGGTGTTGCTGTTTACTAAAAAAAACCATAAAAACTGAAGTATTAGATCTTTCCATGTTTTGTAGTGAATTTGATTTCGAAGTAACGGGAGTAAGGCTGCCTGAGTACAATTTAGTGGTTTTATCCATGTACCGGTCTGATAATGGTAACTTTGATTCTTTTATAAATTTTTTTGATGACTGCCTGAATTCTGTGGCAAGGACAAACATTACAGCTTTTGTTGCTGGTGATTTTAATGTGCCATTGAACTTTGACTCACCCACCGAGAAGAGGGTTTCTGATCTTCTGCGAAGCCATGGATTTTACTGGCAGTGTCGTGAGCCTACAAGAGGGGATAACTGCCTAGACAGCATCGCCTCAAATTGCACTGCCTGGGAACAACGCACTTCTGTGGTCAACTCTCTGGTTGTGGACCATCTTGCGGTGGTATTGGAATACAACGTTGACAAGGTAGGAAGCTCCAACATTTGTACTTGGCATGGTGACTATATATCACAGTAACGTAAATTAAATAAGCAGATATTTCCTAATGTTAAGTCTGAGTTAAGTCAAATAGACTGGGCCTTTGTATATAATGAAGTAAATGCGGAAATGGCATTTACGTTTTTTTCGAGGCTTTAATTGGTGTCATAGATTTATATTTCCCTATTAAAGTAAAATCGTTGCAGAAATCATTAGGTTCTAAAGGGAACAGTAGGCCTAAGACAACCATATCCCCAGAATTTTATACAGATGAGCTGAAAACCTATAAACGTTGGGCATTATACCTACATGACCGGTGTCAGTCAACTGCCTGCATAGAGGAACGTGATAGGCTGCGCTCCCTATATGTCGAAGTAAAGCGTGAATATCGTCATTTGGTTGATGCGGCCAAGCGCAAGTCTGTTGAAGATTTTATTGATAATGCCCATAATCCATGCAAGGCAGCGTGGAACGTTATCAACCAAAACAGGCGCGCAGCCTCTCTTAAGGAGTGTACTTCTAGCCCTGATGAAATTAACAACTATTTTACTGAAGTGGTTAACAAAATAATTGAAGGCATTCCTGACTGCAATTTTGAAGCAGCTGCAAATGTTGATGTAGCTAATTGCCATTTTTCTCACTGGGCCCAGATCTCCCCATCCGATATTTTAGGCATTGTAAATAATTTTAAGGCCTCGCCTAGCACTGATGTCTACAGTATTTCAGTTGAGCTTCTTAAGTGCATAATTGAACCAATCTCTGTCCCTTTAGCCTACATTTTCAATCTGTGCCTGTACGGTGGGGTTTTCCCGACAAAGCTGAAGATTGCCAAAACCATCCCGGTATACAAGAAAGGTGATCCCGGTCTTGTCAGCAGCTATAAGCCTATAGCCATTATACCTGCCCTAGCTAAAATTCTGGAGACAGCTATGAACCACCAACTTTATAGATATTTTGAGTCCAATGACCTGTTTAATGGCATGCAGCATGGCTTTAGGAAAGGAAAGTCCACCGTCACTGCTGTCGAAACACTGGTTAGCACTTTACATGAATCTTTTGAAGCCAAAGACTTTGCACAGTTAACTCTTTGCGACTTAAGTAAAGCGTTCGACTGTGTGTCCCACAGGGTTTTCTTGGAAAAGGCGGCACGTTATGGATTAAGTGGCCCTGTCTTAGGTATCCTCGAGTCCTATCTGTCTGTTTGTCTGGAAGGAAACAACTTGTGTCGGTGCATGGCGCTATCTCTAAATTTGCTGAAATTCTACATGGCGTGCCCCAGGGCTCATCCCTTGGGTCTCTGCTTTTTTTGATCATGATTAATGATTTTAATGTAAGCAACACTGACTCATCATGCTTGTTGTATGCTGACGACACCACCCTAATAACGAGGTGTAGCAATTTTGAGGAGTTAGTTGTCAGAGCTGCAGACGACCTTGAGGAGACTAAAGAGTGGTTTGAACGTAATAAGCTCCAGCTAAACGCAGATAAAACACAAACCTTAATCTGCAGTCTTAAGAAAGACGTACCTAGAGAAAACCATGTTTTTGTCAAACTTTTAGGTCTACAAATAGATTTTAATTTATCATGGTCAGCTCACGTGGACATTGTATGCAAAAGGTTAGCCAGGGTAAATTACTTGCTAAGAAAACTCAAGTATCTGGTAACTCCATCATACCTGCTTCTTGCATATTATGCTCTGTTTCACAGCCATCTCACGTATGGTCTTGTGCTCTGGGGACACGTGCCTGGTGGCTATAGAGTTCTCTTGCAGCAGAAGGTTGCAGTAAGAATAATTACCTCCAGTGACTACAGAGAGCATTGTAGGCCTCTATTCAAGAACCTCGGCATACTTACTGTCTATGGTCAGTTTGTAATGAACTCACTCCTTTTGATAAAAGAAATTCTCGAAAACTACACAACACGAGACCAGGTGCACCAGTACAGTATTTGTAACAGAGCTAATCTACACATTCCTCGGTGTCGCCTAAGTCTGACAAGAGATAGCAACCCGGTGCTGGCCCTGAAGATGTTCAACCATTTGCCACAATCAGTCAAAAGCCTTCCCATGCGGCAATTAAAATCCAGAGTTGGGGCTTGGCTCAAGGAAAACAGCCTGTACTCCGTAGAAGAATACTTTTAAACCCCCTTCACCAACATTTGAGAGCTTGCGGCTGGGGAAATTTTATATAGTAGCTAATTTTATGTTTATGTGTAATGTACAGTAGACTCCCTCTTAACCGGCCACCTTTTAACCGGTCTCCGCTTTAACCGGCCTACCTTGGCACAAAAACATCGTCTTATTAACTGGAAATTTTTTATCTCAACATTGCTTTAACCGGCCATGTTTCGCGGGAATCTTTGTTTTCTTATCTTATGTATCATTTAATTCCACATTATATCATGATGTTCTCAAACCATCTAAAATGTACTGTCCTGGACGGAATTGTATGCCACTGGAAGTGAATGTGTTTTGACCTGCTATCCAATAGACAATATAGGAAACGAATTATTATTAGTTTTTTTGGTAACTGATTTCATCGGTGTCGGATGTTAGTTATAAATTATATAAAGTAATATATTTATAGTTGTTTTATTCAAGCTATAATTGCATTTAGGCCATATGAAATTGTAGGTTGGAATTTTTAAATGTACATCGGTTTAACCGGCCAAATCATTAACTGGCCGAGGCCTGGTCCCGAGATGGCCGGTTAAGAGGGAGTCTACTGTAATGTGTTAACGTGTGAAATGTCAAGAATAGGAAACTGACGCGATCATCCAGAAATGGGCCACGATCTAGGATTTGGTAATGGTAATGGTAATGGTATGTTTATGTTTTGGTCAAATGTTTTGGCAGCACTGTAAATTCAGCTGAATAATAAGAACATCGATGGCAGAGACTCTGGTGCGGCGTACACCGAACTTCGAAATTTTTGCCTCAAACTAAATGCATTGGATGAGAGGTCTATTCACGTTAGTGTATATAGTCAATGGTTGTAACAAAAGCTTTTAATGACCTGAACTAATATGTTAATTTTTAAAAACATTTACCTCAATGTCAACAGCTCCATATAAACTTTTTTTTTTTTTTTTTTTTTTTTTTTTAAGTTATTTGTCTAATTATTAAGGCAGGAGGTTGAGATATGCTTGTTGCAATCTTGAAATCTAGCCTCTAAGAGTCTAACCTGCAGTGGTCACATGAAGCAGTTTGTGCAAAGAAGTAAAGTTTAAGGTTACACACACTCTGCTCAGTACAAGTTCTCAGAATGAAATAGTTTGGCCTAGTCTACCAACACATAGCTTATTAGACTGTGAGGTACTTGTACACAATACAGATTCAAAAGACGTTTCCTACAGCATAAATATCTCTCATAATCATGGCAAGATGGAATTATGGTTATCAAAATTAAAATGAAGTATATTCAAAGCAAAAAACAAGGAAAAAAAATAACCACATGCATTACAATCTGATTATTTTTTTGCATATTAATCTTGATATAATTCAGACCTATAGAAACATAATTATTATAAGATAAGGATATGTAGAGTCAAAATGGGATTGTTAGATGACATACCTTGTAAGCTATCACTTGCAGGCGCGACTCCTGCTTTTGTGGTAAAGTCTTTGACATTGCTCTTCTTTATCCTACCATTGGTCAGGTAGGCTTCCAACCACAGGTGATACCTGCAAACATGTTTAAATGTACAGTCCTGTAGATAAAAGCTCAACTGAAGTCTTTACTTTCAATTAAAAAAAAAATGTTATTTGTTTTCAAAGTTTTATATA
This sequence comes from Neoaliturus tenellus, assembly GCA_030545055.2. Classification (NCBI taxonomy): domain Eukaryota; kingdom Metazoa; phylum Arthropoda; class Insecta; order Hemiptera; family Cicadellidae; genus Neoaliturus; species Neoaliturus tenellus. The sequence continues at coordinate 137,480,360 of CM061534.1, forward strand.
AGAGCAACTGTCTACATTTGAACTCCAGAATTACCCCTATGAGATACATTTTATACTTTAATGACTTGGTTTGAGATTTAAAAAACAAATTTTCTCTAAAGTACTACATTATTTGTGAAAAAAGTGGGGCCCAGTCCTTTATTAGAATAAAATACAAGTGTTCTAAAGTAAGAAGCAAAGGTGAGGGCCTGGTGCCTTGAAAAAAGTGGGAAGTAGAATTATTAACTTAACTATCAATTATAATAACAGTCAATTGTTTGTGTCCAATATCCTAATGGGAAACAATGTAATGTAGCTGATACTGATATTATTTTTATCGTATTGAAGATAAAAATAAATAAAAATAAAAAATTATACTGAGTTGCAAAACTGTATTGGACCCCAAAGCAGAACAACATGCGACGCTGCGACATTGTCATTGTCGCAGACAGGAAAAGGGGTCTGAAACGGGTCTGCGGACAGATTAACAAGCTAGAAAACAAAAAATAGGAACAATGTGATTAAATTTAGACAAGTCGAAAAATCGTCCGCAGACAGAATAAGTGTTGTGTATCGGTTTTTTTATTAACGAAAGATAAAAAGTTAAATATAGAAATCAATTAGGAAAGGACGTCCAGTTCTAGGAAGATAACAATACCGAATAATATGAGATGATAGATGGAATGGATCGCTTATCTGATTTACGACCTTATCAGTTCCCTAGTACATTATATTGAGTTTCTGATCTAATTGACGAACAAAAACAAATTATAGCTCATTTTTTTCGTCTAATTTTTACAAATTGAATAAAACTTTAATCGAAGTTGTACGACCTATAGTTCAACCTGAATTGGTGAATTAATGTTATTATTATGTTGTTTTCAATATTTAACTAAAAAATACTACAACCGTCTTTATTTTTTTTATAAATATACCTTTTTCATTTATAGTTATAAAATTATTATTTTACTGAATTTAAATTACTAAAACTAAAAATAAGTATCCCAACAAAATTCGTTTACATATAATTATTTAACTAATTAAATAAATTAATTAATAAACTGATTAACTAAATCAACTAATTAAATTTAACCCTCTACTACACGCGCACCCACTTGTTACGTTACTACACGGGCGCGGACTGCCAGTCCGCATTTGCTGTAAATTGGAAAATTATGTATATTTCATTGCTTTTCTGCACTCAATATTTATTTTTAGGTTAGGAGTAGTAAGTCAATAACATATTACATAAAATGATATATTTTCAGTTGGTTAAAATAATAACATATTTACAAGTTATTAGTTTCAACTAAACAAAACCTTCTTCCAGAGGTACAGGGGCTTGAAGTTGTAGTCTAATAGGCACGGATTCATTCTCTTCATCATTTTCATTCTCTGGAAGTTCAGTGTTACTGTCATGGTCACTTTTTTCAACTATGTCTTCTTCGCTATCATTACTAGCGCCTAACTCATCCTCAAGCATCGCCCGAATGTCATCAGCATTTTGCCTGATGTAAACCATAATTGAAAAATTATGTTTTAAAAGTAAAACATATAAAAAACAATAAAGAAGTAATGCAAATGTCAAATGATGTCTTCAAAATTCTAGTTTCACTAACACACGCGCGCGGAATAACAGTCCGCAGATACTGAAATTCAAGTGTCACGAACACACGCGCGCGGACTGTCAGTCCGCAACTGCCGAACAACTGTCAGAAAACTATCCACAGGGAAAGATCCACTGCACTGCGGGTGTTACCAAACCGGTTTTAGTTAGAGGGGGAGTGGAGGGGAAGGTAGACGGCCGTTCAACCCTCCACGAATTGTGGAAAACTGTAAAAACGAAATTATGTTGAAGTGCGGACTGTGAGTCCGCGGCGCGTGTAGTAGAGGGTTAACTTATTTTATTTAATAATTATTTACTCATAATTATAATTAATTACTTGTGTGTTTTATGTAAGAGTGAATAAACTAAGCTGCAGTACTATTCTACAAACTGTGTTTGGTTTTGTTTATTAAGTATTTCTTTATTATTATTATTATTTAACTTTTAAATAAGTTTATGCGCTTGCGGACAGTTTTTGAGTTTTTCACATACCGTTGCAGACAGATAAGAACCTTTCTGCTTTGGGGGTATTGGAATAAATTCTTTTTTTACAATCAAGGCATAATGAACCTAAGCACTTATCACATCACTTAACATTAGGGACTGTATCTGACAGTGTCCGTCGGTACCTGGTGTTGGGCTTGAGCCCGGTGATGAGTGTGTTGGGGGGAGAGTCTCTCTTGGCAACTTTGAAGCTGCTGAAGTCCTCCCTCTCTCCCTCACTTTGGTAAATCGCTCGGAATATGTTGATGTACTTATCCTCCGGGTAAGGCACCCCGGACCACGTCAACTCTACAGACGACGTCTTTACGTGATGCACATCCACCACCAGGTCAAAACTGTAAGGATCTGGAAAAGAAGTGAATTTTCCGTAATAGTTGAAGAATATATGATAAAATCTAATATTGTTGATTATAAACTTGTAAAGAGACAAAAAGTCCCATAGAAAAAAATTGTGTACAAATATATTTATTACTCATCTGTTTTGACTTTAAATAAACTGAGGACAAAGCACTCAAGAAAATTGAAATATAAATAAAACCTACTCATTAAATAGTTCTGAATACAAATTTCTTTTACGTGTTGTTTATATTTTAGTAACAATATGGCATATTGGAAGTCTCATGCTATATTATTCTTTTTATATTAAAAAAGAGCTTTATGATTAAAACCTCAATATTTTTGCCAATTTTGGGCTCATTTTTTTAGTTTTTACCATCTCCTTCATGAGAGTTTGGTGCAGCGCAATCCGAAATATGGGTATATTGAGATCTGATTATAGATGTTTCTCCTTGTAGAAGCAATAGGATCGGTAAAAGGCTAAAAAGTAATTTGTTTATTTAAGCCATAAATGAATCGTGGAATATTTTCAAAGAAGTATGAACGAAATTGTGTAGGTTACAATACACAAAGGAGAAAGTTCCAAAGTTCTTGGCCCCAAAACATACATAAATTTTAAATGTTCTAAAAGAGGTTACTAATCTTTTAAAAATGCCATATGTGTTTCGATAGCTGCAAAATAGTTAATTTTCATAGCCGTGGCAAGTGGGTTACCGTTTTCGATGGCGGTGGTGATTTCGATGTTTTGCTGGGCGCGCAGCTCGGTGGTCTGGTCCGGGAAGGGGATGAAGTAGATGCCGACCTGGTAGAGTGTGTCGGGCTTGAGGTCCTCGATGGTGTAGCTGGTGACCGCGCGGTGGATCAGCGGCGTCGCGGAGAACACCTGCGTCAAACATACATACATAGATGAACATCACAAAAGAACTTCTCAAACTCACTCTGAGTTGGTGACTCGGTGGTGAAGTGGTTAGCGCGCCGGACTTCGGGATCATGGCAGCGATGTCGTGGGTTTGAATCGGCGTTCTGCCAGTGACTTTTATCAGATCTTTCGCCTTGTACTGTAGCGGTTCACCCCTTTACTTTATGTAATACGATCCACGCACAGATCAATAGTCTGTGTGGACAAGGCAAAGTAAGGCAAAAACAAATCTGCCAAATTATAAAAAAAACTTTGGTATGTAGTTGATCTACCATGCTTGCCTGGCAATATACTTCTAACCCAAAAGTAAGTGGCGGTCCTAAGCCGACTTCTGTTGCTGATCCAGCGAGGGTGACCCGTATTTCTGTTGCTTGGCTGTACTCGAAAATAAAAAGCGATACTCCGATGTAAATTTAATGATAGTAAACAATTATTGAGTCTAGATAACATAACTTATTTTGTCTTTAAATTTTCATTTGTTACACCAAATCTTAAACGTAGGTCGTCTGAAATTTATTAATATCCCAGACTTTCAATTTAATTCTCTTGAATACTGAACAAAAGGTCTTTGAATTCCCATTCTTCAATTAAAGAGTAATTTTTTCAATTGGTTAAGCTTGAAGGGATAAAAGATGCAAATATATAAACAAATTTTAGGCAAGGTAGTTCAACAGATCCTTATCAGTATTCAACAATACTAACATTAAGAACTTAATACAAGGTGAATTAAAGTAATAATATATTAATAAGCCTCTGCTAAAAACCCAACTTGAAGCAACTTGTAGGTATTCCAGGATATACCCCCCCTCTACTGCAATAGCCATACCACCAGGTGGTATTTATAACTGTAAAATACCAATATTTAAGTCACCACCACAACATCCGTAAGCCTGTCCACATTTATATAACCTTTCCTCACCTAGGCAGCATGTCTCTATTTTCTAACAAAGTTAAATTCCCTGCAGATGCTTATAGTTATTTATGCAACAAGTGCGGATTTGCTGCACTCTAGAGACATTTTTATGTACGAGCCGCAGGCTCAAGAGGAATAGTTTCTTTCGAGTGCAGTGAAGGCACTTTTCGCACGAGTTGCATATTAAATTTTTCCTACGACTGCTAAATATTTATTATATAAGTATAAACGTTTAATATTTATGATAACCTGTATTATGCACTTCCTACAGTTAGTTAAAAATTCATTGGATTTTTCATGCAGAAGATTTAATGCCACTGTTTTAGCAGACTTAGCAAGATCGTCAGGGATTAAGTCACTTAAATCTCTAAAGTCACTGTCATAGTTGATCATTGCGCACCTAACTTACACCTGTACCTCACCGGTAGCTGGTTTGTAGGTTGTTTATGTTGATTCAATCGAAACCGACCACAAGGACAATAGATCACATGTTTATAACCAGTGTTGCCAACTTAATTCCTGACTAATCAACATTTCCTTGCTGGCTAATGCAAATTGTTTTGTGTTTTGATGTTTAAACACTAGAGTGTGCAAAGTAAATCTATTGTGCGCAAAGTAAAATGAATACGGCAATCACCTGTTTTGCGACAAGTATCGAGTGCATAAACAACTGTTTTCATGGACAGTCGTAGGAAAAAACTATTTCACTCTTCCCAAACCATTATCAGGCCCGAATTAACACTTTTTGACGCCCTAGGCCAAAGGTCACAATTACGCCCCCTCCACCCCCCCCCCACAAAACCAAGACGATTTAGAGGCTTATCTTAATTCTAATTACTTTGGCTGTTGTATAAAATAACAGAACTATTTAATGAATGTGATGACAGCATTTTGTCACTTTAGTACGTGGACGTAATCCTTTTGCATCATTTAATGTACCATTTTACCATTATATTAATTTTAGGTCTGAAATCAAATATTATATAATTGTAATACAGAAACAAATTTAAATCCAGGGCAAAGGAACAAGGTCAATGCAAACCTTACAAGGCAACGGTCAAGCCAATGGGGCGCTATTTACTGCTGGTCGGGGGCGCTCTTAACCACTGATCACAGATGCTATTTATGCGTATTGGGGGAGCTCTTCACAGTAGATCAGGGTCTCTTTACTTACAGTCATTTTTCTATAATTTTGTGTCGATGCTCTAGACTGCTAATCAGAGATACTCTTTATGTCATATCAGGGGGCGCTCATCCCCGCCGTGTACGAGCCCTTCGGGTCCAGGCACCTAGGGGGTCACCTAGTTGGCCTAAATAGATCTTTCTTCTTTTTCTTTTGCAGAATATTCTATTTACTTTTTTTATTAAAGAATTTAATAAAAAATTTGTGAAAAAACTCAGAATTAAATTCTATTTTCAGTTAAATATTTTTGACTGAGACGTAGTATAAAAAGCCCATTTGACGACCCCCCCTGGCTGACGCCCTAGGCCATGGCCTAGGTTGGCCTAGTGGATAATCCGGGCCTCACCATTATATCAGTTTAAATTTTCCTTCAAACAGTGCATTAAGATACTTTTAAAAACTGCCTAGGCTACTTTAAATGAAAATATAATAAAGTACCTGAGCGTGGGGCTCCTTATATCGTAGTTGTACCCCATCGATGAATTGCAGCTCAAATTCTGTGAACGTCCTCCAAACGAGCTTCACCCAGGTGGCGTTCAGCTCAGCGACTCGCAGCTCGGGGTCTATTGGGATTTCCGGTGGATACAAAGTTGTAGAGGTTGCTGAAACAAACCAATATAGAATAGTTTTCGAAATAAAAGTCAACATTTTAGTTTTAACTAATTAATACACAGTGGATTCAAAGATGAGACAAATTTTCTCTTAGTGTTCATTCCCTAAGATATTTCACCTTGTAGCTCTTGCTTTTCTTCAAAGGCACACCACGTAGGTTTTGTAAACCTTGCCAAAAAACTAACTTTAAACTACCCAGTGATGAAATTTTAAACCATTTATTTAAAAAGCTGTCATTTTTCTATAATTTTGTGTTTTTTATAATATAGCCTAGATTAACTTTTATATCCCATACTATTATATAAGGAGTGTCTGTGCCGATACATTTGCCATTGATCACAAATCTAGCAGGTGCATTAAGCTTAAAATTTCATTATAGAGTGTTTTGGCCATAACAAAATTTGAAACAGCCTCAACCTCATGAGAAATTGTTTTTTAGTCTAAAAAGGAAGAGTTTGAAAATTGCAATTTTTATCATTAATCCTGTGGGTTGCCATTTTGGTAACAAAATAACAATGAAAGGTAAAGAAAAATAAGATAACACCACTTTTAACCCTAGATCTGGCGTTCATGTTTGACACCGTTGGCAGAGCCATTTCTGCCTTTTTATAGTGGCACCATATATTTCGTCACACAGACCAATTGCTTTGGAATAAGTGTACACATATACAGGGTGTCCCTGAACTCTCTACCAACTTTTTCAGGTATTATTCCTGGGCCATAGACAAGTCAAAATATCATATTCAAAATTTCGAAAACTCAAAAGTTACTCGTATAGCCGCCATTTTGTTTTTTACACAAAATAATTTTTATTTCCGTAATGGATCATTGTATTAAGTTAATATTTGGCATGAACCTTCATCATAGCAATACCCCTTTTAAAGAAAAAATTTAGTTTTTTCTAATGTGTATTTTCAAAATGGCGGCCATTTTAAAATTTTAAACTAAAATATCTCAAAACCGGTAAATTTTATAAAAATTTTACTAGACACAAAAAAGTTGACAAATTTAATTGTCTAACCAATGGTGCCAAGTTTGTAAGGATCTGACAACAAATAACGGAGTTATTGAGATTTTTCTTCATAAAAACATTGATTTTGCATTGTAATTAATGCAAATTTAAGTAATTTTAATTGAAAAATCTTAATAACTCCGTTATTTATTGTCAGATCCTTACAAACTTGGTACCATTGGTTAGATAATTAAATTTGTCAACTTTTTTGTGTCTAGTAAAATTTGTATAAAATTTACCGATTTTGAGATATTTTAGTTTAAAATTTTAAAATGGCCGCCATTTTAAAAACACACATTAGAAAAAAATAAATTTTTTCTTGAAAATGGGTATTGCTATGATGAAGGTTCATGCCAAATATTAACTTAATACAATGATCCATTACGGAAATAAAAATTATTTTGTGTAAAAAACAAAATGGCGGCTATACGAGTAACTTTTGAGTTTTCGAAATTTTGAATATGATATTTTGACTTGTCTATGGCCCAGGAATAATACCTGAAAAAGTTGGTAGAGAGTTCAGGGACACCCTGTATATATTTTCTGTCTCAGGGATAAATTTACAATAGAATGGTATAAGAAAATATATTTTCTAGCAATGCGTTTAGGCGTAGAAGCAAAAAGTTTGCAAATGTTTGGATGCAGCAAAATACAAATTTTGAAAGAAACCCGCAAGAAAGCCGACAAATAATTTTTTTTCACACTTGACCTAAATGTAAAAGTTGTTTGAAATATGATTCCCTACGTAGAAATATCATTGTTTTTTAAATACTCCCAAACAAAATTTTTTTATAAAAAAAATTGTTAACACTCAAAAAAACAAGAAAATTGCACACTTTCTTTTATTGTCATATATAAAATAGTGGAATGCATCTAGAGTAAATAAATATGATACTGCATGATAGAGAAATAACTGATCTTTCAAAAAATATATAATTGTATGGGCTTGAATTGTAAAATGTATGAGTAAATGATGTCAGAATGTAAGACTTCGAATTTTTTGTTACAAAAACCTAATTTTTATAAAATTTTCAAAGCAACATAAAATTTATAAAACAAACCTTATAAAAATTCTGAGATATACAAATTGTAGGGAATTTATTCTAATTTTAGGAAATATATAATTATTGTACAAAATATACAACACAAAAAGGTGTACAGGCGAATTTATGATATGCGTACCGATTTTTACAACCTCAATCATTGACTAGTTTTCCAAGTATTTCACAACTGTATAAAATATTGTAATAAATTGATTTTTTTAGTAAAATGTGATGTTGATATTGTAGGAAATATATTGTAGTTTCACAGAAAGTTACATTTTGGTAGGCCTACATATTATAATGCCTACTGATATTTACGACCACCATTTTGGGCCAAGACGAAGAAGATCGGAGAAATCAGGGTAACCTTTCAGAAGCTCGCAAAACAAAATTTACCTTCGCAACGTGAAGCAAGTCACATCAAAGTAAAGGGCAGTTCTTCTTCTTTCTTTCGCTGTAAATATATTCTAGAAAAAATAATTCTAAAACGTAAATATTATTTGTTTTATAATCGTCTTTTTAGTGACGACCGCCGCTGAGGCCATTGCCGCTCAGGCACAAAAACCTTACTTTATTGAAAAATATTTTCTGCCGTAACTATAATAGATACAAAAAAACTGTCAACAGACGACTCGTAGTCCGAGAAATTTCGGTTTCTATGGTAACACTGGTATTTCACTGCGTTTCGTATTAACTTTTCTGTCGATCGACAAAAACAGCTGTTTTGATGATCACATGACGAATATTTTCGCCGCGACATCAAATGTTGAAATCTCTTGTTATTTCGAACTATGTTTCTCGCTACATAATAGGCGCTCAATAGTGTTTTATATATGAATATTAATCCTCAGAACCTCCTCTTTCTAATGGTATGAGATTCATTGCGGTTTAAAACGGTTTTCGTATTTTTATTTTAGAAAGTTCCGACCCATGTCGATATCGTCACAAAAGTGACGACGCCACTGGTAATCGCACTCAAATCGTCACAAAAGTGACGATCGCCAGATCTAGGGTTAATCATTCACTTTGAAACAGCTGATAGCTGTGAAAAGATCTAGTTGGTTGTTGCAGTAAACTTAATAACCTAGATTTTATTTATTTATTTCATTACCTAGATTACCATGATACTATAACAAGAATGAATTAAAACTAATGAGCAAGGCTCGGTCAACCCGGTTCTAGAAACATATAGAAAAATTGGGGGATCCAGGAGCTGGAGCTACAACTGATATTGCCAGAACAGTCATGTCAACACTTCATGGCAAAGCTGAAGATATATGGGCTGGTGTGATATCACAATTTGCCCGTTTAATAACAATACTAACATAGAATTTTCTTCTAGATGGAAAAAACCAGACTAGAACATGAATACAATGAATGTCTAAGTGGCTAATTGGTATAGGGCTTGCCTTTAAATCCAACGGCTGTCTTTATTCGTATTGCTTACAAACTTATTAATTAACTCATTAATTAGTGAAAATGACAAGTGAATCAGCTGATCTCTGTCATTAACAAAGCTACACCTCATCTTCTCCACAGTGGCGGCCGGTGGTTAGGGACGGTGGAGGGGCTCTTATCATTATTTTATTTATATTTACGAAAGTGAAGATAAGTTATGTCTCTTCTTCAGGAAAAACGGTTATCTCTTGTGTCATAAATAATATTTACTCCATCAAACAGGTATAATTCGATCACAAAGGTGAATTAAATTGCAATATAGCCTAAAAATCTTAATACCTGTATCACAATTGCTGACGAAAAGTTATCACCCTGCAGTTATCAGTTATGTACAACAGAGATGACATTTTTAGGTCAATTAGACCTAAAACAAGCATTGGTTTTCTGTCAATTTTATTCATTGATATGAATGCGTTTAAATGCATGGGACTACTTCTTTTTTGTGACATTTGTTTTTGAATTGAGGAAACAAATCAGACTGAAATAGTTTTGCCACGGACAGGTGTGTTCTAAGCATTGAAAGCGGTCCGCTACGTACCCCGGAAGTTAAGATGTCACATTCCTTTGCGACAATATATATCCGGTCTTCAAACCATGTTTACGTCTGGGTTCAGTTACGCATTTGTTCACACACTGGACTAATCCAGTTCAAAGGAGTTTCTTATTTTTTGTACTTCAGATTTAAATTCTTTATCGTACCTGAAAGCCTTAACACAATCAATTGTTTTATTGACTTCAAAGGACACATCCCATTTTGGGATTATTTTGCAATTGACTATGAATACATAGTCAATGATATTGCTAAACGAAATCCAGACCAAAAATAAACAAATAAATAAAAATAAAAAATCTGCATTTCTCAAGACATTTTGTAGGCCTATAGTTTTATTTAATATCGCAAATCTAATGTCAATCCTTCCAAATACTTAATCAAATTCTATACAAGCATTGCTGTGTTTGTCACTCGTTTTATATTTCTTAACTTTTTAGTTCAAATGTTTAATCTCTGAAATACCACCAACAGTTAAGTCAAGATCCTGAATCTCTATAATCAAGCAAGTTTTACAGAAAAACGAGTTTGTAATTTTACAGCCACAGAGCCAATTTTCCTAATTGTATAAATTTCTAAAACACTTTTGATTAAAACTATTTTTTCTCTTTGTTCAATTTTGCATTTGATTAAAACTAAATTGGGCCTTGGAATCCCCGGGTTCTTCAAAATAATTCAAATATTCAATGTTTTTCCCCCATTGTATTACCGACTATACGATTTACCTGGTGTAAATGTTGCTCACCTTCAACGTCACCCATTTCACTATCATTCATTTACATTTCCTCACAAATTTATAATTCACTATTTCAACACAACATACACCAACACGTACAACATTATGCTCAAAAGAACCCAGACGGAAGACTGAAACGCGAGGGAACTTACAGTCACATTTTTGGCACTGCTCGGTTGGTAGCAGTGGCGCGCACAGCCTAGGGCGCCGGGCAGAGCGTTGCATTAAGCAGTCGTTGTGTGTGCCTGTGTGAGTGAGGTGCGCGTATGCGCGTCTCCATTTGATTTTACAAGAGCCCTAGGACGCCGTGGCCGGCGTCCGTCGCCGGCCTCCGGCGTCCATCGCCGGCGTCCGGCGGCCGTCGCTCCGGCCCGAACCGGCCGCGATAGAATTAGAGCCACAATCGTTGTCGATTTTCATTTATTTCGGTACGATCTCTTTCTATCTTCAACTTATGACCTATACAATTGTCATTCTGTTAAATATTCTTATAATAATATTTTTGTTAATTTATTTATTTTGGTTTTTTTAATAAATTCTTTGGGGGGGCGGCGTCCGGGAGTCCTTATGGGCGAGGGGCCACTGCTTCTCCATCACAATCACCTTCAGTCATATTCACCTAGATAATATGGTGTCAGAGATTGGGTCGGTGAGACAAACTAAAGTATAAAATCGGAAAAATTAAGAGTGAGACCATAATTACAACTAACTCACATCTTGGGAGGGTTCTCACTGTGAGAATGTCACTGACAGGAGAGTTCTGCAGATCTCGTAGAACGATGGAGATCTTGATCTTGTAGGTTGTGTTTGGCTCGAGATTTCCAAGCTCAAACTCGAGTTCGGGAGTAGCAATGAGGTCGTCTGGTGGAGCGAGGACTTGTTGCTCCCATGTTGAAGGATCGCTGTTCCTGTTCATAATTTTCATTTGTCTTTGAAATTGTAATTTTTTTATAAGTACACACTAACCAACTAGAACACCACATAAAAAGTAATATTAAAAAACTTGTAGTATAACCAAATAAAGGAGACCGGAAGACAGATTTTCCTGAAGTTTTTCAAGGCAGAAGGTTTACAAAGAACCTCTTGTAAAGAATCCTCTTTAAACATTTAATAAAGGTAAAGTATTTGGTAGATCTCATTTAAAGGGGGTCTAACTAATTGGGGTTTAACTAGAAAACACTTTTAATGAAAAATTTTGTCACCATAATCATTATTCTTGTGCACAACAAAGAAAAAAAAAAAACTCTTAAAACGTGTGTAGTTAGAGTGTGTTCCACTGCTGGTTTTCCCACAATTATTAAACATATATATGTTTATTTAAAAAATCACAACAATATTAAATGAAATGTTACCTCAAATTAAAATACAGTACAACAAGACTTCAGTGTATCTGTTTAAAACATTTGTAAATAAATATATGTAATTCTTTAAAACCCGACATGTTTTTTTAACAAGAAACTCCTCCTAAAATTTAAACTGGTTTTGATGATTTTGGTGTCATTAGATAGAGCTTGGTGAGAAGTCATTTCTACAGAAAATTAATAAATATCCATCCAAACGGTAGTGCACTACATGTTCTTAAAATTCCTTACTTTTCCATAGATTAACATGTGTAAGAAAATTTTTGTGGAATTATAAACGACCAACAGTTATAAATCACTAGTTGATGGTAAAACATTCTTCTGTAGGAGAACACATGTTATCCCTATATTCATACACTAGGATTTCTAGGAACACCATTCATACACTTTTGTCTACCCGACTACAATAAGTAAAACATTATAAAAATCGATTGAAGTGAAATTATTTAATTATACATTCAGGAATTGTTAAAATATATGTTTCTAGCATACATAATGTGTAATTAAGGTCATTGGTCTAATCTAAGCACACACTTTTCCTTGGCGCTTACCACAATACGGCAGCAGCAGTTGTAACAAAAAAAGCAAGTCATCCTTTGCTAAACCAACCAACGATAGGCACTAACTAACGATAGGTTTATTGTGTAGCTTCACCTTGGGGTTGGGCATGCCCAACCCCAAGTGTTTCCCTTTTATTTCCCAAAATTTCTTCTATCTTCACTCTTAGGTGAAATCTTAATGTTGGGACTCTGCCCCTTGCCCCTTGCTGGTTTTGATAGATCTTGTGATCCTCTTTGCAAAATTTCTCAGTGAAAGGGTCTTCTTCTTCTGGTCTATTATATTATGGATGTAGATAGCATATAGGCCTTTATAAGTGCACTTTTATCTTTCCAATGAAGACACAAAGAAGCCATCACCTTGTCTTTCTACTCCACGACATATTTATTGACATCTCTTCAAATACATCAAGAGCCCCCTTTGTGGTGTTGTATCACTCAATAATATCTGGTCTCCCAGACTTTTCACATATTGTGCCTTCTTCATCTGTATGGTAACAACAAATTTCCCTTTTATTTGGCTTTGCTCAATTTGACAAACAAAAAGGCTGACTTTTGTACTTACGTTGCACTCACATAGTCTGAGATACTACCTATTCATCCTACCCTCAAAATTGTGCATGCTAAATCGGCAACGGATGCGCCAAAACTAATAGGATTAGGGGGTAAGAGATGGGAGTGGAGCTCAGGCAAATCTGGTAATACCCAACCCACAATTCTTAGGAACAAAATTTGATTATAATGCAGTGCATTGTGCTGCACTGGTACCTCTGGTGTATATTTAAGATAATAGGAAAAACAGAAACTGTTAACTGACCATACATGTAATGGTTTGCCGAATGACACAGTGTAACAGGTACAGATCAATTTGGTTGATATGATTTCTAAAGTTGATGTTGAATAAAAAGTTTTGTTATAATGAATTATTTGACTATTACATGTATGGACTATAGTTTCTTTTACTTTATTTTACAATTTACAAAGAATTTTTGTTGTACAAATGATTTCTTAGAATATAAACGGAATTTCTCAGAATCGTAATTACTAAAATTTTGTCAATTGATTTTGGAATCTTGAATTGTTTTCTACATTTCACATAATTTTGGGTTAAAGTTCCTCGTGCTCCAAACATAAGACCAATCACACTTAAATTTTCAATGTTGTATTTCGATTTGAAGAATGGGATAGTTGGTTCATAGATTTCTTTTTTTTCTTGATTGACTTCCTCAGGCTGTTTTAGAGAGTCTTCAAATCGTATCGTGGGATCTATAATCCACCCTTCATTCTTCTTACCGTTGATGGCCAATATGTCTACTCTTTTAGTACTTCCAGTACTTGAAATACAAAATACCTCCTCATATACTTCTAGGTTTTGTTTTTTGAGTTCGGCTGCTAGGATTTCCCTGACAGAGTTGTGCTTTTTGTTGCGGAGGAGTTCACCTTGCTTGCAGGATCCCAACACGTGTGCAAGAGTTTCAAACTCATTGCAGTGTCTGCAATGGTTTGTGTTGGGTCCGCGCCCGGGAACAGTCCTCACTGAAGCAATATTGCACGTCATCTTTAAGCTGTCGCGCCATTCTGAGTCAGAAAGACCCTTTTTTTTAAATACCCAGAAATTGGCGGATTTAACTTGGCTGTACAGAATAGGCTATATCTTTGTAAGCAACCACTGAGAAAGAAGGAAAATTTCAATACCAGTGGATTTAAATGCAGTGCAATGCATTTTTTAATTTCAATTTATATTGAAATATTGTTGTTTTCAAGGGATAGTGCATAGCTGTTGAGTGAGATCTATATTACAAGTTTTTGGATAACGGTGACCGTTATGATAATGAATAGCAAACTCATCCATAGTATCAGAATCTTAATCACTGTTACTAACTGTCTGTCTGAGGTGTAGCGCAGTTCTACTCTGCCGTGCAGTCCTACCAAAACACCGGGAACAGAGAAGATGAGGCGAACAGTGGAGTCGTCAATGGCTTCTAGCGTGTGCACCTTGATCTCATCTGCACAATGAAAACACAATCAAATAGATTAATAGCTCAATAGAACTTTCCTTTATTAAAACTAACGGAGTTGAAATGGTTTCATTTACACATGTTTAAAAATATTCATTGGTTAAATATTGGGAGGAGTCACATTATAAGTCATGAAACCTATTTCTCTGATTCAGCTTTCTACTCCATTGATGAGTTCAAAGAGAATAAATTAAATTATGAGGGCAAAGGAAATGTGATAAAATAAAATAAAATCAAACTGTATTGTACTTGTACATTTGAATTAACATTTAAGGGCATGTATTATATGTGTAATTTGTTAAGACTGTGACCCTATTCTTTGTATTTATAATGCAACTACGAATAAAGATTATTTTGATTGATTGATTGATATATGAATAGCTACTAACACATTCTATGCTACAAAGTACAATACTATAAAAAGTGATAAAATTATTTAGGGTAGAGTAGGTTAAGTCACCCTATGGTACAGTGTTGGGCTTTGTCATTCCTAATAATCTGTAAACCAAATCTAAACTGACTCATAACAATTTAAATTCAATAATTTTTACTTATGTTAATAACGGTACAGTCGGTGTACTTGATATAACTTTTCATCTACTGGCTAGCTGTTCTCCATTACATTTTTCTTCTAAACACAACATTGACAAATTGTCAGCCTCTGGGGCAGAATAACTGCCTTTATTCGGGAACATTTTTTGAAATGTATAGTAAATATATGGATGGTAAACATGTTATGTACAGTTGCTTAGTTAGATTTAACCCTTCCCGAGCTATTGACGGATATATCTGTCAAACATAATGTCTGGTCCGGGGTTAAAACGGATACATCCTTCTTAAATGTTTTCTTTTCCGGGATAAAGACGGATGTATCCATCCAAAAGTACAAAAAGCATATGTTGTATATGTTACAATAATAACAATAATAAACATTATATTAACTTATAGACGGAATAGTTTTTACAGTTGGCAAGATTATATCCCGTGACTTTTTCAGCTGTTTCACGCCTAAACAACAGCTGTAGCGCAAAACTTTCAATTTGCCCTCGGACATTACAGTGAGTATTTGTTTAGGTTTTTGTAATGTCGTACTATGAGTTTTACTTCAAAATTATTAGTCCTAATGGCCCAAATTCTTCTGAAGATGTTATAGGAGTGGTAAATGGAAGTGCATCCATGGGCGCCGACTTTCAAAAATTATTGGGGGCGCTCGAAGAAATTAGGAGAAATTTGATAATCATCCTATTAAAATTTTCTTATAAAAATTTTAAGTTCATATAAACTTTGTTTTAACTTATTTTAGAACAGTGTTTTATGTATTAAAAACAACGAACCCTCGTTTGCTAATAACCTTAGTACGTCATTCAATCCAAAATCAAATACTTTTAATTTGTAACTCTGTCCACCGAATGCCGTTTTAGTTTACATAGTCAATGGTTTTGTCTTCTAGGTTAACCTCAAAAATTATGTTTTGAGTTTTAAGTTCCAAGGGTATAGACAAAGAAATTAGTTAATTAGACGATAAAACTTAAATTAGTGTCTGGTAGACTTTACAGCATCAGTCCATGCTAACAATTTTATTCATAAAAGAAATTGACTCAAAGTTAGTTTCATGCTTAGCAAAAAGCCAGATAGCCTTATCCCCTTATCGCCTTATAGACTTACCCTTATCACATGGCTGAATAAAATCGTCAACAGAAGGGTTTTCATTACAAATTATCTATTTCAATACTACAAAACAGGTTTACGCCCGGTTACATTAGAAAAACAAAAACGACGTTACTTATAAAAATCTTTTTCAAAACAGTTAAAACCTCAACATGATAAATAAAATACGGAATCTGACCCAGTTGACTTTTTTTTAAGGTCTGCCTAAAAATTACTTCTAAAACTTCTTAGGACATTTTGAGAATTGTAAAAATCAGTTTAATTTTATAATTTTCTTGATTTGGTATCGTATGTTATGAAGTTTATCAAGTTAACGCAATTACATTATTTCTGTCATATTTAAAGGTTCTGAACTAAAAAAAATAATGAAGAAAAAAGAAAATATTGACATAAAACATGGACGATGGTACCACTAATTTTGTTTATAAAGTTGATTGATTTTGTGCAATATTTATAGTCAATGAGAGAACTTTAAAGTAGGCCTATATCTTGCAGTCTTCATTTTGCACATTCTTAAAATTTTATATAATAACCTTAACAATTTACTGTATTAATTTGACTTTCTTAACCTTCTTCACTCAACGGTCACGTTCACTAGCAATAATCGATGGTATTCAAAATCGGAATTCAGTCCACTGGTTTGTGAATCTCCATCTGGATAGGTGAGCTAAATCCCATAAGAGAAACGGTGGTATTTTTGCGACTATTGTGGTAGACATCAAGGAGTGAATCGCGTGTAAAAAGCCTACAAAAGGGTATCGGTTATCGATGAGTAAACCCCGATCACACCAATTAGTGCGCGTGAATGGGACCAATTTTTACATAAGGACAAAATCAGGTGGCCGAATACGATTTTCAAATTGTAGGCAGTAGGCTTATTCTTATGGATTCCTTGCATTGAACTAAAAATTTTTTTAGTTCAAAAAAACTATGCCATGCGTTTTACAACTCAAAAAAATAGTTCTTTTACGTTACGGCATTTTAAATTTCATTTACTGATTGTCACATTTAGTCGCACTGTTAAGCAAGCTCAAAGTGAAGCCCCAAAACAGCTCGGTAAAGTTTCAAATTTCGACCAACCAATGGATAATCGGGACATAGAGAATTCCGAGAAAACAAAACTTGGAATAAAGAAATTGAATGAGAAAAAAACCCCGGGCAGCTTACTCATTTGCGGACAATACAAAGGAAATACCGTAGTATTCATGTGTCTTTCAATTATTGTATTTTTTAAAGGGGATTTTAATTTACAAGTTTTATACTATTTAATTTTCTATAGTAAAATGTGTTTATGAACAAAGTGGTATTATGTTTTATAAAAATACCAGTTTTACAAAACCCTTTACTTTTACACTAAGTCACGGCATCCGAATGTAAATTTTAACTTGACTTCTTTTGGTCTGGGGGGGCTGAGCCCCCTCAAGGAAAATGTTGGGGGGGCTTGAGCCCCTCGGGCCCCATGGAGTCGGCGCCAGTGAGTGCATCTGAAGGGGATTTCATATTTGACAGTGAAAATGACTATAATATGAAAATGATTCTGATGAAGAAAGCGATGAACCAGACGCACAATCTATTGTAGTCATTGAATTTTTTCTAGCCTTTGTTTTTTTACTGTTTTTATAAGAAAAATTATTACTATTATATTACTATAGGAAGTAAATAAAGCCACAAAATGACATAGACGGATATATCTAGCTCTGCCCGCATGAATACTCAAAATTATCAGTAGTTTTCATATATCTTGATAGCCGTTCTGGGAAGTCGATGTATATATACGTCCACCTAATGTTTTTTGTGGGATAAAGACGGATATGCCCTTTTTCTCGAATTTTATTTTCTTTGTAACATGTGTTAAAAAAAATATTTCAGAGCTAAAAACATTTCTTTAATAACATATGAATTATTTTCAACAAAATAATAACATAACATTACAACTTTATGTTTTGAACTTTGGCGTGAAAAAATTATGCCTCAGGCCACCATTCAATTTAGCCCTGGAAGGGTTAAGTGCAAAATAATAAAATATTGAAATGGCATGAACAAATTTAAATATGCCAACTAGTTATAATTAAATAAAGAACATATTTCTGTTAATTCTTACTTGGATCTTGAGTTCCAGGATGTTGAGGGAATCCGTTAATTGGTAACCCATTTGTGAAACCTGGAAAAATATCACAAAATTCTCCAATAAATAAGATGAAGAAAATATTAATGCTCGATAGCAAAGTAAATAAACACTTATGCCTGTAAATTACAACTTTTTTTCCAAAATTAAGTAAACCGTTCAATATTTTGAGGGGATGTGCACTGAAGTAACTTCACAATATGCTTTCATGATTGAAAAAAGTAGAGGATAATTATAATTTGAACAATTAATGGTAATCTTACCTCCGTCAATCATCCAACATTAAAAAGTTAAAATCTCCTACGTAGCTGACATGTTTCGTTGTTATCACAACATCTTCAGAGCATTCGTAGTCGTCAAAAGTTAAAATTAAACAACACAAACACGAACATAGAGACACACACGGATACGAACAGTTACATGAATTGATAGGCCTATCATGGCGACACGGACGGTCCCGGCGCGGGTAGCAGACTCAGTCTGCTATCAGTCTGCTACCCGCGCCGGGACCGTCCGTGTCGTCATGATAGGCCTATCAATTCATGTAACTGTTCGTATCCGTGTGTGTCTCTATGTTCGTGTTTGTGTTGTTTAATTTTAACTTTTGACGACTACGAATGCTCTGAAGATGTTGTGATAACAACGAAACATGTCAGCTACGTAGGAGATTTTAACTTTTTAATGTTGGATGATTGACGGAGGTAAGATTACCATTAATTGTTCAAACATCATCCAGGGCCACAAAATGGATTTTATAATTTGAAAAAAATTTTCAAACCTATTTATAATTGTTTATTATTGTATCAGATACAATTATAATTGTTACTTGATTATTGTTGCTTATCAGTTATTGTACAAACTGATTCTTAGATAGGCCTAATCAAAGATCAATCAAAGTGACCATATTATAGTAAAATTATTTAATTTAGAGTACACCAACATTAATTTATGAGTAATAGGATTTTTATGTATAATTTTGTATTAGGTTTTAAGTATAATACTCTCTCAAATGTACTAATGTAGCAAATACAAAATTCAACAACAAAATAATGTTGGTTATAAAATTCTTCTTCGGCAGTATGCATATGCTGTTCACTTAATTAACTAAATATTTTGATCTAGATAATTTGTAAGTAAATGTTTTGGTATTTTTTCTAAAAAAATTAACTGCATATAATTTTTTGGGAGATTTTTAGCTGTCAGATGCAATAAAATGAATTCCTTTTAGGTAAGTTTATCAGCTCAAATCAATCATTTTAAATAACAGAACCCCTCATATCTGTCACCTTCAGACCATACACATGATTAAGAATTATTGGTAATGAGGATGCTTTTTAGGTGTCACATCTAATCTGACTTTGATTTGTTTATCTGTTGCTTGGACAGAAAACACAGGATAGAGACTTCAAGGTAACCTGTGTGTAACTTTCATGTTACAATGGCTATGACAATCGTTTTATTGGCACAGTCACGTAGTACGTAATCACAGATGAGAGGTTCTACTGATTACCAAAACAGTCAGACACAATAATTCCCCAAAAAAGTTATGACAAAGGTTAGTTGTTATGCTGAAACCAAAGCAAATAGTAGAATCAGTACTCATGCTTTTACCACAAACATGCAATAGATAACATGAAAAAAGTATTGTTACAAAAAATCCTACCTCTTAAAAGGAAGGCAAACAAATAATTAAATCAGTATAGAACCAATGATGACCATGCATCCGAGACCAGTCCTTACAAGGCAAGAGAGCGTGCGGAGGTAGCGACAAACCTGGGTGAGTATTGTTGGGCAGTCCGAGAGGGACGGCAGCGTGTGACGAGTGTTGCGTCAGTAGTGACTCCTGGTAGTGCGGTGGTGGTGGGAACCCACCCGGGTATTGGTTAGGGTTTTGGTTGCGGAGGTGGGCCAAGATTTCCTCCACCCTTTGGCTCGGAGATGTGGGGATGGTTGGACTATGAATGTGTATCGTGTCTCGCCCCGGGGGACGGTTCGGAATGTTCTGCGGCTCAACTTTTCCTACTGTAGGTGGTTTATCTGGGTTTTGGTACAAATATACTTCCTCTGGGGTGAGAAAATGTCCGGGGGGATGGGGATGCTGCGCGTTTTGCTGAGGATTTGGCTGAACATATTGAATTATCTCTTCAGGGTGAAGGTGTGGAGGGATTTGCCCACCCTTAGGTAGGTGTGGAGCTAAATTGTGTAAATGTGTTAGTATTTCTTGAGGAAGTATTTGTTGGTTTTGTCCATGATGCTTGTCTATAGGTTTTTTCTTGTAACGAGGTGGAGCCGGTTGCAAGTTGGGGTCGTAAGGTATTTGGAAGTGCTGTACATGATACATGTCCGGTGAGGGTCGGCCGCCGGGAGGAATCGGTCGAGGAGGAAAGCCCTGATCGTGAATGAAATAAACTTGGTTGGGATCCACAGGGTGACCCCCGTTTTGGTGAATAAGGGATGGCGGGACTTTCTCCCCTTCATATTGAAATTCATGGTCATTTTCTTGGTCAGAAGATGGGGGAACATGATTGTTATCATTTGGTTTAGAACTTGAAGTGGTATTGTTTGCATTTTTGTGATAAAGTTCAGATTTACTTGGCTTGAACAAACCAGGAAACTCATTGCCATTATCATCGTTGAAATGATGATGTACCGAATGACCCTCTGCTATTCCTCCAGGTTCGTGTCTATCTTTATCATACTTAGAAGGTTTGGTTAATGGAGGGGACAAGAACGGGAAGTGGGCAAAAATTCCCTCATTGGTGTCAGGAGCATCGTCTTCAAATTTGGAATCGGGAACTTTAGATTCCTTTATTTTGTGATCGGAAGTATTTGCAATGTGTATGTCAGGAATCTCTGAAGATGGAATATGAAAGGGAGCCAAAATATCGACGAGAGGGTTTTCCTTATGAGGTTTACCTTTGTTTGGGGCTTCAGGTTTTGGTTTTGTCTGCCCTTTACGTGCCTCTTCTTCTAGGTGTTGAGGACTGAAGGGACCAGGAAAGTAGTCTTTTTTGTTGTTTGTTTGGTTTTTGTGAGGTTTGTTTTTTAGTGGTTGAGTCGTGTTGAGGTTTGGGCTGAAAGGTCCCAGTAAGGGGGTACTGGAAGTAGTTGTGTCATTATTTGTCTTGTCAACTGTCTTATCAGTCATAACTGTATTAGTTGGTTTCATGTCCAAATGTGTCCCTGAAAGAAATTTGAAAAAATTCAGTTTAAAAAAGGCCTTCATGCTGCAAACATATGAACCACTGTTCAGTGTGGCCTTGCATAGGATTACGGCATAGTGTTAATTTAGCATTATATGTAGGTTTTTGCAATTATAAATGCACACTTAAGTGGAAAGAATCCAAAATTTATTGTTCTTTTCTTTGAAAATGGGTAGAAATAAAAAGTAGGGTTTCATAAATTCTTACTTTGTTAGAAAAAGGCTAAATGTAAAGTGGTTGATGGTTAAGCTAATTATACAAAAATGCTAGAGAAACTTAGTCGCCATTTTTACTGTAGACTATGTCTGGTCTCATGAATGTAAAAATTAAAATGTTAAAAAAAGATAAAACTACTTATATAACTCATTACTTAAGATCTTCAATAAGTGTTCTGAAAATTCAAAACTAATTAAAAGAGCCAGAAAAAAATAAAAATAAAATAAAAAAAACAATTTTTATATAAATTTAACTAAACCATTCCTCTGACAAATTATTGAAAGCTGTAAGGCTAATGCAAAACATTTGGAATATATTGACATCAAATGGTTTTTTGGGGGTGACAACAGAACGGATAAATAAATCATTGCTGAAAAATCCTTTCCTCTGTAATAAATATTAAAGATTTTATTTTGTTATACCTTGTCATATCTATAGCATCAAAAGGTAACAAATACAGGGGTTTATATAAAAAAATACAGCTTTCATCTTATCCCATCTGATTT
Source organism: Neoaliturus tenellus (assembly GCA_030545055.2). Classification (NCBI taxonomy): domain Eukaryota; kingdom Metazoa; phylum Arthropoda; class Insecta; order Hemiptera; family Cicadellidae; genus Neoaliturus; species Neoaliturus tenellus. The sequence continues at coordinate 137,502,865 of CM061534.1, forward strand.
CACTGTAGAGAGAGCTATTAAGTGGAAATAGTGTCTCAAATAAATAAGCGGTTGACTAATTCTTTTAATTTCAGTAGTAAAAAAAAAAAAAAATCTCAGTTTCTCAACCGATAACAGATTAGGCCTACACAGATTAGGTCTTTTTACTGACTAAAACAATTTTATAGGAATATGCAGATCAAAAATTTTATAATGGAAGACTATTCCAAACCAATGAAGGCAGTCAATTGACAAACCATTAAATCTCATATTCAAACTTTAAAGCATGGGTTGAAAGCATGCTGCACACTGTTTTTCTAAAGTGCAATGAAAAAGTAAATTCTATAAATTTTCTAAAACAATTAACATAAAAAGGAAATACTTAGGAGTAAAGACTAACGCAATTCTGAGCACCCGTAAGGAGTAGAGATTACCCAGCCTTTCATACCTCGGCTGTCATTTATAAACCGTATGAAACTTAATTTTATATAATTTTGTTTAGACTTGTCTATTTTAGCTAAAATAATGATTAATTGAACAAATTACTGACAGTTTTGGTAAGAAAATATTTTTAAAAATTTACTTAAGGGATCATATTAATTTTTATACTATAAAACGTTAAGCATCGAGTTACTTTAAAAGCGTTAAAATGCCAAAAAGAGTTGGAAGAAATAACAACCTATCACAAAACAAAAAAACACACTCAAATCACAAATCGACAATGAATTTCACAACGGAAGCAAACACAAATTCACTCAAGCACTAACAATATGCACACTCAAAGAGGCAAACACAAACGATAGGCATGCAGTGGTGACTGTAGAGTTACCGGAGTGTGGTGGACACATCCAGAAGAGGCAGCACTCGTCGTCTGGCTGGTGGGAGAGGATGGCCTGCTTGGGGTCGCAGGGCAGGTCCGGTGGGGGGGTGGCGGGGACGGGGGGGCAGGCGGCGTGGCATGTCACATTGCCCATCTCGCAGTAGCACCGCTGCTCACAGCCTGACAGCTTGGACGGGATGTCCGCCCAGTTGGGGAAACTGTGGATCAGAAGGACTAAGATAAGAGGTGACATAACCTAACCGTGTGACTTGTCCTCCAATAAGTATTGATACAAAGTTTAAATTTAGAAAATAATTTTGGGTGGTATTCAGCTAATTGTTTACAGTAACTATTTGTGACTTTTACAGGTAAGCCTCCTTAATATGGTCACATTCAAAATAAATATTTATAAGTTAATTAAGCTATAATGCGAATAAGCTATGCTACAACCCTATTTATGAACTATGGTTGAATCCATAACCCTACATAACTGTTATGAAACTGATAAACAATACAGAAAGAAAATAATAAACATATTATTTTCACACAAACAGCTGTTTAAACCATAATCTATGATGAAATAGCTTTCCTAAGACTTTTTTAAGGCAACAGTTATATCTAATTCTTATTATTTTTATTCTTAAACGAGTATAGATATCGCAGAATATCTTGGCCTCTGACATACCCCACTTCTGGATTCAAATTGGTAAACATATGGTACTAAAAACAGTCTGCGACAATCTGAAACTTTGTCGCTCTACTCCAATTGTTTGAACTGAAAACGATCATCACAGGCCAAGATATTCCGTGTTATCTGTACTGTTTGTACGGACAAACACTTTTTCTGTCCAAGTTTATTTTTATTTTTGTTAAATATGGGGGTTTTTACCACAAGAAATTAATTTGAACTGGTCCCATGGCTGAGGAAAATCGGATTTTCATTCTAGAGCCCTTCAAGTTTCCATGTTATTGTTATGGAGATTTTGTGTACCTAGCTACTAAATTGAACATAAATCAGCTGACAATTGTAGATATAAACCAAACCATCTTTAACCTGTGGTTCAACAAATTTATACCAAACTGCAGCACCCTTTGTTTGGCCTGGCAACTAAGTGAGCGAATGAGCTTGTATTAAAAGGAAGAGGGCGAGTGAGCGGAGCAAACAAGATTTGTCTGAGAAAGGAAAATGATGCTTGATAATTTTACCGCGCATAAGATCAGTCCACCTGGTACCATCTATAATCTTAACAAATGTACTACAAGCCTACAATTATGCAAACACCCTAAAAAGGTGTAATACAAATTCTAACCTACATTTTTGACTCAATTTTATCAATTTTGCTATCAAAACTCTATAGAACTTTTTTTATATGGAGAGTAAAGAAATATTTTTTACTTTTGTTTTTATTTTTGCAAATCTATGATTTGCAAATTACATCTACTTACCCAACCTATCTTCATCAAATACAATATAGTTAGAACATGCATAATTACGTTTCTCCCATGTAGATGCACGAGCCGTTGTCCTTGCACTTGACAGTGTCCGGGCAACACTTGGGAGGGACGGGCACGAAGTCGGCGGGCTGCGTCTCCCACGCCAGGCAGTGCGGGTCGAGCACGTCCAGTCCAAAGTGTGTGGGGCAGTCGATGGAGGCGCACTCAACGCCGGTCTTGCCACAGACACAGTACGCGGCACACCCGTCGTGGAACTCCTCCCCTGCGGGGGAACTACCGTTATAATCATGTCGGTTCAGAGAGAATATTTTTATATGCTATTTTAACTAGTTAAATTCAGCCTGTAAAAATTCTGCATCTAGAAAAATATGGTGTCTATTATTATAAATTTGTTACCCAGTAAAAAGGATTGAAATAATAAAAATTTAACTTGGTAAAGGAAAAGGAATACCGTAGTACATTAAGTGAAAGCACCTGGACTGTGAGACCCAATAGGATCTAGTATCCCAGACTGCTGGATTGTTTAATTTACGTAGAATTTCTACTATGAGATAGAAATCCTACAAACTCTAATATTAACCATGCCATTCATTACAGAGTTTTAGGAATGAAATTTAAATCCAAATCCATTCTTACCATTTATTACATTTTTAAGTACAAGTACATAGAGTCATAATTTATGTTATTGCAGTCATTTTCCATCACTGATTAGTAATAACGATTTCATGATGTTTCAGGATCTGGAATAGATCCTGTCTTGACGTGGAAGTAATAACTAGAACATAACAAAGTTAGTACATTACTTCCACCTGAAGACGGGATTAAATTCCAGATACTGAAACGTCGTGAATTTGTTTTTACTAATTAGTTTTGGAAAATAACATAAATTCACGATTACCAATGATAGTGAATTTAACAAAGTTTAATAGTAATTGTTTTTTAAACAAAGAGTGATAATTGTTTTTTTTTTAACTAAAGTGTCATATACCGATACCAATACTATGTGGAATAAATGTATTTTTTTAGACACTATTCACTGTATTACCAATGTACATGATTTATGAATAAAGATGTTTAACTATGACTATGACTACCTCTGCTATTCAATATTTTTAAATCATTGTTTTAATTTTTTTAGTAAACCTTAACATTTCAGCTATAGCTGTTTCCACATTCTCACACCACTTATAATCTAAAGAGGTTGGCAGGCCTGTTTTTGCCTTCCTTTGCCCTGTCAGAATAGACAATTGATCTGTACATAGATTGTATAAGACCAAGTGAGAGGGTGAGCCGCTACAGTATCGGTGAATGTTACTGATAAAAACTTCGTGACAAAACGTGGATTGAAACCGACAACATTGCTAGTATGGTCCCAAAGTTTGGCGCGCTACCCACCACGCCACCAAGGTGCACCATTAAGTACCACCCCGGACTGACTCACCCCTGGTGTAGTTCTTCCCCTTGTATTCGCACATGTTGCCAATCAGTTTGGACGCTGGGAGCGTCGCCTGCACCACATTGCTGACGGCTGCACCCGCCTTCACCCTGAAGCTGTAGGTCCGCCCCGCCTGAAGTGCCCCCACCACGAGCCCCTTGCCCTCGGCGGGGCTCCATATGCTCCCGTCCAATGACGTCTCCACCTCCACCTCTGACTCCACGGTGCCGTTGAGGGGCTGTGCCAGCTCCAACATCACCGCCGAGCTGTTGAGGGGAGTGACCGATACCAGCTGTAGCGGGGAAACCTCATCGGCGTCATCTGCAACGGAGGGTGTGATGGTGAGATGGGAAAAGAATAATGAAGTTATATGTATCTAGTTCTAGGCTATTGACTAATGTGAACAGACTTCTTATCTGGGGCATTTGTTTGATACTAAAATTTGGAGGGGTTCACATACGTACAACAGAGACGATGCAATTGATTTAAATAATTTTTATCTGGTTTTACAGTGCTGCAAAACACATCAGCACAAAATAATCAAAATCCCCAATTATAAAATGTTTTATGTTTGGATATACAGTGTCAGAATTGATTCACCTTCCATATGTCACTCGTAGTTCATGATCACCCCAAGATATCCTACCGCTGTAAATCTGTTTCGAATACACCTATGCGCATGTGATATTAGAAGTTATTCACATTATTCTATTCATATGGAATAAGTCCATAAGTGTTTATTCATATTACTCATATGGTTATGCTAATTTTGCTGTTATTCAAGTTTTTTTTTTATTTAAACAAAACATTATTCAAATAAATAAAAACTTAAATGACATACACAAGAATAATATATAGATTATGTTATACAAAACGTAATTAGGTAAGTTAAATCAAATTTTTGTAGTAAGGCTCCTACACAAATGTGGTATTTGAATTTTCAATGTGATAAAACAGTTTCGTTTCTACCATCAAAAAGTCCAACACTTTTTTTTGTTAGTTTCTGAGAAAACTCTTCTAACAACTGTCACTTTTAGTCTCATTTTTATATTGCTGATTTTATCAGTGAATAAAAGTATAACTTTTAAAAGTTGCCTGTTTTAGTGGCATAAAAAGATTAGGAGACCCTTACAGACACATGCACACAATTGCAGCCGATTGCACACCTACCATGGTCATCTCATGAGGGTATCATCTCATGATGATACACACTGGGGTGTCCAGTAGAACACTGCTACTTCCATAAAATGACTTGACTAATATTAATGGTTTATTTGTAATCTTCATTTAATTTCAAAGCTAATGGCATTTTTATTTGTTTTATATACCGTATATTAATTTCCCCAGTAAAAGTGTATTGCGAATATAAAGCCTGTACATAAACAGCTATTCAAATGGAAAGAGATTGCAGATTGCTCAACTGACACTCTTATAGTTTCATAAAAACTCGTATTTTTTATAGTTTTGTAAAATCCTTACCAATGTTTGAATTTTACCTCGTGGTTACAAAAGTTAGTTACCAGGTTTGGATGAGTCATGGCCATCTAGTGAGACGTCACACAACACCAGAGTGCAGCACGGGTCCTTGGTATCCGGCAACGTTAAACATTTCTCCGATTTGGTGTTGTTTACAGCTGGACACCTGACCACAAACACATATCGTACTCATTAAAACCATTGCCTATAGGTATGATTCTTGGTATTTGGTATTTTACTACTTTAAATTATGTTTGCCATGAAAAATATAAATAAATACACCTGCATTTTCAAAATACTGAAACAATGAAGACGCAAATATTGGCCACAATTTATTTAAACTTATGTAAGTTATAGTATTAAAAGTATTGATATGTGATATTGTATAAACGAAGTAATCCACTTTAAAAAGTAGGATAACTTAAATTTCAATGGACTAAGCATAAATTATGGGTACAAATGATTTTAATTTTTTCTTCGATATTTGAAGATGACACAGTCAAAATGGCCTATTCCTGACTGTTTTACGATATTTTTAAATTTTTTAATGCCATAATATAATTATAGGTCAAGGATTTTAACAGATTTTTTGTATGAATAGCAATCTAAAGGCTGTAAAATTTAACATGCAAAAAAATTTTATGTGGTTAAACTCGGATTTAATTTACCGTACCTTGGTTTACAGGACACAAAACCATTCTCTTCACAGGAACAGACTGCCTCGCATGCATCATTGAATGTGTCTCCCTTTTGGTACGTCTCATTCTTGTAGACACAGGCTCCATTTGGTTTTTCTTAACAAAAAGTACCGTAACAGAATTGCATAAAAAATATGTATTAAAAAATGACCTAATCTACAGCTAAAACAAAGTCTGAGTAATTAATAAAGAAAGGACCAAACAAACTTAAACTTACTGTGATGTATAAATTCTCTCAGCCAAATTGTTTAAAAAAATTGTTACCTATTAGGGCCTGCATTTTCTGTTATTAATTCAATAAACAGAAAATATTTCAAAACAGTGGATAAAGCAACTTGAAAAAATAAAGATTGTCTAAAAAGATTGAGAAACAAATTCATGGCTAGTTTCATATCTGAAGTTCGCTAGTTGGACCACTGAGAGTGTCAATTCTGGACTTGGGTACCATTTGTAATTGATTCTCTCAAAATTTGAGAGCGACTAAACCAGAATTGCGACCTACTCCCGAGATAAAAATTTCTTAAATGCAACTTACGTAGCCTAATTAGGCAAATTTCTAAAAACATTCTACAACATGGCTTCTAACCAAATGCACATCACACAAGACAAGATGCTAATTTGAGAAAAATAATGTAAGTATAAATACCACCTACCTGGTGGAATTTTTTCTGACAGCGCTGGGCTCTGTAATGATATAATCTTAAGTTAATTTTATATAAAGAGAAAATTGTGAACATACCATCAGACTGATGAGCGCAAGTGAGCATGACACAGCAGTGGTCTGTTCCCTCGGGTCTCTCATGACACAGGGGGTCTGTGTTGGACCCCCGCACCACCAGAGGGGGCGTGCACTGATGCTGGGGGGCACAGCTACCCCCGTCGTCATCTTCCATAGTCACATCATCCAGGGGCGGCAATGAGGAGGCATTTAAGCTCACCGATCGACCCTCCTTCTCCTTTTCCAAGTTGGGAGGCTCCGGTGGTGGCTGAGGGGGTGTCGTTGTCTCCGATGTTGAATTTGTTGACACTGCAGAGTCTGGAATAAAAGAAGATCATTAGAATACTGTAAATATATTTTGAAAAAAAAACAATATAATCCAGAGAAAAATACATGTAAAACTTAATACTGGTACTGGTAAAGGAATTAATCAGGCGCGCTAATTGGCCAAACTTTGTAATCCATGACAACATTGTTAGGCATACTATCGATGTTTCCTATTTAAAGGTTGGTTTGGCAGTTTCTGCATGGAAGGGGATTTAAATATACGGTTCAAACAATATTGTACTACGTTAAAAAATAGCTAAATAAACAAATTTAGTCTATAGGACTAGGCTAGAAAAACAATACACTTTAGTAAAATAATCCTTTGAACTAAATTGTGCTGTATCATTCATGTGGTATCGGTAATATGAATTATTTTACATTAGTAGCCTATGACGTAAATTAGTTTTTTAAGTCTTGGTTTCAAATAATTATATACCTAGGGCTACAGATGCTTAAAGCCATTAGATATAATAATTTGGCTTTGTAATTATCAGGCAAAACCAGTCATTTAATCGCCATTAAAAGCTAAAGCTCGCTGCACCTTGGAAAGAAAACCCAAATTCCCATTAAGTAACGAGCACAAGTAGCTTAATTTGAATTTAAAATTTTAGCCTTTCATTTATTAATTTGGCGAAACTTCGTTATCCGTCTTAATACAATTCCAATAAAAATCTGAAAAAACCCTCAAATATTACAACAATTCTGTCAAATGTTTTATTTTCCAGTCAGGCACCACTCCAGCCTAGAACTTGTAACACACTTATCATTTAGACGGACTTGAGTAATAGACAACCAATTTGGAAAACAATAAATTTGTGGCAAATTCTTACTAAAACTCAACTAATTAATTATTATCTTCCTAATAGAAACTGAATATAAATTCTGAACATTGAGCAAATTTGTAGTTTGAAATCATATCAACTTTGCGCAAGTAAAAACATAACCTATGTGTCACCTATACAGTGTTTCCACTTTGGCCGTACCAATTTCCCCTTTGAAAACCGAAATTTCCCCTTTTTTCCCCTCGGTCAAGCAAAAACTTCCCCTTATATTTCCCCAGTTATTCTTATTCTTATTTTCAGAATAAGTTAATACTTAATATTAAATTTGCCTTAGGTTTAGGTTTTGCCTTCAGACTTACTTTATTTACTATAAAGTACTACCAGTCTATTTTAGCCAGTATCTACTTTCACCAGTCTTTACCAGTATCTATTTTAGTTTTAGTTAGCATTTAATTGTTAGACGTAGCCTATTGTTGTAAAACTGAATGGCTTAATAAAATCTTTGAATCTTTGAATCTTTGCGCAAAAAACAAGATCCAAGATGGCGCCGTGCAGTACAGACGCTGAAACTTCAGCTGCAAAGAAAACCCGCGTTATTATTGATGTAAAGTGTGTTAAGTGTTGTCGAATAGTAAGAAACGGTATATTGTGTGACAGTTGTGATAAGTGGAACCATTTTTCGCTGTGGAAATGTGAAAGAAAATGATCTTCCTGATGAAAGTGTTCCTTGGAGCTGCCCACGCTGCACAGGTACAACAGAAGAAATGGCGGTAGCGAAAACTGAAGACGGGAGAAATGATGAAGACGAAGAGTCCAACTTAAAAACAATTGTGGAATTTCTAAAAAGAGACCTGGAAATTCTGCAGGAAGAAAATAGGAGGCTAAAGACTGTAAGCTCACCTAAACCCAACAATAGTCATTCGGACAATAGTAGGCCTACCAATCCCAGAGGCTGGGAATCTGTTCCACCAAGATCCAGGCAAAATTCAAACAAAAATATTAAGTTTCTCAACGAGAGCTTTCCTCCATTAATAAGCCAATCCAATAGATATGCTCCACTCTTAGACATAGAAGAACATGATGAAACAAATATTGATGTACCTAGCCCTAACCTCAAAACAAACAAAAAACATCCTAAACCTAGGAAACCCAAGATCCTGCTCTACTCAGACAGCTATGGAAGAGGGATATCCACACAACTTAAAGATAATTTTAAGAAATATGATGTCTGTGGCACAGTAAAGCCCAGTGCCTGTTTTGATGAAGTCACCTCATCGATCAAGACAGAAACAAAGGATCTTTCTTCTCGCGACACAGTTGTGCTGATGGCAGGAGCCAACGATGTTTTTAGGAACAACACTGTCAACGCCTCAACTGGACTGAAAAGGACTCTGGGTGCCCTCACACACACTAATGTCATCGTAGTCAACATTCCCCATCGTTACGACTTACCTCGATGGTCCTGTGTGAACAAAGAAGTAGAAGCCGCAAACAATCAGTTCAAGAACATTTGTAAGCACTTTAGAAATGTAAGTGTAATTAATGTAAGCAATTGTGACCGCAATTTTCATACTGTGCATGGTCAACATTTTAATAATTCAGGGAAAGACAAATTAGGTAGTATAATCACTGCAATTGTAAAGAAACATGTAGTAAATTGTGTACCAATTCAACTAGGTTTTTTAGGCTAAATAGTGATCTTCTACTGGCTGATGAGGTAGGCCTAGCTAATAGGCCTGCTGATCAAAATGTAAAATGTTGTAAAAAGAAAGTTAACAGTGTTGAATCCAGTCACAAAGATATACCAGCAGATATCCTTAATGTACATAGGCCTAGTAAACTTAGAATCAGCTTCCTAAATATTCAAGGACTGGACAAGAAAAATGTAATCCTGAATGAGTTTGCTAATGACAATTATTTTGATATCCTAGGCCTAGCTGAACATTGGTGTAAACAAGATGAAATTGATTTGGAGTAGGGAACATCATATTCGCGGAGGTGTATCTACATATGTCTCCAATCCCTTAGCGGAGAGTTTCTCTAAACTTGATCTGGGACTGTTCTGTGAAGAATTCCATTTTGAAGTCACAGGCATGTCTTCAACAAAATTTAAACTGGCAATTGTTACCATTTACAGATCCCCAAATGGGTCGGTTGATGTTTTCCTTGATAAAATGGAGGATTTGTTTATGTATTTTGCTAGGCCTCAATGGAAAAAATTTAAAGTTGTTATTGGAGGGGACTTTAACTCAGATTTTGATATGACCAATGGTAAAAAAAGTTCAAATGAATTAAAAAATCTTCTTAGACAGTTTAATTACAATTTCACTAATTCGATACCAACAAGGGGTAATGCTTGCTTGGATAATATTTTTATAAATTTTGATTCATTAGTTTGCTCCTCCAATGTAAGTACTTTTCCATATTCCGACCATAATTTTGTGTACATAGAAATTAGTGATGTTGACTGTGAAGCCAGCATTCCAAATGTAAATAAAATAGTAATTACTAGGCCAGTAGAGGAACAGAAATTGTTCAATTTTAAGTCTGCACTCATGAATGTTAACTGGGACATTTTATATGACAAATGTAAGCACCTCTCAGCAAGTGAAACATTTGAGAGGTTTTCTCATATTGTCTTAATGAATTTTAATATGTATATACCCAAGAAAAAATGCACTGTTACTTGTAAGCCTAATAGGGGTAAGAATAATGTTTCAAGTAAAAGATCAAAAAACAAATGGTATACACCTGAATTAGCCAACATGAAAAAGAAAGTAATGTTTTATTCTGATTTATACAAATAGCCTACTATGGAACTGAATCAAACAGGTCGCTGTACATTAAGGCTAGAAAAGATTATCAACTTGCTATTAATAAAGCTAAACAATCACACAACATAAATCAAATTGAAAACTCTAAACATATGTGTAAAAGTGCTTGGAAAGTCATAAATTCAGTTGCAAAAAGCACCCCTAAAACTGCTGTAGGAGTGTCTCCTAATGAATTCAACAATTTCTGTGTGCGGTCAGTAGAGGAAATATCAAGAAATATTTGCAAACCACAAGAATCTGCTTCATATTTCTTAAGTAAAAGTAGTTTAGCAAACAGACCTGACAAGCCTAAGTTTTATTTTGATGAAGTATCGTCCAATATGATCTTAGGTATAGTGAAAAAGTTTAAGCACTCAGATAGCACTGATATTTACGATCTTTCTTGCAATCTATTAAAAACCGTAATTTACAGTATAATTGAACCATTGACCTTTTGTATTAACAAGTGCCTTAGAGAAAGTGTGTTTCCAAGTAACCTCAAGCTTTCCAGGGTAGTGCCTATTTTTAAAAAAGGTGATAGAGTTTCCCCCTCTAGCTATAGGCCAATCTCAATAACTCCTGTTTTTTCCAAAGTCCTAGAAACTGTTATGTACAATCAGATATCTCTTTATTTAGAAAATAATAGTCTAATTTGTAGTCAGCAATATGGTTTCAGAAAACACCGATCCACAACTGATGCAATAGAATCCCTTGTTAGGAATGTAAATAAAGTTTTTGAGGCAGGGGGCTTTGCTCAAGCGACTTTCTGTGACCTGAGCAAAGCATTCGATATTGTTGATCATTCAAAACTACTTCAAAAGTTAATTTTTTATGGTTTTAGTGACACAAGTGTTGAGCTAATGAATTCATTTCTAAGAGATAGACAACAGATAGTATGTGTAGGTAGGGAAACATCCGATGTAGCCGATATTAGTATGGGAGTTCCGCAGGGCTCTGTACTAGGTCCTCTGTTATTTAGCTTAATGATAAATGATCTGCCTTCAACTCTGAATAGTCATACAATACTTTACGCAGACGATACAACTTTTCTCAATGAAAGCACTGATTTGCACAATCTCAGACAATTGACTCAAGACACCCTCTCAGAAGCATCTAAATGGTTTAGGGCTAATGGTTTTCTACTAAATGAAAGTAAGACTCAAGAAATCTATTTTAGTCTAAGAAATCTGCCTGAAAATGGGAACTTAGATAGTGTTAAGTTTTTAGGAATTCATATTGATAAAAAATTAACTTGGTCGTCACACATCACTTCTGTCTCAGCCAAGCTTTCAAGAGTTATATTTTTAATTAGAAGTCTGAAAAATCATATACCCTGTAACTATGTCAGATCTGCTTACTTTGCATTCTTCCAAAGTATAATTTCATATGGGATTTTGCTTTGGGGCAACAGCAGTCATGTTAGTAATATATTAGTTCTTCAAAAAAAGGTTGTTAGAATTATAACAGACGCTCACAAATTTGACCACTGTAAACCACTCTTCATAAAATTACAGTGCTTAACCATTATAAATCTTTATATTTTTAACGTACTTATGTTCACCAAAAACAACCTCCTAGATCATCAACTTAGACAAGATGTACACAAGTACAACACTAGGAATAATAACTCCATTGACATACCTTACAACAGACTGACAAAATCTCACAAAAGCTATGAAATTCTTGGTTTGAAAATGTTCAACAAATTGCCTTCACACATTTCAGAATTACCAGTGAAAATTTTTAAAACAAAGCTGCACAACCTTCTGTTAGACAATCCTTTTTATTCTATAAAGGAATACTTTGAATGTGAGTTTTAATCTAATGTGAAAGTACCCCTGACCTGACTTTATAGTCTATATATTTGGCTATTTATCTATGATGAAAGAATGTTTAAAATATTTTATATGTAACCCTTTTATGTTTGTTGTATATAGTGTGTAGCCTAGACTTTTGTCCTCATGTAAATATGTTTTGATATGACATCACATCATGTATACAAGTTACATCATGTATATATAGATTATAATCCCACTTTTATGTTATATACCTAATTATTTTTGTAGAATTCTGTCCCTATGTAACCTTGTTTTATACAATAAGTAATATCATGTATAAATAGATTACATTGTAAGATTTAATTTAGGTTAAGACTTGACTTTGTCTATTGCTGTAAAGCTTAACGACAATAAAATTCTTATTTATTTATTTATTTATTTGAATCAGTGTTGGGGAAGCTACTTTTTAAAAGTAGCTAGCTACAGCTACAGCTACTTTTTGTAAAAAGTAGCTTAGCTACAGCTACAGCTACATTTTCGAAAAAGTAGCTAGCTACAGCTACAGCTACAATTAAAAAGTAGCTCGCTACAATTTAAGCTACTTTCGCCGCAATCCGGTCAAGTTTTTCTCTTGTGATGTATAACCACTCCACTTAAAAGTACAATTAATTATTTTTTTAATATAGGCCTATACCTTTTTGGTGTTGTTTTGTGACTCTATGGAGCCTAGATAATGTAAACAATAGTGGTATGAAAATATGAATTATCGAATAAAAAGACTTACATCAAAGAAGTAGTCAACAATATTTTATTATTTCACACGTTTATACCATTTTTCTTAGACCGGCCACGGGTAGACGGCTGGAGTATGCACAGGATAAGAAGGACCAGCTTCTCCTGTTTAATAGCCAATCTCGCTTTTAGGCCTAATAATTACCATGATGTCTATTGATAGATTAGATACTACAGAAAGAGAATATAAGTATGAAGAACTCTGTAAAGTATTAAGTTCAAAGTTACAGAGTTCGGGAAGTAAACATTCACAATTCACATCAACATCAATCAACGTGGTTGAGGTTATGTTGTTGAGTGATTATGACAAGTAGTCTTACAGTAACAATTGGCTTTAAAATTCGTTGACTAGTCGCGTCATTTCTCATTATTGTAAGCATTCCTTTCTTGAGGATTCCTGGCCTGTGCGATCCTGGCGGTGCGGTGCGCAACATAATGCAACAGTCTAGTTTCAATTCTAAAATACAGTGACCGGCTCACGAGAATGCACTTGATCCATTAGTAAACAATCATATGGAATAACAATCCAGCCATTCAAATTGAATATTCACCCAGCTGTATGTACTAAACTAAAAACATCGTCTTATTAAAAAAAATATATAAATAAAAAATAAACATTGTCTTGAGAGATAATCTGAAATGTTTACCATCAAACTAGACTTGTGTTCTGTTTTAAAACCGTATAAATTAACTAATGTCATTAGGTTATGCTTAGGCCTATCCCAGGTTTTGTTTTGTTATTTTACTGCCACCTTTAAACTAGAACCATGCATATGAAAATAATTGCTGCTTTACAAAGAAATAAAATTAACCTGTTCAACAAAATGGATGCTATTTTTTCTATATAAAAACTGAAGTGTTATGTATTGTAAATAAAACGGACATTGTAGGGTTAGATCTGGAAGGTAAATAAACAAAACTCTAAACCTCTCGTAGCGTTAATAGGGGCCGAAGTTGATTCTGACAGTCATTATCTTTCTACTAAATGTTTAATGGATGGACCCTAAGAAGAATATTCACACTCCACTCATAAACGTCTTCATTATAATGTAATTATTTTTTCACCATAATAACATTTAATAATGAACTAAACATACTGCATGAATATTTTCGGTGATCCGAGGTTATGCCACGCTTGTTCCGACCCCCGCTTGTTCCCGGACATAATATTTACTGCAAACCGTCCCACTTGTTCCGTGGCAAGATGCCCTAGTCAGATGATGAGTCCCGATTGTCCCGCGCTGCGGCTAGTTCGCTTTACTGCACACGATGACGCCAAGTAGCCTACCAGGAAACACAGTGTTGTTATGTCATTTTCAATCCAATTCAACATTTATTGAAAGTAGTTAGTATAACAAGTTTCTTTCAATTATTTTGATACCAAAATTTGATATAAATATACTGAGATTTAATTATTAATGAAAAATAAAACACACTTTACATTATGTGATGAATTGGCATTTTTTGCCATTGCAGTGGCTAACAATTAGCTACCGCTTTTCAGTGGTCCGATCGTCACTTTGATCCGATAATATAAGCTACGAACTTGTGAACTACAAGAGTCATATCGGTAATATCGGCTCCTGTAAAATCAACTTGTTGTTAAACAATCTTCACTCGATACTATGTTTTGATTTGTCATAATTAAACAATCATATGATTACAAAAGAAATGTTTTTAGAAATGTAATACAACAATTATGGATTTTAATTTTAAAATGTGATCCATTTCGATCCATATGATCTTGAATATTCAAGTGCATTCTCCTGGGCCGGTTACTGTACAGCCACAGCGTCGTATATGTAGTAGGAATACTACTAGCGCATCTAGTGGTCAGCAAACAAAACAAGAGAACAAACTGGTGGCTTTCATGTTTTGGTTATAGTACCATTGACTTTGTACACTACTTGCCTCAAACTAAATGCATTGGATGAGAGGTCTATTCACGTTAGTGTACATAGTCAATGATAGTACTCAATTGGAGTGTCTGGTGGTGGCAATGGATTGAAAATAATCTTCAATTCCTACGAGCGAAAACGTTAACACTAACAGCTGACTAACCATACAAAGGTTTCTCTCGTGTTCATTTGGAAGCCATTAATGATGTAATGTAAACACAATTACTATGTTTTATTGAAACCAAAGTAGCGAGAAAAGTAGCTAAATAATCCGCTACAACTACTCTAAAAATGTAGCTCGCTACAGCTACAAGCTACTTATTTTCAAAAGTAGCGGAGCTACACTGGCGCTACTAAAAAAGTAGCGTCGCGTCGCTACAGTAGCGCGCTACAAGTAGCGCGCTACTCCCCAACACTGAGTACTACGTTAACCGAGGCTTGCTCATTGGTTTTAATTCACTTTTGTCATAGTAATATGGTAATAAAGCTATTAAATTTCCACCAACAACCAACTATACCTCTTCACAGTTAACAGCTGTTTCAAAAAGACTGCTTAACATTAATACGTTATTTTATTTTTGCAAATCTGTCGTTATTATTACGCTACCAAAATAGCAACCCATAAGACCAATGTTAATTTACGATTTTAAAACTTAAATTTATTTAGACCAAATTCAATTTTTTTCTTGGGGTTGGAACACACATCCCTTCAGACCCCTTTACATTATTACTATTATACTTTACTACTCAATGTAATACACTGGATTATAAAGATTAGTAACATTTACTGTTATTTTTAATAGTATATTTCGTCACAAGGGCCGGAAGTGGCGTTTTGCCGGCCCCGAGATCGTGTTTCAAGTTCGAGACGAAGTCGAGAACTTGAAACGATCGAGGGTTGGCAAAACGCTTTCGGCCCGAGTTACGAACGATATTTTTCATCACACTACACAATGCAATAAATATTATACTAATGAAAAAATATTTTATTCAGAGCCAAACAACTAAGCCAAGCATAACTACTAACCTAATCTAGCGGGATGCAATGTGTTTCCGGTTGCTAGGCAACCAATTCATTTCATTGTTGCAGTCACATGTTTTTGTGATACAACGTGTTGTGAATGTTTTTATGTAAGGTCTAGGCCAGCTGATTTTGCAGGCCTAGGCCGGAAAATTTTGCCGGCCTAGGCCGCCAAAACAGGCGTTTCGACGGTAGAAACGAGGGTCGAAAACAGGTGATATCGATGTAAACTTAGTGTGATGAAAAATTAATATTGTCTACTTTCTACGAAAATGTCCTTTTATTTCCCAATTTCAGTGCAAAACAGAAATAAAACTTACATAAACCGAGTTTTCCCTCGTTTTCCCCTTAAACTGAATTTTCCCTTTTCTTTCCCCTCGCAAGGTCTATTTCCCCTCAAAAAGGGAATTTCCCCTCGAAGTGGAAACACTGCACCTATATGATGATGAGCGAATGACAGATAAAATAAATCAGCTGTTGGTTAGCTGTCAAAGAGTCTCATGTTAACGTAATTTGATTTTAATTCCATTACTATAATGATACTATAATAATGAAAACTAAAATTCTTGCCAAATAGAGGGCAAATGTAACGTTCCTGGTTTTAGTTTACTTTTATTAATTTCTCAAAAACTTATTAATAAAATAAAGGTATTTTATTTTCTGGTATTCATTTATTACGTACAAAGAGACGTGAAAACTAACTACCCGCAGCACAGCAGTGTTTCCCTCCATCAAAACATCATGTTACCCTAAAGATCCTGAAAAACTACCCTAAATTACCCTAAAAAGATTTTAAATTACCCTAAAGATTACCCTAAATCATAAAAACCCATTATTATATACAGGTTATATGCTAATGTCCATTGCTCATATTGGGTCGTTGACGTTATTTAATAATTTATTTAGGTTCTACAATGGTAGTATTCCGGGCGCCTCACCGGTGTTACCGGTGACTAAAAAAAAACGATAATTGTCGTCTGCTAACAAGGCATTTGCATTGTTTAGCAGACGACAATTATCGTTTTTTTAGTTACCGGTAACACCGGTGAGGCGCCCGGAATACTACCAATATAAAACTAGTTTATTTTTTTGCAAAAACAATGCTTTATATTTTTCTATGTCGCGAGGGCGAAAATTGGTTGGTTTTCCTACGCCATCAACAATTATTACTATCAATTATTATTACTTTGAATTTTTTAAACTATTTTGAAATTTAATTTTTTTTATGTATAGTAAAAAAAGTTATTTATGCAATATTACAAATAATGAGTTAGAGTTTGTATACTATGTGCCTAAAAATATTCTTACAGTATTGTGTTAATCATCGTTATAAGTTACAGTAACTGAAAAGGGAATAGATTTAGTTGGGGTACTAAATGTATTACACATTACAGTACCTACCTACCTTTGTAATGTAACTAAGTAAGCCTATAGCATTTGCTGTAAAACATTTTGACATGCACCAAATTCCGTTCTCCTTAGAGAGTAGCTTAAAAGTTGTATTTTTTTAACACGTTGCACGTGTTTGAAAACCCTGCCCTTTCTTTAGAGTAAAGTTTTATCAGTGTAAGCTGTCTGCCTTGGACGACAGATTAATCCTCAAGGATGTCAAATTTGATAATCTGTTAAAACTATAAGGTTTGGGTTTAGTCTGGAATTTACTTTTAAATTTATTTCAGTTAAATATGTAATAATATGCACACTAAGTTTGCTGTAGGACCTAAAAAAGCACATTTTTATTTCAAAGTTGTAAATGTTTATTTGACCCTAAAAATTACCCTAAAAACCATATTACCCTAAAACTACTCTGACATTGCAAAATTACCCTAAAAAGTGGAGACACTGCAGCACAGTCGCTTTTTTCAGGTCAGCTTAATTCGTAAATCGATTCAAACAACAAGGCACGCTATTAATTGCATTGGTATCAAAATAATTCAACTTTTTATAATCTTTTATTATTTATTAGTATTTTACTATGTTATTTTTAGCGAATTTCCCTATAGGGAATACGCTATTACGGTAGTTGTCATGGTAAGACCTAAGCCCGGGACCACTTTACTTTTTCATTTTGAGGTCCCCAGAAGCCAAAAACACCATTCGTTCATTTTCATATACAGGGTGTCTTTAAAGTCCACCACCAAACTTCATAATATGACTAATTGGGTCAAAATAAGCAAAAAAGTTCCTATGAAGGTATGTCCTAAAATGGGCGAGGTCCCATTATGTCGATTCCCATTGTTCCTACAAACGCAAAATCGTCCCATTATACCTACACATGAAATCGTCTCATTATGTCGACAAAGTGGCGGGAAAATGAAAAGTTCAAATCGTCTCATTATATCGACAATTTCTTCAGATTGTCCCATTATGTCGACATTTCAGTTGTCGACACAATGAGACGAAATCGTCTCATTGTGTCGACACGTTAAACCGTCCCATTATTCCTACACACTAAAACCGCTCATTATACCGACATTTGAAATCGTCCCATTATTCCTACAGATCGGTTCTTCGTTCAGAACGGCTCAGAAGAACGACTCAAAGAACGGTTCTCTGTTTCGCGTTCCGCCGCTAGAGCTCACTCTGATCGCTCTTGCTGCGAACGCCTTCACGCCTTCATGCGCGAGTGAAAATTTGGTCAGGCGGCGTCGGGCATGTCGACGAGTTGGATGGGGGCCGGCGAGCCGTTTCACGTACAGTAAAAGGGATGGGAACGAACCGCACGCACTTATTTTCCACCGTCCAACACACGTAAACCAATTACCATATTATTCGGTGAGAGTACTTAATGGTTCTGATATAATACAACTTAATTTGAATTGTTTATTATTATAATTAAAAGTGAAATAAATAGAAACTATCCCTTCTTATTATTGTAAGCGTAGAGGTACTAAATTTTAGCGATTTTTATGTAAGTATTTTATGTGTTAACAATATATTTGTCCTCTTTGTTGTTAGATTTCAATTGAAAATAGTCAAAACTGGAGATTCTAAGGAATGTAAAAAATGTTACTTGTAGTAGGTACGGCAAGTAGTAGGATGTATTGTTATACCAAAAATATTTATTCTTTCCATTCGTTCTGTAACATTATCTATGGCAAATCAAAGATATATAGGGTGTTTAAGAACTCCCTACCGATATTTCAGGGCATTGTTCCATTGTTCCTTGGTTAGAAATATATCAAAATATCATATTTAAATTGTCCGGAAGTCTTTAGTTACTCACACAGCCGCTATTTTGTTTTTTTTTTCACTTGGTAATTTTTATTTTCGTAACGGATGGTTCTATTAAAATCATATTTGGTATGAATCTTTATCATACCAATGTACATTTTCAGGGAAAAAAGTATTTTTTGCACGGTATATTTTCAAAATGGCGGCCATTTCAAATTTTCAAACTCAAATATCTCAAAATCTGTAAATTTTATACAAATTTTACAAGACACAAAAAAGTTGACAAATGTAATTATCTAACCAATAATACCAAGTTTGTAAGGATCTAACAGCAAATAAAGGAGACATTGCGATTTTACTCCGTGCAAACATTGACTTTGCTGTTAAAACGGTTCGGTAACATTCTGTCCCAGTAACATTTTGTCCTAACTCGAATTTCTTGGAAAACCAGTAACATCTTGTCCCAATCTTTTTTACAGTTGATTAAATCAGCTAACGAGGTAACATCTTGTCCCAACGAAAATTTGACAAGGGTTGAGGAACACAGCTCAGGTAGTAAGAGCAGATCAAGTCCGAGCGGCATGCGGCGGCATGGAGCACCGCTGGGAGGAACGCAGATTAAAATTACGGTGTTATTTGATAGTTACAAAAATTAACGCCTTGACAAACGTGTATAGCCTATAATTCGGTAGTGTGTGTCAAAACAGCGCTTAAAGTCGTGAACACACGGGACGGCTAAACTCCAAGAAATCTGTTCCATTTCACAGCCGCCGGCTGAGAGTCCGAACACAAGACAACAGCGAAATAGCCGGGCTTGTGAGACTACCATGTTAGGACTACTCATTATGAAACCCATGTGAATCTTTAACTCGTGGATTCTAATTATTAAGTTAACAGCCCTTATCATCATTCTTACTAAAGCTTTTGTTTTTAAATTTAAATGCAATTCTACAAATTGATTAGTTGTTTTATACTTTTACATAACTGTTATTTATTTAATTAAACATTAAGTACCTGGGGGCCGAGCATTTTCTCGGTAAACACTTAAACAATTCTATATTGTAATATCAGTTACAGACAGTGCGCTAAAGTAACAAGTAGCAAAAGATTTGTTCAAAGCCAAGACAAGCTCGTTCGCTTCGCTCACTCGCCTTTCAGACTATTTCATTGTAGGCCTACGGGTTCTGCACTCCGGTGTATATTTGTTGAACCACATGTTGAATTTGTAACACAGGGAATCTACCTACCTATTTGACTAACAGCTAATTTCATAAAAGTTATGAATTGTTTTATTTTAAAATTTAATTGCAATTCTACAAACTAAATAATTGTTTTATACTTTTACATAACTTTCACGGGGTACTGGCACGAGGTACTTCTAATAAACGCATTACCCTCCCTTCTTTTAGCGTCGTCCTCTCACTCCCCACACCCAACGCGGGTCTACCTGGCCACTGGCAAAGGAGCCAGTGGAGCGAGATGGATATTGGCATTTTTATGACCCCAGTTAGGGAAGGAAGGCCAGTCAAATAATTTTTGGGACAGAATGTTACTAGGGAGCAGGTAGAGAGTTGGGCATCTGAGGAATTTGGGACAAAATGTTACTGGGACAAGATGTTACCCGGGACAAGATGTTACGACACGGTTAAAACGGCATTAATTTGCATTGATTTTAATGCAGAAGCAATGTTTTCACGGAGTTAAATTGAACATCTTAAAATCATGTTGAACATCTTAAAAACATCAGTAAAATGTGAACATTTTACATATGACATAACTTACCAAGAAACATGTAAATGTCTAAGATTCCCATGCGGCATCAAGAAATATATCCCTGTTTTTTTCTTTTAAATAGCTTTACTTGAACTATCCTACAAAACGAAATTTTTATCCTACTAATGTCTCTGTCCTTTAAAAAAATGTTAGAAAGAATTCTATACTTCTGATAGGTTTTTATTGCAAATTAGGCCAGTGATAGAACAACACACCCCAGGATTATTAACGAAATTAAGGTTTGAATTTCCCATCCATGTTAATTTTTATCTTTGTCTTAGTAAAATTCTTTTAAAGCCACTCGGGTTTATGAATTATTGATACCTTGTTTATGCAAGTGTGCCGTATGAAGGTAATAAGTAGGCCTGTATGAATACTAAAAGTATTATAGTAAATGTAGGTTTTAGAATAAAATGTACTAGTTGTTGCCCGTCGATACACTCGACGGATACAGCTCTAAGGAAACCGTTCTATTAGGTTCAACAACATCAGAAATAAGTAGACTAATATCCACTTGTAGGCCTATTGGATAAATTGTTCTTAACAGTTTTGTTCAAGAATTAAGAAAGAAGGCCCACAGTGTTGTAAGTTAAGGTTGGCTTTAACTAAAATTGGTATTAGGGTAAGATAGCAAGGGTAGAAAAACCATTTATTTATAACCACTGTCATATCGCAATATCTATGCTGTAGTGTGCAAGTTTCAATAACTATCCAAATTTAAAGAATACAATTTATTTCACAGAAAATTACATAATTTTAGTTGGAGTGTCTGTCAAAGTAGGCCTATAGGCATATTCCTTAAAAACAATAATGCTGCACTTTTACTATGTAACACAGGCACTGTTTAGTATTTTATAAACATAAAAAAATCGGTTGTTTACTTAGGCTTAAACCTTAGTAGCCTAATCAAAGCGTTATATTAGTTAAAAACATAAAAAAATAAGCAAGCCTAAACTATCAATTTGTAAACTTGTTAGTTTAATAAATAAGTTTTTTTGAGAGTTTGAAAAGGCCTATAAATATTTTACTGTATCTATTTTGCTTAAAATAAATATCGGTACCATCAGTAAAACATTTATTAGAGACGCCGTTATTGAACACGTTACAAAAAGTCCAAATGTGAAGAGCGGTCTGGAACCCGGACCATCTGATTTGGAGAAAGTCACGCTACCGACTGCGCCACAAACACTATTGTTTAGGGAAGTAAATGTAAAACATTACATCGTTGCAAACGACAAATTGATTTCACAAAGAATTTCCGATACTGTACAGCCGTTTCTGTTAATACAAATGTGAGCAATTTATTTAAACTAAACCTTTAAAATTTAGTCCTTATTTTAAAGCAATCAGCTATTTTACATAATTAAGCAACTTTCTTTCCATTTGAAGGATAATACATCATAATAATTGTAAACGTTTTTAGGTACTGACGATAATAAACCAAATCCTTCATGAGCTTTTGTTCATCCACTCTGTATTTAGACAAAATACCTCGTGTGTTTACAATCAGCTGATTGATATCGTGTAAAATAATTAGGCCTAAATTGTTAAAATTTGAAAATGTCGACATTTTTAATTTAAGGGAGTAAGATAACGTTAATTATACGATTAAGCAACTTTCTTTTCATAAATGACAATACATCATAATAATAGTAAACGTTTTTAGGTACTGGCCATAATAAAACCAAATCCTTCATGAGCTTTTGCTCATCCACTGTATTTAGACTAAATACCTCGTGTGTTTACAATCAGCTGATTGAAAGCGTGTAAAATAAATAAATTGTAAAGGTTTGAAAATGTTGATATTTTTAATTTAAGGAAGTAAGATAATGTTAAAGTAAATAAAGTCTGCTAATATACAAAGGTTTTCGTTTTATTTGGTACAAACTGCGTGTAAATTGGTCCAGTGGAAGTCTCAGACGAACTGTCCAAAGGATTGGAAATGTTGGTTTTTTCCCATGTTAAATCTCCATAAGAAAAGTATATTTTTCATTTTTGACCGATTTAACGTAAATATTTTTGAAATACGAATAAAACCTGCTAATATAGAACCAAAAACGTTTATTTTGGTACAACCCGCATGTATATCGGTCCAGTAGAAATCACAGACGAACTGTCCAAAGGTTTTTTACCTTTGTGTTTTAAATATAGAGATTGTTATTTTTATTCGGTTTTGATCTCGTCTTACTTCAGTAGGCATAAACTATTAACAGTCCTATAGTAATATATGCCACATGCTTTTACAGTGCTACCGTAGTCTCCAAACAAAGTTATGAAGTTAAAAATGTCGTAGACGTGATGGTGACTAAATTTTAAACCATTGTATTGGTCTTAACCTTTTTCACGGTGACATTTTAGATCAAGATCTTTTTTAAAACCATTTCGTCTTGCTTACCAAACGAATATGCAAAAGATTTTTCGCATTCAGAATACATCATTACACTAAAATTTACAATGACGCTGTACACAAACAAAATATCAGAAACCTCCTAACTAAAACAATCACATTTTATGGGACAGTAAAACAATAAGAAACTTATTGCAGACGTTCGTCATTTTATTCTTCTTACTTCATTATTTGTACTTTGTCATTTATATGGCTATATTTTGCTTATTTAAACTGTCTTTGTATTTTGAAATATGTTCCTATGGTAAACTCATATTTTATTAAACTATTTATTGTGGTTTATTGTCTTTATTTGTTTTTATAACCTTATTGGTATTGCTTAGATGATGTTTTCACATAAACACTTTGTAGTAGCAAAGCAGTCAGTAATGTTATTAAAACATAGTTTTAATTATTGATTTGTAAATTTGAATTGATGTAAAATAAATAGATCTGTACTGATTATGATAGTTGTTTGTTTTCCAAATTATCTGGCCAACAATTTATAATTCTAATTACAAGTAAATGTAGATAGTAGATACAAACATGCAAGACCAAGTTTTGTAAACATGTAATCATGAGATCTTTTGAAAATCAAATCAAGAAGCTAAGCTAACCACGTTAAATTCCCCTGTTTGTAGCGGGCCGCCGCGCCGCGGAGCCGAGAGGCCGCATTACCGCGTCACGAAGCTCGTGTTCTACCTGTCTTATGATAAAAACTACAATAGCTAATTTTTTCAAAAAATACTTTTCGAAAAAAAAACTTTTTGGCTACATTTCTCTCGCTTACATAACGCACCTGGCCTTAAAACAAAATTTTTTTTCGAAATGTAACTTTTTTATGTCACTCATTAAAATGTACAAAAAGATTGGAATTTATTTAGCTTTTTAAGTGTCAAGCAGTTTTTATTTTCGAATTAAAACCACACCACTAGCGTCACGCACTATTAATATATGAGTGTGTAAAATTTCAAAGAATTTCGAGCATTTTAAGGTATTTAAACTGCGGTGTAAATGATAAGCGCACATTTATAATTTCTCGCCTTTCCAGCGTCGCTCTACGTTTCTGTATTCAGCTAAGATGGCCGACTTTAACTTCAAATCCGACAATTATGGGATAGTCAGTCTATTTAATTCTGTGGTCGCTGTTACACACACACCAGCACGGGGTTGCGTGGTTTGCAAAGAAGGCGAGGACGGTGCCGAAGTAGAAAGAGAGGGAAACAGGTTGTGTCGTTCGACTGCGCATCAACTCTGCGCATGGCCGGGAACGATCTGAATTGAACGACTCTTTTGGGAACTGTTCTTTTGGGATCGGTTCTGTCGACATAATGGGAATTTTCAAACTTTGGCTTTTCCCGCCTATGTAGGAATAATGGGACGGTTAAACTTTGTCGACATAATGAGACGATTTCGTTGTGTAGGAATAATGGGACGATTTTGCGTTTGTAGGAACAATGGGAATCGACATAATGGGACACCAAAGTTTATTTTTCCCATTATATCGACATCAACATCGAATCGTCCCATTATGCCGACGTTGTCGACGTAATGGGACGATTTCATGTGTAGGAATAATGGGAAGATTTTGCGCTTGTCGATATAATGGGAATCGGCATAATGGGACTCCACGGTCCGTGGTACCGATAACTTTTGAAGGGAACCTCCGATTTTGATGAAATTTGGAATGAAGGTGTAAGACCAGGTCTATTTTCATGAATTCGCGAACCAGCATTGTCGGGTAATGGGAACGGGGTTTTATGGGGTTTCAAAGGGGTCAAAAATGGGTTTTTGGCATGTTTTGACCTCAATTTTCAAAATTCATCAATTTTAACTGAAACCATTTAAAAGAGGTTAAAAAAACAAACAATTTGGTATTTTGAATTTTTATCTTAGCATAACTGGTTACGGGGAAAATCCAAAAATGTGTTTTCCATGTTATTCTTATGGGAAATCAAGAAAACCATATATCTTGCTTATTTATTGACATAACTTAATCAAATTTAGTATGTACATTATCTAGATATGGCTTAACTTATAATTGCTTACAAAACCCATATGGCGGCAAACCTACATACTCACTCCCATGGGGTTTATGGGGAAAATAAAAAATTGCCAGAGCTTAATACAATATTGTGTTTACATTCACCAATTATTGATTAACTTAGATTTTCTAACAACACCCCATGGCAGCAAACCTACATACTCGATCCTATGGTGTTTTTACGGAGAAAGTAAATAATCTGAAATTACACTGGAAATTCGCTGAGTACGCAGGTCTGCTGCGACGGGGGTATTTGTTATCACTTTCTCATATATTTTTTAAATACTTTTACACTCTCATAATCTGTGTTACTACGAACTTTAGACTTTTTTCTGTTCGACCACATGGAGGATAAAACCAAATTTAACATAAATACTTCCAAAAACATATTGTATTTTTCATGGTGTAATCTGTAGAAATTAATTATGATGGTAGGAAAACTCTTGTGTGTATTACGAGCACAGAAAATAGTCATTGCCGCTCTCGAAGTGTTTGGCCGCTTGATGTGGGCATGTACAATTCTCGAGCGGCAACAATTTGCGTTCTTAAAATACACAAATAGCTATTGTATAATCTTAAGGCCGTTTTATGCTATTTACAAGTACAATGTACACATTCTCTATAAAATATCCGAGCAGGTTGTTGTCATTATGCGCTGTAGGTTTCCGTGATTTAAAAGGATAACGGTACGCTTATTAAATCCAAAGTTTTAACATAAAATGGAGCTTGTAAACTACTTTACAGTGTCATTTATGTTTAACTAGCTGTGACCCGTCATGTTATAAAATGCTTACCCAAAGTTTTTTCCCCTTCAGGTTTAGTTCGTTTGCTGTGCTCCCTCGCCATCAGGTTTTAGCTTATTCGTTACGCTCACTCGCCTCAAGTCTATATCATAGATTAAGCATACTCTGGGGAGTATGATTAATCTATGATAATATCCTCTGGTTCAGCTAGTTCGCTGTGCTCATCAGGTTTAGCCGTCAGGTTTAGCTTGTTTGATACTCACTCACCCCAAGTCTATAATTAATATAATTTACATTTTTAATTCATTTCCTCAATACTTCAAATGAGAACTGTTCTCATTAGAACTGTTACAGTTGTTATAGAGTTTTAACTTTATTTAATTTATAAAAAAACTGTTTACAGTTCTATAAAAATATCTTGTTCATAAGAATAACATTGGAACTTGTAAGGCGGCAGTGGAGCATAGTCCTAATGCAATGAAAAACTGAAATAAGCCTATCATTCTCTTGGGTAAATAAAGTATAGTTTTACAAAACTCCTGGCAAATTGGTCCAGTAGTTTTCACTCCCATTCATGACACACAAAGACTGAAAGACATACCGTATGCTTTCTTTTTTATAGGCATATAGTGAAGATGGAACGCATTGTCATATTATTGATGTGATGTGGTCTCAAATGGTATTGGAAATATAGTCTTATAGTTCTTTTGTTTTACATTAAAGAGAATCTAAAATTATGATCTATACAAAATTTATAATTTAACTCACCTCAACCCGATTTAAATTTAGTGCAACCCGACCCACTTATCTAGTTTCCTCTCTACAGACTGGAAGAGTCTTTGTTGTTTTTTACTTCCTGGGAATTCGATTGTCTTTATGCCATTAGACGTTCACACCATTGTTTCAACTTGCAGTTTCCCCCATAAAGACATATGCAAAACCCCAATAAAATATTCAAAGAATAAATTTATCGAGTTTGTAAGCCCAAAACTTTGTACAACAAATTTCAAGTCATGGACATGAGGAACCCAGTAAAAATATGCAGACCTAATCAAATAAATTCAAGATGCTCTGCCTGTGTCCGGCAAGTGATTCAGCAAACTGTATTTCCACCAAATTCATATTCATACTCATATTCATATTCATATGTGGTACTGGTACTAAATAGTAACCGAAAATCTAAAATTTATAGTTGTCCAAGCGTTACCACATTTACAAACAACGACATTCAGCATGGACCAGAAGTGTTTGCCTGACCAAATCAAATAATCACAAATCCAATGGTGCTACCAATAGTCATTATACTAGGTTAGTACTAGCACAGATAAATGGAACCTATTTTGTCTGGATGAGTATACAATATAGTAGTACTTGGCTCTACTCCAAGATAAAAATCCGTACTTAAAGGGTTGACCGTTTATATCGCTTATTTATTGTCGCCCTGGAATGGTGCCAAGAAATATCTGCAAATGTGCAGTATCTGTTATACAGTAAAATCCTTAAAAACACTTATCATATTGAATCATATTGTCAAGGTCATGCCATGTTTTTTATTCCAGCATCGGCTATGTCCAATGGTATTGTATGTAGTGTTTGTTCATAGTGATTGCAAATAAATGTGCTCGCGGTTAATGACAGTATAAAGACTCGTGGTAGTTTGTGTTCAGCGGTGGCCGGTGGTTGGGTCGGCAGGCGCGGTCGCGGCGCGGCGGCGGCACGCACCTCGGGCCGCGGTCATCGACTTGCAAACACAACGTGTAATCTCCTCCAAGGTCGGTGATGTCATGTCACGGTCCACGCATGCGCTATACATTCCCGCCACTGAGGACGCCGGTCGCCGGTCACGTGCCTTGCCTAGACGAGGGGTAGGGTGAGGAGACCAGGGGTTGTGATTACGACGGAAGAGTTGTCGTCCAAACTTTTGTGGAACATCTTGGGAATCAAATTAGTTACCTCTTGAACTGAATTATTCCAAGACACTGACGATTAGGCAGCAGAATAGCTTTGTTTACATTTTGGGGGTTTACTGAGATGTTTAGAATAGTTGATGATTGCTCAATCCTCATGTCTCCCTAGGAATGTTTGGCAACAATGAAATGGGACATTTTCTTCTTATTTATGAGACGTTTTCATTCTGGTTTCTTGTACTTTTTCTGTGCAGAAGTTCCTGTTCATTCAATTTCGAGTATGATAATGGACTTCGAAAGACCTAAGGCCCTGGGGCCATTATATATGTTTTATATCCCCAGACATTTGTATGGAAACAGAAAATCACAAAGTAAATATAGCTTTTCAAATATTTTTCAAGAGAGGCTTTGAGCGAAGATCCGGCCAAATATTTCATCCTGAACATTCAAGAAAGTTAGAGTCAAAGAGTTCACAAAAATCCTCATATTTTCTGCGATTAATGGGTAGAAAGTGAACCGATGTCTTCGAAATGGTGGAAAGGTCGAAGTGATAACTCTTATGAGAGGACCAGCACTGCAGCACTTCAGCACGCCGACGATGTAGTGAGTAGTGAGTGAGTGAGTGGAGGGTCGAGTGCCGAGAGAGGAGAGGAGGAGTACTTTCACAAAACTGGTTTTGCAGATGCGTGGCACGGGTAGAAGCACCGAACAGCTCCCTGCTGTCGACAGCCCCGGGCTAATGACGATCAGTGAAACAGAGTATTCAGACTATTCGGTTATTTACTCGATACTCAAATATTCTTTTCGCTTTTGTCAATCCCCTATGTAATTTACAAATTATGCAATTTATCAAAGAATGTAGCAAAAAAGTTAAATTTATAGCTTTACTATTGATCAAGATTACCCGACGTTCTTATATCCATGAAAAGACCTTGGAAGTAGGAAATATATTTTTTTATTATCTACAAAAGATTTTGAACCGTCTCAAGGACCGAACTGAGAAAGCCCTTAACACTGCTCCTCACACCTCAATTGGCAATGCGGCTACTTCTTTGCCGATAAGAAGAGCACTTAAAACCGTTTGTAACGATTTTATATATTTTTAAAGAAGTAAATACAGTATAGGCTACATCGTAAGCTGTAGAATCTATAGACAACACTTCAGTGCAATAAACTAGGTATTTGAGCTATTCTTTCCAAAACTTTAGTCCTGCTAGTGCTAACCTAAAAAACTGAGTTTGCTTTACAAACTTCCGGAATTTAGTTTGAAATTTATAGGCGGCTTAAATTGTTTTACTCAATTTTTAAAATTCTTTTTTGACAATTTTGTGAGCAAAATTAGTTTTTAAGCTTTCAAAACAATTTTTAAGCAAGGATTTTACTACAAACTAACCGGCTTGGAAGTTGAATTTAGGGGCGTTTCCTTAAGAATGCACCTGGGCGTCTTGTAAAATGCGCGGAGGAAGCACTTAAACCGGCGACAGACGAGAGACGACAAGCCGATAAAAAGCTTTGTCTTGTAGACGAAGGCCAAGGCGCGATCTGATAGGGCGTTATCGTATCTCGGACATAAAATCCGACCGTGACCATAACAATAACAATAGTAATAGCCTCGTAGAGAACGGTGAAACAGGAATAAAATGGCGGGAAATGTGCTGGCTCCGGCCAGACTGCGGCGGGAAACGATTCAGTGTGTAACTGCCGAGTTGCAACTAACACAAGCGGTATACCCCTCAACAAAAGCGAAAAATAGCTCTAAATAAAGAATTTAATAACGTTGCAAAGGTCATTTTGTGATGTTATTTTCATAAGGTTACTTTTTAAACATGTACTCACTGTCATTGAAACTGAAACTTGTATAACAAATTCTTTCAAAGATTAAAATGGTATATGAATTGTGAAAACTGAACAAAAATAATTCTACAATGAATCATACATAATAAAAATTCTGTTAAAAACTCTACTAAAAATATAATAATCTAAACTACAGGGTCGATTGAAGTTGATTATTGCGTGAATAAAACAACCTCCAATAAAATTAGGTTGTTCAATAAACAGCCTATATAAAACTGCAGTAGAATCATTACAGCGGCCGACTATGTGCTTCTTATCTTAGCGGTAGTGATGGGACTATGCTCTATTTTTGCTCAGAGATTAATTGCTCTCCTAATAGGCCAAGCAATAAAGTAGATAGTCAGTTAATTTATAAACATACAAGCACGCACACATTCAATATTGGAGCAACACCAAGCATGGACAGAGACAATGCGTTGCCCAACGCTCAACAGCTAGCCGGGGCTGCTGTATGTGGATCAAGAGACTCGGAGACACCGGCCGCGGAACAGTGGGGAGGACGCGGATGTGGGAGGATAGTGTTGGAGGATGGCGAAAGTGTGGATTGGAGCAACACCACGCATGCCCAGAGACAATGCGTTGCCCAACGCTCAACAGCTAGCCCGGGCTGCTGTATGTGGATCAAGAGACTCGGAGACACCGGCCGCGGAACAGTGGGGAGGACGCGGATGTGGGAGGATAGTGTTGGAGGATGGCGAAAGTGTGGATTGGAGCAACACCACGCATGCCCAGAGACAATGCGTTGCCCAACGCTCAACAGCTAGCCGGGGCTGCTGTATGTGGATCAAGAGACTTGGAGACACCGGCCGCGGAACAGTGGGGAGGTCGCGGATGTGGGAGGATAGTGTTGGAGGATGGCGAAAGTGTGGATTGGATCAACACCGCACGCATGCCCAGAGACAATGCGTTGCTCAGCGCTCAACAGCTAGCCGGGGCTGCTGTATGTGGATCAAGAGACTCGGAGACACCGGCCGCGGAACAGTGGGGAGGTCGCGGATGTGGGAGGATAGTGTTGGAGGATGGCGAAAATGTGGATTGGATCAACACCGCACGCATGCCCAGAGACAATGCGTTGCCCAACGCTCAACAGCTAGCCGGGGCTGCTGTATGTGGATCAAGAGACTAGGAGACACGGCCGCGGAACAGTGGGGAGGACGTGGATGTGGGAGGGATAGTGTTGGAGGATGGCAAAAGTGTGGATTGGAGCAACACCAAGCATGCCCAGAGACAATGCGTTGCCCAACGCTCAACATCTAGCCGGGGCTGCTGTATGTGGATCAAGAGACTAGGAGACACGGCTGCGGAACAGTGGGGAGGACGTGGATGTGGGAGGGATAGTGTTGGAGGATGGCAAAAGTGTGGATTGGAGCAACACCAAGCATGCCCAGAGACAATGCGTTGCCCAACGCTCAACATCTAGCCGGGGCTGCTGTATGTGGATCAAGAGACTCGGAGACACCGGTCCCGGAACAGTGGGGAGGACGTGGATGTGGGAGGGATAGTGTTGGAGGATGGCAAAAGTGTGGATTGGAGCAACACCAAGCATGCCCAGAGACAATGAGTTGCCCAACGCTAAACAGCTAGCCGGGGCTGCTGTATGTGGATCAAGAGACTAAGAGACACCGGCCGCGGAACAGTGGGGAGGACGCGGATGTGGGAGGATAGTGTTGGAGGATGGCGAAAGTGTGGATTGGAGCAACACCACGCATGCCCAGAGACAATGCGTTGCCCAACGCTCAACAGCTAGCCGGGGCTGCTGTATGTGGAGCAAGAGACTAAGAGACACCGGCCGCGGAACAGTGGGGTGGACGCGGATGTGGGAGGATAGTGTTGGAGGATGGCGAAAGTGTGGATTGGAGCAACACCACGCATGCCCAGAGACAATGCGTTGCCCAACGCTCAACAGCTAGCCGGGGCTGCTGTATGTGGATCAAGAGACTAGGAGACACCGGCCGCGGAACAGTGGGGAGGACGCGGATGTGGGAGGATAGTGTTGGAGGATGGCGAAAGTGTGGATTGGAGCAACACCACGCATGCCCAGAGACAATGCGTTGCCCAACGCTCAACAGCTAGCCGGGGCTGCTGTATGTGGATCAAGAGACTTGGAGACACCGGCCGCGGAACAGTGGGGAGGTCGCGGATGTGGGAGGATAGTGTTGGAGGATGGCGAAAGTGTGGATTGGAGCAACACCACGCATGCCCAGAGACAATGCGTTGCCCAACGTTCAACAGCTAGCCGGGGCTGCTGTATGTGGATCAAGGCGATCTTGTGGTCCGGGACTGGGACCCCGCCGCAGCCACAGTGGCGAACTCTACATCTCAGGCTCCGGTACTGTGAGAGTATCAAATGCTGTGAGGCGAAGAGTAAAGGTGTTCTAGGGGTTGTACCTGTTACCAGGGCTTAGCAGTTGTCACAGGGATAAAACCAACGTGAGTCGACTTCTCATCCAATGTTTGAAAACAAGATTTGGATTGGGTTCCTGGACACCACTTCAGAGACGCTGGGAGACTGTTTTCA
The DNA here is from genome assembly GCA_030545055.2 of Neoaliturus tenellus. Classification (NCBI taxonomy): domain Eukaryota; kingdom Metazoa; phylum Arthropoda; class Insecta; order Hemiptera; family Cicadellidae; genus Neoaliturus; species Neoaliturus tenellus. The sequence goes on from CM061534.1 coordinate 137,535,256, forward strand.
GTGCTTTGAAAACACACCATCAACCAGGGTTGCAGACAAAAATTGCATTGTAATTTTCCGGCTATAATATAATAACATCAACAATATTCCCAATTATCAAGATATTATACAGCAGAAGAAGAGTGGCATGAAGATTGTCTTTAATCGTCTTGCGTCAACCAAACATTACACTAAAAATATGTTTGTTAATATGAACGCGAAATCGGTCCTGTATGAGATTAAAAACTGCTTACAAATTTTTATAAATGTAAGGTTAAACTATTTAAGGATTTTACCTCGAGATACAATGAAAACTTTTAGATTTTATTTTTATCTATCACACAAACATTAATAGTTTAAGCCTAATTTAATTAAACTTACTGCTTAATTAAATAGGAATTATAATTTTGGCCTTATAGTATCATGTTATTAGGCATGATAGAATCTCGAATTTCATTTAAAATTAATGCAGAATTTCTATACCACTCCTTATATTGGAATTTATCTATCCATTAATATCGTGCAGTATTTTTACATAGACACTGGTGTATTATATTGAAACAGTTTATCACATCAAATTTGTATTTTTGTTGTTACTACAATCGCCATAAAATGTCAGAATATCTAATAAAATCAAACCTGACTGAAACCCTCTCCGCAAACGAAGTGAAGAAGAATGTTTCTGCACAGACTACTATAATTTAGCATTGAAAATAATAATGACGACAGCAGAATCTGTGCCATTGAAAACAAAAACAGGAAATGTAAAATAAAGAAAATGCTACCATAAGTTAGCGGTAGACAAAGTTAATAAATATCTCCCTGGTTTGCGAGGCTCACAACTGTGTTACTTGTTTCACTCCGACTCTACAGAATTAGTTCAGTTAAATAAACTATATTTATGTATTTTTTATTGTTTATTTCAGTGTTCTTGCAGCTAATCGTAGCGCTGCAGTTAAAATTACAGTTAAAAGTAAATTAACCTAGTACATTCACATTGCAAATTTGTACATTTGTTTTACGCAATTTCCACCCTGTAATCGGTGGAAAAAGATAAATCTGATTGGAATTGTTTCTGAACAAAAACAAAGCATCTGTATTATAAAAATTACATTAATAGGGATATTACTTTAGTAATCATTATTATTTTAATTACTTGAATCAGTTCTTAGGCAATTATGGCTTGATCAACTGACGCAATATATGAAGAATCAAAGCATAATTTCTGTAGAGTCAAAATATCCATTAGTCAGGCCAGGCTATTTGAAAGATGTCAAATTACTGAAGAAGAAATGAACCGGCCGTTAATAACGGAGATGCCCCAGGCCTCTGACGGAGATTACCTGAACCACTGTATGTCGAGTTCCACCGACCGTCGTATTGCGTAACAAAATTAATGGGGGAGGCGTCAGCGGCACAATAGTGCCTAACGAGTGAGCCATGGACTGACGCTGAGTTTCTTAACGATGGCGGGTCTTTCTTCTCATCGAGAGACAGAATACAAATCTTGTATCCAGATATAAACTCAACCATTTGTTGCTATTGCAAGGTAAACCGAGTAAACCCTTTTTACATTCGATGACTAATTCTCAAGACCAAGTTACAACATGGGATTAAGCTTATATTTGGTATTGATAACTCTGATGAGGTAGTAAAAAGATTCTTGCATCTAACGAAGACTGGTGAAGATATCTATCAAACCGTCTGGATTTTAAATAAAGTTTTAACAAATTTTCTATTGTAATAATGTCCGGTTTTATATTGACAATGACACTTAACGGTTTAAACGCAAGCAAGGACCAAATCATAAGAAATCGAACTATGCAACAGTAAGATTGGGCAGTGTTGTCTTCAATCTGACGTCATTCTTCATGTGGTGTAGCAATAGAAACAGCAATTCTGAAAGTGTCCATATATTTTTGCAAAATAGGAGAAGCTCCTGTGGTTGTGTAGGAGGCAGGACAGACGATGAGTCAGATAGCAGCGCCGCCCACGTCGGAGCTGCGGACCGCTGCGGCACTGCTATTGGTAACGGCGTACCTCAAGGTTAGCATCTGGGTCCCGCAATATTCCACTTTTCTCGCGTTCTATTTGTCTTTAAATTGTAGTGTAATTTTCTCCAGAAAGTTTACGGCGTGTCTAACCGACTGTGAGGTTTACTATCAGGTTTGGAGGATATTCACCGATTCGAATCTTTTGGAATATTAGTAAAAAGCATGAATGAATAATAGTTTACGATAATAAAGAAAATTAATTATTGTAACTAATGAAATCTTTATAATTAGTAATAAACTAAGGTAGTCGGAATGGAATATTTATAGCAATATAATTGAAGGCTTTCTAAACAAAAAGTGAGGATCAAATTACGGATGAGAACTGTTGAAACCCTAGTTTTAAGGACCTTTACATTTTATGTAAACTAAAAAATTGTTGTTTTTTGTCAGGAAAAAATAGGAAATATTTTAATGATGTGAATGTAAATTATCAAATCAGCAAGTAATTGAAGACTGCATATTGATGATAATTAAAAAAAAAATTAAATAGGCCCCTGCACTAGGACCTAATAATTTCGTAGGGCACCAACATTAACTCCAATTAAGCTCCATATATAATCCGTTACGTCCGTTCCAAACCAGCCATGGACATTACTGCATAATCTCATGTACAATACGAACAAACTTTATAAAACTAAATAGTTCTACCAAATAGTCATAATTACATCTGAAAATTTACGAAACACATTCGTATTACCAAGACATAGCAACTTGTCCACAGCTTGTGTGTTGAAACTTACCCTCTTAGCTAACTTCTCTTTATGATTGATTTTGATATCACAAAGAGGTCTGATGACATCGAGGCATATGCGGGCGTACTGTAAGAACCCTTTCATTTTTCAATCCTCTTTGTTTTTACTTGTAAGATTGGAAGGGGCCATCACTATAAAACATTAATTATACAGTCTGATAAAAGACATCATGTGGTTAATATTCATCGCATGTGTTATTCCTGTGATGGGAAACAAAGTCATCATATAAAATCTCTGTATGCTGATGGTGTTGACAAGCAAGATAAAATTAAAACAAAGTTATCAGATACGTTATGACATTTTTTATTTTATTTTTATTTGGATGGCAAAAAAAAAACAATTTCTCTTCTCTTGCTTTTCTACGATGAGCACTGAGACAGAATTGGTACGATTTGATGTAACATATTAGCAAAAATATGGTATGGACCTAAGTGGCAGTTTGATTAAAGTGAGATGCTTAAAAGTTACGTCACCTTATATAGCGGTCATCCAAACAACTGCGGAAATAGGCGTATTAGTGTAAAAAAAAAAACAATGCGTGGTGTTACTATTAATTGAATTCCACGATAAATTCTCAACCAATACATTACATATGTTACAGGTATAAATTTTGTTTGTACTGAATGATTTTCGCCAGTGTATTACATAACACTTCGTGTTTTGAAATTCGTTTGTTGCAACAGGCACGAAGAGAGTAGCGTAAAAGCTACCAGTGACAAAATATAGTCATTTCGTCAAACAGGCAATACAACAGAGAACAAGGCGGTGGTAACAACCGCGGAACAAGTGAAGAGGAATCTCTCTAAAATTGATCTGTGGTGTGGAAAGACAGTAGAAAGTGAGGGAAGGGGAGTGATGCCTTGTGGCACACATAACAATAGTCCGATGCTTCCTATGGTGGGTACGAAACGTGATGCACGCTATTAGGCATTCGTGAACTCAAATGTTCCGCTGGTACTCCGGTACCGTACTCGGGGCAATCGACTCTTTGGTGATGCAACAACTCGTTGCCTCGTTGCTTTTTCAGAATCAAGAAAACTCTTTTGAATTTGAGCAGTATAAGCTTATCAAGTAATATTTGAAATTGGCAATAGCTTATTTGACGGATTGACCAAATAAAATGACAAAGCCAAATGTTATAATATAAATTTTATTGTAATAAATAAAACGGTATCAGGGATAGTTACTTTTGCATTTGAATTAAGCCGGGTTTAACTATGACCACTACAAGCATTGGTCCACACATCAAGTGGCGAATTTAAAGGTTGTGTTATTACCTTTACTTTTCCAAAAGGATAATAAATAGGACATTTTATGGTACAGGGGTTTATAAAGTTGTCCTACAATGAGACTGTATAGTGTTGTGTTGGTATCCCCGCGTAGAGACAGACTGACATGACAACAATGAGAGTCACGTGTCGTGTCATGTCGTGCCCGTCCGGCGTTTCAAGGTACTATGCAATGTAACGGTCGACATGTCATAACAACATAAAAATACCCCCGTCGCAGCAGACCTGCGTACTCAGCGAATTTCCAATGGAATTTCAGATTATTTACTTTCCCCATAAAAACACCATAGGATCGAGTATGTAGGTTTTCTGCCATTGGGTGTTGTTAGAAAATCGAAGTTAATCAATAATTGGTGAATGTCAACACAAAATTGTATCAAACTCTGGCAATTTTTTATTTTCCCCATAAACCCCATGGAGGTGAGTATATAGGTTTGCCGCCATATGGGTTTTGTAAGCAAGTATAAGTTAAACCTTAAATAGATAATGTACATACCAAATTTGATTAAGTTATGTCAATAAATAAGCAAGATATAGGGTTTTCTTGATTTCCCATAAGAATAACATGGAAAACACATTTTTGGATTTGCCCCGTAACCAGTTATGCTATGATAAAAATTCAAGATACCAAATTGTTTGTTTTTTCAAACTCTTTTAAATGGTTTCAGTTAAAATTGATGAATTTTTTAAATTAAGGTCCAAAAATGCAAAAACCCATTTTTGACCCCTTTAAAACCCCATAAAATTCCGTTCCCATAACCCGACAATGCTGGTTCGCGAACTCATGAAAATAGACCTGGTCTTACACCTCCATACCAAATTTCATCAAAATCGGAGGTCCCCTTCAAAAGTTATCAGTACCACGGACACATATATAGATAGCTAGATAGATAGATATATAGATATATATATATATATATATATATATATATATATATATATATATATATATATATACATATGTATGAAAATGAACGAATGGTGTTTTTGGCTTCTGGGGACCTCAAAATGAAAAAGTAAAGTGGTCCTGGGCTTAGGTCTTACCATGGCTACTACCGTAATAGCGTATTCCCTATAGGGAAATTCGCTAAAAACTCCTTGGTAGCGAAGGAGTTAAACAAAACGTTAGTTGCTGCATAACTGTTTTTGGGAAAACCCCCTATAATCAAAACCGATCACACAGGATTTAAGATATTTTCTCTACACAAATAAATTAACCAAATCAGTAATGAGTGATGAATGATACACAATAATATGTTTAAAACGACCCAAAAAGACGTATTTTCTAGTCGTATCTATACTTATTTAGTACGCTAAGGGGGTTTTTTGTGTTGAGAACTCCTTCTACAATTCTCAATCGGTTTTCAAGTTTTTGGTGTCGTTGGATAGGGCTTGGTCTGTAGTTGTTTCCGCCAAAAAATGATGAGAATCGGACTTAACTGCGTTATCCACAAATTTAATTTGACAAATTTCCCATTAGAAAAACATTGAGATTTGAGTGTTTCAAACATACGTTAACGGGGAGAGGTGGGTAAAACCGGGTGGTTGGGTACAAACCGGGTAGTCGGGTTTTGACCAAGTAAGTGCTGGTACCTGGCGATAAATGCCGAAATTAACATGTAGTTGGAGAAGGAAAGTGGCGGACATTGCGCGATTAGTCTCTGAGCAGAACTCTGGCTGTTAAGAGCGTTTCTTTGTTTTTGATATTTCGTTTCCCAATGTTATGGAAAGTTTGATCGCCTACTACGGAAAAACTACATGAGCTACAGTGAAGGTGACTACACTATTGTGTAGTCTATGTCTTTATCTTTACACTGATATAAGCAATATCTCAAATTAGTTTTAAGCACACTGAATATGTTAAGTTTCTGTTTGTTACTACCAGTGGGGTGAAACCGGGTATGACGCGCGGGGTAAAACCGGATGGTATTTATACATGTTATATGATCTAAATATTTCAAATTTGATTTTTCGCTCATACATTAACTGAATATGTTATCTTTGATACTATTTTTGACTTATTTGTGTGTACTCAGTAATAAAATTTTAGGCCTATTAAAAAAAATTTTTTTCTATCTCCCATATACTTAACATGTGTACCCGGTATCACCCCACTAGTGGGGTGAATCCGGGTACTTGCACTTTTTTTACAAAAAAACTCACAGAAAAAAAACTATAAGACTTGTAAAGTTTTTAAAAGAAACAATTCAAAAACAAATAAACACAAGATAAACTAAGACATTATTTAAAAAAATTTGTATAAAAACATGGCATCTACATGTCACTAAAGTTTAGGCACCCGGTTATACCCCACTTTCCCCTACAGCTGTAGTTTTTGGTGAAAATACTGATATTCACAATATTGGATTGGTCGGTTTTCATTGATTTATAACTAAATGTAAATTTTGCATTGTGTAAAAATAAATTGCTCGATGTTGAGCAACACGTGCACTAGTGTAAATTAAATAGCCTACGCACTTATTTTTCTTTAAGCAATAGGATATATTGATTGTTATTTAAGGTAGGAGCCCTTATACTACTTAAATCCTGATGCATTGAAAAAAAAATAAATAAATGCACCGGAGAATTAAGCGATAATAAATTACAAAGGAGTGAAAGCCGCTTTCTTATTTCTTGCCGTATCGTTGCCTGTTTCAGCAAAGTAGTAGTCAACAGCCTCGTACTGTACAGAGTGTCCGGGAAGGAGCTGTTGGCGCGGAGTGTTTGAGCATGCGCGGTGTCGCGCCGCTTCCTCGCCAGATTGTTACGCATGCGCGGCGTGTAGCGCGCAGGCGGGGACGAGCGCGGCGCAGCTATGTGGCCACCGGCCAGCTCCGACCCCGGCTCCGGCTCACATATATAGCTTGTTATGTGTTGTGTTGAACGTTAATGGTCAGCTCAACTTGTTGTCTACAGAGAGATTGTTTGGTAATGTGTGTCCAGATATCTCCGAGACACGTTTTAAAATTTAGATGCTTTAAAGATTGTGTAATCAGATGCTACTAAACGATTAGGTAAAGCTCAAGACATTTGGACACACATATAAAGTAATAATTGTCCCATGAAAGTATTTGAATAGACAATAAAATTTGAATTATATTTTGAAAATTAAATCTAAGACACATTTTTATTTATGCCTATGTAAAAGTATCAATAATTGCAAATTACCACATAGTCCTACCACTGAAAAATAGTCTAATATTGAAATTCTATAATGATATTTTTACATAAATAATTACTGAAACAAAAACACCTTTGTTTCACTTTTGTCATTTAATGCAATTGCCTGTATAAAGTTTAGATTCCCATATTTTACTCAATCAGTTTATTACTCTATTGCCCATTTTATGTCTGAAGTGAAAAATGATCTTACTCAGGTTTGATAATTTACGACTGATAGGTAGATAAGTAAAAATAATGACACTGATAAACATTTAAGTATTGTACCATAGTAGTAACAAATGTTGTGCAAACTTTAAAATAAGAACAATAACAGTTCTAAGAACCGATGAATGATCGTGTTATGCATATTTCTTGTTTTGTGTCGACATCGCAATGCTACAGAAACAAACAGCCGAGGGCCTCATCCGATACCAGGGCCACCGCAACTGTGGCAAACATCATGACTATTTCGGAACTGAAATATTGTAGAATAAGTACCTCAAAGAATCCGTCACCGTTAGTCTTATCCTATATCCTATACTCTAATACCAGTTAGGTATAATTGCATGTTTGTATGCAACCAGATCTCGAAAACGGTTCTAATAATTTTCTTCAAACTCTGCAAAAACGTATTTTTGGGATAGAAATAACACGAAAACAAGTTTTTATCATTCTGCACGAAATCAGTTTGTTTTTTGGTTCTCTCAATAGTACCAAAACCGATTCTTTTTTTGTCCTAGGACTGAAAAATCAGCTGGAGAATTTTTTAGGTCCTAGGTCTGAAAAGCCAGCTGTTTGTTAAGTATATTATTATTGATTTATTAATGATGAGGAGCAGGACTCGGCTGCGCCTCGTTTTTAAAACACGATTGCGCACCAAAAAGACCCACTTTTGCTCCTAGTGATGAAAACTACTATTTTATCTTTAACTGAAATTATTAAAATTTTAGCGTTGGTCTTAGGGAGTTAAAAATCAAACCAACATAAATGCTGAAAACAACAGCTGACTCGCCTGACGTGCTCCAGTTAAAAAATGTGGTTTTGCATCGTAGCCAGTAATTGATGATTTAATGGCGGATTTTACTCGATCAATATTGATCATGATCTGGATCGGGATAAATATTGACAGTATTGTTTACTAGGTCTGACCTTACACAGTCTTAGGTGTATTTGACTTTGCACACTCAACTAAATCGTGATCCACGCAGGATCATGGTCCAAATATTCGTATTGAGCATGCCAGATCCGCCATGAATAACACTACAATAAAAATAACACATCAGTTTTAATCGTAGGCCTACTTTATACTAATTGTTATGGCTGTTAACCCGTGGGTTTTACTTCTTCAGTTATCAACTAATTTTACTATTGTTACCTATATAACATTATATTGTTTTTGTAATAAATTGGGTATTAAAAATGCATTTATATTTTATTCTTTTAGTTTTTAGAGTTTCAATATGCGGTTGATCAAATTAATACTAGAGAGCAGCACTCTTATTCGTATATTGAAACACCCTGAAATGTGAGTGAGCGGAGCGAACGATCTCGTCTTAAAAAGAAATAAGCCATTTGGACTTGTCATTTTGGGTTAAAATTATTACTGCCAAATATGTGTATAAATTTACTGAACAAATGTTCGGAGCCCAGGTACTAAATAAATTAATTGTCAATTATCGATACAACATTTTAGAGTGTACATAAGAGTGTACAACTCACACTTACAATGTACTCTCCTATATAGCCTGCGCTAACGATGTAATATCTAATAGCTTTTATGTTTTTACAGTATACTAAATTTGCTCTCTTTATAGCTTAATGGCTCTATTTAATTTTATTGATATCGTAAATAATCCGTAACATAAAATACTCTCCCCACTGACCAACGATAACAAATGAAAACAATTACCTCAACACGCGGAAGCTCTTATTTTGCCCAAAGCGCTTGGTACATGTCCGCAACGAAACTTGAGTTGTTTGTTGACAAACCCGGAACCTCCGTTGAACAGTTAAGTGTCCACGATCACGGACAATGGAGATTACATGGTCTAGACGGCAGTGAAAGTGGATACGCCCGCGATAGCATTGTTGCACCTAGCATGCGCCCAACGATGCGTACTACTGCATGCACTGCAGTTGCAGTCAGTGAAATGCCATTGTGCACCAAACGATGTGTACAATCGAAATTGCATCATGTACGTAGATATCCTCAGAAATTAAAAACAAGTATAGACTGTGCCAAATTTGGACCATTTAAAGTCAATAAATCTTTTAGGTTCAGTGGAAGCTACAACATTAATTAATTATTCACATAATTAAATTTAAACAATTGATGGATGTATTTGGTTGACATATCTATAAATTGATATATTTTAATCTATATATTTGATATACTTAAAGTCTATCACCAAACTTCATAATATGGTTAGTTGAGTCAAAGAAGCAAAAAAGTTCAAAGGTGTATCCTAAAATGCATATTTACCTAGACATCCGCCATTTTGTATGTTTCACAAAACCTTTTTTTATCTCAGGCGTTTTTCAACCAATTAATTGCTTTGAAACTCGACATGTAACTTAAGATAGTAAAGGTTCAACTAACAAAAAATATCAACTTGATACAATTTTAAATTTCAAAATGGTGGCGATTTAAACTTGTTACACTTCAAGTACGAAAAAAACATGTCATGAAAACAAAATGTTTGAAGTAATACAAAATGTAGACAATTTAATTCCCTATCCGATGACAAAAAATTAGGAAAATCGGTTAATAAACAACGGAGATACATTAATTTAATCTGTATTAGGTTGCACTGTTACTGCCACCCAAGAGCGGACCTGCCAACCATTTGTTGCGAAAATAAATTATAACAATGGTAGCCAACTAAGCGGGGTGGCAATAACAGTGCAACCTAATACTGATTAAATGAAGGTATCTCCATTGTTTGTGAAGTAATTTTCATAATTTTGGTGTCATCGGATAGGGAATTAAATTGTCTACATTTTCTATCACTTCAAAAATTTTGTTTTCATGACAAGTTTTTTACGTAATTGAAGTATAAAAAGTTTAAATGGCCGCCATTTTGAAATTTAAAATTGAATCAAGTTGATATTTTTTTGTTAGTTGAACCTTTACCATCTTAAGTTACACGTCGAGTTTCAAAGCAATTGGTTGAAAACGCCTGAGATAAAATATGTTTTGTGAAAAATACAAAATGGCGGGTACCTAGGTAAATATGCATTTTAAGATATACCTTCATATGAACTTTTTTCACAATAATAAGATTGTATGCTTATTTTGATTCAATTAACGATATTATGAAGTTTATTTATTTATATTATTTGTTGTATTTATTTTGTTTGTTGACGGACCTTAAGGACACAATGTATATCTTACTTTTTTCTCTGTCATATTATGCAACAGTTTTGAAGAGGGCTCATTAAGTCTTTATACTGGTTGGAAAGTCTACCACCAGACCTTCCTGTGTGAGTGTTATGAAAATATACGTAGTTTGGGTAGTTGGCTAGTTGGCTTAAATTGATCACAACGCTCTGGACACAGAGGTATTCTTTAATGTAGAATAACTACCGATGTGTTCCTCTTCCTATATACAAAACGTATGAATCAAAGTACAGTAATAAGAAAGTCGTCAAAATCTGTAAAATACAATAATTTCAGTGTTTTTTTTGTTTTCATTTTTCACTTTCTCTTTGGAAAATGAGTATTTATGATTTGTATCTCCATAAAGCTCAGTTTACAAGGATACCCTCTTAGAAGCGGCTCAGTGGCGGAGAAATTTGAAGGACGAAAGTGGCGAGACGGGGAAAGTGGGGTCGGCGGTCGACCTTGCCAGTCGACTGGACGACGGGGACGGCCACAGGCAGCCGATAACGGCTGATAAGGGCCAACACAATTGATTAAATACCCAGACTCTTTCCAACGCATGTTTAAGGGTTATCTTGTGCAACAACGGCTTACGTTACAGACACAGCCATCGCCGATTTGGGATACATAAGAAACGATTAAATCTCCTTGGGGTTTTGAAACTGCGATCACAATCGCAGGGAGTGAAATATCCCGGACATATTAAAAATAGACCAGTCAACTGTATAAGTGGATGGTGTTAGAGTAATTAAATCAGATAAATTAAAAACAAATTTAAAGTGATTTGACTGAATGGTTGGTGTAAATATTCTGTGTCTAATCCATAATATATACAGCCCCATGTGTAACTGACTGACTCACTGATGATCTTAAATTCCTGAAGCGACCGTTTAAGATAGAGACTTGAAATTTGGCATGGACATTCATTGAGATGTTTCAATTTAGGAAAAATCATAAAACTACAACTTTTTTACTTTTAAACTATAAAAAAGGTAAAAAATATAGATTTGTCGGTAACGTAGTTCAGCCGTATCAGCGTATATCACCGCGTGGTATCGTAGATCACTCTTCAGGTTTAGTTCTCGCTCGTGTTTAAATGATCTCTTTCAACTACACCCGTGTTTGATATACTCATTGTATCCTTCGATGGATAGACTCTAATATATTGTAAACTACGGCGTTATTTTGTATTGAGAGCGGGTTATTTCACCAGGGACCCAGGGTTATACTCGATAATATATACAGTGATAATTCCTTAATTTGTAGATTATGCAGCATATGCGCGATCTTGAATGTTTACCAAAGGTGAATTTTCTTATCCTACTATGAATTAATTTCCCATGGCGGGTGAATAGTCGCTTAGTTCTCGCTTGTATTTAAATCATGTCTTTTAACTACACCTGCTTCCTTGCTGTTGGCAACATTAGTATCCCTCACATATAACAAACCGTTATCCATTTGACTTCAAAATAGCCATGAGATTATGCTGCATTAAAAGCTCGTTTCTTTTATATTTTACTCACATCATAAATATGTTTTAGGGAATTTTTAAATATCCGTTTAGCTGAACTAACAGATTTAAATGTAGGTTCTCGTTTTGTTTCAATTTATTTTAGATTACTTATTCAAATTCACACGGGATTATTCTCCGCCGAACTTCGCATTGAATGGATTTTCTGTGAAGCTTGAGCCGTGATCTTAACGTAACATACTTCGATTACTTTGTACAATACTTAATAGACAGTTTATTATTATCTTTCTGTTTGATTTATATTCAGTGTCTTATATTCGAATTTTTCACACTTAAAATTTATTTTTGAGAATGTTTAAATAAGTGTTGAACAAAAGTAATAGATTTAAATGTTAGGTTCTTGTTTAATTTCAATTTATTTTAGATTACTTATTCAAATTCACCCCATGTGAACCCCTCAGCCGAATTACGCATTCAATGAATTTTCTGTGTAGCTCGTGCCGTGATCTTAACGTTATATACTTCTATTACTTAGTACGATACTTAATAGACAGTTAAGTATTATCTTTCTGCATTGTTTATAATCAGTGTTTTATATTTTATTTTAATACACACTTAAAATATGTTTTTAAGAATTTTTAAACGGCTATTGAACAAAACTAACAGGTTTTTATGGATAAATTATTATTTCACAGGTCTAGATTTTATATTCTTATAATTAGTAGTAGTTTGTAATAGTAGGGGTTTTTTGCGAATCTACCCCGTTTTTATTATTTCCTATGATTTTGTTTTCATGTTATTAAATTCTTGTTTTCGCTTATTGATTTGAATGTTATTTGCTATTTCAGTAATTTAAACGTTTTTCTTCTATATCCTGAAATTTACAAGTTTTTATTTTTAATTAGTTTGTATCAGCAGATTCTTTTAATATCGTGGTTGGCGATAGGGCCTACTATATTTAGTTCAAATTGTATTTTTAATTTCTTGAGAGTATTAACTAGCATAGCTTGATTTTTTATTATTTTAATAGTAATTTTCACACTTACTATTGGTTATTTTCTATTTTTTAGCACTATTGTTTTACTCTAATGGGCATATAACATTATTTTTAAAATTTACGAAAATCTCATTTAAAAATACTTAATTTGGAATAATTTTGACCCATTGCAATTTTAATGTGACGCATGTTAACTCGTTGACGTTTCAGGCTTAGTAGTTGGTAACGTGGAATAGTTAGCATCACACATTTTAGTAGAGTTACAAGTAAATTAATAACTTAGCTTTTCAAAACTTCAATTTTTATTAGTTTTCATTTTCCGATTCTTTTAATATCGTGGTTGGCGATGCTAGATTTGGTTTAAGTGTTACTTTCTATTATTATAGCTTGATTATTTTATTATTTTAATAGTTATTTTCACATAATCAATTATTTTCTATTTATTAGCATTATTGTTATGCCATAGTGGGCACATTACATTTTTTTTATCAATGAAAATTTAATTTAAAGATACTTAATTTGGATTAATTTTGCCCCATTGCAATTTTTCTGTGCCGCATCTAAAATCGTTGACGTTCCAGACCAAGTGGTTGGTAACGTGGAGGAGTTAGTATCACACACTTTTGTAGTAGAGTTACACGTAATTCAAAACTTAGCTTTTCAAAACCTTGATGGAACTAGCCTGTTCAGTACTTTAGTGGAACTAGAAAGTTCATTATTTGAGACTTTGTGAATGATTAACGAAATTAGTAAAATCAACTAGGGGGCATGGGGGCTGAGCCCCGTGAAATATTTTCAAAGGATATTATTGTTATTATTATTATTGATTGTGAAGAGTGCGTATTAGCGCGTTTTTTTTACTGTCTTCGCTGTCCAGTTAGTTGGTGGAACTAGCCTGTTCAATACTTGACTTTAAATTATTCAACGAATTCGGGGCAACCCCCAAAGGGGGCATGGGGGCGGAGCCCCCATCGAGCCGTAGGCGAGTCTAAATAACTATACACCCGCATGTGTAACTCACTCACTCACAAGAATCAAAATGTTTGACCACTTCCAATTATGCTACAAGCTTGAAATTCGGCATGTTGGTAGCTATTGTTCAGAAACCATCGGGAAAAATGTAAAATCCACCAATTTTCCATTTCAACCCCTCCAAAAAAATTAAAAGGGTGGAAATAAAATTTTGAATATGTAAGGGTTTTCTATGTTCTCTGTAACTTTTGAACGAGAGTTCCTACCTCAAATCTGAGGGAAAATCGTTAGTTGGGAATTAAATGCTCTACAAGTTAGGTCATATGACATTTCACTGTATCTCACTCCCTTCACCCTTAAAAAGGGGCGTACTTCCAAAATTTCAAAATTTCTTCACTAAAATTGCGCTTTTTTATTTTTTTTATTTACCATTATGGCAAATAGATATCTGAACTTTAGTACATTATAATGCCCCAATAGTAGCCCTTCTATTGTAGCATTCATTGGCCAATTTCAATCTAAGTTTAGCTAAAAGAAAATCGTAAAAACTCGAAATCTTTAAAAATTTGCCATGTAAAGTGTTTGTAATTTTCTTAAATCTGGTAAATATGGTGCTACATTGATAAATATTTTTCAATTATTGTACTGTATTTTAGATGGTCTACAAGTTTGGTGCCATGACATTTTCCCCTATCTCATCCCCTTTACCCTTAAAAGTGGACGTAATTTCAAAATATTAAAATTCGTCCACGAAAATTGCGCTATTTAAATATTTTTTATTTACTATTAAGGCAAATGGATGTATGAAATTTAGTAAATATTATAACCTCATATAGGTTTAACTATAATAGCATTCATAGGCCGATTCCAACCTAATTTTAGAAAAAAAAAACTCGTAATAACACGAAATCCTTAAAATTTTTAACGTATAGTGTGTTTGTAATTGACTTAAATCTGGTAAATATAGATATCGATGTACGTTTTCAATTCTTGTATTATATTTTAGACGGTGTACACATTTGGTCCTCACACATTTGTCCATATTACACCCCCTTCACCCTTACAAGGGGCGTACTTTCAAATTTCACAATTCTTTCACCATAATTAAGTTATTTCAATATTTTTATTCACTATTGTGGCACATGGACGTCTAAAATTTAGTACATATTATGACCTTGACTAGGTCATACTACAGTAGCAGCCATTGGCCAGTTTTAATCTAATTTCAGTCCGAAATAATTGTAAAACCATGACATTGCAGGTCGTAACTTTTGAACGAGAGGTCCTACCTAAAATCTGAGGGAAAATTCATGGCATCAAAGCGGACGAATCAGACGCTCTATATAAGTTATTCTGGTGTAGTTTTGCCATATCTCACTCCCTTCACCATTAAGAGGGGTGTCATTTCAAAATTTCTAAATTTATTTCCAAAAAATATGCTATTTAATATTGTTTATTTACTATTATGGCAGATATGTGCCTGAACTTTAGTACATATGACCTTAACTAAATCTAACTATAGTAAAAGCCAGTGGGCAATTTCCATCAGAGTTGAGGCCTAAAAAGGTTTTAAAAAACACGAAATCCTTAACAGTTTTCATGTATAGTGTTTGTAATTTACTTTAATCTGCCAAATATACTGCAATATCAATTTGAGTTTTGACATAATTACCTTCTATTCTATTCGCTCTACAAGTTTGGTCCAGTGAAACTTTGCCATATCTCATCCCCTTCACCCTTTAAAATGGACGTACTTTCAAAATTTTGAAATCTTTTCACAAAAGTCTTGTTGATTTAATAAGTTTTTTTACCATACTGGCACATAGATGCTTGAAATTCAGTACATATTATGACCCCGATTTCATTCAAAGTTAAGTCCAAAAACATCGTAAAAACTTTAAGTTTTTTCATGTAAAGTGTTAGTAATTTATACTGCAACATATAGTATTCTGCAATATCGATACATGTTTTGCCATTGTTAGGCTACGTTTTATTTTAGACACTCTGAAAATTTAGCCTTATGAAATTTAGCTGTACCTCACCCCTTCACCCGTTAATAGGGGCGTACTTTCTAAATTGTAAAGTTCTTTCACAGAAAATGGTGCTATCCTATAACTTTAAATTTACTATTATGGTACTTAGATGTTTGAAATTTAGTACATATTATAACTTCAACTAGGTCATACTATAGTAAAAGCGATAAGTCAATTTTAATACAAGTTTAGTCATTGTCATAATTTAGTAATTATCGTATTTGTTACACCTATAGCTAGGAATCCTGCCAATAATTCTCCCTAGATTAACCTTAGGGATTTTGTTAATCTTAGGACCAAATCCTACGTTGAGACAAAATTTGAACTTTGATCTGTATTTTTTCAACCCATGAGACGTTAATGAATTAGAAGGGAACGAACTAGGGGGCATGGGGGCGGAGCCCCCATCGAGCTGTAGGCGAGTATGGGTTATATACTGTTGGATATTAGCAAGAAAAATTCATTTTGTGAATTATTTGCCTCATTAAACTTTTTTCTTTGAATTTCTTTTTAACATTGGCGAAAGAAAACTTCAAGAAACATCAAGTGATGTGGTCGGCCAAAGTTGTAATGCCCCTAAAAAACGTATTCTTTTTGTTTGCTACTTTAACTGTAAATATTCTGTTTTTTTTTTTTTTTTTTTTTTTTTTTTTTTTTTTTTTTAGGCTTTATCCTCAAAAAGCAAACAATAAATAAAATAAATAAATAAAAATAGCAACGATATATGGTGCCATGGTGGTCGTTATCCTACATCGATATCTTATAATGAAAAATAAACTGTAAGCCATACTAAAATAAATCATAAAATAGTAATTACACCCATCGTTTATGACTGCATTCTATTTGAACATTAGGTTATGGTTAGTAAAGATAACTTGAGAAACTTTAATTTATGAGTATGGTGAAAGGGAGGATTCGAAACCCGTTCTACAACACACGCATAGGTCTGCCGGCCTTTTTAACAGTGAATGTATTCTTCTAGCCTTATAGCATACTATGGGAGTATAACTCACTTGTACTGCTGAAATTACTATATACAGACTGTAACCACCGCGCATTCTTGCCGCATCAAGCAAATGATTAGAAAGTACTGTATAGGCCTATATTTTTGTTGAACTGAAAATAGTTATTTCTTTATCATGTAGAATTGAACTCCGTTAACAGTCATTAATAAAATTACCGTAATTGATAGGTCCCTCCAAGTCGTATTAAACTTCAATTTAGAGTACATTTAACAGTATTATTTCAGTTTTCTCTCTAATTATTTCTTAAAATTTGAAAAATATGATTTGTTCTTATTGCGTCCTTAAGAAAAGTGTGTTAAATTTCATTCACAATTAGCCTAAAATATCTAGTGTGTGATCGGCGGCAGTCATGTACACATTTATTATAAGATTTTGTTCGAGTATTATTTCTGATTCAATTCAGCCTATCTGCAGGTGTTTGAATCCATCCTTTTAGTAAAAACTTGTCCGCTGTTTATATTGACGGTGATGTCATCAGCGATGTGTCTCTTTTATCTCTTGCGTACACCTCTGAGAACACGCAATCACCGAAGAGCAACAGCTCAATTACTTATTTGTTCCGGAAGAGATGCAGATTGCCGAATGGTCCATTGTGATACCAGAAGGGGGAACAATGGAAGGAAAGTACACGTATGCAGCAAGTATACGTTAGCGGCATATAACAGCTGTCGGCATCATGGTGGTGAAAGTGTTGCCGTCTGTGCCAAATGATTCGGCCAGCGTTTAGTGAAAGGGCTCCAATGTCTTATTGGGATGCAGGAACTAACAGTAGCTTTGTAATCGGGCCAGAGACGATTAAATCAGAGTTGGAATCAACAGGTTTTAAAGAGCGTTTGGATAGCTTATGGGAACTGGTCCAGAATGCATATTGTTGATAATCTAACAAGTGAATTATGGATTTTTCATTTCAATGGGTTATTCGACTGAGTAACGAAATGTAGCAGAAAAATGGGGTATCGTTTATATCCTCAACCAAATTGTTCATACATTTCTTGCGAATTGAACATTTAGATAAAGTAGGTTTTTGTAAGACTTAGTTTTTCATCTGAATATTATAAGCATGTAAGTAAAATGTATTATGAATCTTCTAGAGTGCATGTTCGAGATGTCAACGTTCAGCTAAATAGAGCCATGAGCCATTAGTGGTACTGTACACTCATGGCAACTCCTGAACCCTGGCTCCCGGTGCTTTGTAATATCACTTTACTTAAATTAAGACGAAGGGATGTACTGGTTAGGGAATATTTTAAGATCTTTTCTACTCCGCAGCTGCCCACCCGTGATTACTCCTCCCTCCCCCGGGCGAAGGGATGATTGAGGCCTCTACTGCGAACAGTCTCCCAGTTGATGGACAGAAACTTTTCAATCCATTCTGACTAAACTTCCTCCTGGAAATCTTTCCAAGGTCGGAACCACTTTTTGATAAATGACCCAACCTTGACAGTAGGTGGTAGCCTATGGATCTTCCTTGGAAGCAGTGGACCGTACTCAATCGATTGCGCACTGGAGTAGGAAGATGCAATTAACTTTTGGAAACACAAATGGGAATGACAGAAGACCAGTCATGCGGCTGTGGAGAGGAGTACCAGACCATAGTCACAGATCGACCACTCAAGTGCTTTCCCCAAAGGGTTGATCGGTCTGTATTGTGCAAGTGAGGCTGGGCTGCAATGTTTTAACTCCCTGGATTTAGCTTTATAAAGAATGATAAACAATTTTATTTTAGAGTTTAGCTTTTTGCATATTGATCCAGGTGCTCTGCACCGCAGTGTTGTTTATTGTTCTTAACATTTGATGGCTGGCTAGATGAGCTATAAGTTAATACCGGGTGTCCACAAAGCCTTGCCCTGATAAAAAAAACCGAATAGGTCTAGTATGAAAACTGATGATGGTATTAGGATAACGTTTTATGTGACTTTTTAACAAGTGATTTCTTATGTTTTTTTACAGCTATGTACAGTACAAATTCAGTATATCTGTATGTGTGCAACTCGGGTTACTTCTAAATGTTCGAAGCAATCTTTTTATTCGTTCCAGGTTTGGAATGGCATACTCTGAATCTTTTACAAAAATGAGCATATGACCTCTTTATGCTTTATGTGCACTTCTTCAAAATGTTCGCATGAAAAGCCTGTCTTTGGACAGCAACATAGGAGTGAGGTTTGTGGATATGGATAAATATTATGAGACACACTGTCACTTCCCATGCTGACTCACTCTTGCTGATTTGTTTTTGTACTTCATTGTAAGTAAACTGTAATGTTGTCATTCAGCTAAGTGATATTTCATAGCTGAAATAAAAAATGAAACTGAATTAAATTCGCTTGAAAACAACAAGTGCAAGATTCGTTTGGGTCTGATGGTTTTCGTAAATTATGAATAATCTTGACATACCTTCAGGTTTATTAAATTGTTCGTATGGGGAGTTAGCCTCAAGATGTTATTCGTGGAAGAGCAGACCACGTTTAAGACGCTCAAACGACCGCTTTCTCCTGTTAATGGCCCTAATGACTGTTTGTCACCAAATCAAGTTAGGATAAATGTAACGCATGACGAACCTAATGCAGTGGCAGCTGGTAAAACTATCAAAATATGAGTGACGGAAGGTAGCGTACTTGATCTCTTTTCGAATGAATTAATTGTGCAGCTACATAAACATTATTACTACCAAAGTTGGGAAGCTGACATTTTACGTTGATTTAAATTTAATTGAATATCTCATATTCACCCTTCAAATTCGTAATAATCGTCAAGGTGTTTAATAGTAGTTTTCATTACTAGGAGCAAAAGTGGGTCTTTTTGGTGCGTAATCGTGTTTTAAAAACGAGGCGCAGCCGAGTTTTTAAAAACGATTAAGCATCAAAAAGACCCACTTTTGCTCCTAGTGATGAACAACGTTTTTTTTATCATAATGCAAAATTAGACTTTTGATCATTAAAAATATTCACTATAAAGATGTATTTTCGAGGTTATATTTACAAAGTTAGCAATATGCAGTGTTTACATTTATGATATTTACAAACAATGCTCTTTATAACGTTTGAATTTCAAAATTCTGCTCCTCAACATTAATAAATGAATAATAATATACATAACAAACAGCTGACTTTTCAGTACTAGGACCTAAAAAATTCTCCATATGATTTTTCAGTCCTAGGACAATAAAGAATCGATTTGGTACAGTTGAGAGAACAAAAAACAGGCTGATTTCGTGCAGAATGATAAAAAACATTTTATCTAAACAATTTTGGTAACTGTTAAAAAAAATTAACGCAGTGAATGAGTATTTAAACTATAACGAGGGATAAGAGTTATTTTTTTGTTTTATACAATTATTTTGGAAGGTTTATTAAATTTGGTTTAATTTATGCTTTTTTGATTTTTATGACATGTTTGAACATTATACAGAATATTAATCATGACAAGGTATAACAAATTACAACTGCAACTTATATGTAATAACTTAATAAACGTGTTAATTTAATCATCGAGTCTTCAAACTCATTGACTTCAAACTTATCTTCAAACTTAACTTGATCTTCAAACTTATTGACTTTTAGTCTTCAAACAGGGATTTTAACGGTAGTTTTCACAAAGTAGGGAGTATTACAAAAACAAAAATAAACTTATTAAAATGATAATATTTCAAACATGCTGGGTTCATTAAAGTAACTACGAGGATCGATTTTGTATTTGATGGGAACGAAAGAAAAAAGACAACCGCTCGCTCATGACGAGAGGAAGATAATAATTACGTAGCAGAGCTTGCTGGTTGGCTGGTTATGGAACTCCTTGGCGTAACGGACTGACATGGAAGTATTACATGACGGAATTTAATGAAGAGCGATCAAAACTAGTACTTACTGTATAACAGTTACGTAATGTGCATTGACCGGTTGATAATAAATATAAAAAAGTCGTCGCTAAAAAGCAAGTGGATTTGTTTTGACCTAAATTTTATTTTAATTATTCTTTGTAAAAGTTTAAATTTGATGTGTAGTTTCTCATGTAACGAAATCTACGAGTATACTTATTTAATACGCTAAGGGGTTTTTTGTCTAGAGAACTCCTCCTACAATTCTCAACCGATTTTCAAGGTTTTGGTGTCGTTGGATAAGGCTTGGCAGGTAGTTGTTTCCGCCAAAAATTGACGAGAATCGGGCTTAAAATAAAGGCGCTATCCAAAAAAATAAAATTTGAAATGATTCCATTAGAATAACATTGAGATTGATTTTAGCATTTTAAACATCTGTTAACGTAGGCCTACAGAGTTGTAGTTCTTGGTGATCACTGATATTCACAATATAGGATTGATCGGATGTCATTGATTTAGAACTAAATTTAACTTTTTTATTGTATAAAAATAAATTGCTCGATGTAGAGCAACACGTGCACTAGTTGTCTTTAATTTTATGTTAACATAAGTAATTTCGTCCAATAAATTGACATTGGATAGCTGCAATTTTGTTACGAGCTATACCACGTGAGGATGATCGTCCCGAAGGTTAACCAGCAAAGCTCGGTCCCCCGGGTGAATCAGATGTTTACATTAGCATTTTTGACACACGGACCGGAACACCTTGACACTACAGTCATAGCGGCCTCGGCACCACCGACGCATCCTGTGTGACACCATGGCTGATGCAGTACCAGGGTTGCTATATCTCCATAACTGAAATATCACTTTTCGGAGTTGTCTGGAGTCTGCAATTGCGTTAGGATGGGAGTAATATTGAATTTGATTTGGGACTTAGCAAGAAGGTGACTCTAGCCGGAGTGGTTACCCTATCTATAGATGGAAAACGAGACATTGGATGGGGAACCATTCGTTTAGACAATTTAAGAAGGTACTCAATGTATTTTTCTTAAAAATAGCCTACTATGTTTTTAATTATTTGAAATTATTATTATTTAAAAATAACGTATGTGTATGACAGATGTAAATTTAATCATTGACCACAATAAAAAAAAAAAAAAAAAAAAAAAACTGAACATCACAATATTTTTTAATTATTGAGCTGATCGGACAAGAAAACCTAAAAATTCAATAAAAATGTTGGGTCAAAACCTCCTATTTAATCAAAGAAGAAATTTAATTCATAGTATCACTTTTGAAATGAACACGATTTAATGTTAAAATTGTTATAAGGACAAAATTATGTTTGCACGGTTAGATTGTTTTTTTACAATGATGTCAGCAACATTTTCAGAAAGAGTCTTTAATACTATTTAAAGGTCACTTTAATGGTGATCAATTGATCCTTTTTTTACCTCCTTAGTCGTAAGACGTAATATTCTTGCACCTTTAGTTGTGATATAGGATATTTAAAAGTCTTTTAACATCTGACTTTGGGTGCTTTAATTCATACAGTTATGTATTACCGGGAGTAATTTGGCCCAGATTTGTACTGAAGGAATGTCAAACATGCGTGGGAAACGTGGGACAACAATGGTCAGTCAATATCGCCTTGTTGTGGGTGATCAAAGAATGCGCAGGTACAATGGCGGACCTGATTGTCGGGCGCTCCCTTAGGTCATCATTGTCTCGAGTATTCGCTAAAGATCAACAATGGACATGTGACCTCATCATGGTGTCATGGGATACCTGACCTGATATTTATGTAGTCAGACATATCAATGGTTTAGACTAACGTAGGTTCATGTTTGAAGAAAGAATGAACTTCACTCATCGTTATCTAAAACTATCTTTTTCTATCAGAACCTCCCCCTAAAATGTTCAGGGACTATTTTATTTTACATGAAACGTCGGGGGAAAGGTATGAACTTTAGGCTTTATATTAATTAACATGTGATGTGAGACAAGCATCTACTACGTACATAATAGAGTAATAGGCGCAGAATAGCCTCACGGTGATTCGTCATTAGGACTATCTAATTTTGGAGGGGATTTAAAAATTAAAAATAAAAATTTGACGTTTCATGAATTTATGAGTTTATTGGCCATATCAAAGCCAAGAGGTTCCTGTCAACATGCAATAAAATGTTTAGTTTAGTCGCTAGCCACCATTTTTTTTTTTTACACTAAGTAATTTTTTAATTTTTAATTCGGTAGCGGATCAATGTATTGAGTTCATATTTGGCATAAACTTTTATATCACCAATACTCATTTTCAGGGAATTCTTTCCTAGTGTTCGTTTAAAAAAATGGAACTATTTCAAGAATTTAAACTCAATATCTCAAAACCGGTAAATTTAATCTAAATCTCGACCTTGAAAAAAGTTTCCTAAAATCATCTAAAAATAGTGATACCAAGTTTGTACAGGTTTAACAACAAATAACGCATTTACTGAAATTCATCTATGAAAATAACTTAAATATGCGGTAATTAAACTACAAATTTTTTATGTAAAAAGATTGCAATAACTAAGTTAATTGTAGTCACATCTTTACAAACTTGGTATCATTGATTAGATAATTTTATAGTCCAACTTTTTTGACTCGGGTATAAGACTTTGATCAAATTTACTGGTTTTGAGATTTTTGGGTTAAAAAAATTCAAAATGACTACTGTATCATTTTAAAAACAAACATTGAAAAATTATTTTTTTCTGGAAATGAACACTGGGGATAAACTTTCAAGTCAAATATGAACTTAATACATTGATCCTTTATGGAAATACTTTTTTTTTTGTGTAAAAAACATAGTGGCGGCTAGCGGCTTAGCGAAGCATTTTAGGACATATGTTATGTTTATAGAAACTTGTTTGATTTTTTGATGGAGGCAGTAATCTTCTGAATTATTGAAACCTTTTACCAAATACCCCGTATAATGAGAATCATTGATTAAGTTAGTAGCGTGTTGGCATCTCTAAAATTCACTAAAAAAAAAAAAAAAAAAAATTAAAAGAACTGGTGGACAGGCATTTACACTCTATATAGTTGATAAAACACATCATTTGTAATTTTTTATCGTCAAAAGATTTGAAAACTTCAACAAGAAACATGGAAATACCAAACTTGCTAAGAAGAAAACAAACAGTAAAAATGCAAATCATTCCACAATCGTAGCGCTTCATTTAGCACGTTTTTGTAGTTCTTAACACATATTGCGACATATTCATGAGCGATTCAAGCGATTTGCATGATTCCATTTGCCTGAACAAATAGTGCGTTTGTTTCCATGTATTATTCAACCCTCACTTTATTTAAGTAGTGACAAATTTTCTGCTTTGTTAAAACATCTTAAAAATATTGGAACATAACTTTGATTTCAACAATTTTATATGAAAAAACGTTGTGCGTTGGCAGATACCAATCAATTATTGACATAAAGAAATATAAAGAATAACTATGGCCTACTATAAAAAACAAATCTATAGATACTTCTATAGATACTGCAGGGTGGTCTATTATATTGAATGTAAGAGCTTTACAATAGTGGTTTATTTAATAAGTAAAGTGATAAGTTCATGCAGCAATATGAATGATAATGCTTTCCTTTTACTGAATTTGTACACTGTCCAGTAATAAACGACTGTCCGGCCCTATATCATTGGCATGTTCGTCAGGAATTTTGATTAAACCTCCAGGACGCATTGATTTTTAACTTAGAAATTAATTGGGTATTATTTAATGCAACTGAGCATAGTGGCTCTCGCTTTCAATGGCATTAGTCTTCAATAAAGTTTATGCTGAATTAAAATATATCTGTGATTGTGTTTGAATCCTCCATACTAGCTTTTTCCTGCGGCTTAGCTCACCAGGTTTTTCAGCTTGTAGTGTCACGCTCACCCTATAAATGAGAAACCACTGGAATACCTAAAATTTGAATTTTTCATTGGATTTGTTGTTTAACAACAAATAACTCATAATAAAATAGAGCTGTAAAATAGACCCCCTTATCCAATTTCTTTGAACAGTTAAAAATAATTAATAATCTACATAACTTTAATTTATAGAATGTAGAATACTAAAATAGTTGGTTGTAGGATTATAAAATAAAATTAGTTAATTGTTAGGATCTTTCTTTGCCTCTGTTCCAGTTAAAAATATAATATGCAACGTTTGACTGAGAAAATCTGACCCCTCTAAGGTTCAGGTTTTATATCAGTGCTGATTATGAACAGTATTTTGGCAAAATAAAGTCATGTTCACCACAGGTCTCCTAGTCCCACATCACTATTCCGTGTGCCCCAGCCACGCCTGGCCAGTGGCAGCTGTGCCCTGACCTGTGCCCCTCGCCGTTCAGGACACTTTCCACCATTGGTCAACCGGTATCTGGGCTACAGGCCAGAGCCGGGACTCCACGACATCCTGGTACACACCCACGACACAGGCAAACCCTGATTGGCAACTGGCAGGACAGTTTTTGATAAACAATTCTACGTTAAAAAGCGAGAAGAGTATTTGTTGGTGAACAAGTGTATATGTTAAATGACAAGACTATTTTTTAGTGAACAAGTCAATGTTGAAAAGTAACAAGACTATTTTTTAAGTATAAGTCTATGTTGAAAACTAAGTCTATTTTTTTTTTTATATCAAGTGGTTTTCTACTGTAGTATGTCTTAACTAGCAATAACTACTAAAAATATAATTAAAAATATATTCCGACTAAAAAAACAAATATCTAAGAAATTCTAAAACGTTTCCAAGGTTTACACAAAACGGTATGTAATATCGAAATCAGGTATCACACTTAGTATTTCACAAACTGTTGAAAATAAAATCTTCGTATGCTTCTACGAGTCTACCAATTTTTTATTTAGTGAAAGCATTTAAAGGATTTACTTATTCATCATATTTCATTCTTTCAAAATTTTATTTTTTTTATTATTGTAATATTTTTTTGATGGAGAGGAATAATTTATGTAAATATTACTATGAAAAACTCAAGGTGTGGTTAAAAAAGTTCATAAAATCATGTCGTATTGAGCAATATGATTTAGCATAATTATTTCAATTGATGGTGTAAATACCTGATTAATGGTAATCCTTTTGTTGCGACAGCAACTAGTTTTGACTCACATCGGAGTCATCTTCGGGCTTATACAAAGATGTGAGTTCTCTTCATATGAAGGTCGTCAAAGTATTAAAAAGTTTAATAAATAAACACAGTCTAGACTCTACCGCCGCCGGGATTGCGTCATTTTTAACTGTTTTTTTCGTATGTCTGTGTTTGTGTCCGTCGTGTCGTTTGTTCTGTGTGATAGCCTATGTGTCCGTGTTTATTTATTAAACTTTTTAATACCTTGACGACCTTCATATGAAGAGAACTCACATCTGTGTATAAGCCCGAAGATGACTCCGATGTGAGTCGAAACTAGTTTCTGTCGCAATAAAAGGATTATTATTAATCAGGTATTTACACCATTAATTGTATTCATTGGTAATCCGGAGGCTAACATCCCATCATGAAAATAATAATTTCAATCATTCCTAAATGTCTTGACACTAAACGTCACAACGTTTGTTATTAAAAGCTTCTCATTACCAGTGAACATTCTTAACTCTCAAACAACCAAAACAATGACGCAAAATATTACTCTTACAAAACTTGATATCTTCAAGTTACACATTTCAAGCACTGCAGACGGCAATGAAATCTGCGCTGTTTACAAAACAAAGATGCAAGATCCAATAAAGCTAAACTGAGCTAGACGTTCTAGTTCGTAATGAGTTAAGTAAAGCGATTAAACGAAGTCAGTTAAAGCCACTCACTGTTGATAAGATGGCGGAGTAACTGCTCGGAGCTGACAAACTCACCTGTAACAGACATAACCGTAAACAAACACTGCAACAAACTTGTATACGACCATCCAGTAATGAGACATAACACTGCGTTAATTGTAACAATGCATTTTGATTACTCTCCGTAAAACGACGACGACGAAGATACCTTTTGAGTGAGGTATTGTAACATAAATAGTGCAAAATGAAAATAGAATCCTCTTAAGGGAAAACACTTTATAGTTAAAAAACTCTATTCTTCAAATGTCTTTTGTAGTTAATGGAAGATCTTTTATAATGTGAAACTATAAATGTCCAGCTCTTTTTAAATTAATCTATAAATATTTTCAATACGGTATCAATACCATTTTCTTATGAATACCTTCAACATTTTGTTGTCTTAAGTATTACAGTCTATTAAAGAGAATTGCTTATCATTATTGAGTTACTATTATTTATATTTATTTTATTAATGCGAAATTAATGAGCGATACGTATAGTAGTTTATAAATATCGTCTGATGATACCTATGATTATTATAACAGTTTCAAATCTCACTTCGTTTTAATGGAGTGGCTAAATGAGTAAAAGCTGAGCAGCAAGAAAGCTTTACCTATGGTTGAAAGCGCATTTATGATTAAAGGTGTTGTTTGTCATGCCACTCAAATTTAAATACAAAGAATACCCCCCGTCGCAGCAGACCTGCGTACTCAGCGAATTTCCAAATTAGTAATATTAATTTTGACCAGCTAAACTTGTAAACAAAATTTCATCACGTGCTCATAAATAGGGAAATAAATGTCTATTCTCCTTAAGATATAGGGAAAGAGTATGCAGGTATGCTGCCATGGGGGACACTAAAAGTAGGTTTTTAGCATAGAAAAAATTTACTTCAACCATATAAAGCCATATAGTAAGTTTCATCAATATCTGTCCATAAATAAAAGAGTTTGCCTATTCTCCATATGATTAACATGGGAAAAGAGTATGCAGGTTTGCTGCCATGATAAGTACAAAAACCAAGATTTTTTACCGTAAATGGATGAATCTCAACCAAATGAAGCTAAATACTAAGTTTCATCCAAAAATATTGGTTAATAAGTGAAATATTAACATCCTTATTCTCCATAAGATTAACATTGGAGCCCCAAAAGACAATGTACTGTCTTTAGACTTTGTAATATCTCGGTAACCAATGGAGATAGAGCAAAGCTTCAAAATACTAAATTGTGTGTTTTTTTGAGCTAAATCCAATGGTCAAAATAAAAATTTAAAATTTTTAAAATTTACATATGAAAAATGCAAAAAACCCATTTTTGGGGTACAAAACCCCCCAAAACTACCCCTTCCGGTAGGTCGATATGTCTGGTTTTCGAACTCATCCGAATAAACGTAGGATTACACATCTCTACCAAATTTGGTGTCGATCGGACCATTTTTACGAGAGTTATCGTGTCTAGGGACACATATATATATATATATATATATATATATATATATATATATATATATATATATATATATATATACATATATATATATATACATATATATAAACATTTTAATGACTATTATTTTTGGTCCCTGGGCACCTCAAAACGAAAAAGTAACATGGTCCCGGGCTTAGGTCTTTCCATGAGACCTACGGTAATAGCTTATTCCCTATGGGAAATTCGCTAAAAAGATCTGTAACCTAAAGATAATTTTGTAAACACAAGTAATGTTAGAAAGCTCGTTCTAATGGTATTTACATTATACTTCGATGTATTTCGAATGCGTTATTATTGAATCCCAGAGAGACAGTGCAATGATGAGATCCAATAAAAAAATTAATATGATCAATAAACATCACTCTTAACATTTAATTTGAAACAAATTCCTAAATATAGTTACAATTTTTGGTTTTAATAATTAATGTGCGTGTTTTCAGAACAAATTTTAATCTGGGCTAGTCAACCAAGGTACAAAAAGTAACGATGAGGAAGTCAAATCAGACCGCATAAAAGTCTGGCTACGGATGAACAGCGACACTGCCTGGTGTCCCGCTACCCCTCCATTCCCTTGGGTTTTTGCTATTTAGTTTTTACATCTCAGTTTTACTGCAGGACGTCCTTTCCAATAAGACCAATTTGAAATCATTGTTATATTGTTTAATTGTAAAATATAACTTTTTAAGGTTATAAAATAGACTTTCAGTAAAATAAAATAGTTGTTTTTATTACATCTAGTTGAATAAAATTGGTATCGATGTAACCAAACTGCCTAATGGTAAGCAGAGAAGACAAAAAGAAATCACTAGTAACCCTTAGGGGAAGAAGGGAACTAAAAATGTATTATCTAACATTTTATGATATTCTGTGACACATTTAAATGCTTGTCCCGCAGCCTAAGATTGAAGATTTTAAAATTACATTGATCAAGTAAGAATAAAAACTGTTTGAAAAGCATTTTAAAGAATACATTTTAGTGTGTAGGCATATTTACCAAACAGAAAACTAAAGTTTTTCACTTTCAATTGAATTGCCTAAAAACAATTAGTGAATTGCTAAGTGAATTACATTAAAATCACATAATTTTATTTATTATTTGTTATATATTTGCCTATAACTTTGGAAAAGTTTATCAGTCATTGGACAAACAAGATTATTTGATTATATGACAAATAATGATGTTGAGACTATGTGATATTATTTTCTCTAACGAAGAGTATTGTCATGAACGAAACATCTTGATGACCAGTTAAAAAAACGTTCAGGTATTTTTTTTATCCCAACAACGAATGAATAATTACTTCTTCATTGATAATGTTGGCATAATACTAAAAGCCCGCAGTCGTAAAGTTTTCAAAATTAATTTGTAAATAACATAAACAAAAGACACGAATTTTCCGGGAAGAGTATAAACAAATAAGAGTGAAAGTTAGTTGACGTTTGTGATTCCTCAGAGCACGGCGATGAGGCCGAGTTATTGTAGGAAATGGACGAGGACCGCAGCGATGGCTCATTGTAAGAGACGGAATAAAACTAGCATAAACGAACAACTCGTCTCCTCTCCACTGGATGGCTGGCTGGCTGCAGATTAGCTGTTTTCCAGAGACCGGAGAAAACGGGATAATAGGAGGAAACAGTCTTATGGTTAAACAGGATAGTTTAGTTTTTATTATTTTTCTATTTTAATTGTTTTTATAATAATTTACAAAATTTTAAACTTGGTTAGTAATATTAACTTGTTTTACAGTTAATACATATTTTAAGAAATATTTCAATGATTAATTATGGCTTAATTAATACTAAAAATCGCTCAAAGGTCAAAATTTGACCAACATAGTTGATCTGGACCCAATTTCTTAAAAATATTTTATAACTGAAATATTTGTTCTTTTCGTTTTGTTATTTGTTATTACAACAGCTGTCAATCAATTACCCTATATTATAATAACCCTTCATTTATAAGATTAACATTGAAAATTTGAAATCCTATGTAGTGCGTAGACCTGGGGGCCAATTATAATGAGGTTCTGCTCATCTATTGGATGATACCTTTCTAATGGTGTACGCGGATTTTTTCTATGATGCACAATGATGCACACAAGCTGAGAAGATAAGAAAGTAAAGAATCATTGTTGAACTATTAGTACATAGATGGTTTATTGATTAATTAATTGAAGGCTAATTATTCATTTTGCGTCTAAGAAGTGTTTTCGGGAATCGTTTTTGGAATCTCTATCAAGAGAAGACAACACTTTATAGGATTAAAAATGCCTAAGCCTATTTCAAGCTTGTAACGTTGTTAATAGTGTTTAGGAAATGTACTAAAATATTCATAAATGTGTTGGTATTATTTTTCCGCTGAAAACTCTACAATATATTAAAAACCTGTACAATATGACCTATTTGCATTTCAAGACACTTTTTATACTAATTTTATGGTGATATTTCAAATGGTAATCCAGTGTGAGTATAAATAAGATATGAAAATGTTCAATGCAATATACTCAGCATTTAGGCCTTCCCCTGGTTTATATCCTTTTACTTTGTTTACCTTCGAATTAGAAACTCGTCGAGTTAAAATGCAGAACGAGAATCAATTATGGAATTTAAGCACAGCCAAATCCTTGTTGGCAACTGTCTGGGGGCAGCGGAGTAGAAAGGCTGTGTGAGAGGGACTGTGACGAGGCTACAGGGTCCCGGGGTCGAGGCTAGCGACCGCGGCGCGGACCCTGGACCGTACCACGTGGTCACTGGTCAGAGAAAGCACAGTCAACATCCTGCTGATCACCCAATCAGGCGCCTTCACATTCAAATGGACCGTGGAACTGACCGTGGCAGAGCTCGGTACAGGTGGAGCGAACGCTGGAGTCTCCAACGTGAGCAATCGATACTCTGCTATACGACGACGAGAAAACTATGAGATGTCAAAAGTATAAAATATTCTAAAAATATCTTATGAATATTTAGGTTATTCAGTTATTGAAATCGGCAGGTGTTTAACTTTTTTATATGTAGGCCTAGGTCTATGGCGTGCAATTCATAGAAACGTAAAAATGAACTAAGGGATCTAAATAGGGAAAATTTAATTTATTTATAAAAATTATTTGAGGCAAAACATAAACAGGCTAATGAACAAAATTAATATAGCCTATCGTATGAAATAAGCTAAGAAATTTATGTTATTTGTATTCGATTTATAAGTGGAATGATTTTAGTAACTACTACTAAAAATATCATGATAATCACTGCACATAAACTAATTGTTAAATTTCATGAGAATTTCAAACCGAGCAGAGATCATTGAGCTGTCTTTTGTAGACTGTTGAACTTTTCAACCTAATTTATTGATCCATAGGTCTACACTTATAAATTGAATTTTCCCAACTAACTGTGATATCATCTGATTTGTTAACTTCGTAAAGACAAGGAAAATGTCAGTCATTAAACTTATTTAAAATATCAGTATTTCATAGATTACATTTGCGACCTTCAAATCAACGATGAGTTTGAATCAGCATATTTCACAGTTAACGATATACGAATACCAGATGCGATTCGAATTCATCGTGCAAATGATGAAGTTCAATTAAAATCACACGCCACGTTCCGACGCGGCATCTGCGGGACTGCGACTCCAAGACGGATGTAACGTGATCGTCGAAGGTGATCCGGTGTTTTTGCACAGTCAGAGTCTGCCGGAGCTGAAGAGCGGCTCGGGTTACGCAGCCTGCGGTCCGGAGCGTTGCATCAGCACGCTGTTGGCTCAGATTTGAATAACGGCGCGACAATTTAAATTATATCAGCACAATGAGAGGCGCGTCTAGCCGCTGTGATTGCCGAGCTCCGGGCTCTACGACGGTTGCTTGCGTCACCACCAGGTGCCGTTAGAGTGGGAGTGGGAATGTGACCTGCCGAGTTGGCTTGGGTAGAGTGGGATACGGAATTTTCATTGCCAAATGTTGTTGAAAATGTAACACTTCTTCGTAAATGGAGTATAAAAACAATTTTTTCCAACCACTGCATGGAAATAATCACATTTCCACATCTGTAAGCAGTAGGCAAAAAATCTCATTTCCGTTTTTAACTTCATTCCCGCTCTAGAGCAGCAATGAATATTCCCGCACGCTAAATCAAATAGTTATTTAAGGTCAGCAGTTAGTTGTTGCAAACCATAACCCAGCTGCTGGTCATTGTTGTCGTTTAGTATTTGCTGTTTTTTTCGTTTGAGGTTAAGTTTGATAGTTTTTATAGAGTGTTCAAAAAATCAAACATTACCTAAATAAGATTTCGTAAATAATAAAAAAATGTAGTCTGTTGCAATTATGTTGGTTAGAAAAATCTTGTGTGTATTACGAGCACAAAATGTCAATACTGTAATGTCATTGTTGCTCTCAAAATGTTTGGCCGCACTTAGCTAACGCTTAGTGTGGCCTTCGACATTTCTTGACGTAATGACATTAACAGTAATGACGTTGTTTGCTCTCTTAATACACAAATTACAATTAACGGATGACTTAATCGATTCGTAGGTCAAGTTCGTCATGTCTCCATCAGGTGAATCAAATTCAAAAACAAAACATTTGGGCTTTTGTTTTTGAAACCGATGGTCCAAAAGTTTTATATTCATAGTTACGGTAACATTGCACAACATTATATTCTATGCATTTGCAATATTTTTTGAACATTCTAGTTTTTAAAATAACTAAAATTCAATAGGAACACTCAGCTTATGACATCATGAAGTGCTAGTTTAAAAAAAATATAAACACATCAAATTTTGTGATTGGGAGCAAAACAGTTTTTTCATTAAAGAACATATTATCGGGAAATATGGGCTGTAGGACAGTGCGCCAACTTCTATAAAAACTTTGACGAGGGTAAGTTTATGGACCCTCGTGGTGCGGACACTGCGCCAGCTTTCGAGAGAGGTCGGAGAGTCGAAGGGGAAGGAGGGGCGGCAGAACGCTACCCCCCAGCCAAATTCTGGTTCCAAGAATTTTCGACGCTTCGTTGCTCAGTCGAGCACAATAGCTGTATTCAACGTTGCCGCTTGGAGCTTGGTTTTCAATTACGAGTCTAGGCCTATTAAAAGTTCAATGGTGGATTAAAAAAACTTTGAAATGAAAATAAAATAACACATAACTAACCTTTTGTATATGAACAATTGTTTCATGTTCAAAATATTTATTATGTTTTTGGCAACGCACTAAATCACCCACCGTACCGTAAAATATGCAACTAGATTGGGTCGTGGCCTCTCTGACAGATTTATGTATTGATAGGCAAGCACGTTTCTTTTCCTCTTTTTTCTCAGCTTGTGAGCATCTAACCTAACCTAACCTAACCTAACCTAACCTAACCTAACCGCATAAAAGCTGAAAAGGAAGTGATCCATATCCTTGCAAATCTCTAATATTCACAAAACCTTAGCCCCGGGTTCCGTGACTCATATCCGTGTCAACTTCCCCTATATTGTTTAGTCACGGGCACGGGGTACTTCTGAGAAACGCATTACACTGGGCCATCCGGCCCCTCTCCCAGCGTCGTCCTCTCTCTCCCCCAACCCCAACGCGGGTCTACCTGGCAACTGGCGCAGGCGCCGCGAGATGGATTTTGACATTTTTATGACCCCAACCGATAACGATGAGCTGGCGCAGTGTCCGTTTCCCGGAAATATGAAGCATCCCAAGCATCCGGGCTGTAGTGATGCTGATTATTTCCCACCAATCGGTAGGCAAATATAAAATTAAACTTAAAGATACGATTGTAAAAATCAATATCCATATATAATTTATAACCTAACAACATAATAATAATCTTATCCACAACTAAAAATTATATTCATAAAAGACCATAGATAAATAATTTTCTGAACATTTTATCGGGAAATATGAAGCATCCCAAGCATCCGGGCTGTAGTGATGCTGATTATTTCCCATCAATCGGTAGGCAAATATAAAATTAAACTTAAAGATACGATTGTAAAAATCAAAATACATAGATAATTTATAACCTTACAACATAATAATAATCTTATCCACAAATAAAAAATTATATTCATAATAATCTTTAATGATTAAACAACAATGTTACACACTCTTTCGTCCTGTGTTTTCTGTTCTCGGTATCCACTTAAGCCGCCCAAACTGGAAACAAAATTGTACAAACTAGACTTCGAAGGCGTGGAAGGAGACATCGAAAAGTCAACGAAGAAGTTAGAAGAATGAAGAAGGAAGAAAGAAGAAAGAGATAGAAGAAAGAAGAATCAAGGAATACTATGGAAAAATAATTGAAAAGACTTAGTGAAATAAAATTTGGCAATGAAACGTGTAAATTGAGAAACAAAGTAAAGGACTTGAGTAAACTCCCCAAACTATGTACATTCCCATACAATGTTAAATATTGTCAGAGGAATAAATGTTATTATTATTATTATTAAATTAAAAACGTATTATAAACTAATTTAGGGTATTTATTGAAAAATATTGATAATTTTAACAGTCCTGTATGAGGAGATTGTCGGTAACAAGACTACAAGATCGCCCCACAAACATCCTACACTCATCTCTCATTCAAGGTTAAAATATCCACTAAGTGAGGTCCTTGTCTCAAAACAGTGATTTAGTGATAATCAATTAACGCAGTCTATTATCAACTACATTTGAATATTTAATAAAAACATTGTCCTTTAGTAAAATAATGATATTTTTCCGATAAGAGAACGAAAACGCCCCCAGATTTCCAAAGTAAAAGTTGCCTAATGCGCGTCATCGGGGCCGCTCCTCCGCTAAGCTGAGTCGATCACATTTCGGATTCGAGGGTGCGCGGGGTCGGCGAAAGTAAATGAGAGAATGAAAGCAGGACACAACTTTCGGCACCAGTCACTCCAATCCACTCCGAGAGCGTTCGGGGAGTATCCACAAACCATCAGAGGTGTCGTTCCGCATGGCAGCCGTGGCTGGCCATGGTCGAACGGTCGGCGCTGCAATATATTTGACCAAGTAGCCGGTCCATTGACCAGAGTAAAAGGACGGACAGTTGGAGGAACGATGGTGTTATTGTTTATGGATTCACTCTCTTGAAGTTTATTATATTTTGATAACAAGGTGATGTTAGTTTTAAAACAACTTAACAGTTACGTTTTATGATAAAATTCCAAAATATGAAAGACTATTTTTAAACACAATTACGATTTTTAGCATTTCTAAGAATTGTAGACATTTTTTAAAATAAAACTTTAATTTAGAATAATCAAAGAGTAATAGTTTGAAGCAAATATTTGTTCGAAGTTCGTTTGAAGTTTGAAATGAAAATGAAAGTTAGCAGTTTACTCTTCCAATGAAATAAAATCAAAACGCAAACAGAGATTTCTTAGTAAACTTTATTTAACCAGGCTTAGTTGAATATGATTGGGAAAAACAATATCCGGAACAATAAATTTATCAGTTAATAGGCAAATAACTATGTTTTAATAGACTTTTGTAATAAAAAGTTAGCCATGGGATTGATTATAATAGTTGTTATTTTATAGGGAGGGTTATAGGTTTATAAAATTTAGTCTAACTGTTCTGGAGAAAACACCTGAATTTATAAAATAACTTTAGTGGAAAGTGAATGAAAAAATTGATCCGTCGTCTCTCTTGGGTATGCATTTTCATTCGTTTGTGACCTAAAATTATTAATATTACACTACAGCACAAAACCTACGTTTAAAGATCCATGGTGATGCTATGAGAATAAAAATGAAATCCTTTGTGTTAATTCGCCGGGAATGCAGGTTTGATAATCTAATTTCTCTGATTTTGAAGAACTGATAGATTAACTGAAAGACAACCCTAATTTAACCAAAATTAAAAAAAGGTTAAGATTACTTATAAAACCTCTTTCCATAAATGTTCTCATTTACTTTATACCTATGCATTAGTGGAAGATTCTCCATCGTCAGTATGGAACAAAACCAACTGTCAGTACTGGTAAATAATTTAATCTATTATGGACGTATTTCAACGTGTACAATAGACGATCGCTCAATCTTATGCCTGTTCCAGACGTCCATTGTCGGGTACAAGTAACAATGGAAATATAAAGGAAATATGCAGCGTGGGCCCAGAATGGGCCTGTGTGTCACGATTTGCGCAGGGGGGAGGGGTTGAGAGGAGATACAAAATGTGTCCACGACGAACCTTCGTGAGAGTTGATAATAATCGGTCCTTTTGGCCTACAATTTGTAGGGCAATTTCTCATGCCGAGTCAATCTTCGCCTTTCCCACTGCGTGCACAGATGCATCTGGGTAGACCCGGAATGATTCTGCGATTCTGCAACACCGAGTTCATTAATGAATGTGGTTTCCTTAACGGTATTGCAAAGTCTAATTTTTCCCGTACGTTTTCAATATACGTTTCTCAGTTGACCGTTACTTAAATCTTAGTGTAATGCCCTCTATCCGTACTACGTGCACGATCACAGAATGAATAGCAAGAGTAGGGAGTTTTCTTTTACCACAAAGATTATAGTTACTGTACCTTAATTTGGATTTAAAAGCGTAAAATAACAGTTTTTAGTATTTTGTATATCTTTTACTATAAAGTTCCTTCAATAGTCTGCAAGGCCATGAATAGTGTGCAGTATCTTGATGCGATATTTAGTTTTAGCAACATTTTACTTCATGCATGTACAAAAAACTGATTTTATAGTCAATGAAGTACACTTACAATTGACAAACCTTAGTAGTCCAGTTAAACGCCTAACTAATGTACTGTATTGTGCACTTCAATTCCTAGTCTATTGAAGTCTAGTTTATTTTATCTCAAAATGTAGCAATCTTAAATATTTTCACCAGGACCACGGAAAGTAAAAGACATCCTAAGTTTCACGAACTTTTCTATTTTATAGCAATCGTTGATAAAGTTTGCTGGGCAAATTTTCTTTTTTAATAGTTAAGATAAATTATTTTGGCAGATACTCGACTTCTCACTGTACAGTAAAAATTGCCTGATGGAAACGAAACCAAGTATCACAGAGAGAACCAAGTCTCTCTAGGAGAAAGGTGTCCCTCAAGGTACACCAAAGAAGTAAAAAAAAAAAAAAAAAAAAAAAAAAAAAAAAAAAAAAAACTATACTGTACCTCCATTTATTACCTCACCCAGTGTACATTTAAACATCAACCGAGAATTCGAAAATACAAACTCGACCATCCCTAAGCGCATAGTCCTAATCATAATTTTTCATTATAAAGTAAAAAGAAAATTCTCCTTCAGTGTTTCTCTTCTATATACAGTAGGCTACCACTGAAAATGCGTAGGCCTATCTATAATCTTGATGCATATCGTAAAATACAATCTAAGCTCTTTCTGTTTTAGGTTGAAAATTGCCTTCTGTCAGAAGAAAAGACTAATACACCGCAATTGCGAAATCTCTGAAAAAAAACTTGTTTGTGGTTTAACATCCAATAATTTTATTTTCCTCGCTCTCACCAGCCTCCCATGGAAAAATTCAATGAGTATAAGAAATATACAGTATCTCAAGTTGCCGTTCTTGGCATTAAATCCATTCCTTATGTCTCTACTACGGTATTAAAATGGTTGTCCTCATCATTCCTTCAATTTGAGTCTATAGACACCGAACCATCCCTGAAATGGTTGATATCTAGGCATAAAATTAGATATTGACAACAACTAACTATTTAAATGATTATGATTGATAGACACGCAATCATTGTTAGATTTGTATCTCTAGTCACCCATAAACTTATGTTGCCTCTGTTATTTTCCTCTTGTAATTTTGGGAATGTTGGATCACTATCTCTGCAACAATTGATCTTTCGAATTATTTATCTTTAGGCACCCAACCCGGGAAACGTTTATCTGTAGATACCCTTTAGTCCTCGGAACAGTTTATCTCTATTCACCCCCTTCACAAGCTGGATCTCTACACCCACGTTTCCTTATTCCTAGAGCCGTACTCCTCGCGCTACTCCCCCTCAGTCCTCGCCCCCAGGGGTCAGGAGTCGCCGCGGGCCGATCTCAGACGATGACTGGCCAAACAGTTAGCACAGCGCGGTATGACGAAGCGCTCACCTTATCCAACCGCGGCACCGTTACCGCTGATACACCGTTGCCGAATACCGGGGCCGAGGTGGCGATCGCCGGGCTTAACAACAGGTTTAACGAGAATCGTTATAAACATAATATTTTACTATGAATTCTCTACGATCTGTGTGTGGCTAGTCTTTAGAACAAAATCCTTTAAATTTGTTCGTAGTATTATTAATAATGGTATTGTTGTAGATTGTTTCCAAAACACACATAAGGCAAAAGAAGCAATCTAAATGGCATAGTAATGTTTTATCATTGAACGATCACTAGGCTTACATTTTATATCCACGAAAATATTTAACTATTCAAAAAATAAAAATTGTATTTCTATTTAATTGTGTTAAATATTATGTAGGGTTATTTTTGTTAATTGACTATTCGTCCGATGTTAAAACATAACGATTTTTCCTTATTCACAAAAGTTGCATGCTATGCTGTTGGGTGTACTATTGATTGGCTGCATAAATTAAACACCGTAATGATAACCGTACAAATATACAAGAATAATATGATTGCTGATAAGGTGTATTAAAAAAATAATAATAGCAAATTGGAGAACAGTTCACTGTATTGTTTTTACCATATTAAAAGTGATTAGTTTATGTATTTATTCATAAATGGAGATTTTGTAATTTTCTTAAAATTACAAGCCAGTCATCCCCTCAATACATGATCGATGAAAGTGAAAATAACACTACTAGGAAGCTACAGTAAGAAACCAAGATTTCAAATCATGAATCTAATCAAGATTCATGGCTTGTAAACAACACTATTTAACATTTAGTTCTAAAAATTAAATGCTAACTCATAATTTATGGGTGGAGGTTTTAACTTTAGCAAATGAATGACGCAAATGTTAGTCACACAGGTATAGGAAGTTGTTGTTTTGGGTATAAAACAAAATACGAGGAGCGGAAAAGCTTTATTTTCAATTGTAAACTGCCGGAGCGCTCTCATAACAATAAGAGGCACAGAATGACAAACTCATCTGCATTTTGACATCGGGGTGGGCTGATTTACAACTGCAGTGTTTGCGCTTCATGGCCTGTTTAACTGCCAAATGTTGTGTCATATTGCTCTGATATTAATGGAGTCTTCAACAATAGGATGGATCATTTGGCGATGAGAAGCATGTTTCATGTTATCTGTTGTATTTTGTTGGCAATGACGATTTTATTAATTTTTCCATGGGATTTTTTCATTACATTGTATTTTAGTGATAGTAGGCTACTTTGTTGGCTTTCCTCAATTTGTGTTATACAACCAGGTAAGGGATTTCTTCTTAGACTACAAACAGTAAAACGTAGGAATTAAAAAAAAGATAAATGGGTCTGATTATGAAGATTATGAAATATACTCCATATTTATGATAAATATTGATATACGTCATGTGCAGTATTACATGGAATGTCTCAGAATATTTATAGTAATATTGATTAAAAACTCTATAGGAAAAAATGAATTTGGTCACAATTTTATTGAGTAAAAGTTGTTAAAAAATATGAAAGATTTAGTTATTTTATAAGCGTGAATTTTCATTTGTTGTTAAACAGGTCAACAACTAACTCTTCACTGAGTGGTTTGATTTAGAATTTATTTGCTAAATGCATTTTTATTAAATTTATGTTCTTTAACAAACCTACAACCAAAATCATTCTATGTACCTTCTACTTAGATATCAGCAGATCTACATTTGTTAGTTGAATGAGTAAACGCTAAACCCTAGATAACGCAAGACAACTACCACCTTAGATTTTTACTATCCACATGAAGAGAGTGAGCTCAAATTAGTATTTGAACTATGCAGTAGGGTAGTCCCTACTGCATAGTTCTATAAAATCACTTCAATACTCCCCACCCGGCCAGCAGCGACAGTCGACTCTAGCGCTGCGCTGAGCGGCGGATGAAAGTTGAACTGCCTTACATGGCTCGTGACTGCTGAGACCCACTTTCAATTGTGGCCAACTTCTGTTGACTTCAGCATCTATTCAGTAGTTAATTCAGCCTTTTCCAGTAAATTCAAGAGTCAACATATAAGTATTGTTATTGTAATTAGTAATAGTTTGCATTATTTGGAAATTGTATTTGTAGCAAAGTATATTAGGCAGAGATAGTGTAATTTATTATTTTCCAATGTTAGATGAAATAATTTTTATTATAAAATTATTGGTGTTGTCATAAGAATGTAGACTATGTACAGTAATAACTAAGTAAAAACCTTTTATCTGCTCAAATCTGTTTGTTTGTGCCATATTCAGATCACAAGAACTGAAATCTAGCCTATAGTAGGTGTATCGAAAGTTTAAAAAATTGTACATATAAGCACAAACACTTCAACATTTAAACGAAATCACAGACATAGCGGAGATCGGACTAGGCCTACTGTTTGACACGAGCACGGCAGGACGGACAGGTGGAAGGTGCACCGCGGTCGGTCGGGGATCGAGACTCTCGCAACAGTTTAATGCAAACGAACACATTGTTTTAGTTGTTCCAGACGGGGGAGTGGGATAAAAATTACTTCAATTCATCAATGGCCAATAAATTTAAGTATGCCATAGGTATTCTTGAAAATACTATACAGTATTTAGATAACTTTTGATTGGCATAGGTAAGTCTATAATTACGACGAGAAAGAAGAGCTCATAGTTGACAACTTTTTAGAACGATATACGATTATCCACTATTTACTTGGGTTTGTAAATGCCTTTCACTTTTCTCACAAACAAGTTCTCGACAAGTGACACTGACACGCAACACCAATCCGTTGTCGTGGCCGACCATGTACAATCCTACCGCGTCATGTCGTGTTTTGAACGTTATTTCCAATGGAGTATATCCCCAAATGATCGACATTCTGCGTATTTCAATGAGCTCCGTCAGGGGTTTAAAAATAAATACCAAATAGCATCATTCCAAATAATTGAACGGACTTTTGGAGTAAACTTTGAAAAACGTTGGGAGCATTATACGTTTTTTTGGTAGAGTTCAGTAATTGAAGATCGATTGAATAAAACCGGTGTTTAGGTAAATTCAACACTAGATTAAATCTGCAAAAAAGTTTTTTCTGTTACTGATAATTAATTACATTTCGGTAGAAATCACACCATAACCTTCAGCATTAAATTGCCCTTCGGATGAGGATGAGCTTTGTATTTTATCTAGAAGTTGGACAAGTTTACTGTACTGTAGTACCTACACTGAGTCTGTTGTCCGTGTTTGTAGTATGCGTAGGCGTGTGGTGCGTATAAACAGATGTGCGTGTTTAGTATCCGCTCTACAGGTGGCGTTAGATGTTTCAATTCAGGAGCGTTCATCGACGCCGGATATGATACAATGACACGGGTCACCGCCCCACTGGCTACAGCCGTCGAAGTGCAGATCATACCTGTTCACATTTGTAAAAATGTAAATAAAAATTTGAATCAATATAAACATTTGCTCAATTTATAAAACCAACTCAAGACCTAAAATGGATGAGTCAGTGGTGTAGTGGTTAACGCGCCGGACTTCCCAAGGAAGCGATGTCGTGAGTTCGAATCCGCGTTCAGCCAGTGCATTTTATCAGTACAGTATCACTCACCTGTAGGTCTACTGTAGCGGCTCACCCCCTTACTTTGTCTGATAAGATCCACGCACAGATCAATAGTCTATGTGGACGGGGCATAGTAAAGCAAAAAGAGATGCCAAACCTCTTAAAAAATATGCATCCATTTACAAAAAGAAATTCCTCTTACCGAGTTTTAACAAAATTTGCTTAGCGTTTTTCCACTATTAAAAAATTTCAAACCGACTTTGAAACATTATCCAACAATTTTATGAATATAGATTTCCTATGACAACACTTTTCAATTTCATAACTTGGCAAATCTTTTTACTTTAATTTTAACGAAATTTATTTACCAATAGCTGATAAATTAGTTACCAAAGCCAAGTTGTTGGCGGCGGTAAAGGGTCCCAG
The DNA here is from genome assembly GCA_030545055.2 of Neoaliturus tenellus. Taxonomy (NCBI): domain Eukaryota; kingdom Metazoa; phylum Arthropoda; class Insecta; order Hemiptera; family Cicadellidae; genus Neoaliturus; species Neoaliturus tenellus. Next base: position 137,577,606 of record CM061534.1, read on the forward strand.
AGAGGAGCGCGCGAGACCTTGGCATATCACAACGACCGGTTCCCAACAACCTTCGAACTACCAGAGAGTACTAATGAAATAGCACATCAATAAATTTCTCATTGCATACTACTTTAATCGTAGTTTCATTAATTTTAAAATATGTTAAATCGATAAGTACGAACTTGAAAAAAACCGAGGAATAAGTTCCTGCGTTCCTGCATGTGTGTAAAGATTAATTTACTATACAGGGTGAACAACTTAACTGTGCCACCATTGGCATATCCTAAACTATGAGATTTAGAGAAAACATTAAATGAGGAACATCACCTATTTTTTTAAGGCAATAAAAAATATGAATTTCATTTTCTTCTAAATGGCCGCCACTTTCCAATATAGCGGTCTTCTTTAAAACTTCTTATGGAACACCCTATATTTTATGGTGTTTTTGAAATGTACATGTAATTTTAAAACATTTTTATTCTTTGACATTTTTCCTCTAAATCTATCGGTTAGGGAGCTACAGGTAATTAATTAAAGTTCATTTTTAGTTCCATAAGACTAACATAAGGCAAACTTTAACTGTCCATAACTCCGAAACCATTCAGTAAAAATACTCAAGAATAAATATGTCTTAAAATTATGTTTTAATGCCAATGTTTTCATAATAACATCAATTTTTATTAACTTTTATTTTTTGGCCGCCATATTGGAAGTAAGTTAATTTATGCGTAAATGATAATTTTTGTGTGTGAAATGTTCTTCAAACATAATTTTAAGACATTTTATTCTTGAGTATTTTTTATTTTACTGAATGGTTTCGGAGTTATGGACAGTTAAAGTTTGCCTCATGTTTTTCTTATGGAACTAAAAATGAACTTTAATTACCTGTAGCTCCCTAACCGATAGGTTTAGAGAAAAATGTCAAAGAATAAAGATGTTTTAAAATTACATGTACATTTCAAAAACACCATAAAATATAGGGTGTTCTATAAGAAATTTTTAAGATGGCCGCCATATTGGAAAATGGCGGCCATTTAGAAGAAAATGAAATTCATATTCTTTATTGCCTTAAAAAATAGGTGATGTTCCCCATTTAAAGTTTTCTCAAAATCTCATAGTTTAGGATATGCCAATGGTGGCACAGTTAAGTTGTTCACCCTGTATGTTTCAATATAAATATTACAATTGAGCGTGTAAGATCCTCAAAAAAATTACTGTTCAGTTTCAAATGGAACAAAATATTAGGTTAAAGTATCATTAAATATCTAGGGTTGACATTATTATTTACCCACATCTTAAATTTGAGTTAATTTCTTTTCATCCTTTAATTAATTTAATATACATTCCAAAATCCAGGCAATCTGACAAAGCAAAATTATTTAAATCAAACAATAAAACATTGTCTGATAAATCGTCCCACCCTGGCACTTCAATTCCCAGCGCCGGCCACTGTTGCCATGGTAACGGCGGCGCGGCGGCGGCATTCTACTCGCGCCCCATTGTTGACATTGTTGCCGGGTCCCGATGGGAGACACGTGACCCACTGTGTGACTGGGACGTCCCGTTATACAACAATCGGACGTCCCGGTCCCGTCACGTGACTCGGTACACGGTGCAGTGAGACCACATCGCTTGACAATGTGCAGCAGCGAGGAAACCCACGGAAACGGATGTGGAAACACTTGATAGTTTGATGTTTATTTGGCCTAAGCTGATATCAGTTGTTTTTATATGTACCGTAGAAACCCTAAACCATTTTCATAGAAACCTTTTTTCATAAAAACATGTACTTAATGTTAGGATTAATTTATATGACAATTTAGAATGCTATTAACAATTTCTGGACACGCATGTTTGATAGCTTTAAAAATTTTCAACTAAAATTTAATACTATTTAAATGAATGAGTGCTAATTAAATTGTGAAACAAACTTGAGGACTTTTGAAAACGTTGAAAATAAATGAAAACGTTTCTTAGTCTGTATAGCATAACTACAGGCATTCAGTCTTACTGAACGACTACTTTAATAAAGACTACTTTAATCATTATTTAAATACAAAATAAATATAAACATTCAGTCAAATCAAGCTAACGATATTAAAAAACTTTCAATCATCTTGTAAATAAAATTAAATATAAGCTACATTAATAGCCTACTTACTCCCTTCCTTGAATAACATAGTGTATCACATCGTATAAAACTCCAACATCAGTTTAAGTTGAATGATTGGATTTATTAACAAATTAATTTTTGCTACTATGGCAAAAAACATTTCATAGCAAAATGAATGGTTTCTGGTAATTGATCTAATTCTTTTATTTAATTAAAATTCCGTTTATTTGAAAATTATTAAATCATTTGTAAATGAGTACTGGAAAGTCCGTTGCATGAAATGTGATGATCTATCAAATCAAACTTTTACTACCGACATAAAACTGTGTTTTACGGAAGGACATAAAACCCCCACAAACAGGAAACATTATGGAACATAATAGGCATTTCGGTAATTCTATATCCAATACCATTTTCTGGTTCGTAACTGTTATTTTATAGCAGTTCCAAAGCAAAATCAAATAGTTTGAATAAAAGTTACAGAGGGTAAAGATAGTAGAGGAAGCAAGAACAATAGCACAACTGTTAAAAATATAAATACTGTTTTGCGAGAAGATAAATAACTTGATCTTTAAGTATCAAAGTTTGATTGAGGGGCAGACAAGCATATAAACTCATAAGCAATCCGAAGCAACCTTTCTGTTAAAGTGTTCACCATTTGTGGAACGATTTTAAAACATTAAAAGAACTTTGAATTTATACTTAATAGAAGTTGTATTCCACAAGCATGCAAAACATTGTTTCTAGAAATAATATGAGATAAAACAAATTCAAAGTGACACAAAGAGCAGAAGTAACAGTTTGTTTTTATTCGCTAGAGTCGTTGGAGTGGTGCCAAAAAGCTTAAGTTTGCATTTGCTCTTGTTTCTGTATCTCGCAACTGCAGAGCTGTTAGGCTAATTATTATGTAATATTCTAACTTGCAAGTAACCCTAACTCGCAAATTCTGCTAATGAAGCTTTCGAATAAATGTGGTTTAGGCTCATTGGTTAGTTAGTAAATTAAAATATTACAGTACGGAATATAACTTGTTAAAGTATATTGAGCAGGTATAAGTATTTACATAGAAATATGTGTGATTTGGATGAATTTGATATAGTTTAAATTGGCTTTAACCTTATTACAAATCTAAAAAATTGTGTTATAGAATTTTCTTTTCTTCCACCCAAAATTGCTAGGCCTATAGGGCCTAAGTATAATACATTAAAGACAATTTGTAAAATATAACGGTTCAACCTATAGGCCTAAGCATCGCCACTAATTTACTTATAAGTATTGATAAAGTTACAAGACTAAAGAATAGAAATTTTATTTATTTTATAATGTTCTGACAAATGATATAAAATTCACGAAAAATGCTTGAAATAAAACAATATTTAATATCTAGTCTATATGTTGTTACGAATAAATAAGATTCCACTTATTGTTTAATATTTTATTAATTAAAATACTTTAGTTATAATTTAAGCGTTGTTAAATTAAACCTAATATTTAAATTTAATAAAAAATATCAAATGAAATTTAAAAATGTACCACCCAAGGTATTATTTTGAATAATAAATATACTTTGCAATTTCCCTCAATCATAAGCAACGGAACAACGTTGCAATCATACTCCCAGAGAGAGAATAGTGTTTCAAATTAAACAAAAAGAGAAACTCCCTCTCTGTAGAAACACGTGTAAGTCGACAAATTGGAGTAGTTTATTTTATTAAAGTGGGAAGCCCGGGAGGAGATTGCTGGGTAGCTAATTAAACTTTTAACTACAGTGGAAGGTTTCCTCCAAGAATTTCTGATCTGTAGTCGCAGGGATAGTGGTGGGGGGGAGGGGGGTTAACTATGTTGTATAGGGGATGGAAAAAGTTTTGTCGATAGCAGAACTTTTCCATGAGTTTCAATAAAAAATGAGCTGTAACACGGTTTAACACTGAGTTAGACTTATACGCTCTGTAGCCTATACGCTGATATCATATTTTTTGCGTATATTATTACCCATTAACGGCGGGAAGTTTTTGTCAATTTTATACATTATCATAACATGAGTTATATAGCCTAAGGGTGTCGAATTTCGTTAATTTAATAAGATGATCCTGTAACTATATCCACATGTTAAACCAGTGATAGAAAATTTGAAGTCCTCTTTGAGTTTGATAAAGTAGAGATTTTTAAATTTTATTTTGTTAACAATGAGATAATATGGTTGCTTAGCAAATGATCATTGAATTTTTCAAGTGTGAAAAATCTATCAGGAGGCCAGAGAATGGTAGAAACCAAGACTTAGAAGCAAGGTTAACACGGACATGTCAACTTCATGTTACTGCGGCAATTTAGTAGCCCAACTACAAAACTTTCTAGTTTAATATATCATAATAGGTTTTACATTATATAAAAAACATAAATGTTTTAAATAGCAGAAAAATTATTAGAAAATCAATTTTAGAGATAATTGTTCTACTTAAAGAGATTTAATCGAAAATGCTAAAGAAATATCAATTATAAATCCGCAGGCTTATGCCATACCTTAACTTAAAACATTAGCATACTCTTCTTGTCGTAATGAGCAGGAAGTGGCGTACAAAAGATTTTAAGGTGAATGCTTTCGGCGAATCCTTTTGAACACGTGACCGCTCCTTTGCTATCTTTTATTCCTCACATCCAAAAACATCGCCGACCGCCTCGCATCGCTTGTAAATGTTTTGCGGTTAAACAAGAGTTTAAAATATAAAATACGAGTAGCTTGATGGATAATTGATTTCTAATGTCATTATTTTAAATTCAGCGATGGCTGTTTTATTCACTATTTTCACTTGAAATTTCCTTATCAGTAAACGTTTTTCAAGATTATTAGCGTTAACTTCGGTAATTAAATTAGTGTTTTACATGATCGTGGAGGATTACCTTTAATGAATATTTTATCCATAGTTTTAACTAGCCATAAAGTTATCTTCAATTAATGTAGACCTCCCCTTTCGATTCAATCAATCTTACAATCCAATTTTATCCTGCTCAAAAAGTGCGTAAAGTTAAATATCAAATTTATTTGAGAATGGACCGATCATTTAATAAAAAAATAAAAAAAACTCATTATAAATACTTAGTTTTGAACTAAATTAAAAACAAGTTAATTAAAATATGGGATAGTTAAAATTTGACCCTATTGCAGTTGTCATCACAATTTTTTAATAATAATATTCTACGTGTAAATACAGTAGTCGTATGAAGATAGTAAAGATAGTAAGCTGCACAAGGTTAAATCAAATTCTCGACTTACTGGTTAGCGATTTTACATTTTAAGACGTATTTAAGGTAAATTTTAAACACATATAGTGTTAAATCATCACCTTTAACTAAATAAATAAATCTGACTCCATATTATTATCAACCAAAATAAACTTTTATTCTCACTAAATCTCACATCAACTCATTACAAAACTTCTAGAATCATACTCCTCCACAAAAAACAATTAATGTAAACAAACAAATTGAAACATAAATAAGACAACAATAATCAGCTGATTTTAAATTTAAATTGATTTAACTTGTACTTCTCACATCCTCCCACCTTTTGATTTTCTTTAAAATCAAAATAATTGGTTAATCTAATTAAAAATTAATAATTGATAAAAAAGTTCAAAAGTTCTCATTCAAGGAATTTCTCGGGCTTCCTGACCACTCTCCCCGTAGAGGTCTTGACAGTTCTTGTATCTGTAGATTTGTCAGGAACTACCTTAGATTCAGCACAGTCATTTCTTTTGCTGTATTTAGTTTGCACAACACTCCGTTCGGTTTTAGAGGAAATCTCAAGTGGATATAATCGTTGAACAGGTCTGATGACTTCGCCAAATGCTGTTTTAACTTTCACTACCCGTACAATTCCATCTTTTCCAGGATACAATTCACAAATTTTTCCGAGTGGCCAATCTAAACGTTTCTTATTGTCACTACCTATTACAACTATATCTCCAACTTCAAGCACTTGCTGTCTTTGGCATTTCCTTTGATTTAAGATCAGTTGACTTAGATACTCATTCCTGAACCTTTTCCTTAAGTCACTTCTGAGTTTCTGTACATATTTTATACGCTTTGAAAGACTTGCACTGTCCACTTTGTCCATATCAATAACATCAATGTTGCAGTTTTCTTGTAAGAACATAGCTGGTGTTAGGGGAGCTACTTCATTAGGTTCTTCAGACAAATATGTTAATGGCCTAGAGTTAATAACAACTTCACAGTCACATAAAACACTATTTAATTCTTCATAATCCAAGCAAGCTTTGCCTAAAACACATCTGAGAAGCTTCTTCACCATTTGGATCATTCGCTCCCACCAACCACCCCACCAGGCAGCAGTTGGTGGTATAAACTTCCACTGTATTCTGAATGTTGTGGTGGCATGCTGCTCGATGGCGTTCCAGTCTATGGTTTTAAATAAATTGTCAGCGCCCACAAAATTGGTTCCATTATCACTGTAGATAACAGATGGTCTTCCTCTACGGGCGATGAACCTTCTAAGTCCCAGCAAAAAACTATCAGTTGAGAGAGATGTGACAAGTTCTAAATGAATCGCTCTGTACACCGCACAAGTGAATAAAACTATCCAAGACTTCTGACCTCCTCTCAACATTAAGGGACCTGCTAAGTCAATTCCGGTAACGCTAAAAATACTCGTGTCATTCACCCGTTCTGCAGGTAGTGAAATTGGGACAGGCTGAACGTTTTCTCTTGCGTATCTTTTGCAGATCACACATTTACTTATTACTGAACGAACAGTCTTCCTACCTTTTATGATCCAGAATCTTTCCCTCACTTTATTAAGTATTACATTTACTCCAGCATGAAACATCTTCTTGTGTTCTTCAAATATCATCATTCGTACTAGTTTGTGACTGGGTGGCAAAACAATGGGATATTTAAAATCGTCCTTTTCTTCAAGTCTTGTCGATATCTTTGTTTTTACTCTTATGATTCCTTCTTGATCTTGAAATGTACAAATATTTTTCAAATATCGTCTTCCATCTCCACTAAAACTCTCAGTCTGAACACATTTTAAAAGTGTATTTTCAGCTCTGGTCATCTCAAAGACTGTTAATTGTTTGTCAGACTGCATGTCTTTATTACCTTTACAGTTTTGTGCAAAACGTAACATCCACGCCACCATTCTGACCACTTTAGAATATTGAGAAAAATATTTTAAATACCAAGGCTCTTCATCTTCAGCATTAACTAAAGTTAATTTTTCATCCTGTTTCTTCTTCTCTGTCTGTATTTCCTCTTCGTCATAATCATAAGTAGTATTTGGCCACTCGCTTTCCTTGCACTTGAGAAAGCTTGGTCCCTCCCACCATTGGGACTCTATCAATGATTTAACTGAGCATCCCCTCGAGGGCAGATCAGCAGGATTACTTTTCCCAGGGATGTGTTTCCAATTTCCATTTGTAATCTGCCTTATTTCCTTGACACGATTCTGTACAAAGGTTCCCCATGGTTCATCTTGTTTTATCCAATACAAAACCGTAGTAGAATCTGTCCAAAAGTGTATAGGTACGTTATCCGTTTCGAGAGAATCCATAATTGTATTTGCTAAACGAGCCCCGATGCAGCAAGCCATTAGTTCGAGCCGTGGAATGGTCATTTCTTTCAAGGGGGCTATCCGGGACTTGGCCATTAGTAGTTGAACTTTTACTTCATCTTCACTTGCACTCCTCAAGTAAACTGCAGAAGAATATGCAAGTTTACTTGCGTCACAGAAAACATGAATACTTCTTGAAGTAGAGTCTCCAGTTAAAGTCACATGCCTAGGTACACGGATCAAAGACAACAGAGGTAATTCATTGTACCATTTCAGAAATTTTTCTTTAATATCTGAAGACACTTCTTCGTCCCAACTTAATCTTTTCCTCCAGCTTTCTTGTAATAGTAACTTAGGAAATAAAGTAGTTGGACATGTAAACCCAATTGGATCAAAAATTTTGTGTACACTCGATAGGATACTTCTTCGTGTTATCTGAGTTGGTAAATTAGTATCCTTTACATCAGTATACAACGTGTCACTCTTTCTGTCCCATAATAAACCCAAAACTCCTGTTTCAACAGCATCCATTGAGTTTTCAAACAAGGTATACTTCCAGTCCCTCAAATTAAATTTTGCCAAATACATTAATTCTGTGGCCTTTTTTACAAATGCATTAAGTTCTTCTACTGAGTCCACCGAAGTCACACAATTATCCACATAAAAGGACCTTTTCAAGATATCTGCAGTGTCTACATACTCAGGAGCACAGTTATCCAAATGGTGATTTATTACCGCTCCCAAGATAAAAGGGCTGCAATTCAGTCCAAACACAAGTCGACGGTGTTGATAAACCTTCATTTCTTTTCTGTCATCATAGTTCTGCCACCACAAAAACTTTAAATATTCGCAATCCGATTCGTTTAAAGAAATTTGTAAAAATGCCTTTTCAATGTCTGACGTAACTCCTATTTTCTTTTCTCTAAATTTCATCAAAATAGAAGGGATTTTCTCAATTACATTGGGTCCTTTCTCTAGACACTCATTCAAGGAAGGACAACTCGGAGTTTTGCTCGACGCATCAAAAACTGGTCTAATTTTTGTCGTAGATTGTTCTCTTACAACAGCCCTGTGCGGCAAAAAGTATCCGGTTTCTTTTTTAATCTCATCATTTACTTCTTTAATTATTCCTAACTTCTCCCAATCCTGTAGCACCTGATCATAACCTGCAATTTTATCTGATTTCACTAGCTTCATTGTAGTTGCTAATAAGCGTTTTTCTGCCATACATTTGTTATTTTCAAGTCGGTCTTTGGATTCAATCCATGGTAGTGATACTTCATATCTTCCTTCGTCATTTATTGTTAAAGTATCTTCAAAATGTTGCATTGCAGCTTCTTCTAACTCCCTCTTTGATTTAATTTCGTATGGATCAGAGATTCCGAGAATGTCCAGACTCCACAAATCAGGCAAATGTTGAGACTCGACGAAGAGACTTGTTACTGGGTTTGCGTGGGCACAAGTTTGTCCATCTTCTTTTAGTGAACCCATCACAGTCCAACCAAGAGTAGTTTCAACGGCTACAAGACCACTGTCAAGCTTCACTATCTTTCCAGTTAACACACTGCCTAAAATGTCGGCGCCAAGTAGGATTTCAATTTCACAGTCCTGATTTCCTACATCGGACAACCAAATTCCTCTTTCTTTTAATTCACTTAACCAACGCCCATGGTTTAATCTAGGTACAGAATTGCAGATGGTTGTTTGATCCAATACACTCACCAAACACTTGAAATTATTTTGCATATTGGAGATATTAACTTTATAGCACTTGTGTACATTTAGTTTGCTTTTCATTCCTCCAAATAAGGCATGCACTAACTCTTCTGTGTGGTCCTCTTTTAACTTGAACTGCTCAGCAGTGCGCTTTAAAATGTAGGATCGTTGTGATCCACTGTCAATTAGTGCTCTGACTGGCCTTGAGTGTTGTTCATATTCAAGGTTGACCATCAATGTTTGTAAAAATACTGTTTTTGTACAGCTCTGGCTCGATAAGTTTGTACTCTCATCCGCCTTTTCTGGTGTTTTGGATTTCTCATTAGCCTCACCAGATTTTGTTTGTTGAGAATTGTTCAGGGTTGGACACATTATTGTTGCATGTCTTTTGTCACATACAATGCACTTAACGCTGCATCTGCAATTTTTCGAGAGATGGCCAACTTTCAGGCATGAAAAACAGGCTCTTTTCTTGTTCAATATTTCCTTTTTCTGGTCCAAAGTCATTTTATGGGCGTTGAAACACTCTCTACTTTCATGTGGCTTTTCACAAAAAACACACACCAGATTTGAGTTTCTCTTGATGTTTGCTGTGCCTTCCCCTCTGTAGTAAAGGTTACTCGCAGTAGGTACATCTTTAACTTCTTCGGTTTTCTTTACTTTGAATTTTTTATCATGTCTTGATATGTTTTCACTTCCTTGGAAACCTGATTTAGCCATTGAAATCCTTTCTTCACCCTCCACTTCGCATCTTAGAAACGCCAGAAGCTGTTGTAAGCGGCTGTGGTAATTATTATTAGTCGCATCAGGTATTCCAACTCCCTCTTGTTTATGAAGAGGGCTTCGAATCCACGCTCTTAATATGTCTTCTGGAATGCAGGACTCCACCAGTGGAAATAACATCGCAGCATATTTATCCTGTGTCATGCCGATTGATTCTAGTGCTCTTAAGTGGGACTCCAATTTGTCGTACAGCTGTGTTACATTGATCCTTTCCTTAGCTGTTGATGCATTTTTTATTACCAGTGCTATGAGTTCTCTCACATAATATTCCGTTAATATTTCCTCCCTGCCAAATCTGTTTTTCAGCGCATCTATTACTTTTTCATAGTTCTCGGCTGTTGGGGGAAAGCTGTCTACAATAGCCTTTGCTCTAGAATTAATTATCATAGTCTGAATCAAATATTGAAACTTGTCCTCTGCTCCCATTTGTTCATCTTCATGTATTCTTTTAAATTGGCTCCAGAATGATAGCCAATCTTTGATGTCTCCTCCAAACTTTTTCAACTCAATCTTGGGGAGTTTCAGCTTTCTTTTAGATGTTGGCGATGAACAGATGCTCATTTCAGTTTTTGCCTCATTTTTCTTTTCAATGGTGCTTAGATAATTGTTCACTTCAAATCTTGCCTCATTGAAATTATCCTTGTAATTTTCAATATTTGTGTACTCTTCTTCATATTTGTTTTCATCGCCTTCATCAATGACTAAACCTATGATGCTCTCATCAAATTTGTTCAGGTCAGCAAAAAGTCCTTCTAATTTAGTCATATTTATAGTAACTATTTTTATATCTGGTTCACTTTTCTTTAGTTCTTCCATCAATAAGTTAAAACACCTTGTAAATGACATACGGGTATACTTTCTTTGTAATTTTAAGCCTTCCATTTCGTGATGTGCCTAGTTTAGTGAAGCAAATCAAAACAGCTTATTATTTGTACTTCCACTAATTAATCCAGCTCACAATCACGTCGGGTATTCACCACAATGTTAAATCATCACCTTTAACTAAATAAATAAATCTGAGTCCATATTATTATCAACCAAAATAAACTTTTATTCTCACTAAATCTCACATCAACTCATTACAAAACTTCTAGAATCATACTCCTCCACAAAAACAATTAATGTAAACAAACAAATTGAAACATAAATAAGACAACAATAATCAGCTGATTTTAAATTTAAATTGATTTAACTTGTACTTCCCACATATAGGCTATTGTTCTGTATACTGAGGGACAGCATTGAAATCAGTCTCGTAAACTAACCCAGTTCACAACCCATGTTGCCATTTTATCTTTAACCAACCTTATCCTTTACGCATGATCCCAAAGGCGAGGCCATTTAAGTAATTAAATTCCATTGTTTGAGTTAACGCTTCAAAATTTACGATCATCCTCCTTCGGTTTTGAGTTTGGCACATTTATGAAAACCTTTTTCTACGGCGCAGGTATGAACCGTGACAAAGAAAGGTGCAGTGAAAGAAAGGTAGGAGCGGCAGACGGATCCTTGGAAAGTGGAATCGAGTGTCAAGGTTGGAGGTTGAACAATGACTGGACACCGGACCGTGTCCCCTGGAGCTAATGGCCAACCCTCAATGGGGCGGCGGTGACAGGTTCTGGAGAAAGTTCACAACTCTGGAATCAAACTGGCCAATTAGCGCAGGATCGTCGACCCCTGACCTGGCCGTTGGGCCGGTGGGAAACGCTCGTCTCGGGGACTGTGGAACTGTGATGGAACTGTGGAACTGGGGAGGTTGCGTACCCACTGGGAACGCACACGGCCAACAATGGTCCACCAGTGACATAATTTCCTGTTTAATGGGAAACGGAGCTTAGCTTACATTTGTAATTTGTTTCGTTGCAATTTGATGTGTGACGTCAATCATCGTGCTACGGATTGGTTTACGTTCAATGTAGCTTTGAAGTTACGACGAGAGGGCGTTAATGAACTGGAAGCTAATCAAAGCTAATTATGGTATATTTCGAATATGTTATTTTGCGTTGGTGATTGAGCCACCATATTGCAGAGTGAGGTTTTTATACGCTTTGATAAAGTTTCTATAGAGCCTATAGATATCAATTTTCTGTATAGATTATCCAAATAAAACATAAAGTAAATAAATATAAACTTCTTCATTGCTATCAACAACACAGATATTGCATAGCATGCGTCAGAAATACATAAAATACATGTATTATTCTGTTAATGAATGATTTTTAAGAATTATGGACTTAAGTTGGTTCATTGCATACATTGTACTACGATTAATAAGTTAAAAGAGTACAATCACTATTTATAGTGAAAAAAGAAATTTAGTTCATCAAGAAAAGATAAGATAATGGGAATAAGAAAATACTGTATAAGGTGAACAAGGAAATACTCCATTTTCTCTGCAAACATAAATAAATAAATTTAAAAGGAAATTTAAAATGCTACCCTAAGTATCACATTTTAAAATTTTAATAAGTTTTTAGCGAATTTCCCATAGGGAATAAGCTATTACCGTAGGTCTCATGGTAAGACCTAAGCCCGGGACCATGTTACTTTTTCGTTTTAAGGTGCCCAGAGACCAAAAATAATAGTCATTAAAATTTTTATATATATATATATATATGTATATATTTATATATATATTTATATATATATATATATATATATATATATATATGTATGTGTCCCTAGGCACGATAACTCTCGTAAAAAAGGTCCGATCGACACCAAATTTGGTAGAGATGTGTAATCCTACGTTTATTCGGATGAGTTCGTAAACCAGACATATCGACCTACCGGAAGGGGTAGTTTTGGGGGGTTTTGTACCCCAAAAATGGGTTTTTTGCATTTTTCATATGTAATTTTAAAAAATTTTTAATTTTTATTTTGACCATTGGATTTAGCTCAAAAAAACACACAATTTAGTATTTTGAAGCTTTGCTCTATCTCCATTGGTTACCGAGATATTAAAAAGTCTAAAGACAGTACATTGTATTTTGAAGCTCCAATGTTAATCTTATGGAGAATAAGGATGTGTTAATATTTCACTTATTAACCAATATTTTTGGATGAAACTTGGTATTTAGCATCATTTGGTTGAGATTCATCCATTTATGGTAAAAAAATCTTGGTTTTTATGCTTATCATGGCAGCAAACCTGCATACTCTTTTCCCATGTTAATCATATGGAGAATAGGCAAAATCCTTTAGCAATGGACAGATATTGATGAAACTTAGTATATGGCTTTATATGGTTGAGATAAATTGTTTTTATGCTAAAAACCTACTTTTGGTGTTCCCCATGGCAGCATACCTGCATACTCTTTTCTATTTATCATAAGGAGAATAGACATTTATTTCCCTATTTATGAGCATGTGATGACATTTGGTTTACAGGTTTATCTGGTCAAAATTAATATTACTAATTAGGAAATTCACTGAGTACGCAGGTCTGCTGCGACGGGGTGTATTTATATGCAAAATGGGGAAAGTGTTATATATCTTTCACTGGGAGTGATTGATTGTTGACAATGGTGAAGTATCGAAGGGGCCCGATCATTAGATAGAACTAAATCTATAAATTATTTTTGTTGATACAACCCTTAATTCTCTAGGAATTATGATTAAAAACAATAAAAATAATTAAATCACAAAATTTTTATCAATAAAAAATGTGCTTAAGAAAATCAGAAAAAGAATAATTCTTAATAAAATTTCATGCCAAAATGTCTGGTATTGAATAATGAAAGTGCTACGTGTGACTATTCAGAGGTACAGTACGTCATATTGACCAATTTATACATGACGTATGATGAAATGCGAAAATGCGAAGTGATGGATCATGGCAGGATTGCGTTAGCTACGTTGGGGCTCGGCGCCGGCGGCTGTGGTGACGTCACACACGAACACACACACGCACACACAGCTAGTAGCTAGTGAGTCATAGAGCACTCATAAATAAATCATGTTTATGAGATCTTAAATTATTATATAATATGCAATATAATAATATTTCTCAACCGTTTAGTATTCGGTATGCATTGACTGTACAAAAAAGAATAGTTTTAAAAATAATTTAATTGTTTAATCAAAACAAATTTATTAATTTTAAAAATAATCATCAAGAACTTAGAGATTGAAATTTTATTAACAGCAACAATCGAGGTCTAAAAATGAATTCTGAAATAGCTAATTAAATGGTGTGCAGTATTTAAATGTTCATTGAATTGATTTGGTTGTTGAATTTTACCCCCAACAATTTACTGTAAACCATTGTTACGTAGCAGTGACTGAAAGGTATGGCTTTTATTTTGATTTAAGTTTCTTTAAGGCAGAGTGTTCTGTTTCTAACCGTTGACGTATTATTAAGTTCTTCATTAATGTAATATTTATTAAAGTAAAACAATTTTAAATTTATATGTAACGGGTGTCAACAAAGTCTTTCCTTGATTTCATAGCTTTGCTGTTTGGACACCATTATAGGCATCTTGTATATCTTGTTTTCTTGAACTTAATCTAGTTTTCCCAAGTTAATTTGTTAATATCTATTTTAAGCTGATTGACCACAATGCAGTGTACTTATAATGCACTACAAAAACAAATCTTGAGGGTCTGACTAAATTGCCACCTCGTTCACATCACTTCATCTCTCTGAATTTATTTACCTAGGGGTTTCTCAAAAACTTTATTTTATTCCTTCCGATTTTAAAACAATAAAAGAGAGAATAATAAAAGCAGTAAAGTCCATTACTCAGGAAAAAAAATAAATAAAAAACGGTCGTTAACAATAAAAAAAACTAATTAAAAATTTGCAAGAATATTTACAGGTAACCCTGAGTTTGTGGTTTTGGGTTTGTGCATAGTTGTAAAAAACTTAGGAAGTCACTTGTTAAAACTGAATATTAAACGTCATCTTACCACCAATTTTTTTCACACTATTCTGTTTCTTTATCAGGGCAAGACTTTAAAAACACTCAGTATTTTTTAAATATATAGCTGTCTAAGAAAAATCCGCCTTTGCGTATTGTAATGGGGTTTTATTGGAAATTATATTGGCATAATGTTTACTTAACACGTTCATGATACTTAGAAATTGAAATCCAAGTACTCAAAATAGCTCTGACATAAAAGTGTTCTCGATATCTCCGGAAAACACGTTACCACTCACAAAAAATTAGGGATCTTAAATATTTTTTTTACAAAACAAATTTTAATATTTTTTCTTACATCACAAACTTACAAAAGCATAACGATACAAAATTTGGATAAAAGTAAGATCTCAATCCTACTAAGACTCTCGAAATGAAATCGAAAGTAGAGGAAATACCAGTTGTAGAAATGTGGGGCTACCGTTAGGAAAGCTGAAGTGACGTAGCTGTGTTGTGTTATGGGGGACTCTAGGGTGTTTCACAATCTTGCTTTTATGGAAACCACCGGCATGTGAAACACAATGGGCGGTTCGGAACATCACTTTACGACTGTGGAACTGTGAAGTTAGAAAATGTAGTAAATTTTATTTTAGGCTATCTGGCGGATCATCTCTTTCTAAAACCAATCGAGAAATTGTTTTAGTGCTTCATTTGTGTTCTTCATTAATTTGTAAAATTATGAATACAGTACTGAAGGAGACTATAACTACTTCGATGTTCCTTTGTAGAAGAATAACCAGTGACTTATGGCGTATTATAAAAGAAAGTGTGACTTTTGACATTAGTTATATCTCGCACTTATCGTAAATATGCTTATAGTTTCAGAATGCAACACTAAGGTTTATATGCAGCACTAAAACACGTCTCGTAAACAGTAACATAAAGTCGAGAGCCGGCTTTATTTTTTATATTTTTTATAGTTTTACATCAGGAAATACATTGCTTAGGATGGTTAGCTAATGTAACATTGTGAACACTCGCTTACACGTTACCGGTACTCTTTTGAAATAAAATCCATAGCTTATTAAATGCGACGTTTTTTGTAAAAAGAAAATAAATGGGATTGTGAGTAGAAAAATATCAAACGTCTAAATACCCCCCGTCGCAGCAGACCTGCGTACTCAGCGAATTTCCAAATTAGTAATATTAATTTTGACCACATAAAACTGTAAACCAAATAAAATCACATGCTCATAAATAGGGAAATAAATGTCTATTCTCCTTATGATAAATATAGGGAGAGTATGCAGGTATGCTGCCATGGGGAACACTGAAAGTAGGTTTTAAACATAATAAAAAAAATTATTTCGACCATATGAAGTCATTTACTAAGTCTCATAAATATCTGTCCAGTGCTAAAGAAGTTTGTCTATTCTCCATATGATTAACATGGGAAAAGAGTATGCAGGTTTGCTGCCATGATAAGCACAAAAACCTAGATTTTTTTTACCATAAATGGATGAATCTCAATCAAATGAAGCTGAATTCCAAGTTTCATCGAAAAATATTGGTTAATAAGTGAAATATTAACACATCCCAATTCTCCATAAGATTATTGGAGCTCCAAAATACAATGTACTGTCTTTAGACTTTGTAATATCTCGGTAACCAATGGAGATAGAGCAAAGCTTCAAAATACTAAATTGTGTGTTTTTTTAAGCTGAATCCAATGGTCAAAATAAAAAATTTAAATTTTTTAAATTTACATATGAAAAATGCAAAAAACCCATTTTTGGGGTACAAAACCCCCCAAAACTACCCCTTCCGGTAGGTCGATATGTCTGGTTTACGAACTCATCCGAATAAACGTAGGATTACATATCTCTACCAAATTTGGTCTCGATCGGACCATTTTTACGAGAGTTATCGTGTCTAGGGACACATACATATATACATATACAGGGTGTCCAGCTTCCACCTTTACAAACTTTTCCAGGTTATTGCTCAGGTCAAAATAAGCAAAAAAGTTCCTGTAAACACATGTTCTAAAATGCTTCGTTAACCCTCTAGCCGCCATTTTGTTTTTTACACTAAATAATTTTTATTTCCGTAACGGATCATTGTATTAACTTAATATTTGGCATGAACCTTCACTATAACAATACCCATTTTCAGTAAAAAAAATATTTTTTTCCAATGTGTATTTTCAAAATGGCGGCCATTTTAAAATTTGTAACTCAAATATCTCAAAAACGGTAAATTTTATAAAATTTTTATAAGAGACAAAAAAGTTGACAAATTAAATTATCTAAACAGTGACACCAAGTTTGTAAGGATCCGACAACAAATAACGGAGTTATTGAGATTTTTCTCTTAAAATAACCTAAATTGGCATTAATCGTAGTGCAAAATCAGTGTTTTTCTGCAGGAAAACCACAATAACTCCGTTATTTGTTGTCGGATCCTTACAAACTTGGTGTCACTGTTTAGATAATTTAATTTGTCAACTTTTTTGTCACTTGTAACATTTTTATAAAATGTATCGTTTTTGAGATATTTGAGGTTAAAATTTTAAACGGCTGCCATTTTGAAAATACTCATTGGAAAAAAACAATTTTTTTACTGAAATCGGGTATTATTATAGTGAAGGTTCATGCCAAATATTAAGTTAATACAATGATCTGTTACGGAAATAAAAATTATTTAGTGTAAAAAACAAAATGGCGGCTAGCAGGTTAACGAAGCATTTTAGGACATATGTTTACGGGAACTTTTTTGCTTATTTTGACGTGGGCAATAACCTGGAAAAGTTTGTAAAGGTGGAAGCTGGACACCCTGTATATATATACATATATACATATATATACACACACACACACACACATATATATATATATATATATATATATATATATATATATATATATATATATATATATATAATTTTTAATGACTATTATTTTTGGTCTCTGGGCACCTAAAAACGAAAAAGTAACATGGTCCCGGGCTTAGGTCTTACCATGAGACCTACGGTAATAGCTTATTCCCTATGGGATATTCGCTAAAAAGAAAAAAGAAACACAAATTAATACAGTATAGGCTATCAAATAAATGGTATATTCAGTAAATTATGTGTATTTTATTAATAAGACGATATGCATCGTATTGTAAAAGTTATAACTAGTTATTTATATAATACTAGTGCACGTGTTGCTCGAAATCGAACAATTTTTTTTTAAATACAGTGTAACTGTTACTTTAGCTCTATATCAATGACATCCGACAAATCCAATAATGTGAATCACAAATAACTAGGGCCTACAAAAATTTACAGCTCATTATTAACAGATCTTTAAAATGCTTTATTCGCTCCCAATGCTATTTTTATGGGAAATTTTGGGATTTCAATGGTTAATAGCGCCTTTATTTTCTGTCCGATTCTCATCAGTTTTTGGCGGAAACAACTACAGATCAAGCCCTATCCAACGACACCAAAAACTTGTAAATCGGTTGTAAATTGTAGGAAGAGTTCTCAACACAAAAAAAAAAAAACCCTTAGGGTATTAAATAAGTATAGATATATATTTAAATGTTCTCAAACCATATGAATTTATATGTTGTTTTAAATGATATACAATACAAATTAAAATCCGACTAATATATGAAACCCGTGTGGGACTTTTCGGTTTTGTTGTTCGATCAAATTCTACCGACTCCGACGAAACCTATCTACAAGTTACAGTTTTGATAATGAACATGAAAAAATAAAACATCTACGTTCTCTACCTCATCAGGCCTTAGTTTTTGTAGCGATTTTTCAACTAACTCATCAGTTTTCACTCTGTGAGCGATTTGATGTTGTGGTACTCGTAGCGATTATAGGCCAGTTAGTTAGCCACTAGCGTGGCGGTGGAGGTGGTGGGAAGATGTGCAAAGGTTAGCCAAGTCACGGAGTGCGGTGAGGCAACCGCACGAACGACGTGAACGACAATCTTCCCTCCGTCCCAGCCGGGCACCGGGCGAACGAGTGTCGGGGAGGGTCGATGGAAGAGATGAACACCTAGGGTGTATCATGTATCTGTGTGTTGAAAAACATATAAAGGATTTTGGTGTCTTAGGTCTTCTCTAACACCACGGTCGACAATTAATATTAAAGAATAGAGATTAGAGAATTCATATGATTAAAATCGATGTTTCTGCTTTCCAACTTCTTGATTAGAATTATATATGTGTTGGTACTGTTATTGAGGTTGAACTAATGTCTTCCACAATTACTCGATATATTTACACTTACAATGCACTTGTATACAAGACGGTAAATGAAAGAACTTAATATCGATCGGTTTCGACTAGTCACATCGGTTATCATCAGGCCCAATTCGGGAGTGAAAGAATCCTGATTCTTTAAGTTTTGGATTGGGCCTGAAGGTGACTGGTGTGCCTGGTCGAAATCGATAGCCATTATACGATCTTTCATATATATATATATATATTTACCGCCTTTTATAAAATTACAGGGTAAATGTAAATATATCGAGTATTGTTGGAAGTCGTTTTATTATTTTAACCTGAATAATAATATAGGCCTACGTACGGTACTCGTTTTGATTAATGGAAAATTGAGTTTAAAGTATTAAAGAAATCAAGCCACCTATCACCAATTACTATCTCTTCAAACTATCTTTGTGGCAATTAAAGACTATCACCAATAGTCTATTTATAAACGAGTTAAAACAAAGTAATTTTGGCATATTTTTGCACTAACAATACCGAGTAGAGTATTACACCAATAAAGGTCAGGGTAGTAGATACGAGATTAAACATTGAACAAAATTGATGATTAATTTCAAGTTGAATTTTCATTTATAAACAATAATACTATTTTAATAAATTTAAAATAACCGTCGTGTGACTGCAGAAAATCTTAATTATGACTGTAAATGATGGGGGAAAAGGCTATCACCTCTACCCAGCTGTTGGGAATCCCCAATTCAGGACATCGACGACCGAATCAAAGGTTTAACGTTTCAAAGTGTGTGAATGAAGTTCAGGACACCTGTGTTGTGTAACCCGATTAAATTTAATCCGGATTTCAGATCCGTTTTATTTTTCAGATCAGAAAAGTTTTGAGTACTTGGAAAAATGAATGCATGAAACAAAAGGTTTCAGTAGTGCGGTTAGAACGTGACGTTTTAGCCTGAGTTCTATCCATCAACTAAAAAAACGATATCCTAATAATACCTTTAATAAATCAATTTTATTTTAAGTACAAAGAAAAAAACATCAGACATCAAATCCACCAAAGAATTAAATGAATTCTTTTAGTAATGGTACTTCTGATTAAAAATATACTATTGACAGTAGAATATAAAGTGATGATGAACTAATATTGGGATTAAAACTAATCGGTAATTAGTTTTAAAAGAATATAGAAAGCAGAATGACTACAGCGATATTTGAAATACCAAGAAAAAAGACAAGTGCATGAAAAGATCACTAGATTTTATGTTAATAAAAATGATTGAAGACAAGTAAGTTTTAGTGCCACTTAAAATTTCCAAATATAAAGACGTAAACATGCACCTAATAATATTTAGATTATTAAAAATATTTGTATACAATATCTTTGTCACTTACTTTTAGTGAACTTAAATTTCTTTTGGACAAAAACATATTTATATTGATAAACATATTGTTTATATTAGACTATGTTTTACAGTCAGTGTGGTAAAAAGCGAGACAGAGCAGAGTGTAAGCGTGTAACATGGTCGGTGTACGTGTAACGTGTGAATGCGATGGTCGGAGTGGCGTACAACGCTGGCTCATTAGTCTGGGTTCGGTGGTTTCAGAACACCACCATTCCACCATACACCGTACTGCCACTGCCGCGTTTATCTGCTCCAAAACTGAACGTGAAGGTGTCCTTTGGGTATGATAACATTGTTTTACTCACTGTTTAACATAAAAAATTAAAATAAACTCCTAGTAGTTCTATTTGTAGGAATTAGCTTGTATTACGAATTTATGAGTTCATCTTAAATAAAATTTATTTAATGTGGATTAAAATTTAGTTATAGCTAAGACTTTATAAATATGTGCTTCACTCAAATAAATAAAATTCTGGCGTTTTCTGTACAAATGTATATGAACTATTCGACGAAACATAAAACCTGAAAATAACATAAAACATGTTTAAAAATATATTTAATGATCATTCTATTTTTAACCTCAATTAAATTAAGATTTAAGATTAAGAATTAAGAATAATTAAGTATATAATTAAGCATGCATAAAGAATAATTAAGGTAAACATAGTCTATGTAACATTTTAGTGCCGATTTCAGTTCGTTTCACCTTAGATATAAACCACCTTAAAATTGTGAGATATTATTTTATGAGTGCAAAAATAAGTGAGAATAAAACCCACTCGTCGATACAAATTGAATGAAAGTTTTTACATTTTTTACTTCGTTTTGAATATTTGACAATAACATTAGTCAATGAAATGAAGAGTGCTTGAACAATATATGACACACTTTCGTTTTTCGACCTTCACAGAGCATTCATTTGAGTTTCATCAATCGGAAAACCCAACAGGTCTTAGGACACAGAACTTTCCGTGTGAGGTCAGAAGCGCGGTGACTGTGTGTGGATGTCCCGTATTAGTCACATTCAGGACCCGTCCAGGGTCATATCCACCTTTGGTCGTCGTTGCTCAAGAAATTCACTTGTTATTGTGACTTTCGCGATTCAAATATTGGAAAAAACAATATTGAAATATTGAGGTTATTTCAATTTTAATTGCACAGAATATGTATGCCTACTGATAAAATAATTTGTCAATCTATTAGGTACCTTACACTATTATTGAAAGGTGTTATCGAGACAGGGTAATGATCATGCTTATGAAAAATGATATTAACATAGTTGTATTATATATATTTCATAAATATTTAGCAAGTAGTGTTAATTAAATCGAAAAATATTTCTGGTTTAAAATCTTTACATGAAAACTCTTTATAGGCCTCCTGTATTTACACTTTACATTCTGGTTACTCGTTAGATAAAAAGTGCGATCGTTAGATAAATTTCAATGTAAACTTGATTATTACCATGTGACCTCATGGGCCTCCTTGCGTCTTTTTCTTTTTACCCCAATGGATATTTGTTCTACCAAGTCAAAACATAAAATTAGGCTATATCATTAGGTCAATTACAGTAAGTAGATACTTTAGTAGAGGATTTGGGACACTTCAGCTCGGCCGATTATACAATTTATATTCTTATTAGTATCAATGAATAAAGAATTTAAAACAGTAGGGACTTACTGTGTTAAAAAAATTGGTTTTGCCCTTGAAAACCAGAGGAAAATTAAGCGCTGATACTGGGACTAATTCTCCTAACTGCCACTGTAAGCATTCTTTATACCTCTTACACGTCAAAATGAGTTGTTCTAGCCAACGTATCTAGAACTAACCAAGGTAGGTCACATCATCAACTACAAATAAAAAAAATGTTAATAGCACTAGCTATGTAGCCGGTGCTTCAGTTGATAGCAACTGTCAAATAAATGTGACGTACTTGGTGCTCTTCTGGTGGTTTTCAATTGGAAACAGCTAAACTTGTCACCTACCGTTAGAGTATTTTCTAGTTTCGGTGGTTCTAGCCATCGGTTTCCATTCAACCAATCAGCATAATCCTTAGATAAAAATTACATCTTGGTGATGCTATCTGTGATTCGGGGTAGAGTTCTCGTTCTCACTTCCCCATAACGATGTCCCGACCTTTTGGTTCTGTACACATTTTTAGAATAGATCTTAAGGTTGAAGACTTGTGATATAACTGCAAATATATGTAACGAACCTATTACGTTTATCTGCACACGAGAGGTACATGCATGAGATTTCAAGTACAAGTTATATTTGAGACGAACGTGGTATAATTACGAGGTACAAACACTTTTGATTAGCAAATGAGAAGGCGATTCGTGTATCGTTTACAGCTTTCAGTCTTTCAGATAATTACATGAAATTGGATAGCTATAACATAAGCCCTATAGACTAGCCATAAAAGGATCGAGTGAAAGAGAATATAAAAAATCCATTGTCAAATTAAAAAGTTTGTCTGCCAACTGAACCAGGACTGGAGAGTAGCGGCCGGCGGCGCCAACTCCAAGGCTGACTGCTCATCAGCAGGTCCGGCCCCGGGACCTGGGGCTTTGTTGATTTGTTTTTATTTTTGAAAGAAAATAATTTTAGCTTTCGCATGAGACATTTTGTCTTTGCTTCAAGTATGACAAAAACCAGATTTTTATATCAGTTCAAACTAAATCAATAGAGAATGTGATACAGTAAACTATTGTAATTATAATACAACTGAAAAAGTTAGTTCTTCAAAGTTAGTTGCTACAAATATTTTTTTTTAAATGTTATGCTTAAAAGATCATGATACCATAATACATAGGAAAGCCATTTGAAAGGTTTATACAACAAGAGCAAGTTTCAGTGAAAATTGTATACGTAGCTGGAACTAAACAACGCATCTTTAAATTTGAGCTGAAAATTGCAAAATTTTTTGAAAATTTACGAATTTTTCATCTGCTTTTATAAGACTTTTATTATTATAGATAAGATATAATAAAAAAATATGAAACTGGAGAAAAATTTGGTTATGTGTGATAAATAAACGTGTAAAATGAGTTCAAAGCATATTCAAAGATAAAAAAACTTCAAAATAATTTAATAAATTCACTTATTTTGACGGAATTAAATGACATTTGAAGTTAAACATTCAGTGCATAAACCCAAATTTGAACTTTAAATTATAGGTAAAGAACCTGTTATCTCCTTGTTTAAGTAAATTTGTTCATTATCATTGTAGGCCTATCTTGTAAAAATTTGTATGGAAAACTCTTTAGTGTTTGTCTACGGTCTATATCATAAATAATTAGACAAAATAATTTTATCTTGTTGGGAGTTTTATTATAAGGTATCAATACATATTTCATGAGTTTTAAATACATCCAGCCAACAATTTTCAACATGTATATAAAGGTTTAACGTCGTGAATATACCTTTTGTTACATTTTGTTTTATATTTGCATGTTCTGGACCTACACTATCAAGGCCTATTATTTCCTATACCAAGTCGACGTCGAAAATTTGTTAGTTATTTTGTTAATAATGTTTTATCACATTCTTATCTAAGTTTATAGAGTTAATTCGACGACTATAAATTTGGACTATAAACTTTTGGTTTAACATCCAAATAACAGTAACCAAGGAAACCAAGGAACCAAGAATTGTATAATTTGATGACAAAGTTTTGAATTTGTCATACAATATATCCCATGTACTTCCAAATAAAGGTACACGTTTTTTAATACCTGAAAACCATTCACAGACACAGTAAACAATTAACTCTACCCCGGAATGGCAACGAATCAATGAACCCTGCTGGCGCGACCTCGAGGTGTAACCGGAGACTTGAACGGTGGAGGAGACAGAAGGTCGTACCTGTGACGGGAGTGAGGGTTGTTGTGGCGTTATCCTGGGCCAGGACACAGGACACTGACATGAGCACCAGTCCCAGTGGCAGGATCATGGTGGGACACTCACTACACTCGCAGGACACACGGCCGCACTGTCGCGAACTACACTGCCACTGCCACACTGCCGCTCGCCGCTGCTACTGCTGGGCTGCGGACAGCTCTCACCTCTCTCCAGTGCTGCCCTGGGCGGCGGAGATTATCGTGCGGGCGCTTGGGAATTATCGTATCACGAGAGAAATTATCGTGAGTTGGGAAACGTGCTGTTGGTGAAAACAATGGTATGGTTATTTTGAATATAAATCATATTATCGGTTTTGCAGTTTTTACGGTAAAGTTCAAAAGGTAGGAAACATTAAGCAAGTAAATAAATAACAGTTATACGCTTTTATTTTTACTATAACAAAACTTAGCATTATGAGTAGGCCTATAACTTCTTTCTTTTCCATGTACTCAACACATATCACAATTTGGAATAGTTGTTATTTATTATTATATAAATAAATATTATATTCCTCCCCAAAAAGAAATTAAGTTGGAGGCTTTAAAGTTGTACTCGAAATTCCTTGGTGATCAAGACCTAATATAATCGGTGTAATAATTATAAAAGGAAAATTTGCATGTGTCTAATAAAATGTTAGAAAATTCTTAATAAACGGTCTTACGTAAATACTTTAATAAATAAATATGTACCCTAATGTGCTTTTTATACGTTTTCTGTTTTATTTTTCTCGCTTTCTTAAAAACTTTCTTATTCTTAACTTTCTTAACTTTTTTATTAATATAATTCGCAGATAAGGGCTACTGTATTGTATTGTTAAAATTGTACAGTATAACAGTGAATACCCTTTTTGAAACATATAATTTTAAGTGCAATATGTTTTTTTAAAGGGTACTGATGGTTATTCTTAAAAAATTTGAACAATTATTGATAGTAATATAATTGACGTCATACACAACGTGAATAGACTTCCCATCCAATGCATTTCGTTTCATACCGAAATTTTGCAAGGTAGGTTCGTGTTCGCCGCACCAGAGGTTTATCACTTTATCACAACATAAACATAACCCTCAGTTAATAAATGTTTTACCCTTCGTTAAGAAGACAGGCAATACTGATTTACCAACCATTTATTTGCATTTCATGTCCACTGCGAAAGATCACGACACCGAAAATTGGTTTCAAACACACCTCTAGGCTATGATAAGTCTATCCACGTTAGTGTCTATAGTCAATGCAAATAAAATTTCATATAACATTCTCTGTTGATTCCCTCCCTGAGTTAGTTTTGACAATTTTCATTTTCAACAGCCCCCAGCTGATAACCCATTCCCCCACACTCCGCAGCACCAGCCACGATTATCGTGCGATCCTGGGGCCACGACCGTGCTGCCGCCTGCCGGACCGCCTCGAAACTCCGCTGGAATTCCTATTTCGCTTTTTAGACCTCTTTTTACTTTCGTGCCGCTGTACTCCTCCGCTTTTTCACCGTACGACGCCGCGGCCGCTACTATCCCATCCTCCTCCTCCCTCAACGCTCACTCTTCACTCGTGTGATTCACCTGTCGAGTCCCCCGCACTGCTCACTACCATAGTAGTTAATATAATATAATACTTTGATATTACTGGCTTTTATATCGACTAGTGTACATGTTGCTCGAAATGGAGCAATTTAGCTACCATACTGATAAAACATTTCATTTCCTATAACATAGAAATGTTCATTTTATAACAACTCTTGGTAAACATTTTTTTGTAGGCCTATACACACTTTGCCATTGTTACCAAGATAACCTTGGTCTTTTGCGTAGCTTAATACCTAATACCTATAGTGGCTTACTGGTGGAAGCCCCTATATATTTAATAATAATAATAAATATAAAATATTTTTTTCTAAATATTTTCCGCATGCATTCTTAGTGCAATTCGTTAACCTGGTAGAACTTGGTACACGCCTTGGCTTAACATAACCACGTACGTGTGAAAAGGTAGATAGTACCTTTGCTGATGTGCAATGTTTACACTTTACAGCTGCTTATACTTGAAAATAAATAAATTTCCTTACCAATGTTATTATCAAATGGGAAAATTACGAAATTTAAGGACTTGTATAGGGACCTTCCATTTAAATGGATATTTACCAATTTACTTTAAAAACAATTTCATGCCGAGCTCTATCCAATTACACCAAAATCATTAAAACCGTTTGAAAACTGTGGGAGTAGATCCTTGTACAAAAAACCGTGTCTCGTATTAAATATGTATATAGAATATAGATACTAGGTGAATTTATTCTATATTAATATGAAAAGGTCACTAATTAATGTTGGTATTTAATATTTTAAATTTAGATAGGTTCTTACTAGTTTCTATAAAAATGTTTTCGGTGTTCTATTAGACTTTTGGTATTCCGTAATGATTAATCCGGGGGTTTATATAAATTTTTATGAAACTTCTTTATTTTAAATAAAAGGTTTTTACATTTTTAGAGTCAATCCCCTCTCTCTCTCTCACATAAAATGTCATGAGAAAGGTGACTGGGTATACGGGTTTATGACAATTGTGGACATAAGTAAACAATTCAAATGTAAGCAATGATCGATAATATGATTGAATTAAGGGCTTTCTTAGAGTGTGGGCTACAACGCCACAAAACCCAACAATTACATGGAGAGGGAACCGGATATTGCAAGCGATAAAACTTAGGATTGATACCTTACCATCATACATTTGGAAGTAAATCAAAGAAAATACAAAATCAACGATAAATTTGAATTTTTAGACACTAAAATGTATTAGGAGGCTAGAGAACGATAGCAACCCTAAAGTTTGTGCCACATCAACGACACCCAAAATATAGTATAGAATT
The DNA here is from genome assembly GCA_030545055.2 of Neoaliturus tenellus. Classification (NCBI taxonomy): domain Eukaryota; kingdom Metazoa; phylum Arthropoda; class Insecta; order Hemiptera; family Cicadellidae; genus Neoaliturus; species Neoaliturus tenellus. The sequence continues at coordinate 137,605,045 of CM061534.1, forward strand.
ACTTGGCAACGCCTATTGCATGCCAAATTTTGCCTGTATATAAAAATGATTTCTGTGCACAGTAAAAATGATGCTAAAATAGTTGTAACTTTTCTTTGGAATGCATACAAATTTATTGTGACAGAATGAGGAATCATATAAGACCGTTTTATTCAGTCAATTGTGCTGCAATTTTGTGCATTAATATGTGTAATTAAATGTGCTAATTGTGTAAAACCTCTTCATAAGACCGGTATGCTCCTTTCAATCGATCAATCAGTTAATCAATTTATTTAATAAATTGCAAAACAAAATTCATATAAAATTACTGTACATTGATATCATGAGGGTTCCCGTTTTGGTCAACTAATTTTGTCGCAGAAAATGGATCAAGAGTTTTAAAACACAGCTTTGTACTTAAATCAATAGGCCCCCAACAATCGAGACATATATCATCACTAAACCAATTTATCGCACAGTAGAATACATGCTGCTTACAATACTACTTGAGTATACCTGTTGCTCAAATTAAGCAATTCAGTCTGGACATAGAATATAACAAAAACTAGAGATCGCCTCCTGATCGAAATTCGACCAAAATTTCAGTTGATCTGGACCCAAAAAGTTAAAAAAAACATTTTATTGCTGAAACATCTGTTCTTCCTGTTTTTCTAGCAGTTGTTTTTACAACATATTGTTACAAAAAATTGTGTACAACAAGTTGTTTGGAACTTTGAAAGCCTGTGGGTCGTAGTCCTGGAGTCCGATGTGAATTATAATTCGATTCTGCTCGTCTACACGACTATACCTTTTTAACGGTATGCGCGGATTTCTCCTATACGATGCACACGAGCTGAGAAAAAAAGGAGGAAAAGAAACATGCTTTCCTATTAATATATAGAAGATGATGAACACTAAACAAGGACAAATACCGATGTTGATAGATGATTACAATAAAACTTTACAGATTACTATACAACTTTACAAATTACAGATGCAAATCTTATCAATATCATAATTCTTATCTTATCAAAACATCAGGGCAACATTAACATTAAGACTAAGAAATAAATTACCAAAAAACAAACATAAGGCTTAGAATTAATTTACGCTGAATTAAGACATTATATTGTCCATTTTAAAGTATTTTTTGCTCTATTATGTCCGAGTAGGTCTCCACTCAATAAGTAGGCTAATAGAAATTTATTTATTAATTTTAAAATTTTACTTTACCATACAGGGTGATTACCCTGATTATTTTACTTAACCGTAAGTAGGTGATTTCGCGCAAAATTTTAAATAAAAATTTGCTATTACTCCCGTTATTTCTTAGATCCTTAAATACTTGGTATCGTTGGTTAGATAATTTAATTTGCCAAATTTTCGACTCAAGTAAAATTTTGATAAAATTTCCCGGGTTCGAGAAATTAAAATGGACACCATTTTGAAAAAAAAAAATTTACAATTTTTTTGCAATATTTTAATTTATATTTTAAATAGTATACCAAGTTTTGTAAAATTATCTGTTATGGTATTTTTAGAAATAAATTATTCTCTATTTTCTTTTTATTTTGACCCATATAACCTACAGTATTCCCAAAGCTTTTGTACTTACTGACGGGACACCCTGTATATACACTAGTGATCTTTATTCTGACAAAGAGTTTAACAGTGATGGAATTCTACATTCCGGTAGGGGTGTGGGCGAGCTTCTATGAAAACTTTGACGAGGGAAAGTTTATGGATCCTAGTGGTGCAGCTCCTGGGCCAGCATTCGAGAGAAGTCGAAGAGTCGAAGGGAAAGGCGGTGGGGGGTGAAGAAAGCCACCCCTCATCCGAGATGTGGCTCCTAGAATCTTTGACACTGCGTTGTTCAGTCGAGCACAATGGCTGTATTTGAACTTCCACTTTACCTCTTGGTGATCAAAGATGCGGTTTCCAATTGAAAGTCTAGGCCTATCAAAAGTTAAATGGTGGATAAAAAAAAAAACTTTGACATGAAAATAAAATAACACATAACTAACATTATATGTATATAATGTTAGTTATGTGTTAACAACAATGTTTAATAAACAAATGTTTAATGTAAAAAAAAATCATTATGTATTAGCAAGGCACTATATTACCCAACGTAAAATATGCAACCAAATTGGGTTGTGGCCTATCTGTGAAATTGATATATTAATAGGCAAGCACTCTCCTTTTCCTCCTTTTTACTCGGTTTGTGAGCATCGTAGGAGGAAACCGCGCATACCATTAAAAAGGTTGTCTTGTAGATGAGCAGAATCCTATTATAATTAACCTCAGCTCCCAGGGCTCCACCATACAGGGTTTCATAGTTTCAATGTTAATCTTATGGGAGAAGGATAACCGTTTTAATCATCAGACAGCTGTTCAAATGATAGACAGCTGTTGTGAGTTGTGGTGACAAATGTTAGCAAATGTTTGTTAGCAAGAACAGATGTTTGTTATGAAATATTTAAATCTATTTGGTTCAAGCAAGATGAACTGAGTTTTTGGTCGAATTTCTACCAGTGGGCGATCCCTAGTACTGATAAAAGCACTACATAATTGTCTTAAATTTTTATTGAAAAATCCACGTCAACTTCCCTAATATCGTTGTGTCTCGGGCACGGGTACTTCTAGGAAACTCATGACACTGGGCCATCAGGCCCCTCTCCCAGCTTCGTCATATCTCTCTCTCCCCCACACCCCAACGCGGGTCTACCTGGCCACTGGCTCAGGAGCCGCAAAATGGACTTTGCCATTTTTATGACCCCAACCAATAAAGATGAGCTGGCCCAGTGTCCGTTTCCCCTGTTATGCAATTTAAATAGTTAATGTAACTAGTTTATGATTTTATTTGTATTCTCAGTTAATTATGGCCTCAGTTATTGATTTCCCTAAATTTAATTGAAAAATAATTTTTTGGACGATCAGTGTAGCTTCAAGCTTCAAGAGACATAATACAAAACATATTTTAACATATTTTATGGTATATTATTAAATGATCAGATAGATGAATATATCGTTATAGGGTGTTCAAATACTCTCTGAATACTTAATCCTTGCATTGAGACAAACATATTTAACAATGTAACCATGGCTCTCCGGTGCCTACTTTTCCTGAGAATGTTTATTCCTCTTATGAATAAGATAGGAAACTTGGTTTTAAATTCTCTCAGTTACCAGTTAAACTGAGTAAAAATTTCAAAATACTTTATGTTAATTTATGATATTGTTTAAGTTTTCTTAAATTGTATCTATAACAAATGTTTGTGTTTAAATTATACAGGACGCTATGGGTTTATTATGAATGACCTAAAATTACAACTGAGAGTAATTTTGGCTTTAGGAAGCTTGGGTTTCTTAAAATAAGGAAGCCAATACAATGAGATTGAGAGGCGTATATCTCCATCAAAGGGACAGTTGCGTATTCTGTGTGTTCCAATAGCTGACTGCTTAGGGGCACTTTAGGGAGAGAAAATTGTCTTGGGAAATATATACAACTAACTGGGAAAAATTACTCCTTAACTTGGTGGAAACCCGATGTATCTACAAGATATATGTCTCATACAAACTAAAAAACAAGATGCAAGATGTTATGTAAAATAATAAAATAAGAACAAAGTTTTTATGAAAAGATTGCGTTGTTATAAATTGTAAAAGTCTAGAAGATTCCAGGTTTGTAAGAATTTAATGGGTCTACATGCTTTTTCGATTAAAAAGGAACTCGGCGACTGTTTTAAATAATATTATTGTAAATAAATACTGCTCATTTTGACATTTAGAAGGTAGAATGAGTGCTTCCCATGGCAATAAGGAGCTGAAATCCTAGCATCAGCGCTTCATTTAACTTTGATTTTTAAACTGCAAATTAAAAAATAAAAAATGTTATGATCTTATTTATTCTGTTCTGTATACATTGGCAATACATGGGGGGTTAGGTCTTGGAGGAATTATATAGAAGGAGTGGCCACGCGGGGCTAGAAGCGAAGCCGCCGGGCCGCGCTCGTCGAGTGGCAAAGGCTATCGAGTCGTTGATACATGGAAGTTTGAGTGTAATTAGTTGTTTTAAATGACAGAATAAATTTTAGAAACGTTTTTCAATAATTTTTTAATTTTTAGGTCCATATTTATCAAGTTGAAAAATAACTGTGTTAAGGTTTTGTATTTTACAAACGTCGACAAAATTGAATGCTATTATAAAAAACCGTAATCATAATTGGTATTTTTTTTTTATTAATATTAATAAATCATCCTAATTGTGCTAAATGTGCCTTAAAGGATAGTTTTTCTTGTTAGTACATATAGCTACTAAGTTGTTAGTATATTTGACGAATAATCGTCTATTGTTTATAAGTTAGTTTCAGGTTTTTTTTTACCATAAATTCCGTACTTATTATTATTTGGTTATTTTTTAACCCAATAATAGTAATGATGAGTAATTAATTGTATGCCAATAAATTACTGTCTAATATATTGTAAATGATTCTTCACATCACTTAAAGAGGTGTGAACTTAACGTTTTTTACAAATTATAATGAGCAATTTACGTTCAAAAATATCAATTCTTATATTTATTTTTGTTGAAAGTATTATACTACACAATAAAATTTATTTTATGGTAACAAATATATATTCAGATAATTCAAATTTTGTTTTTATATATTAAAATCATCTCTTTAATACAGATCTTTCACTTTAATATCCTTTTATAAATTAAAATATATGTTTTATCTAGAACAAAATTATATCACTGGGTAGAGAATTTAATCCTTTTTAAAAATGCAAAAGCTGGACTATGTGATTGGCCTGGTGTGCTCAGGATTTTAATTCAAAGTTGCGCGCGTCTCGTTTTTTCCTATCTCACCCGTGTTACAGCGGCGGCACCATGCCACTCTACGGCCAGCCGTGCCACTCTAGTGTAGGAAAGCGGCTGGCTTCACTTTAGCACGGTATGTCCATAAGGACGTGGCCACTCCTTATATATAATTCCTCCAAGGGTTAGGTAAGTAAAAAATTGTATTAAGTAGACCTAATATCTACTTAAAAATAAACATATCTACACTGGTACGGTGACTAGGTACATTACTGATAGGTGATGCGTTGTTTTATATGGGAATTAAAATTTTAATTTATCTTTCATTTAGATTAAATTTTGTACATATATTTCAAGGGTAGAACAATAAATACACGGGTTGGGTACATTGAATTCGGTATAGCTGTCGTCACATCCTATCAAGGATTCAATATTAGATTTCATAAAAATATAATATTATTGACAAGTCTGCTGAGTTCTCTTTAATTTTCTATGAGTACGGTATACTTACAGAACTATAAAATTAATCATTATAGGAATATTAATATTTAATAAAACAACAACAAAAACATTAAAGACGATAGAAATAACTTCGAACCTAAATGTAAAATGGATATAACAAGATTTTGACAAATGTACCTGTGTTAAGCATGATATCTAGATACGTTGGAATAAACCAATTTAAGCTGACATATTGAATTTGTGAAACGATTTATATAATTAATTTAATAAACTGCACACACATCCCCTACGAAGAACAGGTACACAGCTAATTAGTTATTAAAAATGTTGTTTATGGAAATCGAACATGTTAGTTAGAAGATCATTTTTTTTTTCTTTACAGTGTATATCTCTCCCCACCCCACCATTCTCGAGGAAGATCAAATAGAAAAATTAATAAAACGACACAACATTGGTAAAAAGCATAAAATGGCTGTAGAATTCGTCAATTAAGAGTCGTTGCCTGTCAATAATCGATACAGCTCCATCCGTGGTGATTGAGTGGAGCGCTAGGCAGATGGTGCAAAACACGTATAAAATGTACTTTTTAATATCTATTTCCTTTAAATTAAGTGTGTACTTTATGTTATTAAGTAAATTAAAGTATAGTACTAAACAATTTAACAATAAAATCTAATTTTATAATTCACCAACGATGAAATTTTACAGTTTAAATAGTATAAAACTCACCATTATTTTTTCTTTTCAATTAAAGAATAGTTCATTATAATTATATAAGTTTTTAGGTACTGGCCATGATAAACCAAATACTTCTTGAGCGGTTGTTCCTCTACTGTTTTTAGACAACATACCTTATGTGTGTAATACAGTCAACTGATTAAAGGTCTGTAAAATAAATTAATTGCAAATGTTTTTAAATGTAGATTTTTGTAATTGAAGAAAGTAGGATAATGTTAAAGTAAATAAAACCTGCTAATATAGAAAATATTAGCATTTATTTGGTACATACTGCACATAAATCGGTAAAGTGGAAGTCTCAGATGAACTGTCCAAAGGATTGAAATAGTTGAATTTTAGGCCCTGTACACATGAGGACGTTAGACGCCGCGTTTGTCAAACGCGCGTTAGCCAGATACCTAGTAACCAATGGGATCGTTCACATGCAAACGCGCGCTTTGAACCAACGTCACCAAAACGCGACGCTTGTGGTTTTCACTTCAACCGCTACGTTTGCAGCGCGCTTCGAGTTACTAGTCTGGACATTGGAGCGTACACATGTGATCAGTCGAGCGCGCGTTTTTGGCCAGTTCTGACACTAATAAGCGTTTGACACAGAATTGTTTATTGGTGAATTAGACAAAAGAATATGTATCTGGGACTTGGAGAGTCCAGATTATGAAAATAGAGCTTTGAAAAAGTCTGCTTGGCAGGAGATTTTGGATATGTTTCCAGAAGAAAACATTACACAGGAAAAAAAGACAGGTTTAGATAAATATAAGTTGCATAAGTAGAGTTAACAATTCTTATGCAGAAATTGCATCCCTCACTACATTATCACTAGGTAATAATTCACCGTTGAATAAAGGTAACAGTTCATCAAATGAAGTTATATTCATTCGGAAGTAGTTATATAACTTGGTGGGGTGATCTCTCAATTTTGGGTACAGCGTCACAAATGAAACCATGGTTAGTCTGTCATCTATCACAGGATGCACCCACCATCTTCTTTGTCTTCTTCGCCTTGCCTTGTATCAACGGTACAACAACCAAAAACAAGTTAACTCTTCTAACTCGATTCTCGTACTAGTAGAGTTGTCTGGTTTCGCATTTTGCTAACGCGCGCTTAACGCGGCGTCTAACGTCCTCATGTGTACAGGCCCTTACCCAAGTTAAATCCCTATGAGAAAAATTTATTTTTCATTTGTGACCAATTTAACATAAATATTTTTGTTAAATTGATATTTACTTTTAGTGAACTAGGCAAGCATTTTAGTTTCATCATTTTTTCTTAGCTCGTGTGCATTTTAGGAGAAATCTGCGCATACAGTTAGTGTCCTGTAGATGAGCAGAATCCTATTCTAATTCACATTTGACTACAGGGCTGCGCCTTACAGGCTTTCAAAGTTGCAAATGTTAATCTTATGGAGGAAGGAGAACTGATTAAATCATTAGACAGCTGTTTCAAAAAGAACCGCTAGAAAAACAGGAAGAATAAATCTTTCAGTTATAAAATATTTTTAAACTTGTTGGATGAAAATCAACTGATATTTTGTTTGAATTTCGACCACGGGGCTATCTGTAGTACAAATAAAATCTGATAATATATTACTGAAAAGGTTTCTTTCCATATAAAACCTTTCCAAACTGTCCAAAGGTGTTTTTCCCCTTACTGTTTTAAATGTACATTATAGATTAGTTCAAGTACTGTATGCTCACTTCGTATTAAAGCTATAATTTCAATTAATCACATTTTATCAATCTTAATCTAACGAACCTTTTACAATAATACTCAAACTAAAGTATTGAATTAAAATTTAGTAGATGAGTACAACTATATAAAACCTTATTGTAACAAAAAGCAATAAAGCCACTAAATATAAAAAGCAATCATCTTTACAAAGCAGTCAATTTAGTTCAAAAGAAGTATTCAAAGTTGATTTTGACGTTTATTGAAGAGTTATAAAGAGTTATTAAAGAGTTAGTTAAAACAAAAGTTAGTTCAGTCAGATAAGTTTACAATCCGTTGAAGTGCTGTTTACTTGGGAAATCTTGGTCAAATCTGGCCAATAAGGGATAAAAAAGTACTTATGTTCTACGATGGGTAATATTGGTTCTTACGTTATCAATGGCACAATAAATACAAACAAAGTAAACATTATTTATTTATTTAGATTCTGTGGGTCCTTTGGGCATTTGTGGGACGAATCCGTAAAATAATTTTAATACCTTGATAATATTCTTGTAATAATTTATCTTTATCCTACTATAACCGTCTTTTTGATTTAAAACATAAATATATTAGGTTTTAATTTACATGACTGAATTTATAAAATAAGCTTTTGTTATTGTTTTATTTACGAACGTGGAAATAAGCACTAATAAAGTAACATTGTAAAGAGGTACATTATTAAACAAAATTTACCCGTTGTTTAATGAGGTCTTAAAAATTCAGGCTCTACACAAAATTCAGTATCAGGTATCACGATAAAATTCAGGTTCTAAACCAATGAGAGTTTTCACGAAATTAGTGTTGTAATAAAACTACGCAACCTGCACATCACCTGATTGTCCCATCGTGATTCTGAATTTAGTTTCTATACGCGTGCAACCGTTTGACCTCAAATGAGCTAACCCCAACATAGAGTTGTTGAGAGCTATGAGTTGGTCAAGCGATATCTGTGGGCTACGTTTTTGATGAGTGGCCGTATATAACTTGTGCATTTTCGACATATTTATTACAGTAAAGCAATAAATTTAAGTTTGTCGTCAATAAGTATGTGTATGTAACGTCTGTATTCAGTGTTTACGCCACTTATGAAAAATTTTCAACACTCGCTTAGCTTGTGTTCAACTTACATCTCACTCGTGGCTTAAAGGCCTTCATGATATAATTTTTGCATAAACTACTATTATACTATTATTGAATATAAAAATGTGTATTTTTTTAGGTAATTTTTATTTTCACTAGTATTTAAGCTATTAGTTTTTTTCCAAATATTTACAAATATTTTCGAAGTATTTAGAAAAAAATTGAATTAATAATTTATTAGAAGCTTATTGTAATTAAATCATCGGTAATAACTATAATTTTAACTATCATTTGACGATCACGCTCTATGGGTCATGCATGGGTGATCTCAGTTCTCATCTACCCAGTAGTAGCCTACCACTGCGCCGGTGATCTCTGAAACGCACGAAGCGAAACACCCCGTTCGGGATATTGCGGTACGTGTTTCGTGGGCTCTTACGACTCTTTATTTGTAAAAGTAGTCCTATAAGATTGTTATTCTCCTCCACACTTGTACAAAAAACTACTGTCTTATACGGAATTAGGTAGAACTATGACAGAAAGATTATTTGATTAACCGAATCATTTGAATAGACGACCTCAGAGAAGGCCTAGTTTACCTTTCGGTTATGAAACAGAAAAATAGCTCCAAAATGTAATTTTAGATTCATGAAAATATTGCACATAAAATCTAGAAATTTTCTTTCACCAGAAAATATTTTGATGTTAAAAGTTCAAACTGTTTCAATAACAAATTTCACAATAAAATAAATAAAAGGACACTTTAAAACCGTTTAAAGTAAGGACAACAGTGTGTTTAAAATTTTTTTCTTGTGTCATGGTTAAATAAAGCAGATCTAATCAAATAATTCGCACATTTCACTGAAAATACTGATTTCCTTTAACCTATAAACATACTGTGTTTTATGTCCCACAAGCAGCGTGTGTATAAAAAGCCTATACAAATAAATAACAAATAAAAATAACAGTTGAATTTTGGCTTGTAAAATTGCAACAAATACTTTTTGAAATTACATAAATTAATTTTAAAAATTTACTAGTTTAGTCCTGCCCTGTCCTTCAAGAAAGTCTTGCTCTAAAAGTAAGTTTTATACGAGTTATTGTATTTTTGAAAATCATCTTAAAAGTAAGTGAGAAAATGTCTGTCAGGCGCGTGAACATCAAGTAGCCTAGACTGGCCAGAGTGCAGCACCGGCGGCGCGGCGCGGAGTCGGTTCACATGACGGGAGGTTGATAGCATCCCCATCTGTTTACAATTACCAACGCTATCAGAATTTTAATCCTACACTTACATTTTGTATGTTGTTTCCTGCGTTATTAATTATGAAAATATAAGATTAAACATTATTTGTGTTTAATAAAAACAAATTATTTAGGAAAAAACTGAAAAAATGACTTACCGGTAGCGCAAATGATTGATAACTTCTCTAACGGCAGTCTGATGAACCATACATGGTAGTTCAAAGATTTTTTATTTTCAGAAAAAATAATTAGATTTATTGTATTCACTAACTAGTACTTAAATTAACAACGATTTAACATTTGAAAAAAAAAATCCCTTTTTATATACTTTGTGCATGAAAAAATTACAATTTTACAATAAAAATGACAATTTTACAATAAATTGCAAGTTTAAAATCATTTAAGAAAACGATAGAGTATTGTTATCAGTGGTATTGTTGACAGCCAATTCAAACATATCTAGTGAAATGTGGATATTGCATAGACACCCAATGAAATATAGTATAAAGTTTTTAAATTGGATAAAAACCTTAAGTTATATGATAGAATATAGATATGCAAACTACAATTTTTCATGGTGGATCTTCAATTTTTAAATAGTGTAAAATAAACGTGGATGATATTCTGATAACAGTTTTTTAGATTTGAAATTTTCCTTCGAGTCCTGACCACAGTTTTGTGTCCACCTTTAAAACAGCTAAGCAATTTACATAGTAAAACCTGTATACAAACACTATTTCGTTACATCTAGTGTATACTAAAATTTACGTTTCGGGCAACTCATATTTACAAATGTAATAGGCCTAATGCAACTTAATACTAGTTTGAAGTTTATGGGCGTATAAGGTTCGCAGTAAAACATATTAATTTGTAATAAATAAAAGAATAAAAGCAAAAATAAAACATAATAAAAACTTACACTTGAAATTATAGGGCAAGGATCGGTAATGATAACGCTCTAATAACCGATTTCATTAAGATTAAAAACAGGGTTGGTGTAAGAGCTGCTCCTTGTAATTAAATAAACTTTTGTCACAACAAGTTTTTCGCCCTTTCAATAGTCTTTTAATTAAACTTCGGCCAATATCATTAACCGTCATTGAGTTAAAGAATACATATAAGTTTAATATAAATAAAATTGAACGAAAGAAGAAAACCATCCATTGCTTTTGGTTTAAGAGACATTTTGTACAAGAATCTGACTTTCCAAAAGACTTGTTAAAATATAATTACTATATAAATAAATATATTTTAATTAAAGTATTAACTATTTCCGTAAATATTATAATTAATGACTTATTTTGAATTATGATTAGATAAACATCGCTCCAAATTATTTAAAAATTTCAATCAGTCCAAAATTCATTGAATTGTTATCATCATATTAATACCAATTTAGAGGGAGTGTGAAAATTATAACAATTTTTCAATATGAGATTTTATTAAAAATTTTAAAATTACAAAGCACTGTTCAAAAATTTTTTAATTATATTTAATTTGTAATAATTTAAAAAGAAAAACAGTTTTTTAGACCATTTAATGTTTAATGTACATAAAAAAAAAACAGACATAGATAGACATTCGTAATAGTTTAATGAACATTCAATTAAGAACACCTAATAGTTTAATGTAGGAGAAAATTTTATGTTCGGGATTTAACTGTGAAGAGAGATAAAACAATAACAAATTACCTTTATAAATTATTTATAATAAGGATACTCTTTAAAGTAAAAATTTAATTCATACTAATTGTATTTAAAAAATCTTTGAGGTATTTATTTATTTGTACTAGAGATCGCCCACTGGTCAAAATTCGACCGGAATCCCCTTGATATTAACCAAATTAGTAAAAAAAATATTTCATAACTGAAAAGTAGGTTATGTTCTTCTTTACTTGCTAGAATTTGTTATAACAACAGCTGTCTAAATTTTTAACCACTTATACTTCATCCATTCATCCATAAGATTAACATTGAAACTTTAAAAGCCTGTACGGTGTAGCCCTGAGGACGAATGTGAATTAAAATGTGATTCTGCTCATCAACAGTAAAGTTTTTCTAACAGTATACGCGCTTTTCTCTTATACGATGCGCACAAGCTGTGAAAAAACTAGGAAAAATAAACATGCTTGCCTATTATTAATATATACATGATTAACTTCAATGTTGCTAAAAGTTCAAAATCAATTACTAAGTTAATGAAAATTTCAAGCGTCCAAAGTTATATCAGTGTTCTCTGTGGAGACGGAATATTCAGTCAATTGTCAGACTCTTTGAAGTAGGCCTATCAACACTCGTGTCTTTGGAACAACCCGCTTTATGCGAACTCATGTTCACTGAGACCACGAGAAAAATAAATGTAGAATAGGAAAAATGCATTTAGTTCTTTAATGTTTTACATTTATTTTTGAAATATGCAGTAATGTTCAACTCAAACTAAAATAGAAACTTAACACCGGTAGAGCCTATTGCATATCATTCTGAAATACATTTTTTGAATCATAAAAGTTTTTACAGTATTTTATGAGACAAGTAAATTATTTTCTGTTTTCACTGCCTATTCTTAAATGTTTTTGAGCTCGAGGAATGCGGTTTTTATGTAATAATTTATTTTTATCAACACTTATGTCGCCTAATAGTTAGTCAATTTTTATTTAAAGTTGGCAACAATGTTTAAAAATATAGATAATTTTGTTACAAACATCACTGATAGACAGTTTTAGATTAAGATCCTTCAGTTATGGTGTTACCTTTTATTATTATGTCCCTCACGTTCACAAAGAAGACGTTCACAAAAAAGAATTTTTCCGTCATAATATTGCACGTTTCAAAGAAAAAATTAATTAGTAATAAAGATAAATGGATAATATTGATTATTATTCCGTATATTAATGAACAGCCAACAATAAATCTCACAGTTTAGTTTTCAACGCAGTCGAGATACTGATTACTGATTTTTTATTTGTTGTCGGTGTTCTCACCTACCTTATTATATTCTGAATTTCTTTGCTACCGTTTCCATTGCCGGCCTAGGCCGAGAAAAAAGGTGTTTCGTAGTTAGAAGTGAGAGTCGAAAACAGGTGATATCGATGTAGTGTGATGAATAGTATATTTCGTTTCAAGGGCCGAAAATGGGGTTTTACCGGCCTCGGTAAAAAAGTGTTTACAAAAGATCACAAAAAAGAGTTTTCATCAGCTGTTTTTATAGAAAAAGTGGAACCAATTACAAAACGGATTTTAAAATCATACAAATAGAATACTAGTAATATAATACATTTTAATTACAATCTGGTATGTCTAGAACACTACTTTTAATTAGACCTCGTAAACATGATGTGAAATGAAAGTGTTAGCAGCACGTGGAATGAATCTTACAAACGAATGCCAGTCCTATTTAAGCTCTACTGGGGTTAAAAATAAAGCCGTTTGATATTATTTAGCTTTGCCTGCTGGCTCATCCCAGACGTAGCAACCCACAGAATATGTGAGAGTGTATTTTTAGAGTAGGTCTATTTATAGCTTATTAGCTATTTTATTTTGTTACTAAAATGGTTTATGAATGTTATAATAGAAAATAAACAAAAATAACATTAGCTCTTTGTTCAGTAACTATAAACATTCTGTTTTATTTGCATGAGGCAAAAATTTTCATTTCGTACTTAAAAAGAATAAAACGTATTTTTCAACGAACTGACATAAATTATTATTAAGACTTTTGCTTCGAATTTTCGTGTAAATAATATAAATATAACACAAAAGAAACCTTATGGAAAAAGTAAAATTTCTTTTACGTTGCCAACAAGAAAAACTCTTATTTGAGATTCCATCAACAAAAACTGTTATGTTGGTAGCCTGCCAAATAAAAACTAAACACTTAAAAAAGTTCGATAAAGTCTTAATTCACGCACTTGAAAACAGCTTTTATCAGAAATATTTTTCAACACCTTTTTCTCGATAAAAGATTTGTTGTTTATTATTTTGTAAAGAAAGTAAAAGTTTACCTTACTTAGTTAAGTAATAGTTTAGCAACTAGAGTTTACAAAGTAAAAATGGTTTAAATTGATCTCTAATTTATAGAGTAAATTTGAGGAATACATATTTTGTGGTTAACAAAAACATTACATTCGCTTTTCTTGTGCAATGTAAAACTCCTGCGGGCATCAACCTATTCACTGGGTGAACATTTGATAAATCAGACAACTTCTAAAATGCCCCTCGTAACTCTGTGATTTAATGTTATTGTTACTTAAACTCTTGGTTATGTAATTTATGTAGCTCGATTAATAATAAAAATAACGTTATAAAATATTAGTGATGCCCTACTCTTTCAAATTGAATTATAACCAGGTTTATAGTTTAACAATTTATATAGAAAAAAACTAATCAGTTTAGTTTAATTTTAACTGAAGAAATAAAGATTTATTGGAGTAAAGTCAAATTATTCAGAATTCTGAAGAAGAAAATATAAAATGTCATACTTTTAAGTTAGCAATAATTAAATGTCTTGCGTTGTCTAACTTTGTGAAGTTTGTGTAGTTCAAACTTTCAATATGTATGAATAATGTGTGTAAAAATTACTGAACTACAGTAGTTCAATTTTAACCATAATCATAAAACTATACTAATATGTGGATGGAGGACTGAAATTCCCTGTAATATCTCAGTATCTATCTATCTATATATATAATACGTGATGCACTGTTTTGTTAACACTATTCCTCCCTTATTTCTGGACCAATTTTAAAGTTTGAGGTTTCAAAAGAATGGTCTCAGTTCCTAGTTTTGCAATAATTATTTAGATTTTTGATATTTTAATTCTGAAGCTCACGGGAAGCCCTCAAAGTTCATTTTTTGTTCATAAGATTAACATGGGGAACAATTTATATTGAATTGCTAAATAAAACAGCTTTTGATAGTTAAACAAACAAACACATATGTTAAAAGCTGAATAGAAGCAAATGGAACTGGTACTGAAATATCAACATAATTTCATACTTTAATACGAGGAGTGTCTAATCTGAGCTTTTAACCTTTTCTCAAAATGTAGCTGGTAGATTTTACTTGAAAGTTTTATTAACGTGTATTTGGGCACAAAAATAAATTTTGTTACTTAACCCTAGAAAAATTCATTTTTGTTAACGAAAACAATTTTGGAAATTGAAATTTTTGACATGGGTCTTATTGGTCGTCCGACTGGTATTGAAACAATAATGAAAGGTAACAAATATTAAAATAGATCACTAAATTTGTGTGCATGGGTTTTCAAACTGCTATAAACTATAAGGAAAAGGGATAGTTGGTTGTAAGTGTAATAACCTTTTTATTTACTATTATAGTATAAACATGTTTTAAGCAGAATGGTACACATATTATTCATTAGGCCATACACATAAAATTCATACTATAGAAACCAATAACACAAACATGAATCTCAGAAAAACTAATAAAATTTCAGCCATTTATCATAGAACATCATTTTATGAAAATCATATTAAATATAACTATACCAAAATTTACAATAACCTTCCTACTGAAATGAAGAATATGAATTCAGACACAAACACATTTAAGAAGAAATTAAGAAGATATATTATTGACAAGAGCATTTATTCAATGGAAAACTTTTATAATATAAAATAAGAATTTATGAATTTTAAATTAATTTTAGGTATTATAGATAAGTTTATAATGTATAGGCTAATGCAATTTCTTAATTGTCAGCCGAATAAATGTTGATTGATTGATTTAAAAACCTGTGTAAAAAAACAACATTTAAAAGTTTTTTACCTCCAGTATAGAAAACAAGCTTATTACAAAAATGGTTTTTATAAAGAGAAATTTTAACCAAAATAAAAATTCCACTAAAAACAAAATGGACCACATCAACAAAGATGTAAATTCTCTTAATTTTTGTGATTTCTTTATTTAAAATTTTTAATGTCATGGAAAGTTAAGTTAAAAACTATTTAGACATAATTAGTAACGTGGACTCATTCACTATGTCATTCACTACCTCATACAGTAGTAAAAAAACGGGGGGTGATGTTGTTCGCGTCCGCAGCATTCCATTAAAGTGCACGTACTCCCCGGGTGGTGCTAAACGAACAACAACTTTGGCAGCTGAACTGTCACACCCAGTGATCTCTCAGCTATGCCAGCTGCCAGACAAAATCCAAACTCCCCTTTCCAGGGCCAATTTAGAAATTTAGGCTGTGTTTTAAATGTTTGCCCCGTAGAGGGTCTAAGCAAATCTAAAAGTGACTGCCTCAGCAAGGTGCTGCTGGAAAATGAGGTCGATGTCCTCGCACTGCAAGAAACACATGCAGAAGACTTAGAAAACAGTGCGAAGGGCAACATCCCAGGATATAAGCTTGTGGAAGAAATAGGTCACAGGGTCTACGGAGTGGTGACGTACGATAGACAGGACATAGACGACGTATCAGTCTCCCACAAAAGTTGTGATAACAACACATTTGTTGTTGCTGTTGAGGTGTCTGCGACTACTATTGTAAATGTATATAAACCACCGAACACCCAGTGGTCAGACACAGTTCTCCCAACTTTTGAACATCCTGTGGTATATGTAGGTGACTTCAACAGTCATCATACCCAGTGGGCAAACTCGTACAACGGCACTCGTCGTTCAAGCTGGGCTGAAAATAACAACCTTTTTTTGTAGATAAAGCAGTATATACAAATATTTTATTAATCCTTTAACCCTGTATGAGATATTTATCATACAGTATTCTCTTTGCACGTGTTATAGGCCTACTTACATCTCGCTCTTGCTTTAATAATACAATTGTTACACAACCTACTAGCCTATTATATAAAAAGTGTTTCAGTAATTGTATAATGTAGGCATAATGTGATTCATTGTATATAGGTGAAAATCAAAATAAAAAAATCTAGCATAGTTGAGTTGTATGATTAAAGAATAATTTTGCACTGTTAAAATTAGCGGACTGGATAAGGGTAAACAATAATATAATTGATAAGGGAGTGATAGCAGTGAGTTTTGTGGGGCCGACGAGAAGTTAGCAATTCACACCCAGTGAATCCGCAGAGACCCGCAGGGCTCACAAAACACACGAGGGAAATAATTTAAAATGGAGATATTGCAGTTAAGTGTAAAGTGCTAATATCGTTACTTACATTTCGTATTGGAAACCTCAGAATTCTATAGAATATGTTAGATTTTATTATTATTATTGATTAATTTGTAATTATTATTGTTTGCTAAAGTTATTGAGTTAGGGTATATTGTTTTATAGTAGTAATGGGTGTTTATAAGTTTTCTCATTGAGGTATGACTACATTGCCTAACAACTTTCATTTTGTTGAACAACAAACTTCCCATTAAACCTTTACTTCGAATTATAGATTAGCCACACGACATAGTGCTGGCTTAACAAAGCGTCTAAAATCTCACCTCAAGAGGTCACAGGTTCGATTCCCGGTATGCTTATAAACTTCGAGGGTTGGTTACGGCCGCTTTCCCTGAAACTCAATAGACAAAAATGTAACACTATTTTTATGGTGTTGAGATAAAAAGTTAAATAAGTACTACAGTCTCACTATTGCAACTGTCTTTTTACGTTATATTATGAACTTGGTTCTCTACAGGTACCATCCTTAAAGATTACGATTACAATATCTAGGCCTATATATTAAAAAAAGTAATAAAACGGGAAGAAAATAAACACCAAGAAACCAGTAATGTTTAGTTCATATAGGATTATTAGTAAAATATACTAAATTATGATGCATCGTTATTTAAATATGATGTTACTGACGAAATTCTTACTTTGGTTGAATTAAAATGCATTAAATTAATTTGAAAAGAAATCCTAAATGAGTCACCTAAATTACCTTGACTAGACTACGCTTTAACCATTATAATTTATATTTTCATTACGTAATAATCTTTTGCACTAAAAGGTATTTCCATGTTTTACCAAGTATAAAAACAATCATTCCTGAAAATAACTATGCAAAATGAAAAAATAATCGAAGAATATGTCTATTAGCGTGCACATTAAACAGATATTGTTGTCTTTAAAGATGAAGAGAGAGACTTAATTATACTTAAACTTAGACTTTAAACTTAATTAGACCTATTAGCTTCTTCGCAGCTGAACACTTGAGAGACATTTCAAAGTTACTACCCCTGTAATTCATTAATAACTCAAGTAAACGCACATAATGTTGAGTATTTTTTTAAAGTCCAAGTGTATTTCCAATGTTAAATTTAATGCCCATTGTGTATGAAGAATATTTAATTTATTTTTTAGGTATAATGATACCAAAATAAATAATTATAAACTTCTATAAACAAATATTTATATAAGTATTATAATATTTTTTAAATTATTAAAAATATTTATAAACAAAATAAATAATTATAAACTTTAAAATACCAACTATTTTATTGTTTCTTATAGGCAAGCTTCTTTGTAACTTATATTGGCCTCTAAAATTAATTGTAAGTTAAGTTACACTTCCGTTCCAAAGATATAAGAAAACAGAGTTGGTAAAATACTCTCAAAGAAAGTTCAAAAAAACACAGTACGATTTGTTTTATAACGTTTTTTATTCAATCAATCAACTCATTAGACATAAATTAAAATATATACAGATAGATGACGAATGAAAAAAAGGATTAATGACGAATCAATTAATTTAAGAACATTTCCCTATAATCAAAAACACAGTTGAAAACGAAATTCCTCTATAAAAATACTAAGGTTTTATTATTAAAATAATCTTTTTATTGTTTAGTAAATTATTGAAGACAGTTTTCATCGCTGATGACCAAAACCAATTCCCGAAAACAACGATGAACTTTAAAAAAGAAATCTTGTTGTATTGACATATGCAATATTTTAATAGTCCCCTATGTTTGTTTTTCTATTCACGTTTCAGTCATTAAAAAGAACTAATTATTATCAACTATCAGTTTTAGCATGTGTAGGTTTTTATAGCTATGGTTATTATGTAAATTTTAAGTCAATTATTGCCTAAGTATGTTATTTTACATTTATATACATTAAAAAATAGTAGTCAATTTAAAAACCAAGATCGTACTATTATGAAATTCTCGTTTATCAGAAAATTAAAAGCTTAGTTAGGGGCCGTCCATAAATTACGTCATCTGAAAATAGGGGGGGGAGGGTCGAGTTTGAAAATGACGGTAGGGTGATGTGCAAGGGGGGGGGGTAGGATTTGATATGACGTCATTTTAAAAATGATGTTTTATAACGAATTTTGACAGTAAAACAATGATAAATTCGTACACAATTCAACTATTAAAAAATAATTATCTAATAAAATACATTAGACTATTTTAGGCGTTGTTTTATAGTTCATTTTATTATTTTTTTTTTCATTAAGAAAGACATTTTGGCTTTATTTCTGGAGGTAAATCAAATTTGATTGGTCAATGTTTTTAGTTTATCAGGTAGCGTTCATTGTCACACCTAGGTAAGTAGAAAAAGCATTATTTTGACCTAAAATGGAGGTTTGTTAAAAATGACGTCATTTTTCTGAGAGGGGGGTCAGACAAATTATGATGGTAGGATGATTTTAGGGGGGGGGGGAGGGTCCAAAAATGGCCAAAAAGCGATGACGTAATTTATGGACGGCCCCTTACGTTATAAAAGGAAAAATATTATAGCTATGCAAATATCACAGTCTAAGTAGTCTATGAAGGAAAACCCACTGCATTAACAATCTTTAACTTATGAATTTGCAAATTTCAGGAACGCGAATTAAAAAATGTTGCTGACTAAACCAGATTTTGAAACCGAACTGCGGGAAAGCTTAGTCAAACATTTCTTTGAAGTTAGGAGTGGTTATTTGGTAGCCGAACGATATAAATGGAACCTGCACTTTTGAAACTGAAGGGCCGATGAAGTTTTGTGTTTAAATGTTTCTCTGCATAGAAATAGCCAGCTGGAATGTGTTTATATATAAAATTTCTGTTAACAGCTAATGCAGTTATTTTCTGAATTAATAATATAGAAAGGAAACGGACTTATTAACTAGTATTATAATTTTACTCATTTTATACCAGTAGATGTATTTAAATTATGTTTTTTTTTGTTAGGATGGATTAAACTCACATGACAAATAATAATAAACACTGTAGGTAGATTCGTATTTACACTGTACAAAATAGCTCAGATTTAATGTAACACCAGTATAATTGTTTAACAATTTGAATATTATTTAAAATGCATTAAATTGGTTGGTTTTTATCGGTCAGAGTGTCTTTATCTAGGGATAGGGAGTGGGACGAACACAAATTATCTTGATTATGTTTCTATATTTTTTATTTTATTTTTTGTCTACGCCAGTGGTATTTTTTTAACGTTTTGACACCTCCAAACCCCAGTCTTGTAACTATCTAACATCGACCACTTGTTAGAAAGCATAATTAATTAATAGCTCAATGACAAATGGCAACTGGGTCCGGAATCTAACATTTAAAAAGCTACTGACTTTTCCAGAATCGAACCGGCAACCTTTGGATTCAAAGGCGAGCACTATAACCACTCAGCTACCCAATATTACATTATATGAAGAGAATATTATATTCTCTGTGTAGTTCAAAATCGATAACCGTAAAAGGTTGCGGCTGAAGTTTTGAAACATCCATCATTTTACCACGAAGACCTCCTGTTCTCTAAGAATCTTTTTGTGTGATAGTTTAAAAAAGACCGGCGGAAAATATCATGATATAAAAATAGTTTCCAAAACGTTGCTATAATTTACTATAGCAGGAGGTTCTTATAAAAAATAAGTTAACATTATAAAACTGTATAACTTGTTACAGAAAAGCTGCATGTCTTTACCAGTGATTAGCCAATAGACTTAGCCAAAGTTTGCCAGTAATAAATAAAACATGTAATACAGGTCTGTCGTGTCTGGGAAAGCCAGGACAACACTCATTTTACTATTAAAAAAATATTCAGTTCAAATAACAATTCAAATTTTTTTTTTTTTCAAAGATTTATAATTTATTAAGCTTACCACGTCAGGTCACATTTGCGCATTTATTGCAAATTCCGATCTGGCTCCAACTCCGACAAGTCGTAACGACTTGCGGTTTACACGCTCCGTCTTGCATGCAACACCTTATCGAGCAGACAAAACGTTACGTTTTATCGTTGCGTGTAATCCCGGCTTAACATTGAAGACAAAATATTTAGAAGGTAAAGAGAATTCTTATATTTATTTCCTCTCACAATAAATAAATAATTTATTTATTATTATTATTATTTTTTTTTAGTAGGCCTAAATATTTATATCCTATGCTGTACTTTTCACAACTTTACCTTTACAAATCACATCGTATTTAGGAATACATATTAATTAGTATTACGGGTTAGAAAAGTAGTCGTTGTGGTTGACATTAGACGCAGTAGACAAATGTTTACACAAACCTTCTTCTTTTAGAACTTATTTTTATGTGAAACCGAAAATCCACAAATGATACATTGAATAGGTCCTTAAAACTGTAAAATTATTGGCGTCAATGCCCCTCCAAGCTGCAAAGTAATAGATTTAATTTAGATTACAAACTGGGCTGGTGTTGGGAATCCTCTGCCTAATTAAATAAACTTTGGCACAACAGGTTGCTCCCTATTCAATAGCCTTTAATTAAACTTGGGTCAAAATATGTTAATTAAAGAAGACTTATAACCTATTATTCTCATATTGTTTGCTACTGACCGAGGTAAAAGACATTTTTGCAAATTGAAAACTAACTTTTAGCATTTTTCAGTAATAATTAGTTTATAAGGTGTTGGTACTTATAGGTGTAAATTGTTTGAAAAGATCTACCTATATTTATCATTTTTTATGTAGAATAAATTGATAGAACTTTAAAGTAATTAAACTTAAGGAGAACCACTTTAACAAAAAATAAGCTGAGATAAAAAATACATACAAACTATACAAAACTTAAATAATTATAACTTTTTTAAGATTACATATATTTTTTAAGAGAGTCACTTAACGTAGTTGAACTTTGTAGTACATTGGGTCAATTCAATTCACATTGTAGGATGCTTTCACATGATATAATTAAAAATAAATGACGTCTCACTACTGATTTATACCATTATGCACTCAGAATTTCACCAGGGGCGATTAATTCCACAAGCACTATTAATTCACCATTCTACTTAATATACACTTTTCACTTTTCGCATGGCGTACAGTCGCGTGCAGCGTGCCACCGCGTAGCAGATGCGCCACTTTAATGTGTAAAAGGCCTTAAGCTAACAAAAAATGTCATTTCCAATAATGTTTATAAATATTTATTAATAGTTTTTTATTAATAAATTATAACTTAAGTACTAGTTAAATTAAATATTGTTTTCTACAAAATCAAAAGAAAACATTAATATATTCATAGGTGCAATAAAAGGGTTTAAGTAAAAAATATAACAATATAACCTACATATAAAAAACAACCTATAACCTACATAAGTCTATATACAATTATTATCATGATAAACATTTCTTAACACAAACAGATGCGAAGGTTTTACAAAATCTATGCCTACTATATCAAAAACATATAATCATTAAAAGTCAAATCCATTAACTCTTACTAAAACCCGTTTTTGATATTCAATCAAACAAGACGAATCAACACAATATCTTATAAAACAAAAATTTCTAAAACTGTTTTAACAGAATAAGAGATCAACAGATAAGGAACTAATGGGTAAAATTTTCAATCAATAATAATAATAATATCTTTATTGGTATTATCAAGTAATACATTATTATATTATATATAATTTTTTTAAGTTGTGAGTCCAATAAGTTATTTTCTTTTATTTTCCCAGTAATTGGTTTTGAAACACTCTTCAATTTTGTATGGACATTCTTCAAGTAAATTTTCTTTGAGTTTCTTCTTAAATTGTTTTTCACTTAAATTTTTCCAATCATTTGGTAAAGTATTAAAAATTTTGACGCCCATTTCATTATAACTTTTCTTACTTCTTGAATACTTAAATAATGATACATTCAATTTGTTTTGGTTTGTTGTATTATGAAGATGAATATCCGAATTTAATACAAATTTTGAATAATTCTTTTTTATGTATAATAAATTTTGAAGTATATATAATGATGCCAACGTTAATATATTTAATTTTTTGAACAATGGTTTACAGTGTGTTTTAGGTTTAACACCTGTAATTATTCTTATTGCTTTTTTTGAATTTTAAATACTAAATGAAAGTTTGTACTATTTGCCCAAATAATAGTGCCATAGTTTAAATAGGAGTGTATATACGCATAATATGCATTTAGTAGAACTTCTAAATTTACATTTCCCTTTAACCTTCTAAGAACGTAGAGGCCTTTACTAATTTTTCCAGTGATATACAGAGCATGATCTTTCCAATCTAGTTTCGAATCAATTATAACTCCTAAGAATTTCAAAGAATTTTGATTGATGTTAAGGTAATACTTGTTTGAAAAATTTATCTCTAAATTTTGAGTTTTATCCAAATTTAATACTAATTGATTTGCGTGACACCAATTTTTTATTTCTTCAGTTACCATATTAAGGTTAAAATGTATTTCTTCCGGGGAAATTCCAGTAACTATTACCCCAAAATCATCTGCATACAAAAATTTTATGACTTCTTTGTTGCTTATGCTTGATGGTAGGTCATTGACAAATATATTAAATAAAAGAGGGCCTAAGCAGGAACCTTGTGGAACACCCATCTCTACTAGCCTTCCATGAGATCTTTCATTATTGAATTCAACGAATTGAAATCTATCCTTTAAATAAGATTTCAATAGATTTAATGTAATATTTTCACATTCATAGTATTTAATTTTTTCTAAAAGTATTTTGTGCGAAACGCTGTCAAATGCTTTAGATATGTCAAAACTTCTAAAGCATATTAGTTTACCAGATTCTATTTTGTTCACAATGTTTCTAATTAGATCTAAAGTCGCATCATGTGTACTTACATTTTGTCTAAATCCAAACTGTCTATCATCAAATAAAAAATTTGACTCAAAATATTCATTAATTTGATTAAAAATAAGTTTTTCCATAATTTTTGAAATAACAGGAATTATAGAGATTGGTCTATAGTTCTTATATAATTTCTGTCCTGCTTTATATATCGGAATAACTTTGACTTTTTTATAGATTTCTGGGTATCTGCCTTCATCAACACATTGGTTAAACAGTGTGCATAAGATTTCTGATATATCTTTTGATGTTTCTTTGATAATAATTGTATTGAGGGCAAATATATCTAGGCAGGAACTTGATTTTAAAGATTGAATTACACTGAATACTTCTTGAACTGTAACATGATGAATACGAAGTTTATTATCGGGGGTATCTTTTTCAATTCGTTTCAATAAATTCTGATAATTTTGAACATGTTTAGGAATATTATTTTTGATTTCTTTGACACTTTCCGTGAACCATTCATTAAAGTCATTGGCATTTAAGTTTATTGTCCCCTTTTCAACATGCCTTTCTAGTCCTGTAATTCTTCTTATGATAGACCATATTGCCTTGGGTTTATTGTTATTTTTTGTTATCAAATTACTATTATAAGTTATTTTAGTTTTTCTTATGAGTTTTTTATACTTTTTATAAGTTTCTTTATATTCATTTCTTATTGATAATGAAGTACTTTCCATCATATGTTTGTATTTGGTAAGACATTCTTTTTTTAATGATTTCAATTCCACATTAAACCACTTGCTATGTTTCTTAGTGTTCATATTTCTTTTCTCATATTTTAGAGGAAATGCATAGTCAACAGCCCACATAATGTGTTTATTTAAAATATTAAACTTTTCATCAAGATCTTCTTCCAAATAAATACAAGTCCAGTTAATATTATAAACTACTTGTTTAAATAAGGCACAATTATCTTGTTTAATTTCTCTAAACTGTTTGAGCTTGTTTTCCTTGCCTTTATCCGAGTTTTCATTCTTAAATATGTTAAAATTTAATGTTATAGCCATATGATCGGATATTATTGTGTTGATAACATTAACTTCAATTTTATCAGTTGGATAATTTGTAAAAACATTATCAATACAACTACCTTCATTCACCACACCTGGCCTCGTGATATCATAAACTGTCCTTTTTAGTCCAAAACTACTTGTTATTTTCAACAATTCAAAGGCGTCCCAAGTTTTTTCTCTTAGGTTAATATTAAAGTCTCCTCCAATGAAAACTATACT
This sequence comes from Neoaliturus tenellus, assembly GCA_030545055.2. Lineage (NCBI taxonomy): Eukaryota > Metazoa > Arthropoda > Insecta > Hemiptera > Cicadellidae > Neoaliturus > Neoaliturus tenellus. The sequence continues at coordinate 137,630,330 of CM061534.1, forward strand.
CTTGAATTTAAAAACTGTTTGTAACACTTCATCAAATATTTTAAAAAATTTTTGAATTTTTTCAGTTTTTTTGCTGTATGGTCTGTAAATTGATAATATTATTATATTGTACTTTATTATTCTGGTTGCAGAAATTTCACAGATCATTTCTTCTGACATACTGTTGATCGATTTTATTTCAACTGTTTCTAAATTTTCTCTGACAAAAATTATTGTTCCTCCCTTAATTTCATTAGGTCTGGAATAGTATGCTGCTGTATTATAGCCAGGGACATAGACATGTTTGATATATTTTTGTTTGCACCAGTGTTCAACAACACAAGCAAAGTCTACTTGGTGACTATCTAAATATAGTTTTAAAATATCAATGTTTTTAATGAGTCCTCTTATGTTCCAATTGAATAAAGTTAAATAATTTGAAAACATATTATTCTTTTTATAAAAATTATACCAATTTACACATAGGTCATTTAATTTTTGAGGTAAAATTATGTGGGATCTATTAAAGTCAATACCCGTGTGTTAAAAGACTGAAGTAGTTTATTTTGAAGACTAATTCCATTCTTATGTTTGCTTTGACTGTTTTGAAGCAAGGGAGGAAAAGTGGACATGTTATTGATGTGAATGGATATATCATTATTAGAGTATTTTTCTCCACCCTCACTTTCGAACTTATTATTTTGTTTGTTTACATCATTTAATACTTTTTCCGGTGTCATAGTTTCTTTGTTCAGTTTTGCCATGTTTTCATACTTTTCTAGGGATTTTGCTATTATTGTCGCTACTTCTTTCTTGCCCATAACATTTAAGTGTAACCCATGTTTAGTAAAATGTTCTCGTTTTAAATTTTTAACATCTATGATGTGTACTTTGGGAAGTCTAGCAATTAGTTCTTTAATATAGTTATTAATTAAGTCTATTTTCAAATGAAGGTCATCTGATTTGTTAAGATCGTATCTTTTTAATATATTACTTATAAAAACAGTCTTATTGCTTTTGGTAATCATTCTCAGTTTGTTTTCAAGATTGTTATAGATATTATTTAGTTCTTCCTCGGTAGAATCATTGGTTCCCCCAATGAGAATAACACAATTTCCTTTTTGATTGTTTGCTACATCACACACTTTCATTAAACCAGTATTTGGCATTACTATTCCTTGAACTACAAATTGTGTTTGACATTTTTCATTGGTGAATTCTGATATTTGTCTACCTTGACTGTCAGATATGAGCAATATATTTGGTGTTCGTATTTTGTATCCTTTTCTGTAAACGAGTTTCTTGGTGGCAAGAAGTGGTGCTTTCTTAAATGAAGAGGATGATTCCTTAGCTTTGTTCTTATCGCTTAAAGATGTATTTTCACCAGACAAATTAGTAATTTTTTGTAATATTTTTGATTTTTTTCTCTTAGCTTTATTCTTTTTTCTGCTTAAAGTTTCTGCTAAATTTTCAATGTCAAATTCTTCTAAAAATTCAGGGTTGCTACATAAGAATTCATTAGAGTTCAATATTTTACATATTCGTTTTATATTATTTAACATATAATACCCACAATCAACACCATTTTTTTGTTGCAGGCAATCTATATTGTTCACATGTATATTTTCTCTTTCTTTGCCAAGACAAATATTAATCTTTGTAGCCAGTTCATTTGCGCTAACTTCATTGAAGTTTTTTAGGGAATCCAAATGAAAATATGCATTTGTTGACCTCTGATATACCAAGATACTCCAGTGATTCCCCTCACTGTCATCAGTGCTATCATTGACTGGAGCAATTATGTTTTCATAGTCTAATAGGTCAGACATTATTTCCCAGGGATTTTCACTATTCTGTATACTATGGGTGATTGAAGGTTTTAAAATTAATGTATTTGTGGAGTTGGCCATTTGATTTAATTCATTATCATTATCAATATAATGAGCAATGTTTTCATCTCCTAGTTTTTTTCTTTAGCACATTTTGTTTGTTTCAGTACTTTCATCCATTAAACAATGAAATCTATTTTTAGTTTCAAAATAATTTTGTTCAGTTACATTTTGACTTCTTGCATATTTTTTTGCATTTTGAATAATTGTCCAATTATTATCAATATCATTTTCTTCATTATCTTTTATTTGAAGTGAACTGATAGTTTCAATTTTCTTTTGATGTCCTACCAATGAATTTATTTCCAGAGTTAAATTGACTATCTTACTCACTAATTGCTCAACATGTTTTCTTTAGCTCAACATTTGACTTAAAATTTCATCTTGCGAGATTATAGTTTTTTGTGAACAATCTGTTGAGCAGTAATCTTTTTTTTAAAATTCCTTTTTTCCATTTATTTTGTTGTCCTTTCCCCTTGGATTTATTTTGTGATTTGTAACTATTTCCTCACTTGGTGCAAGGTTTCTTTCAGTACAAACATTTCTATGTTCTTTGAGTCCAACTGCAGTAAATTGAGCATGACATATTTCACATTCCTTATTTTTTAAATACATTGATTTGACATTTCTTTTCATGATTTTAAATTTAACAAATGATTCTAAATGTTTATTTATTTAGGTTATGTCTTTTTGTATTCAACTTTATAAAATAATTCTTTACAATCTAGTACTTACAGTTAATATCAATACTTGTAATTAATTTTGAAATCGATATCTTCAAAAATTATTAATATATATGTCTAATATTACCTTAAGAAATATTTAAATTTTCAATAATTTTATGGATAAAAATTTTTGTGACTGGAACAAGTTTTCATTCAACAGCTGTTTTACATTCAATAATTGCAATGTAATGAACTCTTTTCAATGACTTCATGCACTACAATTTATTTTTGGAGATCAAATGCCCTATGAACCAGATTAATTTCATATTGGCATTCTTTAGATATGGAAAGTACATCATTTTATATCAGGTGCAATATCCAGTAAAATCGTCGAGCTAATTCTAGAGATCTACATACTTGTTTATGCCTCACACTATGTCAGTTATTTTTTCCAACAGCTCATTTTGTTGTTTTAACACTTACAGATCTACTATTATCTGTAAATTTAGTAGATAGGTCTGTAAAGCTGAAAATAATAGCAAATGATAAATTGATAACAACCCCCTCCCCTCTTAAACTGAGGCAATCGAGTCAAACAGTTAAATGTTGAGAATAAATTTTATTATGACACTATGACACATTTTAAAGTACAACAACAAATTTTAATTAGACCAAAAATGTAAGAGTTTTCATGCAGTTAAAAAGGTATGTGTTTTAGAAAACCATAAACGCTAACAAACTTTGATTATTTCAAATTAAAATTAAATAATTTATTTCCATTCAATATATTACAAACTATATTACATGAATAAATGAAAATTTGTCCCAACCAGTATTATTTGAATGATCCATAAAACATTATTGGTCCATTTTATTGAATAATCAATTAAATTATTTGGTTTAATACTCGTAGAATGATCTATCAAAATTATATTTGATCAAATGGTGTTAAAATTGAAACATTTAACCATCTTATATGGATAGCCCCATTAAATTTGATAGAAAAAACTTTCCTCCAGATTAATCTTCCTTAAATAGTCTTTTTAAAAAAATATTAAAAATAAGTTTTTTTCGAAATCTATAAAATAAATAAGATTGGCATACGTGACTTCTGTGATAAAGGTTTTAGTAGCTTAAAGTGCAGAGACAAAGTTTTAGAATATTTGAAGCATCAATACTTGTTTCTACGAATAAGCTCACTTTATACGCCCGGGTATGCATCTGGTAGTAAATATGTTCTTCAAAACAACGTAACTAAGCCAAAATTTAAAATATTATGGTATAGGCTACATGACACATATTTTAAGAACGTAAAAACACAATAAACAATCTTTTGCTAACTTTTAAATCATAATCTCCCATTTGTTAAAAAACAAGCATTTTGAATTCTTATTTGAGTGTATGGTTATGAGTTGAAATTATGGTTGAATGATAGAAGATTCAAGGAAACAGCTTTGATGAAACAGCTATCTAATGAAACAATAATACGTGTAAAAATGAGATGATTAAAATGCAGGGTGTTTCTAAAAGGGCTTCTTGATTTCTTAGAGTTATTATAAACCTCACATAAAATAATTACTTAAATATTTGTTTACAATATTGTTTCTCACAAATTACAGTTCCATGCAAGGACTCTCCACTGTCCAGAAAAAATTATTTTAAAATGAAATTTTCCCCGTGTTTTTTAAAGCAAAAATTGTGTAATACTTGAAGATGTAACTGTCACAATCAACCTTCTATGTACGTTTGATAACAATGGCCTTTTTACTACATTGTTTTGCGCAGCAAATAACAGATATCAGGTGTAATATGGCGATATAATTGGCCTGTCTCTTTGATCCTAACTTGATCTATATATCACCTCTCTATGATGACCATTTTCTGACGATATCTTTATGATCATGATTTCAGGAATAGTTGAACAGACCCAATCCCATGTACATCGAGGATATTTTTTCAGCCAATAAACAACCAGATATATGTTTTTGGTAACATACAATAACAGAATAAAAATACCCTTGACCTTAATCAAACACTTACATGACAGGATTGTTCCACTAATTAATTGTTTCGGATTCACTTGCTCGGTTGGTTAGACATTGGAAAAACTTAATTTTCACTCAAACATTTGCCGGTCAATAAGGAGTTGTTGGTGTTGGTAAAGTGAGGTATTGAACTGCAATTGGTGTACTAAAGCTTGTTAATATATATATATATATATATATATATATATATATATATATATATATATATATATATATACATATATATATATATATATATATATATATATACTACATATATAGACTGAAAATATTATTTAAATACTGCAATAAATAACTCTTAAAATGAGGTAATTTTTTCATAGGTATAATAATAAAAGTAATTTAAAAGCTGTAAGTCTGAAGATGTTTAATAATAATAAGTAATAATAATTAGTACTTCGTTTAACCAACAAACATGGTATTTTGCAACAAAATAATTTTGTAAATGAAATATTAATTTAGTCCATGTACGCTCTTTCATCTCTAATCAAGCCACTTCTTTAGCCAAAGTCATTGTGACTGACAGCTGGGTTAGCAGTTTTTAATTCTCACTTTGTAAAAACCTGTAACAAAAGCACTTTTTCATATAAAATCTAATTATAATAACATTAACGTTGAAATGTTAAATCACAAATTATAATTTATAATTATTGTACAACCAACATTAAATTACTTTTAACGGAAATATATGAAAATATATTATTGGTTTTTAGCTCAATTCGTTAGTTTATAAAAATAATAGTTCGTAACTTAATCAAGCTATATTAAAATTTAAAATGGCCACCATTTTGAACGGAAAAAGTAGAAACATAAAACATCATAGGTAAAATAGTCTTGACTTACATAATAGTCATGGAAATCTTCAACTCAATACATCTAGTGGTTTTTAAAACTAGACACTCTGGTTTATATTGTAAAATATGTGTTTTTCAATGTAAGGAAACCAATATACACTTGTTTCAGATAGTTCCCGGATACCCTTTAATATGTAGATATTTATTTTATTCAATGTGATTAAAAAACACTTAAAATCGGATGGTTCTTTTATGACCCCCTGTTAAATAATAAATGCATTTCAAAAATATAAAGCTGAAATCAATGTATTGATCATTCAGATTAATTCGTTAATCAGGTCAATTATATTAATAACTACGAACATATATAATTGCAGTTGTAATTATAAATTGGTTTACATGCATTTAACGGTAATTTTAGCTACTAGCGAAACAAACTACCGAGTTATCTGTTACATGTGGGCCATATTTAATGAGGTTATCAGTGGAATTTCCGCTTCGTTTATAAACTGTAGCGGAGAGGACGAACTTTAGTCGTGATTTTACCCGTCCTTTACATTAGGCATGTGTTAGCAAGTCACATGTATATCGGCACATATTAGAAAAGAAAACGGTGTTCCAAAATCATTGTAAAACTTTTACACTTATTTGTGTCAATATTTTTCCGAACTTTATATTTTAAACCATATATTTGCAACATATTTGTCCTGAATCGTCACCAGACAAAGGATAATTTTGTCTAGCAACATTTCATTCTTATATGTCAGTTAATGATAGTTTAAGTTCACATTAGCAAAAAAAGTAATCATTTTAATAAGGGTATCAGTGAAAGCAGTCAAAGAACAAAGCACAAAAAATTTAATTGAAAAGATTAATATTTTATGCTTTGTTTTTTACTACTTTTACAGTTTTCTGTTTAAGCTTTGTGCATTTATTAGGTTTAATTTAATTTTGGTGACTGCCTTTTCTGTTTTCAGGTTTGGCTATGGATTTCTCCAGGTTCGCCTGGCGTGTTTTTACTAACTTTGTGATGTTCTAGGTATTTCTTCATCTGAAGACAGGGTCAAATTCCAGATCCCGAAACGTCATGAATTTATTTTACTAATCGGTGATAGAATAATGTAGACAAAAATTTACTAAACAATAACATGAACTCACCATCACCAACAATGAACTTTAATCAAAGAGCAAGAATTATTCTTAAAATAAATCAGAATGTTTGAAAAATGTTTTAAAATTTTATTATATAATTTGAAAAAATAACATGAAATACTGTATTGAATAAAATAAAATTAACTATCTTAATTAATGCATGTCATTCGTATTATAAAATTTTCACTGGAAAATGTTTTTATAAAATTTATTTAAAATAAAATAAATGGCCTTATTTTGGAAATAGTTTTTATTTTATGACAATTGTAATAATAAATAATCTATGTTTAATGGCTATATTAGAAAGTAAAGGCACATTTGTATTGAAGAATACTGATAATTTCAATAGTTTTGGGATTCTAAAGGAGTGTCGAACTTTTATCTGGTTATACTTTTGTAATTTTCAATGATATTTTATTTCTAATCTGAATTATATAACATATAATGTAAAACATTGTTTATGTATATTTTAAAAACTAATAAAAGAAAATAAGTGATTCTAATCTTTGTTTTCCCAGAAAAATTTTGTCACGTAATAAAAGTATAAATATTTTGTATTTTAATCTAAAAACAAAATTATTCCTTAGTATACAATATTTGGAGTTATATAATAAGTTATTGACTGTAACAAAGACATAGATTTGTTTTATTTAACAATCATACATAACACTGTTTATATTTTTGGTGTGAAGATTTATACAGTAAAAAATAAGATCACAAAATGGATAAATTAATAATTGTAACAAAGAATTTTATAATCAAATATAAAAGTATGTATAAACGCAATATAACACCATTTAATGACATGAACAATTAATTGTAGCTAAAAAGTATCACACATACAGGGTGTCTCACGTAAGGTGTCTCAAATCGATTACAGATCAACAGTTTGTCCTACAATCTTGAAATAAAATCATTTCCCACTAAAATGACCCCAAGGAATAATTTAAAAATATTTTAAACTTTGTATAAATACAGGGTGTCCCAAAAACTGGGAGTCACAGGTTCGAATCTCGGAAATTTCAAATACAAACATATGTCATATTATAGATCTTAAGAAAGGTCTATTTAATACAAACATTTTGGTGGAAACAAAATTTTGTTATCTTTATTCGTTTCAAAATGGCGTCCATTTTTGTAGCCAAAATCAAAATTTACGGAATACCCTGTAATTCTTTTATTATTTGTCATAAATGACTTCTGATTCAAAATAGTTATTTGAAATGAGCTAAGCTTTACAATGATATGTCACAAGACCACATTTATTAAAAACTAAAATTTCCAAAATTTAATATTTTTGAAAATGTTCACGTAAACAAAACTTAAAAATTTTAAATACAAACATATGTCATTATGTACATCATAATAAAGCCCTCGTTAAACTGAGCAACTTTGTAATTTACACTAATAGCGTATCTCTTTTGGTTTTGTAGTAATAACGTAAAAATGTCATTTTCCCATATGATTTGCATGTTAATTAATCAGAACATGATAGTATGGAAATCCTTCTTTCATTGTTGCCATACCATTAAATTAACATGCAAATCATATGGGAAAATGCCGTTTTTACGTTATTACTACAAAACCAAAAGATATACGCTATTAGTGTAAATTACAAAGTTTATTTATTTATTTATTTATTTATTTATTCTCACGGTCGAAACCATTTTACAGAACATTACAGAATTCAAGATGGCTTATGATTAAAGCAATATGGTAATTACATTTAAAAATGCAATTAAAGAGATAAATATTTAGATTAGTCTACTATAACAAACAGAACAATAACATGACAGGTAAAAAATGTGACAAATTGATGCAGTGAGAGATCATAAATAACAACAAAATAATTAACAGTTGTGCATATCCATAACAATAAAAATAATGTCTAAATAACAAGATAACAAAATAACAAAACAAAATGCGGGTCTCTCAGAACATGCAAAAACAGACTACAATAAGTTATGACAGGCGCGAGGAGAACTGATCACATGCATTTTGGGTAACTAAATGAAAATAACAGGCAAGAGCATGCAATGCACTAGTAACCACATATTTAAGAGAAAACTGAATTGCATGCACGTGGCCCTTTAAAGGCACCACCAGTGGGGCATGCGAAATTTCACAACACAACACTGCCACCAAGTAGCGACACTGCATTCATGTGGCCCTTTAGAGGCACCACCAATAGGCATAATGCATGCTATCACACCCGAGCGCCACTACACTTCAGTAATGAAGGGAGAGCTGAGCACAGTTTTCCTGAAGGATCCCGCGGAGTCAGCAAAGAAGTCTACGGAGCCGCTAACACTGTTCCCTGTCCGCAGCATACGAGGAATGGGGCTGAACTTGATATAATTCGTACTGGAGTATTCAACTTCAAACATGTGCCTTGATCTTGTACCCGTTGGTATCCTCAGGTTGATCATCCCGAGAAGAGATGGGCAGTCGACTAGTCCATTTAATAGCTTGTACAACATCATCAGGTCCGAAACTTTTCGCCTCTGGGCCAGGGATAGGAGCCCATAGTGTTCCTCGAGATCGGCTATAGGGACATCCCTGTAGCCGAACCCAATCTTCATCCCCAGTACTCTAATAAATCTTCTCTGGATGGATTGGAGTAGGTCAACTTGACCTATCTGATATGGAGACCATATAATGGAGGCAAATTCCAGATTCTGGCGGACCAAAGATTTATACAAAACCAGAAGAGAATTTGTTCCCAGTCCAAATCTAGCTGTTCGGAATATAAAACCCAACATCCTCGATGATTTTGCACAAATACAGTTGATGTGCTCATTAAAACTTAGGGTCGAATCAAACAAAACTCCGAGGTCCTTCACCAGCTCACTTCGCTCTATGTTAACATCTTTTAGGGAATAATCGTACAGTATAGGGCATTTATTTCTGTGAAAGGTGATTAACTTGGACTTTTCAGTATTGATGGTCATGTGATTGCGATCACACCAATTGGAGAGCTGATGTAAAGCTGTTTGCAGGAGGTGGCAATCATTCAATGAAGTAATTTCAAGAAACAGCTTAACGTCGTCTGCAAACAAAAGGTACTTGACTCCAATGTTGGTGCATATGTCGTTAATAAAAATGCAAAATAGAAAAGGCCCAAGATGTGAACCTTGTGGAACACCAGAAGAGGGGGTAAATGGTGACGAGATTTTCGATCCATATCTAACAGCTAATGACCTGTTATCAAGGTAGCTCTGAAACCAATCCCATAAAGGTCCGATGATGCCATATCCTCTCAATTTGGATAGTAGATGAGTGTGACTTATCCTGTCAAAGGCCTTTGCGAAGTCAATGTAGATAGCGTCGACTTGATTTCTTCTAGAGAAAGCATCCAGTATATATGTCTGAAAGAGCATTACATTAGTCACTGTAGATCTACCAGCGAGGAACCCATGCTGTTCATCAACAAATATATGCTTAAAGTAGGGTTGAATGCAATCAAGAACTAGACTTTCGAATATCTTGTTAACAGCAGAGAGAATTACAATGGGTCTGTAGTTTCCAACATGAGATGCATCCCCAGATTTATAAATGGGGACCACATATCCGTGCTTTAGTGACGATGGGAAAATTCCCTTTGTCAACGAAGCATTAAATAGATTAGTAAGGAGAGGTGTAAGCTCATTGCAACAGTGCTTCAAAACAGCTGGGGTAATACCATCTGGACCTGGACCTTTTGAGGAACCGAGTGACATCAACTTCTCTTTAACCTTTTCTGGAAGGATAGTACATCCAGAAAGGACAAAGTGAGAATCATAACTGACCGTGGGTGCAGATGGGACAGAGGAGGTATATACTGACTTGAAGTATGAGGCAAATATGTCGCTTATTTTATTTGGATCCGAAACTTCGTCAGAGTCAGATCTGAAAACAGTTGGTTTGGCAGAATCTTTCTTCAGTTCATTGATAAAGGACCAAAAAACCTTAATATTAATTGGGATAGTATCCTCTAGATGAAGAATGTAATTGTTGCGACATATTCTGTTCTCCCTTTTACATTCGTCCCGAACCTGGACGAACCTGTAATAGTCATAGTCACTCAATGTTTGCTTGTACTTCTTATGAAGCGTTTTCTTCAAAATTACAAGGTCTTTCAAATGCCGACTAAACCAACGAGGGAATTTTGAGGATCCAGTTCTCTTCAAGGGCGAGTATTTTATTATTAAATTTCCTAAGCTTAATAGGAAATTTTCGAAATCGGATTCCAAATCATTCAGTGCCATGTCCAACGTGAGTGTTCCTTTTGTAAGTTCTCCTCTCACACCCTCTAGATCACATCGGTTTAAGTTAGGAATGAATTCATGGTTAGATCCTCCTGATGCATCATTGGATGATTCAACTGCTATAGAAAGAGCCGGGTGACAACCCTCGCTTGGTAGCAAAGCATCAGCAGAAAGCGAGACGGTATGGTTTGTAGGAGCCGAACTAAAAACTAGGTCAAGCTGAACATTCCTGTCATTCATTATGTTGTTGATTTGATGGAGGTCTAATAAGGCTGCCATATTCCACAATACTCTCTCAGCAGCCGAACAATGGGTCTGAGAATCACTGGTCCAGTCGCAGTTAGGAAGATTGAAGTCACCTACGATTAAAGTGGAGCAGAACTCTTGACTTGCAGAGTGGACTTCGATGACAGCATCAGCAAATGAAGAATAGCTTGATGAGGGCTGTTGGGGAGGAATGTAGGCAGCACATACCAGTAACCTTCTGGATGGCCCAATTTTCACGGCAACGAATACTGCTTCAAGTTTTTCGTCAGGAAAGCAAATCTCTTTGGATAACAAATCATTGCGAACTGCCACCAATACTCCACCACCACCCTCTTTGGCACTGGTTGCTTCACACCGATCCTTGCGATAAACATTGTAGTTTAGCATGCCTAATTCTGATGAAGGAATTTCAGAGGATAAATTTGTTTCAGTGAAAATAATAACTTCGTAGGAAGAAACCAGTACAGATTCATGCAAATAATGAGTTTTAGTCCGTAGGCCATTAACATTCTGGTACAATAGATTAATGAATGTTCGACCGTGAGTACCTAACCGTTTTTTGACGTGACAATCTTGGGTGTGCCATTGAAATACCTAATGGTTAAATTGGCCTCTCCGGCAGTAGTACGGCGCAAAAGTTCGGATCTGATTCGATCTAAGTGTTCCATCTCCCGCTTAGTCTTGTCACGACCAACTTTAACATTGGCAAAAATTGGACCTAGGCTGGAAAGCTTCTCTTTAGAGACGCTCCTCAAAAATTCTCGTACCTGGACCTCAGAGGTTAGGATAATTTTAATTGGTCTGGACTTGTTGGGGGCTCCAAGACCGACTCGAAAAAACTTAATTTGGGAAGTGTCCGCTGCAGGTAGAAATTCGGCTATTAGCCGTAGCACGTTCCCTTTATCCTCAGTCTTTCGATCAGCAGCTGCAGACTTTAAACTTTCAGCAAGGCCAAAAAGCATAACATTTTTAGATCTCACTTGCCTCTCGTTAACCTCCTCCATAAACATATCCCTATCTAAGTCCGATGTGCCTTGGGACGATCTATTCTCTAGGACGGAGATCTTATTTACATTGCTATTAACTTTAGTTGAGATATCTACCAGATCATGTTTCATAGACGAAATTTGGTCCTCAACAGCAGTTATTCTTGGTTCGATCACTGAAAGTCCTTCCCTCATTAACGCTACGTCAGACTTTATGCTATCAATATCACCAGAGATTGAATCGATCTTATCAACTTTTTCCAGGAGAGCATCAAGCTTTTCAATTACGAGCTTTTCAGTTGCTCAGTTTAACGAGGGCTTTAATATGATGTACATAATGACATATGTTTGTATTTAAAATTTTTAAGTTTTGTTTACGTAAACATTTTCAAAAATATTAAATTTTGGAAATTTTAGTTTTTTAATAAATGTGGTCTTGTGACATATCATTGTAAAGCTTAACTCATTTCAAATAACTATTTTGAACCAGAAGTCATTTATGACAAATAATATAAGAATTACAGGGTATTCCGTAAATTTTGATTTTGGCTACAAAAATGGACGCCATTTTGAAACGAATAAAGATAACAAAATTCTCTTTCCACCAGATTGTTTGTATTAAATAGACCTTTCTAATGATGTATAATATGACATATGTTTGTATTTGAAATTTCCGAGATCCAAACCTGTGACACCAGTTTTTGGGGCACCCTGTATTTATACAAAGTTAAAAATATTTTAAAATTATTCCTTGGGGTCAATTTAGTGGGAAATGATTTTATTTCAAGATTGTAGGACAAACTGTTGATCTGTAATCGATTTGAGACACCTTACGTGAGACATAAATTAACATAAAACACATGAGCCTTTGTTCTCTTCAATTATGTATGATGTCAAGATCTGCCTCATACCTGTAATATATAGCAGTGGTAGGCACTTGATAGGATGGTTCAGCAAGTCGTTCCGTCTTTCAACCGAGACAATGGTGAAAATATATCTCAACACTTGACAGTTTTACTACCACTATATTTCATCGGTTTTAAACGTCCTTATCTATATAATTTACTAATGTATTTTGTGTTATTTTCCAGTGTTTATAAATAGTGGTATTTTGTTTTTTAATTGTCTTAGAAATAATTAAGTTTGTTTACTTATGCTCAACTATGTTGACAAAATGTTTTGTTATAAGGTAAAAAACTTACACATTATTTAAAAAATTTCAGAATTTAATATAAACTTAAGATACAAGTTGTGGGTAGAGGCAGACAAGAACGTGGTTTCATGTGTGGAATTTCCGATCAATGAATCAGCAAGAACTTTCAACCTGCATGCACTAAAATAATGCAATAAAAAAGTTAAGATACAGTAGCACTAAAGTTACTTATTCTTTATATACACTTTTGGTAAAAAATAATACTTGAAAGGTTTTTTTCAATTACAAAGAGTATTTAACAATCAAACAAATTGCTGTTTGTTCTTGTCAATTTATAAATTGGCGTTTGCCGTGGAAATAATAAATAAATAAATAAATAACTAGGTAAATAGTGGTTACATAGATATTGAATTATAAGTTTTAAGTTATATGATAAAATGACCAATTTTAATAGTAAAAAAATAAGATATTTATAAGCATTTTATCTAGACAATTGAAGCATGTGAAATCCATAAAAGTTAATCAGGTAAAATTATTTTGCAAAATTTGTGGTATCTCTTGAAGTTTTTGAGATAACGATGGGAAATGACAAGACATAAAAGGGGGAACAAAGATTCTTTTAAGATGTTTAATAAGATAAATGAGGGCGTAACGACGCATAAGAGGTGTACTAAGAGCGTTATAACAGTTGAATTAATGAGGCGCCCCTCAACATCAGAGACACTACTCGTACCGCCACAGGCAACGGAACTCATCCTGACGTCATTCCGTCACGTAAAGTTCTAGTTTAAAATTTAATTTGGATACAGTAAAATTCAAATTGTATTGCTTACCCTCGGAATTACATGTTTACATAACAATTTTCAAATGTTATGTTTAGAGTTAAAAAATTATAATGCAGGCTTCAGTTCGAACTTTCTAGGTAATTAGGTATTACAAAAAATATTACTAATGCATAAATATTAATAAACACTAATATCATGGCACATCTTACATGTTAATCCGGTGTCTTCACCGCAATCAGAAGATCGGGGAATCGTCAATTTCTCCTCCTCTTCTCCAAGTGAGCTTAAGTGGCCCTAATGTTTGGTCTGTGAATTCTGTGTTGTTTGTGATCAGAAATGAAAAACAAACGCCTACAATACTCAGAAATATATTTACATTAATGCGAAGAATACAGAAGGTATATGATAATATATGAAAAGATGGAAATGGCAATCGATTTCAACCGGTCACACAGATTATCATCTTTTATTTATTCGTTTATTTATTCAGTAACAAACGGAGATAGCCATTTACACAATTCATATAATGGTAAGTGCTCGTATATATCAAGATGACAATTAACAGATAATACTATTGATTAAAGAAGATGACACTGATTGTATATGAGAACGCTTACTTTACAACATAATATAAATAATAAATAGCTCATGAATTGATTTATTTATATACCAACGGCAAGCAGCCAATTTACAAAGAATACAATAATACAAAAAATTACATGCGAATATGAAGACAATTGTGCAAATTTGCGTACAAACAATTGATAATAATAATAATAGAAAATATAACATAGATAAAACTATTATAACAATGATAGACAGTGCGACATTAAGTAATAAATATTTGTATCCATGCATAAATAGAAATGTAAATAAAAATCTGTACTATTAACAACGAAGTAATGAGAATGAAGGCAGTAGTAATAGGGATTTCGCCACCATTGTACATGAGGTTTCAGCAGTTCAAGTAGATTGACGCTTCCTCTTATTGAAAACTTGTAATCAGAATAGACCTAAATAATGCTAAACTCGAGGAGAAGTCCACTCTAGGGGAAACTATACTGCCCAATTTCTGGACTGGTACTAATGGGGAGTTTGCTTCATAGTTGATTCAATTGTGCCTTCTGTAGAACAGGTCTCTAGATCCTGTTTGTCCAGGACAGTGCAATGCAATACTTCCCAGTAGTTTAGGGAAGGAGATCAACCATTCAAAAGTTTGAAAAACAATAAGAGTCCTGCAACCTTCTACGAGTGTCCATTTCCCACAGGCCCAGTGAGATCATAGTATCTGATATTGATAAATGAATGTATTCATTGCCCATGCCCAATACTACGCTAACATATCTCAGGAATCTGGATTGGATCTCCTCTAATTCATGTTTGAAGGTGATTTGATAAGGAGACCACACTACCGATCCATATTCGATAATAGGGTGGTCATAAGCGCAATGCAGCGTCTTCAAAATTTCCACTGATTGCGTGGTTATGGTTAAGCGAATGACGAAACCAAGTGCCTAGTATGCCTTGGTGGTGACTACTTCTATGTGCATCCTAAGACATCTTCTGCAAGATGAAAGATTGGCAGTCGAGTCAAACTGGAACTCGATAAATGTCAAAGTAGGGACAGTAAATACTGACGAAAAAAGTCTGCAAACAAATTACAAGTCTTTCTTTTATGTAACGTGCTACAGTCTCCAAGGTGCAATTCGCTAGGAGTGCTGTTATGCCTGCACAGGTTCCTCAAAAGCTTCAGAATATGTTGGGGTTATGAGGGAGAGTATTCTCTACTTGATTTATATAATTTTGATAACATTGTCTGGATAAGGGCCGACACTGGTCCTGTTCCCTCACCAGGGAGAATTCGAAATATCTCTGTCTCTCCAAGCTAGCCTTGTAGATCCTGTGAAGCTGATTTTTCCCAATCGTTAAGGACAATTAATTAAATTCTACATTATTAATGTTCGTGCAATAGGGATGAAACCATCTTGTACAGAGTTAATCACACTTAACTGCTTTATCTATAACAAGACGGCAACAGACAGAGCAAATTTCATTTTCTTTTATCATTGTGTATTCCAGCAAACAAATAAATCAGTCTCAGTCAAAGAGTGAATGACAAAACCAACATTGAATCAGCTTGGAATCAGTTCCTTGGCTCCCAATTGGCTCACATCTTTCCTTTCAAACAGATGACAATTCACAGAAATTCAACATCAGTCACAATCAAAAATCAAAAACTCTCGAACAACGGACAGACTTGTCACTAGCGGAGTTCCTCAGGGCTCGATTCTTGGCCCGGTGTTGTTCCTGGCATATGCCAATGATATGCCGGGGATAGTTCCGGACGAGAGTCTCTTCCTGTTTGCGGATGTCACCACCCTTTTCACAAAAAATAAAAATGTCGAACATCTTGAAGTGGACACTTTCATTGAAATCAACCAGTTTGCACAGTACTTTTCTGACAATCTCCTCAGCTTAAACTCCACAAAAATGGGGTGTCTCCGCATTCAGACGCATCAGAGGAGCCTTTTTAATCCATCCTCAAACATCGACGTCTTCATTGATGAAGATAGGCTGGTCCTATCGGATTCTGTAGATTTTCTAGGGGTGAGATTGGACGGTAGTCTAGCATGGTCGAATCAAATTGAAAAAAAAAAACTAGAAAAAAAGATATCCTCTGGGCTCTTTGTTCCAAGAAGAACAAGCTGCTTAAATCCCAATTTGATTTTGTCAAAACTAGTTTATTTTAGTCTAATTGAATCACATATTGTGTACTCTATCTCCTTATGGGGTAGTTGTAAATCACATTTAGACCGTATTTTTACTCTTCAGAAAAAAGAAATCCGTATAATTTTTAAACTCCCTCCTCGGGAGCATTGTAGTGATTTTTTGTAAGCAATCCAACATTCTAACTGTTCCATGCCTTTTCATCTTTGAATTGGAAATGTACATAAGAAGCCAAGATCTTTCTTGTTACAATCAACGTTCTCACAAGTACAACACTAGACATAAGCATAAATTTTCTGAGCACCATAGGCTTTCCATTTTTAAAAAGAAACCATTGTATCTTGGCTTAAAAAATTTTCAGGCTCTGCCTTCTTTTGTAACTGACATTCTCAATCCAATTAGTTTTCGCACTGGTTTAAAGAATTATCTTTTGCTTCACTCATATTATGATTTAGATAGCTTCTTTGAGCATTCTAAAATTTGTAACCCCTCTCGTCCATAGTTCACCCAACCCTACCCATCCTATAGTGGCTAACGACAGAGTTGGCACTTTGACCTGTTCAACGCTTCGAAACAAGCCCACGGACGGAGACCATAAGTGAAGTAAGTAAGTGAAGTGAACATGGCGGACAATAATACAAGAGACAAATGGCGTCACAGTCACCTGAATTTCTTCTTCACTGCTATTGGCCAAAATTGTACCAATGGAGAATCAAAGTGTACGTACAGAGAAAAATGATTACAAAATAGCCAAATAAAAATACGATACAACAAAACGTATTAATACGATATGTATTAAAAAGATAAAACAAAACCATTATGTTTTATCGTATTTTTATTTGGTCATTTTGTAATTATTTTTTCTATATGAATTTATTTATTTATTTTTCATACTAACGGACATGACTTACATCTTACATCCGGTGTCTTCGCCGCGATCAGGGGATCGGGGAATCGTCAGTCTCTCCTCCTCTTCTCGAAGTGAGCTTAAGTGGCCCTAATATGTTGGTATGTGTGGCTGTCTGTGTATTCCGTAATCGAGTAGTAAGGCCTATCAGTCAAGTATTTTTTGAGTACAGTGAATAGTTTTTTATTGTTTTGTTTATTTGTTTATTTGTACATCAACGGCAAATGCCTTTTCAAATACAAGATTCAAATTACATGCATTTACATACGTGCTTACATTTTGGAAATTTAGATGGCTAACCTAAGATAAGATAATTGATAAATGTTGTCTATGAGTTTGATATCGTCTGGGAGTAAATTGTAAAAGTGAGAACCTGTGTATAACGGTGTACTGCTGGTTTTTTTTAGTCTATGCTGTGCAAGGTCTATATTGTTTCTATTGAATGTGTTGTATGTGTGTGTGTCTTGTCTTAAGGCTGGTGAGGAATTTATGGCCAGGACTATGTTATCAAAGATATACTGGGAGATGACTGTCAGGACATTAAGTTTGGAAAAGAAATGTTTGCAGTGTTCCTGTGGATCTAAACGGAGAATTGTTCTGATGGATTTCTTTTGTAGAATGAGAATTCGTTCAATGTTTCTGGTTGAAGCTGATCCCCAGGCAGCCAGTCCATATCTTAAATGTAAGCAAACAGGGAGTGGTAGGCTATGAGAGCAGTGTCTTCGTTAGTCAAGTTTCTTATTCTTCTGATTACATAATTTGCTGTGGAGAGTTTTTTGCAGACATAATCAGTGTGTTCTTGCCAGTTTAGGTTTGCATCAACTATTTTTTTTACATTAAACACAACAGAACAAAATGGAAAATATCTTAGTAGTAAACAGTGACAATATCATTACAGCTCTAATCTTAATGAATAAATATTTAACATTTAATTGTAATAAATGGTTTGACTGAAATTTGTGCATAATGATATATTATAACAATATAAGTGTGCAAGCAGTAGAACTATACTAATGTAAGCAATACACAAAGATAGTTTTGATACGAGATTACACTAACTTTTATGAAGAGACAAGATTAATGTAAGATCCTGCTCTACTGCACAATAATACTCATTGAGAAAATGTACCATTCAAATGTTGTTTCCAGCCCAACAACCTTTATTTATTTATTCAATTTTCAACGGCATCGCCATTTTTACAAAAGAATACACAGTTGAAACATGCAAACATCTTCACTTATCAAAATTCTACAATAGTCTAACAAAGTGGAACAATTCAAGATGATGAAGAAATTAAATTACATATTAATGATCCGGTGTGCTGACATGTACAATGCTAAGTAGGATAAATGTTTTTAAATACATACGATATAACAACGAGTGAATAAATACAAATATGACAATGCAAACAATATAACAACGTAAAATAAACAAAACAAAATAATGCATACAAGTTATAACAACAAATAGTGCAGATCCTTATACAATGCAAAAATGATAACTAAATGGTAAAAATGTCCCTGCGTGATTCGTGCAGCAGTTCAGGATCGGTGCTGTACAAACGTGCTTGCTGGTCGAGCTCAACCAAGGGGGGTAGAGAGGATCGCTGCAGATCTTGTCTTGAAGGTGCCAAGGCTTTGCTCTTGAAAGAAGTCAAAGATGATCCGACAGCATGTTCCCCAGCCGCAGCAGTCTAGGGATAGGTGCCTGCGAAAGGTAGTTGGTGCGGTTTACTCTTTCAGCGAACTTGTGCTGGGAGCGGGTCCGAGAATAAACCCGAAAATTAATCTGCGCCAGAAGATCGGGACAGTTGATAGATCCGGCCAGGAGCTTGAACAGGAAGTAGGCGTCAAGAATCCTTCGACGAGATACCAGCTTGGGCAGACCTAGCTGGGCTTCGATGGTGTCAACTGGCACTTCTAAGTAGGAAAAACCCATTCGGACTCTGATCATTCGCACAAACCTTCTTTGAATCACCTCGATCCTTTCGCAGTGGGCTTGGTAGTAAGGTGACCAGACGACAGAGCAATACTCGAGGAGCTGACGGACTAGGGTGCAGTAGAGCAGGCAAAGAGTGCTATAGCTGAGGGGTTCCTTAGAAATCCTGTATAAGAGACCCAATGTGCGGTTGGCCCTAGCGCATATCTCCTCGACGTGTAAGGTTGGAGAAAGGTCGTGGGAGAAGACAACACCCAAGTCTCGAAAACTCGACACTCTCTCAAGCTTCTTGTTAAAGGCACTGTACACGTAGATTATGGGATTAGACTTGCGGTGGAATGAGAGGACCTTACATTTTGACACATTCAGCGCCATGGAATTGGTGTTAGTCCATGTCGAAAGAGTATCAAGTGCTTGTTGAAGTCTGAGGCAGTCGGTAGTGTTGGAGATCTCGGCAAACAACTTTGTGTCATCCGCGAATAAGAGGCAGTTGGAGGGGATGGAAGAAGCCAAGTCGTTGATATAGACGTTAAAAAGGAAGGGTCCAAGAAGGGACCCTTGCGGGACACCTGAGGTAGCTGTGAAAGCAGGAGAAATGCATGTAGAAAACTTGACCCGTAGCTTTCTGTCGTCAAGGTAACTCGAGAGCCACCTGTGCATTATGCCCAGAATACCATAGCCTTTAAGTTTTGATGTCAAGCAGCCATGGTCAAGCTTGTCAAAGGCCTTGGCAAAGTCCAGTTATATAACATCTACCTGATTGTCTCTGGAAAAAGCATCAGTGATGAAGCTGTGCAGTAGGAGTAAGTTTGTTGTGGTGGAACGGCCGGACCTGAACCCGTGTTGGTTGTCAGACAAGATCTGCTTGGATATGGGTGTTATTTGTTCGAGTACCAAGCCCTCGAAGACTTTAGCAAGGGAGGGAAGAATAGCTATAGGGCGATAATTAGACACTTCCGCAGAGTCACCTGATTTCGGAATAGGAATAATGAACGTCTCCTTGAAGGCGCTAGCCTTTCAATGAAAGTCCCAGAAATCTGCAGTTTTCAACTTAGGGACTACGTTGGCTGTACGTACATGTTGATTCTCCATTGGTACAATTTTGGCCAATAGCAGTGAAGAAAGAAGTCATGTGACTATGACGCCATTTGCCTCTTTTCATTGTCCTTTTCCATATTTTCGTTTTATTTTCATTTTATTTTGTGTAAATATATTTTTGAGTGTTGTAGACGGTTTTTTTCATTTCTGTCTACATATTAACGTATTTTTAATAAATTATAGTATAATGCTAATCCAATATAAAACTGCAAGTCTTCGTTTATTCTTTGATATATCTAAGCAATCCTTACTCGTAAGTTGACTGCATTCAAACACTCTTGGAAGAGTTCCAACATTGCTTGGAAACGTCCAATTATAACGTACCTACATAAAAAAATCACATTTTTTTATGTAATTAAAAATATATACAACAATTAATTGCTGAATTTCTTAGCTCATTTTGTGAGTTAGCCTACATTGCTGAATCACTAATCTAAGGGAAACAAAATTTAACTTAAAAACATGCTTACTTTTTGAAATTTAGCTTGATTTTGATAGACTGTAAAATAATAATGCAACTGACATTACCTCACCACACAAATTATGAGTAACTATATCTTTGCTTTTCAAGTCGTAAATGACATATAAAAGGAATTTAGTAAAAGAAATTCATCAGAAATATCTATTTTTCTGGAAATATTAATTTTATCACAGAATATTGCTAAAAATTCAATAAAATATTAATTTGTAATATTGTTACACCAGAAAATAGCAAAAACAAATAGGAACATAAAAAATAAATACTTTTTATATAATATATAAAATATATAATATATATATATAAAATATATTTATATAATATATATTGAGTGTAGTGCCCGAGAATCCATATAAGTAACAAATATTTCAAAGGAACCCAAATAAATTGTACATTCACAGCGTGTTTTAATGAAAGTCATGCTCGGTGCAGGGAAACAACGGAAGCAATTCCATTGTTATCTCGTTGTGGTCCATGCATCAGAGTGCTTTTTACAGTGGCTGCTGCTGCGTTCTGACCATGCTAAATAATTAATATTTAGACACTTAAAACTAATATTGAAGTACCTCAAACAGAGGTAATCAACAAACAGGATGTGAAGGATACGAGCTTTTACATTTTTACATGTTTATTTATTACTTTTCAATAATGTGTTACTAAAAATTAATTCGACAGTAAATGCATGCCACATACTTGACAAGATTTATAATAGTATTTTATTGTGTATGAGATTTTTTTAATTTTAATTAATTTATGGATCCTGAGTCAAATTTACTGTTCGCTATTATCCTGTAGTTTGATGGATACATTGTTTTTCGGCTCTATAAGATATACGTTGTTGAAATAGACAAATGTATAACTTGTTTTTGAAAAACATTCAATTTGGCTTGTTTTATCACAACTTTTTTCAGTATCAAGACATTCATGGCATCCGATACGAATTTGTAAAGTATCTTTTGTGATCCTATAGTAAACAATTTTCAGTTCATACTTACGGTTTTGTTGATCAAAATTTGTTATACATTCGTGAATATTTTTTATCGGTAATCTTATGCCAAATCTCTCAACCAAGAAAGTAAAAAATGATATCACTATTTTATCAAATTATCACAATAGATAAATCCACTGGACCAGACACAAACCTTCTAAATATTTCCGACGTGCAAGATTTGCTCGTTAAATATTTAAAGTATCCAAACAAGACTGCTTGACATATATGAATCCTTGTAGACGCGATAACTAAGCAGCTGAGCACACGTATGTAATCAGATATGTAACAGCGCTGCAGTAGGCTCAGCATAATCAGTCCGTGTATTGTCACGTGTCACAGGAAAACTGTCAAGTATTGTTGGCATTGGAATTTTACAACTAAAGAACACGATAGAAAATTTGCTGTGTGTATGAAAAAAAAAACGATTAAACATACTATTTTGTTGTCCTAAAGTAATATTAGTACTAAGTTTTTATCGGCATTCCTACAGTTTTAGATTTGGTTCTTAAATAAACACGAGAGCAGGGGTTTTCAAACAAATTAAAAAATTATAAATATTAGATGGAAAATAAGTTTGGAAGTTTTTTAATCATTATGAATACAACTTAGCTTTTTTCTTACTTCAACTTTTTAGGGTTCTAAAAATAAGCAGAATTATAGCTTGATGCTAAAAAGTGTGTAGGATGGAACAACACACCTCAGTGAATTGGAAGGCTTTTAATCAATACTGAACTGTCAATGATCTGACTCAGCAAGAGAAATGCATTAGGATTAAATATTACGAGGGCTTTTAAAAGCCTCTCGCCGACGACGTGGAAAAACATCCGTTATTGACAAGTATTTATGTTTTATTTTTGAACAATATAACGAATATTTATGATTCAAAATGAAGAACCGTTTGTTTGTTTGTTTTTCATTTTACTTTCATGAGTATTTATTTAAATTAAAAATGCCAATGCAATTTTTTGTTGTCTTAGAAGGAAAGCGAAATAGTTTTTCTGATCAAATTTAAACAAAGCGATTAGCTATATTCTATCAAAGAGAAGTATAAAAACTATTGTTTTCAATGATTTTAGTCATTTTTATTTTGCTAACTTAGTTACAAAATGAAAACATTATTTACTATATAAAAATACAGAACAGATTGTGAACGTTGTTATATTAAGGTGTTTAAGCTATGGTGGCTTAACTAATTGGATTATAAAAATCATGATTTACTACTTTATAATAAAAAGTTCTTTCACGTAATATGTTTATACATTCTGCTTCATTATGAATTCAGTCATTAATATATGATGTAGTGATTAAATATATCAAAGGAAGTATGGACTAGAAGCGTAACTCCAAGATTCTAATAATATTTTAAAACTGAATATTCTATTGTAATTCCTACTTTAATTTAAAACATATTTGGTCTTTAGTTTCCGCACTTTAACATTGTTTATTTATTTGTACACCAACGGATTATACCATTTTTACAGAGTGAGGATAAATATAAGCAATTCTCAAAATGGACAATAGTTAACAAATGCTAACGTACATAATCAATAGTCAATAGTTATTTATTTACATGTAAGATTTGTTTACATAAACAATGAAACAAATATAATGTACCGTCATACTAAATAAGAACAAAATGAATATAAAATGAATGGTTCAAACTAAATAATAATTTGAAAAGAAAAACTAAATCAATACTTTGGACAATAAAAACAAGGCACTATCTTTGTACTGTTTGAAGTCTCTAAATAAGTCTTACGAGAGGAATTCTGAAACAGAATAAAAAGCTTTAGATAAGAGATAACTTTTTAAATGCTTTTTAAATTATGGAAAATTGCTCTGGGACCTCAAGTGAGCTGGTAAATTATTGAAAAATTGGATTCCCTTATAGAATGGACTTCTTTCGAACGCAGTGGTCCTATGAAGAGGTAAGGATAGAAGATCTCCGTTCCTTGTTTCATGGTTGTGAAAGTGCCGTAGTTTTGTATACTGGTGTTTGTTCTTAAAAGTTATAAGAAGAACTTCCTGAATATAAATGCAATGTACTGTCATTAAATCGTTGCACTTGAAAATTTCTTTACAAGGGTGACGGGGGCATAACTCGAAAATTAGTCTTACTACCTTTTTTTGGGCCTTAAGAATTTTTTCCAAATCTGTAGATCCTCCCCAGACTGCAATACCGTAGCGCAAGATGCTTTCACAATACCCACGATATACATCAATGAGTACCTCCCTGCTGCAAGTTGATTTGAGGACGCGTATTGCAAACATAGAAGAACTGAGTCGTTTTTGAAGATTTTGGATGTGCATATTCCATTTTACAGAGTTCTCAATTGTAACACCTAAAAACTTTGAATAAGTAGCTTTTTGAAGATTTGAGGAAAAGATATTTACTAAATCATTTTCATAATTTCTATTGGAGAATCTCAACTGAAGGTAGTGAGTTTTTTGCATGTTAAGAAGAAAGCCATTGTCTATAAACCACTGATTTTGTTTTGACATTACTGTTGTACTGATGTGTTGTACTTAATCAAGATTGGTATTAAATAAAAAACAACTTGAGATAGTAACTGGCAGTACAAGAGGTATAGCAACAAATTGTAACTTGTGCTAATAGAGACTAAAACTAATAAACAAAACAATAACAAGTACAACAATAAATAAAATTTATAAACTTAACAGGGCAGTGTATTTAGATAGTGTATGAAAACACAAATTTATAAGTGGCATAAGGGATTTTTCCAATTATGATCCCGGCTGTGTTATAAGTTGATAGTCAATAGTCAAACATTCATTATTCATTAAAAGTACATAGTTGTGCAGGAATTGTACCATAATAGTAAGCATAATTAACATAAACATAAAATACAGCACACACATATTTAAACTACTCAAGTGTGAAATTGTGTAATCACTCAAAACAAAACCTACATCAAATAAAATTTTAAGAACATTTTTTAGCTACAAAAGTCATTCAGATTATGTAATATAATAGTTGATGCAGCATGTCACTTTTTTATTATTATTTTTTTTTTAACTTTTCAAAGTTATGAATATTAATTATTTCTTCTGTCCGACACACAATTGTAATATCTAACCCCAACATGTTATGATCATTTTTCCTAGAGTTCTTCATTTGTGAGGCATAAATTTTATTTTATTTTCTGGTAGAATAGTTATGTTTTTATCCCAAAGATTTTAAGTTAAGTAAATTGCTTATAACACGCAGAATTAATTAAAAATATACTGACCTTAAACTTAAAATATACCTAGCTTTGGAGAGCGTCCCTTATAATAAAATATTGTTTGAATTTTTTAAGTATATGCCTCCATACAAAATGATACTGAAAGTGTAAGAGTGAATGAAAGAAAAAAAATATGTTTTAATGATTCTGTGGAAACAATGTTTGACATTTTTACCACATATGAAATTTTACCTCATATTTTCTTAATATGAATATTCAAATAAAAATTTTTATTTAAATTGAGTAGAAAAAATGTTTTTCTTTTTATTTATTCTAAAACGTCGATCCCCATGGATTCAAAGATTCAAAGATTTTATTTGGACATTAAGTTTGTACAACAATATGCTATGTCTTAATCTAAATTAATCTAAAAATAATTAATAAAGAGTCATACAAATCAAATAAAAATAATAAAAAACAGCACCAACTATATTAGTATTCAGTTATTTATCGTTTTGTTAAGTTTAGGATGACACATTTTTCGTTTCGATAGAATTAAGTAAAAGATTCATCTGGGTCAGATATTGGCAAACAGAGAAGAGTTGTTTGAACGTCAAATGATCAATCTGTTGATCCGTTTACCAGGGATTTTCGAATTAATGTCGTCAGCGTATAAACACATTTTGACATAATTTAAAACGATTCGTATACCTTTCAAGCACCAGGCTCTAAGTTTGATCTTTGTGGCACTAAATGTTTCACTCTCACTAGTGATAAAGGGTTATGATCAAACTGCTATTTAATCTATCTAAATAAAATACCCGGCGTCCACAAAGTCTTGTCCTGATTTCATAGTTTTGGTGTATGGACACTATTATATCCACATTTATCTTAGATATCTTGCTTTTTTAAGGGAATTTAATCTTGCTTTTCCTTCCTCAATTTGTCAATGCCTAAGCTCAGCTGATGGACCACAATGTTGATAGGCGTTCTACTCGTCTAGAAGATTTACAGGCAACCCAAGGTACACATAGAAGTCTATTGAGTTTGTGTATAGCTACAAAAAACGTAAGAAGTCACTTGTAAAAACTGGATTTAAAACGTCATTTTCCCTCCTAGTTTTCATCTTGTTCGGTTTCTTTATCAGGGCAAAACTTTATGGACACTCGGTGTATCAAGTTATAATATATATCATTTTTAACAATTTATAATATACCGTAAACATACCGCTTCTTATTTGTCAAATATGAGTTGAACCACTGTAAAATTTTACCTCTTAGCCCTAAAGAGCACTCCATACTTTCAATTATTTTTAAATGTGAATCACTGTCAAAAGCTGTGTTGAAATCCATGAAGAACCGAGCAACACCATCTTCACTATTAAAAGAGTCATTGATAGACCAAGTGAAATCCAAACGCTGAGGTTCGGCCCCTAGATATGAGGTAGAGACGTAAAACTACTCTACGTAAGTAAGTACTGAGTACTGAGTATGCATACTCATAGGGTTGAAGGAAATAGTGTACAAATTTTTAAGTAAAGTTGTTGGTAGCAATATCCTAAAGAAATGGTATGTTTTACGATAGATGATGGTTAGTTTTACAAGAATTAAAATCCTCGGTTCTTTATAATTATTGATAGTCTACGAGATACAGGTTAGTGAACTCTATTTCAAAAACTTTTACATTTGTTGTTTGGGCCTATAGACAAACAAAAAATACCTGAAAAAGATGACTCTAAAATCCTTTGTTAAGCCGCTAGCCGCCATTATGTTTTTTCCCATAATAATTTTTACATCCGTAACGGATGGTTGTATTTAGTTCAAATTTGGTATGAAGCTTTTTCATACCAATGTAAATTTTCAGGAAAAAGTTAACTTTTCCGATGCATATTTTGAAAATACCGGCACTTTCATTTTTAAACTCAAATATCTAAACACCGATAATTTTATCAAAATTGTATATTAATTACTCATGTATAAAAATTATGATGTCGAAACAAAATGGTGGCTAGGGGCTTAACGAAGGATTTTATACCCATCTTTGTCAGATGTTTTTGTTTGTCTAGATAGAAGGAACAAATCTACAATTTTTTGAAGGGAGTTCTCTAACACCCTGTATATTTGTCCTTATCAATTTATTTATTTATTGCCCCTCTTTATGTGTAATTCATTTTTTACACACAACACTGGAAACACTTGGCAAACTGGTTTCTTTTAAAATACCTCAACAAATTAGAAATCGTTAATCTATACTTAAAGAATTAGCACTTGCGTAGAAAGTTTTTAATTTAGTTTATGTAGTAAAAAGATTATTCAGTAAAAATAGTATGGTCGTTTGACAGTTTTACCACAGATAAATATAATATCCCAAAATACCTACCACAAAAATAAATTTGGCTAAAGATTTATACACAAATAATACATAAATATGTAATATCAAAATGTTACATTTTGTTTACAGAGATTAATAAATACAGACCTTTGAACACATTTGTTATCAGGAAATAAACTATGGTAATTTCTTTTATATTTTCAGAGTAGAAAAACGTGGACAGTAAAAGCGTGTGATTCCCAGAGATAAATAACTTGACACTGGGTCTGTGATTAATCTAGGGCCATCTTGTGCTCTACCGTGCAGCCTAACCGCACTTCACCGTTGAATACCTACTGTTCTCAACATGTTAAATGCCTTACATGGGAGAATGTTTTACTGACGTGATATATTTAAATCATTCTTTATTTTAACTCTCTTCAATATTTAGTAATTGCTCGGAATCATTAACACTTTTAGTGATACATTCATTATGCATTTTGATAAATTCGTAGTACAGTTAATACTGATGATAATTACATATTTTTAATAGAAAACCTTTACTAATAAAAGTAAAATAGCTCAGTTTTATTAGCTTTAAGATATATTTTTTGTAATATACACAATTAGTGCTATTCTTCCACAATATTATGAATTGATACATTTCATAAAATGTGTAACGAACGATACACCTGATCATGTTGATGCTGAAAAAGCAACAAATATTTAAGTTGACATTGTCACCTTTTTGAAGTAATTAATACCAAATGTCCAGATAGATATTTACTAGTAAAAGAATAAATGTTTGAATACTGTAAGTAAAACTTTACCCGAAATAGATGCCTAGATAACACCAAAAGAGAATAATTATCATAACTCCATCCCCAAAATCTTTTATTTTATTTTATTTTTATTAAAACGACTAGTTTTCAGCTAAAAATTACGTCGGTTTCTATTTTGTGGTTAAAATATTATATTATTTCTCTTGTTAAACTTAAATAAGCCATATTATAATAAAATGAAAACTCTTTTGGAAAATTTCAGCTTTAATTTATTTTAAATCTTACAGTTTCGGTGGCATATTTTTGGCCACGTTCATCAGAGAAACTATTTATAAATTGAGATCCTAATTTATAATGGCTTTGATGAAGGTGGCCAAACTGTAAGATTTAAAGTAAATTAAATACACTGAAATTCAACCAAGGCGTTATAATTTTAATATTTTATAATATTTTTTACTGGACTCCTATGATTTTATTAAAGTGGTATATATATCTTAAGCCAAAGTATTACAAATTTGCATGTAAGATAAAAAGTATTTTTAGTTACCATTATTTTAGGCTAGTAACAATTTACGCTAAATCATTGGTGTATGCAAACTGAAACAGATTTGTCGGAGGAAGCAATTAATTATTGACCTGTTGCAGTGTTGAAGTTTTCTGCATAATTCAAGAGGAAACTGTGAAAATGCATTAGAGTCCTAAAGGTAAGAAGAATGATATGCTACTTTAATTTGGATGAATCCAATCACAGGTACTTTAAGTGGATTTGATATGAAATTCCAGTTTGTCATTTTGAAAAAGTTTCTTAATAGATGTCTATTATAGATATTATAGATTATTATAGATAGTAACAGATTTTGACTGTTGACCGATCAAAAACTGTGTAACAATGCAATTTTCGTTCTAAAAGATAATCTGCTCGAATGGAGTGTTTAACGGTAACAAAAAACTGGAGATAAAAATCAAACAATTTCGTACTTAGGTTTCAATTGTTAATATTCACAATTAAGTTTTTGAAATGTAAATTGTGATTAATAGTTATTATTTTTCCCACTATGAAGTGAAGAGTGAATTCTTTACCCACATCACAGTAATCATGATTAAACAAAATCTTTCCATTTGTTCTTCATTATAAAAAAATCATGAATTAATTTGAAAAATATTCTTGAAATTAATAAAATGAGCTCTACCTATACGTCATGTCCATTCTGATTACGGTACTTTGTCTAATATTAGTATTAAAAGTAACTCACTTGGAGTAATAATTTATGGCAATGGTTTGTAAAGAGAAGAAAAAATTAGAAGAAAATCTGAATAAAGTCAGTTTGGAATCAGAGCGAGATCCGTTAAACCCTCTGATCGGCATCACTAATAGCCACTCGAATCGTAGAGTTCTACAGCTTTACTTCAAACGTGCTCTCCTTTAACCAATGTTTCTGAAGTAAAGATTAAAGGACAGCTAAATTCTTCAAGAGATTTTTAATAATTAAATTTAGTATAAAGTTATATATTTAGTTTGGTGTTTTAGGTTAAATAAAAATTAAAAGCAACATATCTTTTTATGTATTTCTACATTACATGAAAATTATTTAACTTAGAAATATTGAGAAGCTGCTTCAAACTTTTGTTGTTTGTTAATAATACAGTACAATAAGTCCTTCAACATCTACCCATAAAATTACTTGAATAGGTACAAAGAAGCTAACCTATAGGTCTAAATAGGATTAAATTGTTATCTTAGAAGAATGCATTTAGAATTTATGGGCATTAGTAATTTGTTATGCATGCCTTTTTTAGGATGTATTAAAATTTTTAAAAAGTTCTTCCCTACATTCATTTACAAGGTAGCACTGATATTCTCAGTTAATCTAAATTGATTGCTCTTGTTAAGTTTCGCAAAATAGTTCCCTTCGTTTTAAATCAGACATCAACTCTGTATCGTGTATTATAGGCTCAATACTTCTCAAAAGCATTTTCTAACACATGATTTTATCTTAACGAAGACGGGGAGTAAACAAATGTTTCTTTATTTATTCAAATTCAATTTCCTGATCATGTTTTGAATTAATAACAGAAATGAAAATGTTTGCCAATTTATAATTCTTATCTTGTGTATTTTACATTTGTTTGGCGTGTATCGGACCGAAAGTAAAGATCAATCTATTACTTTATCAGAATACCTTATACAGTATATAGCATGTCGCTTGACCAAAACAATTACATTGTTGGTACATGAGTGTGTGTTGGGCAGATAACAATCTTCAGATGATGCTAATATTTGTGGCCACCACCCCGGGTGGTTCACTCTTGGATATATAGAGAACTTGATTGAATTAATTCTTCCTTGAGCTAGGCGTTCCATTAATTTTAACTGCACCTTTTTACAGTGGATTGTTTTGAAGCTGAACATTTCGTTCCGTGTCCTCTTGGGGGTTCCCAGGGCTCTCACCGCGGGCCTGTACTTTTAACGTCTTCATGAACGACATCAGTAATGTTATTCCCTATAACTTCCTCATTTTTGTCGTTGACCTAAAGGTTTTCAACACCATTTGCAATGCGGCTGACCACACTAACGTTCAATGTTCTCTCGCAACATTTGTATTGGTGCAGGAGGAATGCCATGGATCTAAATGTGAGCAAGTGTGTTGTGATCTCTTTCAAATGTGGTACAGTTATACATTCTCTACCATCTTACTATCTTCTAAATGTCACTGTTTTGACACGTGTCAATTGTATCAAAGGTTTTTGAGTTGCCAAGCGGAAAGTGGCTGTGATGATAAAGTGATCTCTGTTTGGTTCACATTCACAATCCTCTCATATTGTCAGGAAAACCTAGTAGTAGTTTTGTTCTGTTCGGTTGAGCTCACTTGAACAACTATTTATTAGAATGGTTACCAATAGACTAGCGTATGTATATGTTGGTACATCATATTACTTTACTGTTGTGCTCGGTTAATGTTCTTAGGCATGTACCTTGTGACCCATTTTGGGAATCGTCAATTTTAGTCGTTGCTGGGTAAAAACTGTATAATCCTTTGGTAAACAAATAAACACAAAGTTTTCTTTAACAGATAATGAAACACGAGATCTATATATATAATTCCGTAAGCGAATCGGTCCCCACGAAATATCTCGAGTTAGAAGAAAGATAGGGTAATGTACGATGGCTCATTTTAAAGCTTGAGGGCCAAGGACGCAAGGAAAAATACCAGAATCGTCAAAAGTTACCTGGGCTTCGCCCCATTGGACCTTGAAGTTCTAATGTTAATCTAATGGGAAGAAGATTTTTCGATCTACACGTGTGATTAAGCAGATGAACCAGTGAATAATTTTTATCATAAACTCAGCTGTTTATTGAACAGATATTTTGAGTTAAGATATAACCATATTTAATTATAACTTTTTAAAATTTGCAATGCACTATATAAAAAAAGGAAAACACCAATAGTGATGGAAAAATCACGGATCTACGGTAGATTTCTCTCTTCAAAATCTATGTCATTATGATTTTGTGTGCTGAATATACCGCTGTAAAAAGTGACTTAGCCGTGATATGGTTGAAATAATAGTTAATAAAGTGGCTTTACTCAGTGCATGTCATAAAAATATTACGTTACTGCTTTATATATTGGCTATTTAGTGGTTAGAGTTGAATCGTTTTTTAGTAATTGTTTATTTTTGACTAAATCACATTATGTAAACTGCTAACATTGGATAACCTCCGTATGAGGAATATTTTGTTTTATAAATTCTCTGCTTCTTTCCTCACATAGGTCGCACGGAATCAATTATTGCCCATTAATACATAAATACGGGGAGCTTTTCGTGTATGCAGTGTGCAAAAACGAACAATATGTCAAACAATGTTCTACTTCATTGAACGAGTAGACAGAATAGACTAGAATCATAGTACAAGGAACGTCGTTAGACTCAAGTGACTGGTGGTTGTTGGGGGGGGGGGGGGGGCACGAGGGGGTTCAGTGGCACAGGGGTGGGGGGAGCATGGGGTCCTCGGTGGAGGCATGGGTGGACATGCTAAACAAGGGGGGAACGGCAGGTAACGGGGCATGGGGATATGGGTGCCACGGGGGTATGGGGCCACAAGGGGCACACGTGGTCGGTGGCCACGTCGGTCATAGGGGGTACGGGAAGCACGGGTCATGAGATGAGGGCATGGGGGAGACTTGGGGGGCGACATAGGGGGCACGGGAGAGGAATGGGGGACATAGAGAGCACGGGGGCATCGAGTAAGAATGGTGGACAGGTGAGCACAGGAGAATGGTACAACACAGCACAGAGGTATATAAGGTGTATGTGGGCATGGGGGTCGCGAGGCATAGGGGTATAGGAAGCACGAGTCACGAGAGGGGGGCATGGGAGTCTTGGGGTACATAGGTGAACGGCAAAGGGAGGAACGGCAGGCATCTGGGAACAGAGATATGAAAGGCACGGGGAGGAATGACGGGCATCATAGGAGGTACAGGAAGTATGGGTCACGAGAGAGGGGCATGGGTTATACTTGGGGGAGGGCGCGGGTGAGGAATGGGGGACATAGAGAGCACGGGGGCATCGAGAAATAACGGCGGACATGTGAGCACAGAATAATTGGGGGCACAGAGGCATAGGAGGTACGGGGGCATGGGAGTTATTCAGGCCGCGAGGCATAGGGGTACAGGAATTACGGAACACAAGAAAGGGACACGGGGGAGGCTTGGGAGGACATAGGGGGCACGGGGATATGGGAGGCACGGGGAGGATTGGCGGGCATCATAATAGGTACAGGAATCACGGGTCATGAGATGAGGGCATGCGAGAGACTTGGGGGACATAGGGGGCACGGGGGAGGAATGGGGACATAGAGAGCACGGGGGCATCAAGGTAGAACGGTGGACATATGAGCCAGGTGAATGGGGGTCACAGAGGCATAGGGGGTATGGGGACATGGGGGGTACTCGATTTGCAAGGCATGGGGGGGGGGTACAGGAAGCACATGTCACGAGAGGGGGACACATGGGAGGCTTGGGGGGCATAGGGGGCACGGGGAGGAACGGCAGGCATCGGGGAACGGAGATATGGGAGGCACGGGGTGGAAAGGCGGTCATGGAGGCAAAAAAGGATATGGGAGACACGGGGCATGGGTATGTCGGCACGAGGTGCACTAGAGATTTCGGTGACACTGGGGGTAGCTGGGTATGGGGGACGGGGGATTAATGGGAGACATAGAGAGCACCGGAGACTCGAGGAAAAACAGCGGGCATGTGAGCTTGGGAGAAAGTGGGCACAGATGCATGGGAGAATAGAGGAACGGGGGTACGGGACATGGGTATACTCGGGCCACGGGGCATATGGGGTACAGGGAGCACGGGTCACGAGAGGGGAACGGGGGAATGGGGGAACGGGGGAACGGGGGAGGCTTTACGGTTAAATAGGAAGCACAGGGAGGAAATGTGGGTATGGGAGCACGTAGGTATGAGCGACATGGTGGCATTGGCATTGGGCACAATTGGCACGAGAGACGTTGGAGGCACTTTGGTCAGTTGGACATGGAATACACAGAGGAGGAATGGGGGTCATAGAGGACACGGGGGCCTCGGGGAAGAACGGCGGGCATGTGGGCACAGGAAAATATGGGTCACACTGACATGGGGGCACAGGGGTTCGGGGGCATGGGGGGTACTCGGACCATGGGGGCATATGGGGTACAGGAAGCATGGATCACGAAAGGGGTCGTGGGACATGGCAAGTGTGGGAGGAGTGGGGGGCACAGGGATCCTAGAGGCAGTAGTGTACAGTATTAATGGGATAATAACCATTTTGTCATGTTGTATTAAACATTAGTTTAATTCACGTCTATCTCACGGCAGGCATCTGGGAACGGAGATATGAAAGGCACGGGGAGGAATGACGGGCATCATTGGAGGTACAGGAAGCATAGGTCACGAGAGAGGGGCATGGGTTAGACTTGGGGGAACATAGGGGGCGCATCGGCATATATAAAAAATATATATCGTAAATTCACTTGAGTTACGAACTCATTATGTGTACATGTAATTTTACTACGTCCTTCAGTCTAATCGTGCAAAAATATTTTTTCCACAAAATAGACAACCTACTGTATTGTTTAATGCAAGGGAGAATATTGGCAAATTACTGATTTGTTACCACCAAAAAAATATTCGTCTCAAGATTAAGTAATATTTATAAAAAATATCCATCCGTGTAAATTCACAGTACAGCTTGAGAAGAAATATAATAATTGTGCAACTAGGTGATGAATTGAAACTTTTTTTTGCGATAAGATCATCATTTAGATGTTTAGGGGCCTTTGCCCCTACAAGCCCCTAGTTTGATTATAATGATTTAGAACACGTGTATTTGAATAAACCCTAGAACCAGATGTAACCCGAGTGAAAATGATATGATAACGGCGTTCATTTGTCTTCCACCTGAGAGCCACTTCATTTGATCTAATCTGCTTCTTTGAGTATAAAATCGAAGCAGTTCCAAGACTTAACTGATATCACGTGATACAAGATAATATGGTATCTACTGGTTGATTTAATAATTTTACAGTAGAGTTAACAGTGTTTCAAATAATTGTTGACTTAAAAGAATTATACATATATAATGAAAAATTTTATCACATACAAACGAGTGTAGTATATGACCAATGGTTGGACACACCATTTTTTGCAACATCTCTTAATTTTACTAACAGTTAATTTTACAACCATCTAGTTTATTTTGATTTTTAAGAAGAAAAATAAATAAATTACACCCAGGGTAAACGTTTCAGCGTATTGAAAATCTTGGCGAATAAAGACTTTTAAGTATTCCTTAAAATGTGCTAGAGTATTTGTGAAGTTTATATTATAAAAAAGGTTTATATAATTTCTATTATCATTAACAGAGAAATTTGTCTTGCAGGATATTTTTAATACTACATAAATAATTAACATAAAGAGCAATTTTTTCTAGTTAAGTAACATTTCCTTGAATCTCTACCAGAAAATCTTAAAATTAAATTTTCTCAGTTAGAAAATAATTACAAGCCCGTTTTAAAGGAAGCTCCAAAAATTTGTTGTGATAAAAGAAAAAAAGTACTACGAATTCTTTTAAAACTACTTTCACTTAGCAAATTTATTATATTTTGCAGATTTCCACAATCTCTTGAGGTATTTACTCACACATAAGAAAATAATATTTTTTGAAGCTTTACTTACAAAATCTCGTGTGCATCATAAGATTAAGAAAGCATTTGTTTTGTCGTAACCGAAATAGTTTTTTGCCCTTGTGAACAATAATGCTAATAATACGAATTATTCATTAAAAACAAAGACACTCTGCCATGTATAAATATTTGAGAAATGAGACCTCGACATGTCTGCATTTATACTGTCGTAAAGGTTCCAAACAATATTTCTAAATTTCTCATGTAACATAAAATATTATTAAACACAAAGTAAAAAAAAACATAATATATTATATGTCACCTATTGTAATAGTACTAAACATTTTTTTAATACGGTGATTTTACTACGGGATATTCTATAATTATAATTGGGAATCAACTGTTAGTGTAACATATGACAGAATGAATTTCATCACATACACCATTTTGACTGAAAACTATTTGCAGATAAAAGTTTAATTAAGAACTCCAAACACTTTCCCTACCGAAAAGACCCAGGTGCCAATCGCCAATAGGGTAATTTAATTCTCAATTTACATACATCCATGGTATGTTGTTGTCCCTAAAAACACACTTCCTATTCTTTTTTATATTCATTATTCACTGTTCTCTCTAATATTTTTAATGCAAATAATTATGTTGGTATTATAAATATTTTGTAATGTGTAGATAGTTTTTATTTATTATAATTGATTTGGAGTTTCCTTTATTTACATATTCAAATTATTCTTGTCTTGTGATCTGGTCAATATATGTTTTTCATTATCACATTTTACTAAGTTTATTTTATTTTTTAATTCATATTTGATTTTTTTATTCTTTTTGCCCATCAATTAAAATTTAATTAAAAAACAGAAAGTAAAGAGTGTGAATTCTTAATTTTCACAGCTTAAAAATACTTGGTGCTGTATATTTTCATATGTACAATTCGTATGTTTTTCTTAGTTAGGCAATTCAAGCGAAATATGCACTTTAATAGAAAATGGTTAATCAACTTTCACCTAATCAATTAAGAGTTGAATTTAAAAATCAACTTTGTGCAAGATTTAATCGGCATTAATACAGTTCAGTTTGCATTTAAGATCGAGAACAGGTTTATTAAAGTAAATGTGAAATTTGATTACAATCATACAAAATAATAAATACTTTACGTTTTTTAATAAATTTTGGGCTACAGTTATTTAATTACTGGCATTAGTTACTCAAACTGATAGATGAAAATGTATTTGATTATATTTATCAATGTACTTTAAATGTATCTCGAAATATATTTATTGAAAGTTGAATATATTGAATTAATCTTTATAATTATTTGCTATAAAAAGGTTTTTCAAATTCATATCATTTTTTACCAAAAAGTTCATTTGCATGTCAATTTAGGTATTTAATTCAACCTTCATAATGTTGATGAACGTAATTGTGTTTGAAGAAATTTTTCTTCATCTTTTTATATTATTAAACTTAATCATCTCTTCAGGCTCTGCTCTATTCATGTTTCTTGGAAATAAATATTATATTTTCTCATTTCTCTCCGTATCTACATTAAGTAACGACTACAACATTAAGTAAAGAATAATTCAGGAGAATAGGAGTTAAATTTAGAACACTTTGGACATCCAAAATCTAAAAACATGAAATACAAGAATTTAAGTTCTACAAAGACAATTTGATCAAACGATTAAATGGCTGCATTTTCTCTCTTCGCGTAGTCAAAACTCAGCTTATAGTTTATCGTGCTTAATTTTCTTCAATGACATAGCATTCTGGTTTGGGAAAACTCTTGCCATTTTAAGAATATTCAAAATTAAAAAAAAATCAATTATTTATTGGGCCAGTTCCTCCTAGAACTTCTTGTAAAATCTTTTTGTATGTTCCGTTTTAACAATTTTTTTTTGGACATTTTAAGTTGGGATAAATACTAACTATCCTCATTCATGTTACAAACCCATCCATTCCCATAAAACTAGATTTAAGAGTTATATTAAGCCTGAAAGTCATAGATTAGAGAAATCGCATTTATCTCCCCAATGTATAGGCCCTAAAATTTACAATAAGTTACCGCTCCACAAAAAGGATATTGATAATAGTACAAAGTTCAGATCCGTCCTGAAAACCTGGTTAAAAAAAATTATTCTATCGAATATTATTTAAATAGCGACGATAAGTTGGATTAATAGTGAGAAACTATTAATTTCCTTAAGAATTTAAACTGTAAAATAAATGTCTTGCTTTGTATTTTTATTCAAACAAATAATACTATCCTTATTGTATACAATAAAATTAAGTTCTTTATAGAGATTAATTAAACTTTTAAAACTAGATATGTTCATTAAAAAGAGGTAGACCAACAGTCTTCTCATCCATGAAATTCTCATGGTAATTAATGAGCAAGTGAAAAAATAGAAAACAATTTAAATATAAATTTTTGCAAAAAAAAAAAAAATGACGACAATTTACAACTATTTTACTGATGATAGATTGCTTAAGTATTTTTCCTCAAAATGTTTTGAGGTTTTAGTATTTGACAGTCCACTTATGTAGTGTCACCTATTTTCAATGTACTTACACTGAAGGAAACAATTGAAATTTTATCCGTTTCAAAAGAATAGTACTTTTTAACTGACATCGTATTAGGAAGTTATTAATTACTTCCAAATTTAATATTTACATTTAAACGTAGTTTCAAGCACTTTAGTCCAGCTATAAAATAGTACTGAATTTAAATTTTATTCCAATCTAAAAGTAGCAGAACACCTAACTGTGAACTGTGTTTAATTAGGTCAAATAGAGTAACTTGTTGAAAACCTAAATGCAGTAGTTTAATTCAGGATGTCACATTATACTGTGTGTGGATTATACTATTATTATTATATAAAAACAATTAATATATAATTTTTATTATTTATTATGTATATAATAATAATAATGTGTAATATATTAATTCAAATATTATAATTCAATTTAATAATTATTTTTTTATATATGGTTTAAGTTTCTGACTCTGTATAAAAATTCTGTATAAAAATTTGTTCTCTATTTTTAAAATACACTACATACAGAATCACAATACGAATACATTGTATTTGGCAAAAAATGATATGACATGTCTGTTTTAACAATTTGCAATAAAATGTTTTCAATATTTCTAAAACTTGTGTTGCTCACTGACTTTGAATTATTTGTTCATTCAATTTTATAAAACCTTTTAAAAAAGACAGTGAATAAATGGTAATGTAAGGCTTTAATACAGCTACATTTATAAAGCTTTGTTTTTAACAAACAGAACGACCTTAGTTTTAAAACACTCTGTTTTTTTTAATCAATTAAGAAAGTTTACATAACATATATAATTTTATAAATAATATTTAATAAAGAAAGAATGAATATTTGTCCCTGTATAAAAGAAAAATGTACTGTTATCAGTGGAAAAGGAAGACACGACATGGAGAGACAAATGTGGGATGAGCTAAGCTGATAGATGTAGCTATCTCTAGGTACCTCTACCTCAACTGCTGTGGTTATTCTCTCCTTTCTATCAAGTTGAATTGGCTACACGTTCTTACATTAAAATAACTATTCTTTTATTTGTGATGGGTTCTTTGTAAATAAATGTCTTGTTTCAGGTAAAACAAAATATAGAATAGAATAGAATTTATTTTATTTTTCTGAAATATAACACTTTAATAGAAACAGAAATTTAAAACAATGTTTATCTCCTGCATACATATAATATATGCAGTTTCTTAATTTATTTTCCCGGAACATAAATATTTCAATTTTAAACTAAATAGTGTACTACATATTAAATACAACAAATATACACGCATCTATAAAAAATATGATATACTAATATTTTTTAAATATAGGCAAGAGAGTGATATTCAGTTTATTATAAAACATTAACAGATATTTCCCATTTATACTGTATTAAAGCAAATA
The DNA here is from genome assembly GCA_030545055.2 of Neoaliturus tenellus. NCBI lineage: Eukaryota > Metazoa > Arthropoda > Insecta > Hemiptera > Cicadellidae > Neoaliturus > Neoaliturus tenellus. The sequence goes on from CM061534.1 coordinate 137,669,840, forward strand.
CAACCAAATTACACAACTAAAAGACTGAATGTTCAGCTTATATAGAAATTAAAATTTTATTCTTAACAAAATGCTGATTTACAAATATATTTACATCTACATTGTTAAAAGAAAACCAATGCTATCGTGTTGTGGCAGCCAAACTTACAGTTTTCTAGAAAATAAATGTACACTTTTACAGTTTACAATATTTTATGGGAGTTAACAAAATAGTTTTGGTCCCAGAAAGCAATAGCTTCTTATAAACAAACTTATTTTTGACTTACTTATAAAATTACATTCTGACTCTTGATGAACTTATACATTTTTACTCACTTATGAAGTTTTAAGCTTTAGTTTTTATACAGTTATAATTTTGTTAAAATACATTTTTAGTTTATCTAAATTAAAAAGTCTATAAACCAAAATTTACAATAAAAATGCGTCTATTATGTAAACTTCAAAATTATATTTTGATGTTTTGTTTACATTTAGTTGAAATTTTTAACAAGCCATGATTTTATAACTATTTATTATAAAATTTAATATGTTTGGAAAATACCAAAAACGTTATGACTTATGTAAGAAGTAGTAATACAAATTTCTTTTTTCAAAGAATGTTTAGCCTATATTAATGTTTAGATACGGTATAATAAAAAACTAAAAAGAATCCTCATTTGTGAATATATTTTGATTATCTGTTTTGTAACATGGAAAAATACTTTTAAACGATCACTTTGAAACACAATATATAAAACATTTCTTCTTAAATTTCAAAACATAAATTATATTTTTAATGGTTGATATGAATTTGTTATACGGGGTGGAATAAAGTTAATGTTAATTCTTCTAGAGGACAACGAAGTTTAGAACTTATTGACTATTCACCTTTGCATTTATTTTTATAACTATATCATTATTTTGAGACAGGGACCTCACATAGTGGTTATTTTAACGTGAATGTGAATGAGTGTAGGATATTTTGGCTCGATTTTGTAGTCTTGTTACTGACTAAAGCCGACATTATCCTTAAACAGGGCTGTTAATTAATAGCCCAATAGCCAATGGTAAATAGGGACCTAAAGTTTAACTTAGGATCAGAACCACAATTTCGACCTCATATATACGAATTGGTCTAATTCTGAGGATGACCTTTATGGACGAACTAGTATTCACCAGTGAGGAAGTTAATCCCCACTAGGGAATATCGCATCCACAAGCGCCATCGCTTATAACTATCCACTATTCGTGACCTTCAAGTAGCTCGATTACAGGACGAAGCAACCGTATTAGTCTATACCCTAATAAAATAAAATACGTCTGTGATACTTTTCCAAATAGAACAGAGACATTTTATTTTATTAGGTTACCCTATATTTCCTTTGAAGTAAAACATTCGTTAACATAATTTATCATTGGTAATTTTAATTTATTATTTAAACTTAATATTGTTTTGATTTAAATATTTTTCTCTAAAAGATTTCACTAAAGCATATCGTACAGGTAACACGAAATATAACTATTTCTCATTGTTTTTAGTGCCATATGTTTACCATTTTGAATCCCTAAGTTGAGCGTGTCAGAGGACAAGATATTTCGTGTTGACTGTACTTAACAACAAGACGTGTAAGGGCAGATTCATCACATGACATATCGTTCAATATTGCATTCCTCTTGTCAATTTCCAAACAAACTTTGTAGTAAAATAAACTAAATATTATAAGAATTACCATCTGTGACATTGATAAAAAATTATTCAATTAATGTTGAAATATACGTGCAAAGGTTTCTTTTGAAGGCAGCTGATATGAACTAGTAAACCTCTCGATGTGTGCAATAGAGCGGACCTGATAAAAGACTTCATGTGATGGAGCTACTATTCTATCAAAAGACTCAATATCTCTTAGTTGAATAGATTCTTCAAATTGTTTTAGAATGATAATACGATAATGGTTAGTATTTTAATGACTAAGCAAAAAAGATGCAAGTAGAAGTTGTATAGTTAGCATTTTTAAACACTTAATCAATAAAATGTTTCTTTCAAAATACTTGGTAGAGTAAACTCTACTCTTTAAACGGCAGGGTGAGTTTTAAGTCCCTTCCCCCTATTTAATCAGTCTTTGGCTGAAATAAATTTTAGAATGTCCATGAATATAAAAAAGCTTACCGTATGCTATTTATGAAATATGTATTGCCAAATTAACTTATAGGTTCCTATTTTGATTTAAATTGCCACAAATACTGTATTAACTTTCAAATAAAGTTTTACTTACTTTAGCCAACATAATAAAACGAATCATCACAACCATAGTAAGGTTTGTGAAAATAGTCTTATGAGAGTAGGTAAATCTATGCCAAATCTATGAAGATACATATTTTTATGCGATATTAAATGGTAACATAAACACAAACGACAACATTACAGGGTGGATAAGGGTGAGGGGGGCACAGCTTTTAAAATTTCCATCGGACTATTTTCGTGAACCAAACTGTAATTAAAGCGATAGAGATAGTTGGACGTCCGATCACAGCTCCTTATCACAGCCGGTGATTGACAAAGTTCATTTCTAAAAAGATTATATTGATGTTATCAGTATTTGAATTAAGCCTGTTGATATTTTTGACTTGCATTTTGAAAGTTCGAGGAGAAAAAACCGGTTGTACATTTTGCAATTCATATCGACATGAAACTGTATTCCGTTTTGGAAAATAGCCCCGTGCAAGTATTAGAAAACAGACCTTTGGAATACACTTTTGTGTACATTACTTTAAACACATTCTGAATATCTCAAATGGAACATTTCTTGAGATTTATTAAATGGAAAAGTAGAAAATACAGACAATAGAAGCATGGTTCTACAAGTAGCTAAATTTAAAGTTATTTTACAGGAAACTTGTGTAGTAAATGTTTTTTTTTTTAATTCCCATATTAAATTTATCAAAAAATACTAACAACTAACTGTCAAGTTGCGGTAAATAAAACTTTTTGGTAAAGGACTACTATTAGAATTATGAGATATCTTAATTTTTTTTATGTAACCGTTTAGATGGCGGCATATATCATTATGCTGCTGTCGAAATTTAACAAGATTTAAGTGGTAGTTGCTTAAAAACCAGATTTGTTTTTAAGCAACTGGTGGACCATACTAACCAAACCGACTGTTTTCATTAACCATGTTTATGTGCTTTTGACAGTTTTAGAGTTTTACTTAATTTTAAGTATGTTTATAAAGCACTTTTCAAGACTCATTCCAGTTTCTAGATCTGAAAAATGATAAGATTATTGAACACAAAAGAAAGCCACCTCTATTGCACCATATATGATCTTTCTTTTCCCATCATTTCTTGTAGAGGCTGATTGAATTTTTAGTTTCAAGCAATAACGAAACACGTAGAAACTCTTCGTAACCCAATGGTTTTGAGAAAGTACTTGTTATAATTATAATATTTTTTTTAAACAAAGAGTACTTTAGCAAAACGTAAACCGGGAATTAAACAGATAAACGTGACATGAAAAATTAATAATTTGTCTCTCAGCCTGAGAGCTGCTTCATTTTCTGTTATTTAACTTTTATTATTTATAATATTAATAACAAAAATAATTAATAATTCACATTCAAACTCGGACATGAGGCACAAAACTGAACCGGGGAACATACGTTGAGATATAAAATATAATTGTGGGACAAAAACAAACATGGAAGCTAAAACACTGGTTTGACATTGTATTTCTGCAATTTTAACTATGTGTAAGAAGCTATAGGATTAATAAAGCATTTCTTAGAACGTTTCAAAATATAGATAACACTTTCTAAACTTAAGAACTGGATGGTTGACACGAATCTTGATGAGATAATTAATTCTGTTTCAATTTTATCAACTTGAATAAAGCAAATAATAAAAAAAATCAAATTATTTAAAGAAATGACGATAACATTTGTAGTGTTTGTAAATAATAGATAATACATAACATAACACATCCCGAAACATTTTTCACATTGATTAGTTTAAGGTTTTGATGAATCAAAATCATTACCTGAAAATTAGTGAGTAGAGCCAAAGATATTTCTAATAATTTCACAAAACGTAAATAAAAATGTATAAAAAAGGATAAAAGTGTATAACAGATCTTACCTATAACAAAAATGAAATATGAATTTTAAAATATTTCAAAGAACTTAAGCTTGTCCGTTTGAAACTTACCATGGAATGGTTGTAACTTCCGGTTTTCGGTATACCATTTACTGTAATATTTTACAACATATTTTTACAAAAAATCCAGAATGTCAAGAGTATTAGTCAATTATAGTATTTCCTTATATTATTTAAATTTAGTAATGTGTTTGGTGTGAGGCAAATATATAAAAACGTATAATATTCTTTCATAGTGATATTCATTACCAAGAAACCTTTAAGATCTTATTAAGGCTAATAATGTAAAAAAAGTAGAAGAAGAAGAAGAGTTCTTCAAACACAATTACGTTCATTAACTTGTTGACGGTTGAATACCTAAGTGCAGTCTTCAAAGTCTGCATCGTTAAACAAGTCCTTCTTTGCTGAAATTGTTAATATATATATTTTTTGTGTGAACATGTTAAAAAAGCAACCAAGAACAGTTTTAGTAAAAATTTATTTTACAAAATTATATATATGCTATTAATTTTCACCTGATTAATATAATTAACGAAAATTCAGGGTTTCTGAATTGAAATTTTACAAATCTTACGTTACAAAACAACATAGCCTATATCTTGTATGTATACAATCATCCATATCCCGTCTATCTGTTTGAATGAATTTTTTAGTAACTTTAAACTATTTAAGGTTAAAATAATAAATTAAAACTGAAATCTAAATCCCAAATTAATTGGTTTAACTTCAAATACAATAAAATACTTTTGAAATTTGATAATGTTGTCTTTACCACTCTTTTGAAGTTAGAAGCATAAAGTAAGTAAAACCTGAATTAATTAGGTAATGTGCAGATTGCGTAATTTATATTTAAACACTATTTTTGTCAAATGCTAAGCTCTCATTTTCCAAGAACCTGCATTTTAATGTGGAACATGTACTCTACAGACCTTACTGAACGACGGGTTTGAATTTGGTCTGATAATGTACTTATTTATTTATTATATACCTAATATTATTATCGGTGATTATTTCACTCGTCCATAATTTGATTATTGTCAAATTATAAAAATAAGTTGATAAATGTTATAGTAAAATCTTTGCTTCACATCCTAAATAGCCTCGTAGAGTTTGTAAAGGTATATCTATATATTTAAAACACAAAAGTAAACAACCTTTGGACAGTTCGTCTGTGACTTCTACAGGACCGATTTACATGCGGGTTGTACCAAATTAAACGTTTTCGGTTCTATATTAGCAGGTTTTATTCGTATTTCAAAAATATTTACGTTAAATTGGTCAAAAATGAAAAATAAACTTTTCTTATGGAGATTTAACATGGGGAAAAAAACCAACATTTCCAATCCTTTGGACAATTCGTCTGAGACTTCCACTGGACCAATTTACACGCAGTTTCTACCAAATAAAACGTAAACCTTTGTATATTAGCAGATTTTATTTACTTTAACGTTATCTTACTTCCATAAATTAAAAATATTGACATTTTCAAACCTTTACAATTTATTTATTTTACACGCTTTCAATCAGCTGATTGTAAACACACGAGGTATTTAGTCTAAATACAGTGGCTGAGCAAAAGCTCATGAAGGATTTGGTTTATTATGGTCAGTACCTAAAAACGTTACAATTATTATGATGTATTATTCTTTAATGGAAAGAAAGTTACTTAGTTATGTAAAATAGCTGATTGCTTTAAAATTAAGACAAAATTGTAAAGGTTTAGTTTAAATAAATTGCTCACATTTGTATTAAAAGAAACGGATGTATCGGAAATTCTTTGTGCAATCAATTTGTCGTTTGCAACATTGTAATGTTTTACATTTACTTCCCTCAATTACAATATTTGTGGCGCAGTCGGTAGCGTGACTAACTCCAAATCAGACGGCCCGGGTTCCAGACAGTTCTTTACAAATACACTTTTTGTAATGTGTCCAATAACGGCGTCTCTAATAAATATTTTACTGATAGTACCGATATTTATTTTAAGCGAAATAGATACATTAAAATATTTATAGGCCTTTTCAAACTCTCAAAAACTTATTTATTAAACTAACAAGTTTAAAAATTGATAGTTTATGCTTGCTTATTTTTTGATGTTTTTAAGTAATATAACGCTTTGATTAGGCTACTAAGGTTTAGGCCTGAGTAAAATGTAAACAATCGATTTTTTATGTTTATAAAATACTAAAGAGTGTCTGTGTTACATAGTAAGGGTGCAGCATTATTGTTTTTAAGGAATTTGCCTATAGGCCTACTTTGACAGACAATCCAACTAAAATTATGTAATTGTGTGTGAAATAAATTTGTATTCTTTAAATTTGGATAGTTATTGAAACTTGCACACTACAGCGTAGATATTGCGATATGAAAGTGGTTATAAATTGTTTTTCTACGTTCTATCCTACCCTAATACCAATATTTTTTAAAGGCAACCATCATAAGTTACAACACTGTAGGCCTTTCCTAATTCTTGAAAAAACTGTTAAGAACAATTTATCCACTAGGCCTGCAAGTGGATATTCGTCTACTTATTTCTGATGTTGTTGAACCTAATAGGACGGTTTCCTTAGGCTAATTAGGTTTGCGCCTACCTAAACAATCAAATTGACATGTTTATAAAATACTAAAGAGTAGGGCCTATAAGTACAAGGATTTAACATTATTGGTTTTGAGGAATAGGCCTACTTTTTCGACGCTCCAACTAAAATCGTAGTATTTTCTGTAAAATATATTATTGTTCTTGGTATGGCAGTTCAAAGAAGTACATTTTATAGACTACCTTACATGTTTGCACTATTATAGCGTTTCATTTACCACTAATTGGGCAACAACTAGTATTTATTTAATATTACTTTAATTGTATTTTTTTCTGTTCAAAGTGTACTGAATCTTATTTAAGATTTTGACAAATTATAAAAACTTGTATTTGTCGTATTTATATATAAAAAAAACAAGGTCAACATTTATTTTCTCTACATTGAGATGGATAATTTATGTTTCTAAAGACGTATTGATACCGTTAACTGTAAGAAACCATTTTTGCAAATTCCTAAATAAAATATACAAGTGTGGGTAGTGAAACTTATACTTTATAATTTTTATTGTATATATGTTACCTATATATGTTTTTATCTATATACATATACAAATTTTTACGTTACTTTTAGGTTAATTTTAAACGCATTTATAAGCTAAGCACAATAGGGTAGACCAGGGTAGGTCTACTTTGTCAGAAAGGGACATTGTCAATAATGTCTATTATGAGAGAAGGGGAGGAGAAGGAAAATTGTAGTGACACCCCTAGACTCCTTAGGTTGGCGCTATTTCTTGCAGAGATTATGAGACTGATCAGGCCTTTTTAAAACAATTAAAATATATTTTTCTATAAATAATGTGGATTTTTTTACACAAACGTTTGTGTTTTCTACAAAAATCAGCGTTCCATCAGGGAATTTAAATGTTATATAATTGTATTCCTGAGCTTACTGGAAAAACACAACCTTAAGTTGATTATATTTATCAGAATACTGTACTTGATTAAAATGTAAACATAACCTAAATCCTTAGTGTGGGTTGCTTTATCACAAATCCAACGGGACACTTGGTCACTGTAGTTATGGGCTATTTTTCAACTTTTCGTAGTACTTGCATGTTTTTCCAGTTGATATGTATATTTGGAACACAGAAACAAAACTTCTAATATGCTTTTTCTTGTAGTATTATTTAAATCTTACAATAAAACCGTACTTAATTTTAAAGAATAATAAAATAATTATTATTGTATCCGTATCCAGAAGTAGGAATCATGAATTTTAATTTTAAACCTTATTTTTTAATAATATCTTAAGTACTAAAGTAATATCTTATTTCAAATTATAAACACGATGTACAAATTAAATATATATTAAGTATATACCTGTATCGTATTTTATTTTTTATATTCTACCAATATTTGCTTTAAAGTACATGTGACAAAATGGCCCTGTGACAAAGTGCTCCACATATTGTACAGTTATGCTCCGCACTTTGCCACGGTTGTAAGGTGTTTGAAAAAAATTCAAATTAATTAATTACTTTGAAAATAATCTAAATTAAAAAAAAACCTAACTTAATAAGCACAAAAGAATAAAGTTAGTAATAATGCATTTTTATTCTATCATAGCCTTAATTATTAATGAGTTGTCTAAAAAGTGACAATTGTGACATAGTAACTTGGTCTACCCAACTTTGTTAACATCTTAAGAGTCTGCAGTACCTCTGCCATCTTGATTTTTAATCCCATAAGAACAATGTTGATTATAGGTGTCTTTAAACACTTTATATCAATAATATTGAATCGGATTTGCATGAAACTTGAATATGTTCACATAATGGTATGGCGGTTCATGTGACGTGGATAGGTTTTTAATAAACCTCCTAAAAATGGCTTAACATGGTTTAAAAATGGTGATAATATACATTATTTTTTCATTCGTTATTCGAGTGGATATTTAAAAAAATTAATTTTCAATCACATCAAGTGAAAGACACTATGGTACCATTTAAAATGACATCACGTTTGTAATTTTCAGACGGAAAACAAACTCACAGTGGGGCCTAATTTTTCAAATTTAACATTGTTCTTATGGGATAAAATACCGAAATGGCGTTGATAATGAAGACTCTTAACTTCTATATCTGTGGTTGATTGTTTTATAATCTTAATAACCTGGGTTGTAAATAAAATATAGTTTAATTTTTTGCATGTAATATAATATTTTAATTATTCATCGCTTAAGTACAAACCAATTTTGGGTTTAGTAAAACAATATTGAGTAGCAGTGAAGTTCTTCGTTAGCCTGGGGGTGCAATAATATACTCTACTTTAGAAACAAACTGTATTGGACATTTCATTACATCTAAAAGACTTTGTTCTAATCAGATTTGAAAATATTAAAATTAATGACAGTACAAATTGCTTTATTGTTGGCAAAAACTATTAAGGCTTCAATTTTAAAATAAATTATTACATAAAATATTTGCATGTACTTTTTTCGCAATCTTGGCACCATGAAGGGCAATCTGTCCCAGTCTTAAGGCTATATAATTGTCGAATAACTACTTTTAATAGATTAACATACATTTAAAACTAAAAAGTTCATCCTTGGTAGTTAAAAGGTAATGTTGCTTTCCTCACTATTCTGAGGTTTCTAGTTTGATTCTTAATGAGTTATATTCTAGATCCAGTTGTCAGTTGCCTTTGGGTCTCTTAATTGTTTATGTTATTCTAAAAATTAAGTGAATTAAAAAAAATATTTTTTTGGCCGCTATATTTGTAAATTCATGCATATATAATACTTTTATGAATGAAAAGTTAATAAATAATAGTTTTAATAATTTTTTTACCTAATAGTTTTGGAGGTAGGCCTAAAGCCAAATAAAGTTTGTCCCATGTCATTCTTATAGGACAAAAATTGAAAATCGTTTACTTCTACCTCTCTAACCAGTATCATTTTTGTTTACCAAGCACAGTTTGATGTATGGATTCAACCACTGTATTTTTATGGATGTATGTGTAAGCACGGTATGGATATAGCCTATGTGTAATTGTTAAGAGTCATCTTCACCACTGTCCAGTAGCTTATTGTTGCGCAGTCGCCAATGATAACCATACGGCTTTTAATGCAAAACATTGTATTTTATTCTTCTGTTTCTGATGCCGTTTTTCAACCGATTTTCTTTAAACTTTGTAAGTGTTCAGTTGAATAGTTATATTGAAAAATTTTGAAAATTAAACAAATATTACTAAGGAAAATCGAGTTACTTTGCAACGTCACAGAGAGTAATATTTGTTAAATTTTCAAAATTTCGAGGTATGAGGTTCCTAATATAATTCAACTAAACTTTTACCAAGTTTAAAGAAAATCGGTTGAAAAATGGAGTCCGAAACAGGGGAATAAAATACCATGTTTTTAGCACAAAATCCGTATGGTTAACATTGCCGACTGCGCAACACTGGGCTACTGGCCCAGGGGTGAAGATGACTCTCAATGGTAAGTTATAAAACATAAGGGGTGGCAACGATAACCAGGATTTTAGTCTGCGAATGATTACCATGTATCTGCTTAAAGTTCAGGGGAGTGTTCACAGGGTGGGGGGGGGGGGGGTGTTTCGTGATGCAAATCAAGGGTGGAACGGTGACGACATGATTGATGAATGTTGTCCGTTGATGAATTAGTCTACTCTGTTGTGGCCATACTTCCTCCACTATGCTAGTTGTGTGGTCCATTGTTGAAAACCATGTCAATTAATCGAATGACAATATGAAGTGTTTGAATTGTTTATTTATTCATTTTTATAAATATAAAAATGAAATTGTTAATGTTGCACTAGTAACGAGCCAAACTGTTACTACATAAGTGGTCTTGTTAATATACATTTTAATTGATATAAGTATTCCACCTGCTTTGTTAAAAAAACCATAAGATGAATTGAGATAATTAAATATAGCAATGCAAATGATTTTTTATTTACTGTGGTGATCTTAGTTGTTTTGTTGATTTTATCTGTCATTATATTTTAAGAATACATTTATATTTTGAAAATTAAAACACCACACTTTCTCAAATGTTTATGTTTTATTTACAAATAAATTAAGATATTTTAACTTTCACTAAATAATTAATATTTTAAAAGTAAAAAAATATTCTAATTGGATTATTATACTCCAAAAACATGAAGTCCAGCAACAGAATTTTCTATAGTAATATAAAAAACTTGGTTAATGTGTAGCATTTTTCTATTTACATATAAGTTGACCAAAAGTACGTATAAATGGTTTATTTTATGGTAGAGAGCTGGGAAGTGGTTTCGTGTTTATAAACCCTTGACAGTCCATTAAACCCGAGTGCCATCTATTTTGTTTGGAGTTGCTTTACACTCGAGCCGCCTAATATATTCTTGAAACCAATACAGTACCGTTACTGCCATCTCATTGTGTTTATGGAGTTCACGGTTCCATGGAGGCAGTTGTAGAAGTAGTAGATAGGAATGTGAATTATGTAGCATTTAATTTTCAAAGTGTGATATACAGGGTTAGGCAAAAGTCTGGACACCCCAGTTAACCTTTTAATGCGTTGCAGTAGGAAAACCAAACTCGGCACATGTTTACAACATCAAAAACTGCACTTTTTCATCAACAACACAACTTTGCCCCTGCCCCCAAAATGGGGTATTTGGGGGCAGCCTATAATTTTCAAATGTAAACCCTCGTCTCTAACCAAATGGCAGCCATTTTAAAATTCGAGAAGGGTAAATTGACATTTGTTGAAATTAAATCGGAAAGTAGCTTTTTTAGAATCGAGAATATCTGGAATTATTTTAGAATTGACCTACTAGTTCATTTCTGCTACTAGGTTCAATTCTAAAATAATTCAAGAAATTATAAATTCTAAAAAGCTATTTTCCGATTTGATTTTAACAAATGTCAATTTACCCTTCTCGAATTTTAAAATGGCTGCCATTTTGGTTAGAGATGAGATATCGACATCCGGTTTGAGCATTCAATTTCTCTTGATAAACCGTTTAAAATGAGGGGTCACTCAATAGGGGTTTACATTTGAAAATTTGGGACTGCCCCAAAAATACCCATATTGGGGGTCGGGCAAAGTTGTGTCTTTGATGAAAAATTGCAGTTTTTGATGTTGTAAACATGCGCCGAGTTTGGTTTTCCTACTACAACGCGTTAAAAAGTTAACTGGGGGGTGTCCAGACTTTAGGCCTAACCCTGTATAGTATTTCCAATACTAGTATGATCCAATCGAGAATAAAAGTTTAATGAACATGTTATAGCGATAAAACAGAGATATTAGAGGTAAATATTTGAGTTCAGCAATTTACTTGTTGAAAACCTAAGTTAATTAATAATAACATACTAGAGTATTATTTTACTAATTACGATTTCTGTAGTATTTAACATCTTTACACAAATTTCGGAGTGATAAAATACGTTGAAGCATAATACGAATAGTCTGAGTAATAGATAATATTAAAACAATACTACAAGAATAAAAACCTAAAAATTGAATATTACACAACTATTTTACATTCCAAAACTATGGGAATTTTGTCAGTGGAATGATGGGTTGAAAATTTAATACGCTCCATCTTAATGTTTAATATGAAAACTTAATATTAATTTATGAATTCTATTCAGCGTAAAAACTAAGATTTCCAAAATCGCTATTCATATTAAAGGCACCATTTAAATAGACAATTGCTGTGTTTATTCAACTTTAAAATGGAGTATTCCTTATTATAAGATCCTTATAATTCTTCATGTGTAACTAACAGCGTTCCTTAAAGTAGCCAATTTAATCTAGGGTGTGCAAACAAGCTATCTTTATTCATGTCTACTTCCATCGCGATTACAACACTCTCTCGGCATTTACCCGATAGAAACAGTAGAACATGTTCCTGTAATACAAAACTGGATATTTTTTTACAATAATAAAAAAACTCATTAAAAACAAAACTACTAAAGAATTAATTTAAACAAAACGAATTAACGAGTCCCTAAGGGTCATAAAAGGTGAGTGGAGCCTAATAAGATAATATAAACTGAAACAACCTCATCAATAATCATGTCATTCAGGACCAGAGCGGAAAGACTCCTTTAAATCTGTGTTATTCAAAACCATGTCACTGTTTTGTGGGGACTATGGGCCATGTGAGAGTAGACTAGGCCAAAATTTGCCTTCCTAAGAACTTCTATTGAGCATACTGTTTCCAGTTTACGGAGATCATAAATTTCATATAAATAGCCTACGCACACTTCCATACAACTTCCATGATCGTTACATGCCATTTCATATTGGCAAAGATGACCTTTCAGCTTTACAGCTTTGATGACCTTTCTGTAAATAGATTTTTTACTTCCTATAAAGTTGTTTAAAATCTTCACTTTTGGGTTTGGTAGAAATATTATGATTGAACTTAGAATTTTGCCTGGATTCGAAAATACAACGCGTAATTCATAATTTTGGTTTGGCTTTTTGTTTGTTTTTGATAACTTCAAGTGGGCAAGAGCTATTGAGAAGAACTGAAAACAATCATTGAATACATTCTGAATTTATTTTCAATGAAATTGTTCAGGAGGGACCAGTTTTCACCTCTGAGACCTTTGATTTGTTTAGAAATGTAATGTTGTAGGGCGAAACAACCCAGCTTGTCTTACATTTTCTATTGGGTTTCATATTTTAGCATCAGGCCCAGAATGATGACCTTTTGCGCCACATGGTCCGAGATGGCCACATTAATAACAGGCTACATTTATGACAAAGCATGGGTCAGTATGTACATCAAATTAAAGGGCTCTAATTTGAAGGGCATTAATAAAGAACAATGCTACAAACCAAACCTCAAAAGGTAGATTATATTGCATTCTTTGTTTTCGGTAATAGGAATTTTATGTTAATTTTTATCACCTTCCATTTTTACCCACTTAACCTTTTAAGGTCTGTGAGTGGCATTGGTGTCTATTTACAGAGGCTTTAATTTGATGTACATGTTAAACTATGCTTACATTTAAGATTTTATCCCTACTCCCCTGTATTATTACTGCAAAAGAATTGTATATAAAAACAGTCCGTTGTAAAGTTTAAAAAGTCTGTAAATGTCTGGAAAATGGCGACATACCAAGCAAATGCTCTGTCCCCCAGGCTTTTAGAAGCACGTAGATTGTAAGTTATAAGAAATATGGTGTTAATAACAAGTAGCCTAAAAATGGCATATATGAATTTACATTGGTGAGTACATTGGGCAGTAAAATACTCGCCGGGCTGAGACCACCTGGGACCTCATTCTTCTGCTGACAGTACACGATACAACGCGCCGGCCAAGCCGGCAATGTATATGTTTATGTTTATCATGTATATCAATGTACATGTTTTCACTCTGGGGGGATGATTTGGGATGAGAGTAGTATTCGATAATACAGTGTTTTGATGCTATTTCAAAGAGTATAATTTTTGAATTGTGCTCAAATAAGTAACAATAAACTGTGTTTACTTGTTTTATACTTTAAAATTGCTATGTAAAGTTTGTTTGTTTGTGAAAATCTATTCTTTAAACTTATTTTTGTATCAAATAAACTACCGAAACTATAATACTTAATCACATAATAATATTTGAATACTGAGTTGAGTGTTGGAATACAAAAGGGTTTTATGAAAATAAAATATTAACATTAAAAAAAAAAATCCATTTACCATTAATTATGATTGTTTTATAAAGAAGCATAAAAAATCAACTAGAATTATTATAGTTATTTTTATCGTAAGACTTAGATAACAAGGTTATTCGATCTGAACCAATTTTATTTATATAAACGTTAAGCTGAAATCTGTTTTTGTTTGGGAATAAACATTTTTACTATCAATAGTAAAAAAAAAAAAAAAAAAAAAAAATAGTACAACTATCTACCTTTTATTTGTAAGTGTTAAACTAAAAGAAGTATACAAAATCAATATTGACACTTAAAACCCATCATAATCTGGCGTTACCATATGGTAACACAATATGACACAATATTTTAATCTAGTTTTGGCATGATATGCCATAGTCTTATTGGCATTTTGGAGTAGAAATATGGTTATCTTGCATATTTTAAGGCCATAGTGACCCACAGTAAACAAAAGTAAAAAGTAGAAAAATCCGTGTTGACAAAGGTGCAACTCTCAAAGAACCAACCGATTCAGTCAACTTCCACGCAAGCCTGCCACCGTTTATTTAACGTGGGCTTTCCCACCAACGTTGCCATAGATTGGCTAACCCTTTTAAGAGTTGCACCACCAGGTCAGGTTTGGACGTGAGCGGGAATCGAACCCGCGCCGTCGTAGACAACCTGGCCAAGGTGCCTACGACTTAGCCATCTGAGCTATCACGCTAGCTCATTAACTTGGGATAATTCGGGTTAAGAGATACGGTATTCAAGAGTTTGTAAAAAACAATGAAGGAATTGTTTGGCTAAAGACTAGCAGACGACGTAGTATTAGTACACCGGATTCACTCCATCAGTCACCTGCTGGCTCAGAAGACATTTGTATCTCAGTGCTTCCCGTTTCTTGTTAAAATGTTTGTTTATGTTATTGTCCTGATGTTAAAATATTTATCTTCTCTTTTCCTATATGCTATCATACGCTCAACCAAAACCTCGTTAAAATAAATTCTCTTCTTTAAAGCTGTTATAAGGGGAGTTTCCAGATCCTACTTTAAAAATAATGATGATTTTATATTGTACCATTTTAACATTCCTACCAACACTGTAAAATGAAAAGTAAAATATTAAAATATTCTGTATTGCCGTGTTTAACTGTTTATGTTTTTAAAATAGGGAAATAAATTTGCTTGGTTTGTAAAACTGGTATTTTATAATAATAATTTTGTTTTAGTAAAGCTGTATTAATATATCCATGCCAAAACAATGTAGTGTATCGTTTAAAATCTAGATGTGTAATTTTTCAAACATACTACTATCTTGTTAATAAACTTAAATCCTTTAAAATAAAAATAAAGTTCTAAAAGAAGAAAAAGGCTTTTAGGAGTACAGTAGCAAACAAGAAACGTGTCTTAAAACGGATTCCTATGGAAAAATACCTTTTATTTGGCAGAGCTTTACAATAATGTGATGAATAAACATAAAGCATAATCACATACGACCAATTAAGTTCAAAGATTAGGAGTTTATAAATTGTGACGACCAGTTAAGGGACAAATAACTTTTAATCTCAAAGCTCCATTTTAGTTCAAATCTAAAAGTTCTAAGCTATGTGTAGGACAGCAAAAGTTAACCAAGCAAGAAAATTTTGTAAAATAAATATAAAAATATTCCTTTTTTCTTTAAAAAAATAAACTCTTCAACAATCCTGGATGTTATAATGTATAATTTTCTCTTCCTTTCCTTCTAACTATAAAACGATATATTCTTACAAAAGAACAAAACAAGAGGTTATAAAATGTCAGCTGGTTGAATCCAAACAATGTTTAACAGCGTGAAACAGTAACAATAAAAGCAAACTATCGTGGCTTTTGCTCTTCCCGCTTGGCGCCACGCCGCATTTGGCTCACAACTGCAACCAGCCAGCTAAACTTTGTGAACGTTTATCACGAAGAGTGATTTTTATTCTAGATTAATAACTGATTAGGTTTTTTACCTGATGAGCAGAAACAAAATTTTAAAACAAATGATCTCTTAACATAGTTCATACTAAAAAATGTTGCATTCTCAGTAATACACAATAGAACAAGATGTAACTACAATTACTAATAGTCTTGTTTGAATACCATATTATTAATGATATAATATGTATTTTCTACGGTATTAAACTAGCCGTTATCTATATTTTTACAATTAGGCATTAACTAAAAAGAAATATCTTGTCGTAATGATAAAGTAAACAGGGCTTTATAATATAATAAAATAAGTTAAGCAAAATAAATAATGTAACACTATATAACATAAATGTAGTATTATTTGAAAATTTTATTCATCTTCAAACTAGATTCAACTACATATACACTTGTTAAAAACCATAGTTAGGAATCTAGCCGCAGGTGTACTGTTGACTATATACAATATCATTAACAAACGTCATTAACATATACTACGTAAATGAAAGTAATAATGACCTGTCTAAAAGTAAAATAAAAGTTATCATAAACAATACAGGTACTCATGGACAATATTATATTTATTCTCTAACAAATATGACTTGATACTTGAAATGAATCTTCACACATCTGATTCTGTTTTTAGGTATGAGGGTAGGGCGTTGAAGAGATTAATGGATGAAAAAAGGTTGTCTCTCAAAACTGGCTGTTATATGAAGGTGAATTTCGTAGCGGGTGGTGACTCTGTTAGAAAAAGAAGACTTGGTTTTTAAGAATCAAGAATTTATTTCAACAATTAACAAGATATATACAGCTTGTACAGTTGACGTCAAAGTAGGCCTATAGTTACAAATTAAGCTAATCACAAATAAAATGCATTAAAACAAAAATGACAAGTTGAAAGTTACAAATAGACAGGCCTAATCTTCAATAAAATATAAATTTGACCATTAGGCCTCGTCCAAAATTACCAAGAACATATACAACAACATAAAAATAACATATAACATAAAAATACATAACATATAACTTTAAAAAGTCTATGCTGATTACAGGATGGTTAAGAAATTTATATAGGCTATAAAAAGGATTATCAACTAACCAATTATAGAGACTAGATTTAAAAAACCTAATACTTACAAAATGAGCTTTAAGAGAAAACGTATTAAAAATTTTCAGACCAACATAAGAGTATGACTTCTGTGTTTTAGTGAGCCTGACATGAGGTAAATCAATCAAATTCCTGTATCTTGTCAAGTGAGAATGAGTATCCCCTCTTAAGGTGGCAGAGCTGGGGTTATTTTTTACGTACACTAAGCAAGTGTAAACATAAACATAATAAGAAATAAACGGTATCACATAACTGACACATACTTTCTCCCAACAATATAAAAAAAAATGTGTTAAAACCTTTAAACATTAATGTCTTGATGACTCAGTCGGATAGCTACCAGCTGAGCAGCGCGAGCTTGACCCTACGTGCGTCTGTGACTTTAAACAACGTACTGCGTTTACCGCCAAACTAAAAATTGTATTTTATCCGCAACTACTTGACGTAGAGCAATAATTTAAAATACTGGATTATTTAGTTTTTTGAGCTTCATTTAATGGTGATAAGTAAAAATTATTTCAAAATAACAGCTATTTTGAAAATTAAAGAAAAAAATTGTTTTTTAACACTTGTATTGTATAACTTTTGAACGCGTATTTTCTCAAAAATGCGGGTAGTGTCATTTTATTCAGCATTTTTATATTAATAAACTACAAAATTTTAATCAAAATCGTTTAAGACCGTTTTTGAGAAATTTTGATTTTTCACTTTTTTGAGGGTTTTTGGGGGGTAAACTACCCTTAAAAATAAAAAAATAAATACCCCCCGTCGCAGCAGACCTGCGTACTCAGCGAATTTCCAAATTAGTATATTTATTTTGACCACATAAAACTGTAAACCAAATAAAATCACATGCTCACTAAATAGGGAAATAAATGTCTATTCTCCTTATGTTAAATATAGGGAGAGTATGCAGGTATGCTCCCATGGGGAACACTAAAAGTAGGTTAAATCATAAAAAATGGTTAATTCCCGATAGAATGTGTGGCGTAAAGGTTGTTAGCACAAATTCTAGAAAGCATATCCAACAGAGTCTGTCTTTGCTCTCGTGAGCTGGAAAAGGACAGATGAAAGACGATCTAACAGAAAGCTTTCCTTTCGTTCACACCAACTGAATGACTCTGTGTAATGTGAACGAAAGAATTGGATATCCGAGATTGGTGAGATAGACGACGGAAACCGGCAGAACCAGAAAATAATTTTATGTCTGACGTTTGTCATTTAGTTACAATACAATATAGATACAGAGATAAAAATAAGCTGTAAGATAAATGCATTTCTTTTTTTATACCTTTTTTACAAAATTTGAGTGTTTTAATCTGAATAAAGCGAAGAATATGGTAATGAAGTTGCCAAAGTTGACTATAAAAAACCCTTGTTAGCATGGTATCGTAGTACTACGAGACTATAAAATAAAACATCTGTTGATAAATTATGGCCACTTGCGTGTAGGAGAGCCATGCAGATGAGTGTTGAATAATGCAGGCACAGAATGCAGTAATCGCTCGCTCGGCGGCGCGAGCGGGCAGCGGCATGAATGAAGATTGCCTGTTTACACTCTTGCCTAAATTGCCTAATTTATTGTTCCCTCGGTGAAGTATTCCTAGTGCAATTTATCTTACTTCTTCAGAGTTCGGGAATTTAGACTTGGTATTATTTTTGGTACTGTTCTATAGGTACTATTGGACTATTGGATGCTAAGGCCACTACTATTTATTTACTTAGAGATTGGGTAAGGGTTTCTTGTGTAAAGAGCTAAACTGAGTCCGCCTTAAAGAGCATAGATTATAGTATATGATGTTAAAAAATAAATTACCGGTTTATTGATACCTGAAATAATGTCTTTATTTTTTATAAACCTACTAGCTGGCTTACCCGTGCTTCGTAACGGTACTCAAATTGCAATGCAAAATCGAGAACTATTTCCCCTTCAGGTAACCTTGTTCGCTTACTTGAGGTCAAGTTTAGCTCTTTCGCTACGCTCACTCGCCGTCACGTTCAGCTCGTTCGCTGCACTCACTCGCCTAAAACTAGTAATAACCTTTAGTTTTTATTACCAATCTTCCCATACACAATTCTTTAAATGAACACATTTCAGGTGAGCTCGTAATTTGTGTACATTCGACATTCAAAGCCGTATTTCCAATTTAAAGTGATTCAGTGTGAAAACGTAAAAGATAGTGCAAAACCTCAAATACAAAAGTTGCAGATAATGTAATTCCGAAAAAATGGTTTACCATCAGATTTCAGATTAGATACATCCTGTAGGCCCTAGACTGCAAAAACTACAGAAGGAACTCGACCTTTCAGCCACCACAGCAATTTTAAAGATCTCTATTTCTAAAGTGGTTGAAGAGGGCGATCTAATTTTTCTGGAGTTTTCACATCAAGAGCTTTTAATCAAGTATATGGTTTAATCAAGTAGCTTTTACGGTTGTTGCGGTTTTGACTTCTGAGAATGGTTAAACAATTAGTGTTACATTCATAATTCAAAAACGAACTTCCAGCTTAAAAGTGATTTAGCGTGACAAAAACGAACTTCTAACTTTAAAATGATTTGGGGTGTGAAAACGGTAAAATATAGAGCAAAACCTCAAATACAAAAGGTGAAGATAATTTAGCTCTGCACTAAGTATTTTCTGTCAGATATCAGGTCATTTACACTCCTGAGGCTACTAATCTTAAAAAACTAAAGAAATAACCCGATATTTCAGCAACATTGGGAATTTTTAAAGGTCTCTATTTCTTTAATGGTTAAAGAGGGTGATCGTGCTTCAATTTTTCTGAAGTTTTCACATAAAGAGCTTTCAATCAAGTATATGGTTGTGGTGGTTTTGACTTCTGGGAATGCTCAATCAATTCGTGTTACATCCTTAAAATTCCATTTATAGATATAGATCATGCAGAAGTATGGATATCGTTACATATTTACAATTATGATGTTACTAAAACAGTTTGGAAACATGAGAAAAATTATGATCACGTTAATTATGTTTGACCAACGGTTTATCAAGATGTCTAGGACATCTTTCCCATCTTTGAACATCTTCTACTGGAAATTAAAAATACACCCCGTCGCAGCAGACCTGCGTACTCAGCGAATTTCCAAATGAGTAATATTAATTTTGACCAGATAAATCTGTAAACAAAATTTAATCTCGTGTTCATAAATAGAGAAATAAATGTCTACTTTCCTGATAAATAAAGGGAAAGAGTATGGAGGTATGCTGCCATGGGGAACACTAAAATTACGTTTTTAGCATAAAAAAAAAAATATCTCGACCATAATGAAGCCATAAACCTAGTTTCATCTATATCTGTCAATAAATAAACAAGTTTGCCTGTTTTCCATATGATTAACATGGGAAAAAAGTATGCAGGTTTGCTGCCATGATAAGCACAAAAACCAAGAATTTTTACCATAAATAAATGAAGCTCAACCAAATGAAGCTAAATACCAAGTTTCAACCAAAAATATTGGTTAATAAGTGAAATATTAACAAATCCTTATCCTCCATAAGATTAACATTGGCGCCTAAAAATACAATGTACTGTCTTTAGACTTTTTAATATCTCGGTAACCAATGGAGATAGAGCAAAGCTTCAAAATACTAAATTGTGTGTTTTTTGAGCTAAATCCAATGGTGAAAATAAAAATTAAATATAAAAAAAATTATGTATGAAAAATGCAAAAAACCCATTTTTGGGGTACAAAACCCCCCAAAACTACCCCTTCCGATAGGTCGATATGTCTGGTTTACGAACTCATCCGAATAAACGTAGGATTACACATCTCTACCAAATTTGGTGTCGATCGGACCTTTTTTACGAGAGTTATTGTGTCTAGGGACACATACATACATACATACATACATATATATATATATATATATATATATATATATATATATATATATAATTTAATGAATATTATTTTTGGTCTCTGGGCACCTCAAAACGAAAAAGTAATGTGGTCCCGGAAGTTAAGTTTAGGTCTTACCATGAGACCTACGGTAATAGCTTATTCCTTATAGGAAATGACCACCAAATTTAAAGATTTAAACAAAAGTGTTATTTTATGGACATACCTTACTAAAACCTTATTTTATTTTTAATCTTAAACTCAGAATAATAAAAATTACCCAAAATGAATATGTATAGTGGAGTTAAATAGATATGGGTTGAAAAAAATTAGAATAAAACTTTATCCTAAGTTTACAAATTTATTAAAACTTATTCAAAAAATGTACAAAATCTACAAGAGAAAACATATGTAGCTTTAGGCGAAAGAAAAGTTTCCAATGTGTGCTTTGATACAGTAAATGTATGTAATAAAGAACTGAAAGATGCATTAAGAATAATTATTTAACAATTTCACATAGTAAAACGTAAAAAAATAACTTAAGTTTTAATGATATTGAGGAATAAATAAATAAATAAAGTCGAATATAAAATTTATTAAAACACTGGCACATAATAGATTCTAAGTGAGAAAAACTAAAGGGAATTACTGTTAGTTTTACAGTAGTTACAGAAATTACAGTAGTTTATTAGATAGTTTATAACCATAGCTCAAACAAGAAAAGTTTGGAAACTTTTTGTTGTGTTGTGAGAAACTTGTGGAAGCAAACATTTGTTGTCTAGTTTCATGCCATTTGTCCTAAAGTTCTCTATTATCCTGTAAAAAGCAAAGAGATTCAGTAACATAATCTAGCAAAATATTCTGTCTAAAAATAAAATTTTGGAGGGTATTTATAAATTTTGAATGACCTTTTTAAATAATACTATTTATAGTATTATTGTAAAATTAAATTATTTATACTAGCTGTGTATTTTATAACTCATCCATTTACAGCAATCCATGGAGTTTTGTGTGTTGTTTGGGTTTTAGCCATCTTCATATCTCTTACTGTAAAAAATGATCCCATAGTGAATAAAAGTTCTGGCGATTGTCTCTCTATTTTCCAATACATTTTCAATTTGGTTCAAAATTTACGTAAAACTGAAGCTTGTATAGAACGAATGTAAATAAAAACAATGCAATAACATGTCTTTAAAAAGAAGAAAAACTTGTCAAAAACATAACATATTTTAATCCGCAACGTCCAAAAATATAGGCTTATTCTTTAAAAAATCTTAAATATTAAAAAAGTTTCGTCGATTTTCTAAAAAAAATCTTGCCGTTTTTATGGACTTACAACTAAGTGGGCTCATAAATTTTAATGCTACTTAGTATTTAAGAAAATTATTTTTTTTATTATTTTATTCTGGGTAATATCAATCCTACTAAAACACACCAAGTTCCTTGTCGATTCGTTCACCGAGGTCGCATGCCTAATAACTCGACTTGCAATGGTAAAAGAGATATAGGTTTAACTCCTCTACTACTTTAAACCAAGCAATTAGTATTTGACGACTACTTCTGAAACCCCCTACAATATTTTGCCAGTAAAATTTGTGACACAAAAATGCAATTACTTTAAAACCAATACATAAAGTAGTCTCAACAAGTTTAGTTTCATTCAATAAAACAGAAAATGTTATTTAGGCTAGAAAGTACATCGTCGAAGCAGCAAATCAGTTTTCGCGGTTCCCCCGAGGTGTTCACTTTATTCTCCGCAACATGAATATATTCCAGTGACAATATAACAAGCTAGACAGAGTACCAGTTATATGGGGTTGGGGTGGGATCCAGGGGGTGGTGCGTAAGGAGTGGGGGTTCAGTCTATCGGCAGCTCTGGCCGCGACTGCCGCTCCGCTTCCCGTACCCTCGCACCATCTTCGCGACTAAAAGTCGTCAAAACATGAAAAATGTTTTATTTCTTTCAAAATTAAATAGGTGACCTACATTAGTGTTATAGTGTATTGTATATAAATTATTGTTAAAAATAAAGATAGACTAATGGGTAGGAAAGTGATGTCGAAAAAAATAAAGTAAATAATGAACGAGTCGGAGCAGTGGGGGAACTGGACAGTGAACGTGACGGAGCTGGAGCCCGGCGACTGGCTGGACATGGTTCAGGACCGTGCCCCCCTAGCAGCCATCCTGCTGGTGTTCTCACTGGCCACGGTGTTTCGGCAACTCTCTGGTGATGGCCGCAGTCGTGAGGGAGCGCTACCTCCACACGGCCACCAACTACTTCGTCACCTCCCTCGCCCTCGCCGACTGTCTGGTGGGCCTGGTCGTCATGCCGTTCAGCGCCCTCTACGAGGTGCTCCAGCACAAGTGGTACTTCGGGATAAACTGGTGCGACGTCTGGCGCTCGCTGGACGTACTGTTCAGCACGGCTTCGATATTAAACTTGTGCGTCATTTCACTGGACAGGTACTGGGCGATCACGAGATCCCTTCACCTACCCGACCAGAATGAGCCGCAGAAGAGCTTGTTTGTTGATAGCCGCCGTCTGGGTGTGTTCCGGTGCTATATCCTTCCCAGCCATCGTATGGTGGAGGGGCTGTAAGGACAGAAGATGTGCCCCCTTTCAAGTGTCCCTTCACCGATAGTTTAGGCTACCTCATCTTCTCCTCCACTATATCCTTCTACGTGCCGCTATTCGTGATGTGTTTTTACCTATTACAAAATCTACAGAGCAGCAGTGATACAAACTAGGTCTACTCAAATTGGGCACTAAACAAGTAATAATGGCTTCGGGTGAAATGAACTGACTTTGAGAATCCACAGGGGGGGAGAAGCGAAACACGATTTATACCCTAGTTAATTCCAGTGCGTCAGACGACGTGAGTGAAGTTGAAGGTCCTCTAAACGGACTGAGTAGGCAATCCTCTTCCAGGATGCTCCATAGCAAACAGATGGGGAAAAACTTCTCTCTTAGTAGAAAGTTGTCCAAGTTCGCCAAGGAGAAGAAGGCGGCGAAGACTCTGGGCA